>CM024698.1:21092714-22292714 GCA_014182845.1 Corymbia calophylla | reverse complement strand
ATTACCCAGTTAAGAATAATGCACAAAAGTGAATTTATGTATTTTTCAATATATATATTAAAAAATAATATGTTAGTTTATTTATAGACTTTATTAAATAAATATTCTAAAATAAGATCTTCATCAAGATATGCAGGAGATACGTGCAACATAAGTACAATCTTGAGAAAAGGCTTTATTTAATAAATATTCTAAGATAAATGTCTCAATCATTCAAGTCAAACATCATCTCAAGTCGAATGCTTGGTGGTCATTTGTGGCGAAACTTCTAGACGTAGCTAGCTTGAGAGAGGCAAAGCCAATGATATTGGTTTCAACATCACACATTATTTAACTTCCACGCCATAATTTTAGGCTAACATTAAAAAGCATATATCAACGGATCCACAATTGAAAACGATTTAAAATATTTCTCTGTTCTTTTGTATTTGCTAAGATGGATGGCGTTAGTATTAAGTTTTAAACGCACTAACCACCATTAGAAATCACACTTAGTTCCAATAAAGCTCATTATAATTTCACAAACATTCCCATATGCTTTAACAATACCATTTCCTTTAGAATGTCCAATCATCAAGCAATATTCAGCCAAGTCGCAGTTGACCCCTCTCTATTCTTCTTCAGCTGCATACAGCTAGCCTTTTGGAACATTGCCAAGGAGAGAGATCCAATGGCATGGAAGCTCAGATGGGACATGCAGCTTCACCCTGTTGTCTTTCATGTATAGCTCCCTCATTGATGATCATTTAAGATTTCGCTCGAGCTATTTGGAGAATTCCTAATCTTACTTTTATCTTGTTTTATATATACACATGCGCATTCATGTATAGCTTGGCTTCTTCAAAACTTGAGAAAATGAGGAGCCACAAGCCTTGTTTTGTTACAATGGTGTCTGTGCAGTCCTTTGGTGTATGTGCAGCCTGCCAATGCAGGTGTGTCCTTGTTCTCCAAGGCATCTACTGTCAAGGGCATGAACCCTTTGTCAAGCTCTCACTCCCTTTCTTCTTCCATGAAAGGTCTCTTTTTAGTCTAGTGGTTTCTCCTCACTTTAATCTTGAATTGCATCTCTCCCTATTTCATTATGACCAAGTTGCGCTCATCAGGAAAAAAAAAATCTTATCATCTAATTTAATCAAAGTGCAGCGACTCTCACATACGGCTTACTCTTCAAGGCTTGTTTGGCCCCCGCATTAAATGATTAGTTGAATACATGATGATGAAATGTCAAATTTATTACCAAGTTAAGAGCAATGTGGAAATGTGAATTTATGTATATTTTTATGTTTATATTAATAAAGAATATATTAGATTATTTATAGGCTTTATTAAATAAATATTCTAAGATAATATTACAATTAGAACATGCACAATTAAATGAAGATATACGTGCGATATGCGTGCAATATACATGTGATATATCTCAAATAATGGGAATTATCGTAAAGAAATCTCTAATTATCTTTAACATCCACTCTCAAACTCACACTAAGTCAGCTCAAGTCTGAAATCAAATCAAATGATGTCTAGTAGCTATATGCACAATTAAATAAAATTATACATGCAATATGCGTGCAAAATATCTCTAAAAATGAAAATTATTCTAGAGAAATCTTCAATTATCTTTATCATCCCCTCTTAAACTCATGCTAAGTCAACTTGAGTCCGAAATCAAGTCAAACAACGTCCGGTAGCTGAGATGTAGCGGATGTTCATGGTGAAAATTCTATAACTAACTGGTCCAAGGGCGCCAAACCTGACAATGGTATTAACTTCTCGAAACGACACCACGACACGCGAAACTTAGAGAAT
This sequence comes from Corymbia calophylla, assembly GCA_014182845.1. NCBI lineage: Eukaryota > Viridiplantae > Streptophyta > Magnoliopsida > Myrtales > Myrtaceae > Corymbia > Corymbia calophylla. Next base: position 22,290,905 of record CM024698.1, on the reverse strand, counting down.
CATAGGGGAAACGACAAACGTGCAAAACAATAATTAAGCAACATGGCTTTTACGGCTGACTTGGGAAATTAATTACAGAGCGATGCGGCCAGCGGAGATGACCATCGTGAAATGGACTTGATTAAGTGTTTCCTCGTAGATTTGTTTAGAGAAATGATAGTTCTTATTATTATTTTATTGATTTTTCTAATAAACCCACAATTTTCTATTTTTCTGCTCTCTTTTTTGTCCTTTTGGAGGGTGCAGTGTGGTTGGGGCAACGTGAATGGTGCGTGGGCTCTACTTTGTGCTGTGGGGAAAGATCAAAGAAGATAGGAACAGCCAGGAAGTGACAGACAACCCACGACCTTAAACAAGAGTCCACGTTGGACAGCATACCTGTCCAACGTCACGGAATAAATTGCCACGTCAATCCAAAAATTAGGGACTGAAGTCGGCAATCAGACATCGAATCTATATGAACGGTTGAATTCAAAAGGTGCCATCGATTACGGAGGATTCGATCAAAATCAATAATTCAAGATGCGTACCGTCTATATGCACACGCTACGCGCAATAAGGTCTTTCATGCGTGGTTTCGTCATCATTTTTTATTTATTTCTTTTCGGATTTGCTAAAAATTCGTAAATACATGCATGGGAATGCGTCTGATTCCACTAGAGAATGTTGCCTAGGTTCATTGTATAAATCATGTCAAAATGACTGATAAAGTCAATAATTATAAATGTTATTTACATGTGATTTCAGGTTTAAATTCCATCTCATTGCGATTGAAGAAGTTAATTATTGGATTTGAGCCTTCAAATAATTTATTAATTTAAAAAGGGGTAACATTTTAAACAAAAAGTCAATATCAAGAATCTATTATCCCTAATTTATCACCTAATAAAATAGGAAAAAACTCTCTCGAGGAGACAATGAAAAGAAACTAACATTCAAATGCATATCATTTCTTAGCAAATTAGTTAGCAATTTCTTTCCCAAAAGTTATACTACACATTGAACTAAATGTGATAGTTTAACAGTTTTTAGATATCTCTAAGCAAAACATGGTTAGTATTGTCAATCATAAACTCTAGAATGAAGAGATCAATAATGGCTTGAGTCAATATTGTAAAAGTCAAATTATTTTACAAAATTGAGTCACACTCACAATGTCAAAAATCTACTTGTGTCAACAAACATATTCCAACGAAGGTGGCAAAACCACCTAGCGAGTGACTCCTTTCATTTATAAATAAACCCCCTACACCTACAAGTATTGGGTTGCCTTTCGGAGCTCATCAATATTGACTTTAATCCACCATGAATGTGGAGGATCCTGACTGACCAAAATTGGAGAAGTGTCTAATTCAACTAATGTTGAATTATTCATAGACAAACTCTTGATGATTTCTTTCGCGTGTGACCAAATAACTTGTATTAGATTTGAAGGAGAAATAAGATTGTCTTGAGAAAGTGACTTGTTTCTCCATTGTAAAAAAGCTACACACTCATGCCAAAAATTATACCCCAATCATTATAAAAATTCAATTATCATTTGTTAGTAAGCATTGAGTTGAACCAGTGAGACAAACTCATTGGAAGAACTTTTTCAAATATTGCTGTGGCACAAACTCAAGCCATATCATTTGAACAATTGGATAGTCCCATGGAGGATGTAATTTTGTTTCCACGAAGGACTCATGTTTTGAGCGATATTAGGTTTATTCCCGAGTTGCAAGACATTTTCAGTTCACTAATCAATAGTTGCTAATGAGAGGTTAGCCGAAAAAAGTTCCATTACATTGAGATCCTTTTCACCTCAAAATAATAGATCATATACCATCATATTCTTAATTATTTACCACATTAATTACCTCACACTCTGGTTAATAAAGAAAGACTTGCTTTAGTACCCTTTTACAAAAGGCTATCTTTCCCGTCGAAGGCTAAAAGAGGTTTGACAACCTGAATTCAAAATATTACATCTTATGATAGGATAGAATTTCTTGGAATACCCTAAAATTTTAATTCCTGTTCGGCACATTTACGTGTCGAATAATTAGATTACTATGAAATCAAATCAAATTGTGTTTAACATAGAAAGTTATGCGAGTCATGCCATCATATTCCGACTTTCTCTACGCAATTCATGTTTAATCTCGTGACGTGCTCGTATCATGCAAACTGTCGTCCCTGGCATTTCCAGCCCTTGGCGTAGATGGGTGGAAATTGATGTACTCGGAGAAAAATCTTTTTTTTTTTTTTATTTTTTTATTTTTTTGGGTTGGGGAATCACTTTTCTGGGCTTTTGTAATTGATTTATAACATGAATGTCAAGAACACGTCATGGCATCAAGCCCAGTACCTAATAATTAGCCCAAGCCCACTCCAGATACTACAATAGTATCGAGGCCCGGAGGTAGTCTTCGCAATAATTTGAACTTTTTCTTTTTCTTTTTCTAAGTTTTTTTTTTTTTCTCTCTTTCCCAGCCAAGCCTTCTAATTACATTTCAACTGCATTTTTTTCCACGGAAAATAAATAATTTTAAAAAAAATTTCTAAAAATGATCATCTACATTACTTAAAAAAATAAATGAATAAAAAATATGCTTACCATTTACAAAGATATTTTGATATAAACTGTTGTCGATAATGAAAACATTTGCTTTTGACTAATTATTTCGTGCGATATAAACAGTTATTTTTGAGAAAATATTTTTTAAATCGTCAATTTTCACAAAATAAATGGAGCATTCCTTTCATTGAACACTACAAGTGGAGCACAAGCATTGAGCCTGATATAAAATCATTAAAAACCGGGCTCCATTTGTTCCATAGAATATCAATAATTTTGATAATATTTTTCTAACTTCAATCCTTGCTCCCTTGAAATTGTTTGAAAAATATGTTTCATTATTAAATAGAACATCAAGCATTTGAGTTGACAATTAGAACATTTCCTCTTAATTCATTTTTTAGATAAGTACACTAAAAGTCCTACAATTTCTTAACAAAGTGCAATTGAGTTTTAAATTTTTCAGTAAATATAATTAAATTATAAAACTTATTACGAAAGTGTAATTAAGTTCTGAAATTTTCAAAAAATGCAATTAAATTCTAAAAATTATCAAATTAGTCAAATTAAGTTTTCCGATGATAGCACTTTTGTAGTAAGTTTTATGATTCAATTATACTTTTTAAAAGTTTTAATACTCAATTACACTTTCGTGACAAACTTAATCACTTAATTGCACATTTTAAAATTTTCAAAACTCAATTATCTTTCGTGACAAGATTTATAACTTCCAATGTATTTATCTTTTCGTTTTCTTAAGTAAATAACTAATTGACCTAAAAATATTTTAAATTATTAATTTATCAGGAGACAAAGGACAATGAATCCGAATATCGAGAGGTGAAAGTGGTGTTGGATTACTTGACAATAATGCCGGTGGTCAGGTCATAAATCAGGACATTGTCAGGTTACGGTCAGGTACAGCTATAGTTGCAGACTAAATGTGGGGATGGGCTCTCATGGGCTGTTTTGTTTTTTATTTTTTCGATCAAAAAAAAAATTGAGGTTGAAATTACAATTGGATTCGCTTTAGTAAAAGTAGAGATCGAACCTGCCAATAATCAACCTAAGGGTAAATATCATTAAACTAAATCTAAACTTAGGAGACGATGCTCCTAGCCCCACAAGGGAGGTCAATCGCGTTCCTAATGAGAATTTCATCGCCTCGACCGGCATTTTAGGAGATGCACGATCTCTCGGGCAAGTCCCAAACGACCAACTCATGATGGATACATGTTCTTTGCGCGTCACATGAGCTAAGCGATCCAGCTATGGCATGGTGCAGAACACGGTTTCGTAATACGCTACACGATCGCGATGTTCTTTTCTGAAATTCTGCCAAGGGGGTGGGCGCGTGGTTGGCACATCTCATTCGCCGGGGTTGGTATCCCCGCACTTGGAGGCCACCAAACAACAATTCGCCGTGACGTCATAACGACGGCAGTTGCTTATTCTCCCCCCCCAAAAAAATTCAATATAGCAAACACAAATTAGAATAATAATTATGTAAAATAAAAAGGCATTATGAAAATACACAGTTGATAAACGCAATTATCGTACAGCAGGCCAAGTCAACCACGTAATGATTTGACGCGGTTATTCCTTTTATTATTATAATCGACGAGAAGAATTTCCGTTGGACGGCGACGGACGGACGGACGGAATGTCGGGGGAGGGCCTAAACCAGCGTCGTCCCCAACGACGTCGCGTCACGGTCCCCCCCCGGGGGGTGGTCCGCAAATAAGGTCGGGGAGCGAGGGCGTTTTGGGGAAATCGGGTCTGGCAAACTGAGTGCATGCGAACGTGACGTTCGGGGGAAGGGGATAGAATTTGAGAAAAGCGTTGCAAGTGGCGCACTTTTCGGTGCTGTCAAAGCCGCCGTATTTTCTATTCTCCCCCCGTTCCACCCACCTTTCTTTTTCTTTTCTTTTTTCCCTTTTTCCCGTTTTTTATGTATAAAGATTCCTTATTTTCTCAGAGAATTTCAGGAAATATATGTACTTTTATATTTTTGGGTAGTTAGCAAATAATTCTAATGCTTTCATTTGCACGTTGTGGAATGAAATTAGTTGTGCACAGTAACCGCGGTCAACTCTCTCGTTTGCGAAGACATTCAAATGATTGGAGCCGAATCAGGTTTAAAATGATAGGCATTTGTGGTATTTTTCAGGATTTTATTATTAAGTGATTTTGAAAATAAATTGTAAGAAGAACCCTTTTTTTAATAAGCTGCTCATTATGATAAATATTGGTCAACTCCCGTCGAATAAGCTCTATTTTCATTAAATAATTACTAAAAAATTCCTAAAGCGTTGCTTTCAGATTCCAAGGTCATTTGGACCAATAAAATATGTATTTTTCACATTTATTCTAACAACAAGGACTCATAATTACATAAAATAAATGAAAATTAGTTTTTTTTTAATCAAGGTGCATCAAAAATACTTTCTTACCGAAAACTTCAACAGAAGAATTTTTTTATTTTCAAGTGTCTTGAAAATGAAATGTGATTATATATGTTAATAACTATGGGGTAATTTTGAGTGCTTAATGTCGGCGGATTCAAATATCAAGCGCCAACATAAGAGGAAGAAAAATAAAGTCGCCGTAAATAATAATATAGTATTAATAGAGGAATGAAGAAATCCTTTTTTTAAAGAATTCCATGTTCCGTCGAAATTCGATGGCGCGAAGGGAAAAAAGAAAAAAGAAAATAAGAAAAGAGAAAAAAGATTAAAAAAGAAAAGAAAAAAGAAAAAGGAAAAAGTGGGTAGTGAGAGAGAGAGACGCAGAATGACAGGAACAGAGTTGGCGGAGACTTGAAGCATCATCAAGCCAACCAAGCCATTTCCCCCTGATTATTTACCCTCCCCGCGTCTGCATGGCGGCACCCCCCGCACCGCTTTTCCCCGTCGCCGTCGCCGGCGATCCAATCCCTCCCCTCGCCTCGTCTCCTCCGGCTCCCTCCGGTCTCGGCCCTCGCTTCCTTCGGTGATCGCCGGAAAGCGTACTGATCACCTCAGTGGAAAGCTCGAGGACGCCAGACTGACCGACCCGAACTAAAAGCGACGGGCGACCTCTCCGCGGCTTGCGGCCTGCCGATAGTTCCTCGGATTCGCCGCTCGGCGAGCTCGGTTCCCGGCTCCGTTTCGCGGGAGGCATTTGAAACCGGACCGAGGTCGGTTCTCGCCGTCTCTGCTTCCGCCGTTTCGCTTCGCCGCTGCGGCCCCGTCGTGGCGTTTGGACCGGTTGACCGGGCTCGAGCTCGAGAAGGAGGTCGTTTAGGGTTTTGGTCCGGATTGGATTCTGGCGAAATTTGCGCGCCGTCGGGGCTATTGATGTCGGAGAATGGGGTCGTCGCAGAAGTGCATGAATGTGCTGTGCGAGGAGACGGGTTCGACCGAGTGGAAGAGAGGTTGGCCTCTCCGATCTGGTCAACTCGCCACTCTCTGCGATAAGTGCGGGTAACTCTTGCCTCACCTCCTCTATCGTCCGTCAGTTTGACTTTCAATTTTCTCAGTTCTATAGGAACTTCGTAGCGGCTACCCTGGTTGTCATGTGATGCCGATTTTGAATGTTAATCTGGTCCTAGTAATGAGCAGAGAGGTGCTTTGGATGCTTAGCCGCGTCCATGAATAGCGGTCGCTAATGTCGAATTTGACTGCTTCCAGGTCCGCATTTGAGCAGGCTACGTTTTGTGATGTTTTCCACTCGAAGGACTCTGGATGGAGGGAGTGTGCTTCTTGTGGCAAGGTGAGCAGTCAGTCTTTCAGGACGTGGCGCAGAGCCCGCCTTATCTGTTTATGAAAATTTTGATTCAAATATGGATTGGCAGCGCCTGCATTGTGGATGCATTGCTTCAAGGATGCTGCTGGAGCTGCTCGATTGTGGTGGGGTGAACTGCGCGACCTGTGCGAAAAGTTCAGGACTTCTCCCTGTAAGATATGATTGTCACTCTATACCTGTATATATTTTACCTGAGTTTCAGCTAGTTTCTTCCTTATTGTACTCTTGATACTTGTTTACATCATGCACCAAGGCTTCTTTATCAATCTCTAAATGCCATTGACGCCGTAGCTTTAGTGCACACCTTGTTAGAATGTTTGTAATCCAGCGATAGCTTGTCTGATGCAATGATTTCGGGACTCCAAGGATGACTAGGAATTGATAGGATTGATGAAACTGTGATTAGAGAAGAGAAGCAATGATGACTTGCGAAGCAAAAGAACTCTTTTGACATGTAGCATGGTATTTCAAAATAAAACATGTAGGATGGTATATACACTTTTACTTTATTCACAACTCTAATGTTACTTCTTGAATTTCTGCTCGCAGATCACAAGTGATGAGAAACCTAGTGAGTTTGGCATGATTAGTGTTCGTACTGGTGAACTGCAATCTACTACCACAGATAACCATTTTGATAGTGATGATGTTGATAAACTGAAGCTTATTCGATTGGGGAGCAGTACAGATGATTCTGGCCTGGGGCAGTCGCTTCTGACTCAGTATAATGACACAAACAGATCACTTGAACCAACGAACAGGGAAGGAGTTATGAATATGCCTTCTGCAGTAGAAATGGGAGGCTCATGTTATCTGCTATCAAGTAAAGCATCCAATGGGGCAACTCATATTTCCCAACCAGACATTTTAAAAGCAAATATAGCAGCAAAAGAGTTTGATGATCCCCATGCACGGACAGACCTCAGTATGACCATTGGTGTTCCTTTAGGAAAATCATATCCATCTTTAAGGGACCACAGTACAACTCCATCACTATCACCGCAAGGACCAAAATCTCGCCATATTTTGCATAAGCCACCTAAGCCAGCCCTTGCAAGTGGATTTGAGGCAAATGCTGGTGTTGTTTCTCAGATACGAGTTGCAAGGCCGCCTGCTGAAGGTCGTGGGAGAAATCAATTGCTTCCTCGTTATTGGCCTCGGATTACTGACCAGGAGTTACAACAAATATCTGGAGAGTATCCTTGAGTGAAGTTTCCTACTCTTCTACTGCACATTTTCCATTTACCTGGCTACATACAAACCTCACTGGACAGACACATTGGATTGGAGAGTTATGCTGACTAGTCTTCTGTTTTTTCTTTGAACACAGCACTACGTTTCATGCTTTCTCAATGTTGCTTCCTTGACTTTGTTATTGTCTTAGTTCAAATTCCACAATTGTGCCACTGTTTGAAAAGGTTCTGAGTGCCAGTGATGCGGGTCGAATTGGCCGTTTAGTATTGCCAAAAGCTTGTGCTGAAGTAAGCTCTTCCATTTGTTCTTTCTTATATTTAGATTCTTTAGATTCCATTACCGGATCCTAAGGTTGATTGATTGTCATATTATGTTCTGCACCATATAATGTTGTCAATTAACTGTGTAAAGCAATAAATCATATGATAACCTTTCAGGCTTATTTTCCACCTATTTCTCAACCAGAGGGCCTTCCTCTGCGGATTCAAGATGTAAAGGGAAAGGAGTGGGTGTTTCAGTTTAGATTTTGGCCCAATAATAACAGCAGGATGTACGTGTTGGAGGGAGTAACTCCTTGTATACAATCTATGCAGTTACAAGCTGGAGACACTGGTATGTTCTAGTATTTGCCATCATTTGTGCAATGACATGTCTAACATTTTTCTGCTACATTGAGACCTCAATTCAATGTTAATCCCAATTTGCACTAATATACCAGGGTTGCATAACAGCTACTAATAGTGTGACTTTGGTCAAACCTGGATTGTACTTATTTTTAATATACTTTGCATGCCATTTCTTGTCTCTTTGCATTTGCATGCACTCCCAGAAATATGGTTTTCCTCTTCACTGTATGGTGAAGGGAGTTTTTCTGATAATATAGAGCATCATCAGAATGTTCCTGGAATGTAGCAGTCAGAAAGCACCACTTGCAACTTTGGAACCAATGCCTTGGATATGATGAATTCAAAATGTCTTGCCTTTGTGATGGAATGGGTTGGAGAGTTTAGACCACAAGTTGAGGGCCGTAGTTCATTCTAAAGGAAGAACTTCCCATTCTAAGAAAGTTTGGCTCCTCTTGAGTCAAATGCCTGACTTTGTTGTTTGTAAAGCTCCCAAATCATTGAATTTACTAATAATAGTGTTCATTTTGATTCTTTTAGTACTTTGGATAGTGTAGAGGACAAATTGAGGGGCATAGTTCATTCTAAAGGAAGAACTTCCCCTTCTAAGAAAGTTTGGCTACTTTTAGGTCAAATGCTTGATCTTGTGGTTTTTGGAGCTTCCGAATCATCTACTTTACTCATAATTTGTTTACTTTAATTCTATCAGTACTTTGGAGAGTTCTGCACTTACAAGGGGCTTGTTTTGGCACAAATTTTTCTGCAAAATTCCTATATATGCTGCTTGGAATGGTCTCTTCTTTGGTTACCATCGGAAGGTTTTTAATGCTTGCTATCTTATGATGCAGTAACTTTTAGCCGCATGGACCCTGAAGGGAAACTTATAATGGGGTTCCGGAAAGCATCGACCTCTATGATGCAGGTAAGTTTCTCATTAACCACTATCGAGTTGCTTGCTAGCAGATCACTGCGTAAATAGCTATTTGTACTTGTAAGCAGGACAGCCAACTAGCTGCTGTTTCTAATGGTAACCATTCAAGTGAAGCTCTGATTTCTGGTGGTTTTGAAAGCCTCCCTATGATAAGTGGATATTCGGGTCTCCTTCATTCATTTAAAGGAAGCACAGGTCCCCAACTAAATGCACTATCCAAGCATTGGAGTTCAGCTAGCAGTGATATAAGTTGGCAAGGCACTGAGAAACATGGACTCCCTAGGGATGCCTTCTTGCTTCCCGGAATGTCGGCCTCAGATAGGAAAAAGGCACGCAACATTGGGTCCAAAAGTAAAAGGCTGTTGATTGACAGTCAAGATGCTCTTGAGCTGAAAATGACATGGGAAGAACTCCAGGATTTGCTTCGGCCACCCCCAAGAGCTAACCCAAGCATTGTCACAGTTGAAGATCATGAGTTTGAAGAGTACGATGTGAGTTTTCTGTTTAGAAATATTCTATTCTTTTATAGACCTTATTGTTGGTTCTGGTAGAGCAGTTAAAAATTTTTTGTTTAAAATATTCGGTCCATGTGAAATGATTGTGATGTTATACTGTTAGCTCAGTTGGGAATATGACAGTCTAACTCTATGATAGATAAGTGAATTGCTTGATAGCCATTGGTGGATTAAATGGTACTGCTTATTGGTCAGTGTTTAGTCTTTTGATTGGGTTCGGTAGAGTGAATGAGAATTTTTCACTTGATTGTTGGGTCCATGTAGACAACTCCATCTGGTGATGAAATGCCTTGTGTGGTGTTATACTATCAGCTCCTCACTTAAACCGTCAGTAAATTGCCTGGTGGGAAAATCCATGAGAGCATGTGGATTGGCTAAAAATGGTACTGCTTGTTAATCAGTGATAAAAGTTTGTATCTGCTCAAAGTTTTTTTGTGAGCCAATTAGTACACAGATAACTATAAATCCATCCTATCTGTAGAAAGTAGTACTGCTGTTAGGATAAATGCTGTGCATAGAAGTCGCTAATGCCTCATGGAAATTACTTGGGACCAGGCTGTTGGACATATAGATCAACTAATTTAGAATGGGGAAAGTGATTTTATTGTGGCTTCTTTGAAACTACAACATACTCTCATGCAAAGAATATAGTGTACATACAGTATTTGTGTCTTTACAATATTATGTTAGCAAGTTATTTTTCAAGTCTGTAGTATGTGGTCAAATATACATTTATGAATGGCTTGGGAAATGATATGGAACTGCTGACAATTTTTAGTCACAGATTTCACCCTGTTTTAGAAAGATATAGTCTACATTATCTAAAGTATCACATATGGTACATTTACAGGAACCTCCGGTTTTTGGAAAAAGCAGTATTTTTGTACTTCGCTCCACTGGGTAAGTTAGTTCTCTTTTCCAATCTGCATGTCTAAATTTTAAGGTTCCTACAGGTATGTTATTAAAATTGGGGAGCAATGCCAATGGGATGAGAAGTGTGAGTGATGAAATTTTGGCATGAAAAAGACTAATGAAAGCACCTGTTTCCAAAACAAATGACATCGTTTAGTAGGACTTCCAAGACAATGTGTTTTGCTAGCTATTGTAAGTTTTTTTCGTCTCATTGTTTGGCAGACAAACTTATCACTTGTACATTGAATCTGTAAAGTTGTTTAATTTTACACATTCCTCTTTACTTTACGGTCAGCTTACTTCTATTATTCATATCATATCTATGCTTGTAAGAAACTTCCAGGAGTAGCAAAATAGAAGGAGAAGAAAGAAAGCGTAGCATCCCATTAAGGATGAAAGTGGAGCATTGATTCTGGAATAGATCTATGTGTTCTGTAGAAGTATATCGAAGTGATGCTATTTTAATCCCACTGATGTTCATTGAACCTCTTCAGAGCTCTGCATAAGGGGTTTAAGGATTGGATTCGGACACACCATTATTTTCATTGAATTTCGCTTTGACATGCTGAAATGAGCTGTCAAGATTACCAAAAAGGCTACTATGCTAAGAAACTGTGATTTGCTTCATCCTTCTCTCATTTTTGTCAGATGCCTAGCTATAATAATTCTTTATTTCAGCCACTTTATCATTCTTCTATCTTTTTCCTGGAGTTGATATATAATTGACTTGATGCTTCTAATTTCAATTTCGTTCATATGCAGGGGACAAGAGCAATGGGTTCAATGTGATAGCTGTGGTAAATGGAGAAGGTTGCCAGTTGATGTTCTTCTTCCTCCTCAGTGGACCTGTGAAGAAAATGCCTGGGACCAAAGCAGGTCAGCAATTGCTTTGCTAACATATGGTGCTTGATGGAAGTGATAAAAAAATAAAACATATGGATCTAATACTTTTGTATAATGTGCTATAGGCGTTCATGTTCTGTGCCAGATGGATTGACTCCCAGAGATCTGGACAATCTTCTGAGACTGACTAAAGGTATGGAAATGATGCATGCAGTGTCTGCTTATACTCCGTTCCTCCTTTCTTTTGACCAGAGATGAAAAATAAGTCTAAATGAAATGCACTTTTGTCCTTCTGGCTAGATTATTGCACAGAACACCCTAGTTTAACCCCCTTACGCTTAAGAATGTGAGTAGGAGTATCTGGAAGTTTATATTGGTAGTTCCATAACAGATTTGGATGTCTATTATGTTTATCCTCCGCTACTTATTGCTGCATGAAAACCAGCGTAGTTCATTGAGTTCTCATAATCCTTCCTTGAGCTTCTTCTACTACAAGTAGGGAAATGGCGGGATGTCTACATAAATGCTAAGCATGTCAAATCTACCTCTGGGATAGAGTCTGTTTCATCCAGTAAATGTATAGTTTCTCCCTTACCAAAATTATTTTTGTCACTAGTGTGAGGAATTCCTTGTCCACAATCGTGTGATAATTTAGTGGATTGCTACTTCTAGATTGAGGGGCTTGCATGCTAATGTGGACATTGCATTTTTATATCTCATCTCATCCACATTTTGCAGAATTCAAGAAAAGAAAACTAGCAACAAACTTCAGGCCGGCCCTGGAGCACGAGTCATCTGGTCTAGATGCCTTGGCCAATGCTGCGATTGTTGGAGATGATGGTGAACCAGGTACAACATCAGTTGCAACGACTACGAAGCACCCAAGGCACCGTCCTGGTTGCTCTTGCATCGTTTGTATCCAACCCCCCAGTGGGAAGGGCAAGCACAAGCCGACGTGCAACTGCAATGTGTGCATGACTGTTAAGCGCCGCTTCAAAACCCTAATGATGCGCAAGAAGAAGCGCCAATCAGAGCGTGAAGCAGAGATTGCCCAGAGAAAACAATTGTGGGGCTCTAAGGATGAGATTGAAGTTGATAGCACCTCTACTCATCGATCTTCACATCACAATCCTTCAGAAAATGAATCCAGAATTGGAAATGAGTTGGAGTCCCAGAGCCAAACAACCAACTCGGCCAACACAATTGCTGAAACTGGCAAAGGACAGATAAACTTGAATTGCCAACTTGATCTGAATTGCCAACCAGATCGTAATGAAGAGCTTAGATTGGGGTCAAGTCAAACAAGTATGATGAATCTTCTTCGGGTGGCTAGCCAGCCATTAGAGACGTATTTGAAGCAGAATGGTCTCACAAGCTTGGTGTCCGAGCAGCAAGCAAGTCCAGCAGGTCACGGGCAACTCCAAGGTGCTACCACGGACAATGAGGGACAACATTCGGAGGATCACTGCGCTGATTCGGAGATTCAAGACATGGCTCTGGAAAAGGATGGCACGGATGAAAAAACGTCCACTCCGGATCAGGGCGAAGGCGACCCTTAGGGAAGTCCCCCAGATCTCCTCTTTAGCTTTTCTTTTTCCCTGGTTTGTGAATCGCTTCTGGCAAATGAGTTATTTTTCTGCTACTCGTTTGTTTACGTGCTTCATAATAATCGGCCCTACAAAAACTAGAGTGCAGAAGCATCTAGATTGCATAGAATACTGGCATCGCGTTCGAAGAAGGATACGATATACTGCAGAAAATAGGGAATTTATTGACATCGTGGGTATTGTAAATTTACCAATTTTCTTCTTACTGACCTTTCCCTCTCTCTCTCTCTCTCTCTCTCTCTCTCTCTCCCCTTGCTGGACTCACCTGAAATTTACTCATGCATCAATAACCTTTTTATCTGAACAAGTAAACACCAACTCCTGCTTGACAGTGGCATCCTCAAGTTTGCTCCATAAGGTTTGTCTCGAGCAGAGCAGGGCTAGCTTTCAAAAGGAGCAGGGTACGTCCTTAGCTCCATCGGTCGAATAATGTTTGGAAGCTGTAAAAGATTGGTGGCTCGGTCATGCGGCCACAAAACAATATTTAATCAAAAAACCACATGGGAATTGCTTAATTCTAGATGATGCGCCAGTACCGTGTGAGTAGACTTTGATTTTTGACAGATAAATTTGGGGGTTGGACTTCAAGGGAATCGTTCATGATCTTTGCGTTCTCCTAAGTTTCAATCGAATTGGTCTTTATACACCCTATACACACGGACATGAGAAAATTCTAATCTGCATCCTATTGTATAGGCGCAATCTCAGTTTCATATATTTTCGAAACTCACGTCTGCAATGATTTCAATTAGCTTCCCTGTCCAAATGCTATTTAGGTGTCGAGAGAAGGTAGAAACTCCCATCTACAAATTGCGAAAAATGCCCACCCTCGTGACCGTGGGTATGAATTTCCGTCACAAAAACGATATCAATTTGGCCGAAGAAACAGATCGGTTCGGTGGAATCCTCATGTGAATTATAGGCGTAAAGTACGATCCGCCTTGAATATGGATACGCACTGATCCGAGGAGCTGAACCTGTCGGAGCGGGCGGAATTCCGTCCGAACATCACTTCACCGCTAAATCCAAAAAGAAAAGGAAATTGTAAATGTATACGTCGGGCGGCTCATCTCAGGAGCCACCGCCACCGACTCGGTGCAAGTGTCGTGCTCGGTCCAAGTTTTCTCTTGGTCAAGAATCAATCTTCTCTTTTATTTTCTCTTCTTTGTTTCTTTCTTTAAACTTTTTTTATTTTATTTTTTAGGTTATGGAGCTGTTTCCGGGTCGCTTCGTTGAAATATCAAAGTCAACACGGCAACACGGGACATATGGATGAGATTTCTCTGATGACAAGTGGCGACTGGCGACCACCTAAAAAGAAAACTTAGGACAAAAGATTAGAAAAACCTTTGGACGGGGGTGGGAGTGGGGGAATCAAATAAAACAGAAATTCGTGTCACGGTCGACATCATCATCACATGAATGTAGAGAGAGAGAGAAAGAAAAGAAAACAAAGAGTGTTAAGATAATCAAATTAAATATGTAAGGTGGGACCCGGGCATTGGTGGGGGGCGGTTCATACCGTGGAGCTCTCACCACGGGATCCCTCCCCCTCTCCCCCTTTCACTCCTCCGAGTCAAAAAAAGACCCACCAACCCTGCTGCTTCAGTGCCATGCCTCTGTATGAAATGGAGCAAAGTAGATGAGCCATCGGATGGATCGGCGTGGGTCGCAGCTTTTCTCTCGCGCGGTCAAAAGGCAGAGGAAAATCTAGAAAAAAGCGGGACGGGAACAGTCCATTTCCCAGAGAATTCAAAGCTCCATCTCTTCAAATCCGCCGCATCTACAAGACGTTCAAAGCTCGTGATAAGGAAAATAACACAATCGATCCCCCTAAATTTTTAGTCCAACTCATAATGTCGACCTCGAACTTTTCATTCGGTCGATGTAATCCCTAAATTTCGATTCAATATGTTTGTGTCGTTATCCGTTTGAGTCGAGAGTGGCGCGAAAAGACGATGTTCTTTTTTCTTATTTGCCTTGAGATTTCTCGTGAATATGCCGATTATTCAAATGAATAATGACATTATTCCTAATTTGTACGGACGATGTCATTATTCAACCGAATGACCTCGCGGAAAATGAGCATATATGCTCACATTCTCCCACTAATGCAATTACGACCGCACGTAGCTATATGGAGATCTCTCTTTAGGGGATTCATTCATCGTCGATTTCTTTGCAATTAATTAAAGTGTCGTAAAAGTTTCGGAGTAGAAACGCAAAAAGAAGAAAAAGTTAAAAGCCGCCACCAATCATGGCACCTACTAACTATAACTAATACGTACTGGAAAAAGGAGGCTGGTGGATGGCACGCCTCCGTAATTACGGGGGTCCGGCGGAGGGCAGAAAGGGAATTTCCGGTGCCCGGTTTGACGAGGTCTCATGATGCCGAGCGTGCCCCCGCTATGTAATAATTTCCCTCACATGAACCCACCGCGCGTCGGGAATGGCCTGGGAAGCCCGCGCGTCCACGTCACGCGCCCTTTCTACTGAGGACGCTTTGGTCATAATCACGGGAGTTTTAGCAGCACTTAATGAAGTAACATGCATTCCGACCAAAAAAAGAAAAGAAAAGAAGAAGAAGTAACATGCATAAATGAATTCCCCCTCCAATCAGTACGTTGAAAATGCAAAATATTTTCTTTTAACTTTAATTAAATAAATTGCTTTTCGTGTTTTTTTTTTTTCTTTTCGTGAGAAGACTTTCAAGGAAATATTATACATAGCATTTCATCATCGCACAACGAGAGTTAAAATATTGTCACGTTAAGTGAATGACACTTGGACCAATCGAAAAAGGTCCGATCCCTTCATTATTAAGGAATGAATAAGAAACGCAATGCTAAAGACTACTGAAAATATGCGATCATCATGTCGTCCTTTGACCAATGTTTTCATCATTCTAATTCACAATCTCAATCAAAAGAACAGGTAGCCTTTTTATTTTTTGAACATATGACAATTGCTTGAATCCAACTTGAAAATGGAGTGCTATGATTAATGAGAATTGATGTCTTGGAGGTAAAATCTCTTTGGCCTAATTTCCTAAAAATGCCAAATTTTATATCCAATCTCAATTCTACCTAAAACTTTATTGTGTCTTAAAAAAAAATCATAAACTTTCACTTTAATCTTAAATTTACCCGTACTTTAAAAAATTGCCACTAGTTAGGGATACTCAAAATTTTCGACATTATAACTCATTAGAAGTCCATTATTAGAATCCATCTTTTAATCGACATCTTCGCTTTGAAGTGAACAATGATAGCTCATTGATGTTGATAATATTGGAGAAATGCATGATTATTTCTGGATGCACGAATAAATTTGAATCTAAAACGAAAGTTATGGATTTTTTTAGACAAAAAAAAGTTCGAGATAGAATGACACTGGAATTAAAGACGGAGGTTTTTTAAGAAATCAGCCCTAATCTCTTAATGTTTAAACTTTAGTAAGTTTTTTTTTTTTTTTTTTTTCGGGTATGGAAACTTTAGTAAGTTAGTTACCAACCAAAAAGGAAAAAAACTTTAGTCAGTTAGTTAACGAAGTACCTATAAATTTTTTTAGAAAAAAGCCTCGCGACCGGTGTCCGGTCACCCGTGCCACGTCCTCAGCCGTCCGATGTCCTCCTCTTACCATCCGGTCGGTAGGTCACCAAGAAAAAAAAGAGAAGCCCCCGATCCCATCACCCGGTGCCCGCCACGTGTCGCCGAACGGGGTTAAAGGTCGACGCTCCGGGGGGAAGGTCAACTGCCGAAGGGCAGAGCCGTAATTTCGGGCGGGAATTAAAGCAAAAAAAAAAAAAAAAAAGAGGAAAGGTTTTTCCCCGGCGTAGGTTTACTTTTTCGATTTGGTTTTTAGGAATTTCTCTTATAATGTCGCGTTTAGTTCGTGAAGCGGATTTAATAAGATTTTGGCGTCCATTCCGCTACACACGGACACAGCGAGAGAGAAGAGAGAGAGAAGAGAGAGAGAGAGAGAGACTTTTGAGATAGAGGAGACTTTTTAGAGAGAGAGAGAGAGCCAGGGGGGGGAGCTGTGTGAGTTTGAAGTGATCTGAAGGGGAGAGATCTGGAGAAGAAGGTGAGCTACTCCCGATCGTGTTCTGCTCGATCGCCTCTGTTCCCGAGAGGCGGTGATTTTTCTCGTTTTTTTCCTGTATTTTTTCTGCTTTTTTCTTTCTTTCTTTCTTTCTTTCTTCAGCTTCCGTGTGTGTTCTTGATCGATACCTAAATCTGGGCGAAGTCGGTGGAATGTGTTTTGTGTGCAAAAGATTCATCAGCTAGATCATTTCTTTTCCGTCTTAGAGCGTGCTTTCGGGTCTTCTCGTACTAATTTCTTTGTGTTTCCGAGCTGGTAGTCTTGGTTCCCCTCGCCTCGTGTTCGGAGAATCAGCTTCGTTTTCCACTTCTTTGTCTTTAGCTCCGGATGTTGAAACCATGTTTCTTGCTCTGGTCGGGGATTGTAGTGGAGTGGGTCGTGCTTCATTTCTTGTGGTTCTGCTCGTTTTTTGGGTTATCTTAGTTTTTCTGGTCGTGACCTTAGAGATTGATCGTCGTCGTTAGGAGCTGATTGAATGTCATTTTTTGTCTTCGGGGGGATCATTAATATGCGGAAGTTTGCTCATTTTCAGGATACACTTTGTAGCTTTCGGTGCGTTCTCACGGAAGCTTTTGACCTTTGTGGTTCATTTGTGTCTGAAGGCTTATAGGTGAACCGACAGACACCCACATAGATATCTCCAGTGTCTAATGATTCTTGGTTCAGTTTTTTTTGTCCGTAACGTTTACTCGGAATCGGGGAAATTACCATTTCGAGCCTTCCGGTTGCTCGGAAAAGGACAATTTTGCGTATTTATAGTTTATGCTGGTTGCGTTGCATCGCAAGGGTATTTCCGTGTTAGATCAGAGACGAGAGGGGAAGGAGTGTAGTTCTCTTGAAGTTTCCATAACAGCATTTTAAGCCCAGTTAGCTGTTCTATTTTGTTATGTTTGGACAGTTGCGCTCCAGCTAAGGGCTTTTAGCTGTTTTATCACATATTTCGAGTCAGACACTTGATTTTTGCTGGATGCTTTTTGCTTAAGCGATGTTTTGACTTGGTTATTATGGTGGTTTTTTGTGTGATGGTTGCCTGGACTTGCTTTGCTTTTCTTTCAAAGATTCTACATTTGAATTAACTTCACATATTTGGCCCAATAAAAAAAACTTGACCTAATAACGCGGATTTTAATTCGAGCTTTGGTTTCTAAATAACACAAAATACCCGCCAAAAGATGTTTCTGCTAAAAGTTTGGCACTTTGAGGTTGCTTTGGTTCCATGTGAGGGTTCTTTTTGGGGAATCTGCTTTTTCTTTGTTTGTTCTTTTCCTTCCCTCTGCCCCATCCCTATCTTTCCTTTTTTTCTTTCCTTTGCTACTACGTATTGGGAGAATTGTTTTTGTCAGTTTGATGAACATTCTCTCATGCAACTAATAGTCTGTTGTGGTTATTCAGCTAAAGCAGCATCCTTTTTGCCTGCTCTCACCGAAGAAGGCTATGAACTATTACATCTACTGGTGAATCGGAGTAAATGTCGTTCCGTAGTATTGTTCGGGATGTAAGGGATGGTTTTGGAAGCTTATCAAGAAGGAGCTTCGATGTGAGGTTGCTTGGTCATCACAGAGGAAAATCACAGGGTTCAGTGCATGAGTTGCATGATCAACCTTTGGTTGTACAGAGCAGCCGGTGGGCCAGTCTCCCACCCGAGCTTCTACATGACGTGATCAGGAGATTAGAAGCGAGTGAGAGCAACTGGCCTGCTCGCAAGCATGTTGTTTCATGTGCTGCCGTTTGCAGGTCTTGGAGAGAAATGTGCAAAGAAATTGTTAAGAGTCCTGAGATCTCTGGGAAGATCACCTTCCCTGTCTCACTGAAACAGGTCTGTCATTCGTGAATAATCAGAATTTTATTTAAGGAGCATGCAATGCTCTGCACTTGCTTCCCATTGTGCTAGAGTATTAATTAATGATCAATCGAGAAGGTGCTGTCGCAACTGAAAGTGTTCAAATATTTGCTTCTTGCAGCCAGGACCTCGTGATGGAACAATTCAGTGCTTCATTAAAAGGGACAAATCAAATTTAACTTATCACCTCTTCCTCTGCCTTAGCCCAGGTAAACTTCAGGCTTGACTGCGCAACACTTCATATGCATGGATATTTTGAAGTAATATGACCCCATTCCATTGCATAACGTTCATTAATGTTATGAGTGACATGAAGCCTGCTGCATTTCCTATCAATCTAAGAGGATTACTTGTTATAATCGTGATATGTTATTGGTATGGATCCCTTTATTTGTTTAATTTATTATGCATTTATTGCTTCCTCCATATGTGCCAGTGAAAGTGTCGTGCTGAAGTTTGTGATAACTGAATGGCTCACTACTCTTCAATTTTGGTGGCTTCAGATGAGGAGGACATTGACTTATCACATTGAATCATTAAGCTTAGTCTGTTGTTAGGGCTTCAAGCAATTTGCGGGAATTTTCGGATGTTATCATAGCAGCCAATCAGCACTTTCCATTTATCGTCAAGTTCCTTGTCTGTTTGCTGGTGTTAGTAGAGCAGCAGCAAACTTCTGATTGATAAGAAGCTATTGAAGCTGTGACCATCTGCTTTCAGATGGTTGCTCATACTATATTATTTCACTTCTAATAAATCACTATTTAGAATATGGTTATTTTAGAACATTATGTTATGAATGCTTGAATCGCTAGAAGATTGTGGTAGTAGTATTGGGTGATACTTAACTTTATATTACACTTTGATGGCCATAAGTTTTCTGAAAGAAAAATATGATAATTTCCTGCTCTTATGTACTTGGCTGGTATGAGGTTTGCTTTGTGTTCTCCAAATATAGCGACAAATAAATTTGTTGGACTTGCCTTATTTAGATGTTTTCTTATGAATAGTTTAGATGTTGCAATTCCGTGGTATCTTTGTCTTCTTGCCTGATGCTCCAACTTTGGAGTAATGATTGATTTATCCTTCTTTCAATGTCCAGCTTTGCTTGTTGAGAATGGAAAATTCCTTCTTTCTGCTAAGCGGACAAGGAGAACAACCTGCACAGAATATGTAATCTCTATGGATGCAGATAATATATCGAGATCAAGTAGTACATATATTGGAAAACTAAGGTGAGAATCTTTTTTCTCGTTTCTATTCTTGGCTTCAGTTGGACATTTTTATTGCTTGACTATACTACGGTGAATCTTTGCCAGTGGCCTTGTTGAGTCGAAAGGGTGATGATTGGAAAGGGAAATAATCTCTGTATGAGTCAAGCTCATGGAAGACATGTTCTATTCCTTTTTTGCTCCTTTCACCTCTAAATTGTTCTCTCCCCTCAGCCAGACATAGCATGGGCCTGAGCCTACCCAACTAGTGTTGCTATTATAGAAATTGAATTGAATGCCTCTTGTTGCTCTGGCAAACAGATTTTTGTTTTTAATACGGTTCTTGTTAATGAGTGCTTCCGAGGCACTTGCGAGATAATGGGTCTACTGCCTTTGTTATTGCCTTCTACACACTTTCCCCTAGTGATCAGGGTGAAGCATGTGAAAAATTTGCTTTAAGATGCTACCTTTGGTCGACAAACCATACCATACTATTAAGTAATTTTGCTTTCTGACTATATTTCACTTGTGAAAAGTAGTTTCATTCTGGAAATCTGTAGCTACTGTCACTATAAATCTTAGATCTTTGTCCAGTTGGGTGAAAGAAAGGAAACGCTTGGGGCAAGATTTTTAGATACATGGTTTGTGCGAGTTATATCAATTGCATTATGTGAGAAAAGATATTCATACATGTTTCTCTTGTTTCAGGTCAAACTTCTTAGGCACTAAGTTCATAATTTACGACACACAACCTCCGTACAACAACGCACAGTTATCTCCACCAGGGCGTAGCCGTAGATTTTACTCCAAGAAGGTTTCTCCGAAAGTCCCCACAGGCAGCTACAACATTGCTCAGGTTGCATATGAGCTGAATGTGCTGGGCACCAGGGGCCCACGGAGGATGCACTGTGTCATGCATTCAATCCCTGCCGTGGCCCTCGAGCCAGGTGGTAGTGTCCCTGGCCAGCCTGAGCTTCTTCCTCGCTCGCTTGAAGACTCATTCCGGAGCATCTCCTTCTCTAAATCAATAGATACATCCACGGAGTTTAGCAGTTCGCGGTTTTCTGATATCATCGGGCCCCGGGACGAAGAGGACGATGGAAAGGACAGGCCTCTGGTACTCAGAAACAAGGCTCCGAGATGGCACGAGCAGCTGCAGTGCTGGTGCCTCAACTTCCGCGGAAGGGTGACTGTAGCTTCGGTCAAGAATTTCCAACTGATAGCTGCCAATCAACCGTCTGCTGGTGCGCCAACACCATCTCAGCCCACTCAGTCTGATCACGACAAGATCATTCTCCAGTTTGGTAAGGTCGGAAAGGACATGTTTACCATGGACTACCGGTATCCTCTGTCTGCGTTTCAGGCATTCGCCATATGTCTGAGCAGTTTCGACACCAAACTGGCATGTGAATAGATGGCCAAGGATGAGGGAACGAAGTCTCCTGCGAAAAAAACAATTTGTGTCGGGAATGATAACGGTTGAGATTGAGAGTTACGGCCAGGGATTGTGTGCAATGACTGTACAATCCGTGATGGTGAGCTCTTTCTTTTAAGTGCACAAGTTTGCATGATGCTAGGGAGGGGGTCTTCAATTTCTTTTCTCATCCTCAATTACCTTCTTTCTTCTTTTCTTTTCTAATCTTTTCCAGTGTAGTTTCATTCTAAGCGGGTCACGTTTCCTTTGTTCCTTACTGGTATTGTTGTACCTGTTAATTGTTCCTTTAACAAAGGATGAAAGTGAAGATTTGAACTTTGGTCTTTTCCCTTTTTATGGTAAGACTCGCAATTTGCCATAGCTTTGGAGGTTGAGCAGCTTGGCATTTGTTCTTTGTTTGATGTTTCCGTGCATAGGCAATAAGCTTGAAATCGGGAAAAGGAAAACGGGGCGTGAATAGCCTCAGAAGGAAGTAATATAATTGGCTTTTAAATGTCCATATTCATGTCTGAGTTTTCTCTGAAATCCGGAAACAGAGATAAGTTGTGAAACTCCATAAATGAATTTTATTTGATTATGTAGAAGAGCGGCACATGTCGACGGGCAAGATGTCGGGAGTATTTTTTAGATGAAAAGTTGTCTGAATTTTCTTGACATTTTCGCGGTGAATCATTTGGTTTACCTACAAATCAACGCGACCGGTGGTTGGTCTAGTTCGAAACCCTCCGGTTGCTTTCTGTCCTTAGAAAGGTATAATCTACGGTATAAGTCCAATCGTGTCACGGTATAAGGTAATCCTGACTCTATTTCTATTAACATCGTGACGGGGCAGCAATGACGGGTTTGCTCAAAATGAGCAATAATCGTAATATAAACCGAACATTCTTTAAGATGTATAAATTTCTCACCCCCAATGACGGGTTTGCTCAAAATGAGCAATAATTGTAATATAAACCGAACATTCTTTAAGATGTATAAATTTCTTCTGATAACATTCAAGGAGATCGCCGACGCCCACTGCCCTTTTGTATCCAAAAGAATTTGGTCCACTTGTTTATTTAGTAGAGCTATCATATTTGCTCAGCGTAATTTAAATTTAAGTACGTTTCAGCAATTAATCAATTGGAAATATAATAAGGACACTCCTCCATGGGGGCTTCGCGAAAGGCTTGGGCGCGGATCTTTACCCGACCCGATCGAGATCCACGGAACCCTAATTGCGCAAGCGGGGAGATAAAAGGCCAATTCCCCTCTTGTTCCTGCGCTCTCCGTTGCTGGCTGTAACGGGTTGATCCTTTCGATCATCGATTTCGACCTCCCTCGTCCTTGATCTCAATTCTTTCGTTCTTTATATATATCGTTTGAGCTGATTCTTTGGAAATTCTAGTGAGAAATGGCCCGATGATGTAGAAATTCACAAGTGTTGAGCGGTTGCGGCGGCTTCATCTCGAGGGCCTTTCATTCATCGCCGGATACATCGCATGCACGATGCACCCACGCACGTACACATTCATGCACCTGCACTCACGTTCACTCGCCTGGTGATGTTTGAAGGCTTTTGGATGTTCGCCGCCGTGTTTTGGAACCGCGAATGATGCTCGAAGCTATGAGATCTGAGGGCTTTTTTTTCTGGGGCTCCGTCGTTTCGTTTCGTTGTCGCAAAGTCATTTTGTTTGATTTGAGCATTTCTCTGTTCGGTTGCTGGCTTCGAATGGGATAATGTGAAAGTTTGAGGTCGCGATTGATTTGATCTTTCTGTGGATGTCGAAGTTCTTCTGCAGAATAAAGTCGGGGAGGGTATTTCGATTTTGCTACAGCTTACGCATATCATGTTGCCCTGCATTTATTTATCGTCTTTTCATCGTGTCGTTGCAGGTAGCTGCTTGCATTTTGCTCATCTTATTTGATTTCATGTCAAAGTACGTATTTTGAATCGGTTCTCTGGGATTGTGTTCGAACTTTGGAGCTTTTACAGTTGCATTCACTTCTGATGAATTCACTTCCCGCTTTTTATCAGCCTCCTTTTCCCCGTCTTTTCATTGAGAAGAGTCTTAGAAGGTGACCAATTTAGTTGGCTCAGGCACGGATTTCCCTCTGTTTTTTGCATTCTCATGCTCATTCTCTTTCTTCTGCCCTATGATGGAAACTCAGAAATATTGAGTGGTTGCATGGTTACCATTCATCACTAGCCCACCCATCGTTGCCACAGATGACCTCTCTCTATGTGTGCGCGTGTGCGTGTGCGTGCATGTCTGTGTGTGTGTTTGAGTGATTGTGTGAGTGAGGGCACCTTATCAGTGGCATATTGGGTGGGCTTTTGATGAGTGCCATGTGCTTTACACCATGGATGATTGTTTAAAAGCTATGAGATCTGAGGGCTTTTCTTCACAATGTCATTAACAGTTTGGGGCCTGATTTGACTTTGACCTGGCCTCTTTTTAAAGCATTAACTGTCGTAACTTGCTGTCTGCTGGCGAAATGTCAATTTTGCATGATGAACTTGCTATTTGGTTCATCTTGTGCGATGGTCCTGCATTTGAAGTTCTGTAATCATCTCAAATCCTCTTTTTTCAATGTAACATTTTTCACTTCTATGGTGCTTAAAATTTTTTGTTACATCTGCAGTTTTGACCTGATTATCATCAAAGACAATGCCTACAATAAATTGATCAAATGATGGATGATATAGAGTTTTTATTCCTAGTCTCTCTTGAAAAATTTTGTCTGCCCCATGATTAGAGGATATTCTGTGGCAGTTTCTTTAATGTTCATTACGAGCCTCCACATCATTATGGTGGTGGTGGTGGTGGTGGTGGAGGTGGTGGTGGTGTTGCTGTTGCTGCTACTGTTGTGCCTGATCTTTATATTTTCATAAGATGTGGACAGGCTTGCAGTGAAAGTTATATGCAAACTGCCAGTACTAATGGAAATATGAGGGCTGATTGGAATTCTGGTTTTATGTTTAAACTGTTAGTCTGCTGATACAGGTTCTCGAGTCACATACTGAATGTATGGTGATGTGGAACTTGAGCTTTTCCCAAATTTTTCAAGTTTTAATAAGAAAAAATACTTCATTTTTGTCCAAGATGACATTGCAAAAGAATTTTCATTTTCTTTGCTTAATGTGATCATACTCTTAAGAAACACAAGGAAGGCAGAAACAGAAAAGAGAATGTGATTGATCGTAGAGATCTGCATGCTTTGAATGCATGAACGTCCTATGAAGTGTTAAAATTTTTACGAGTAATGTGACTTAGTATACCGTTGCCTGTTTTATTTGGTCATAACATTTCATGAGGACACCTAGCTTGTGTTTCTTGCTGTTGTATGTCAGCAGTCCTTACTTGATGCTGGTGTCCTTTCAGGTTCTTGGAAAGAACTGCAGAAATGACAGCCATTTACAGATAGAAGTAAGTCAGGCGAGTTGATTGAGGTTGCTTGGAAATTGGACTGATATGAGATAGAGAAGGAAATTGGATTTGTTGGTTCATGAGAAAGTAGGGAACTGACGGAACTTCGGTGTCCCCGGGACTGATTAAGTTGGATGAGAAATGACAGGGGAAGAGCTTACTTTGTTAGGGTTTGTATCTGTTGTTGATTCCTATGGAACTTGTAGTGCTTTGCATAATGTAGCTGCTTCTAATACTTGTACTGTGTTAAACTCTTGTTAGAGCTTGTAATGTCTTATATTAATGAACTTGTAATGTACGGATGATAAAGAGGCTTGTCAATGTTGCAACTATTGCAGCTCTTGTTGTCCTTTTGTATCATTTTAAGCATTGGGTATCGGCTGACAATAAACTAATTTCCTCTCACGGGTCCTGACATTGTTGGTATGATTGTGTAACAAACAGAGAGGCTTTAGATAGGTTCAAGCTAGAATTAAAAAGAACTCGAGATATGGGTCTTTTGAGTTGATAAGACCATTTCTATATGAATGGTTAGGACACTGACCTTTTGGGGGGTAAAACAAACCCATTGAACTTTTTACAACTGGAAGTATCTCTTGTTTGCTCCTGGAGACAGAGCAAGTCCCTAACCTTATTGTAGCGCAAGGGACGTGGGAAAAGAACCGAACTGTGTTGTATTCAGGCATTGCTTGGTAAATCTGCCAAGCACCACGACTGGGTACTGGAGGCCTTTAAGTAAAGAACCTATGGACGTGTGTGTACTGTTTATGGCTATTTGATGTTGAGTGCCGATTACTGTCCAATGCATGGTGATGGTACGCCGGTGATCCAGCAAACGAGAACATTACACGCCATTGCTTTATGTCACATTCACGTTTGACAACAAAGAAGAAAAAAAGGAAGCAAGGGGAAAGAGAAATTGAAGATGCTTTCTGAAGACGAATGGAGTGCCGCGAGGCACCCGAGTGTTATCTATCTTGACTGTAAGATCGCCCTTCAAACCACGTGAATCGTAATGCCAATGCTGCCTCCGAAGTTCTTCAGCTACCTTGACAAGGACTAGAGGATGTAAACCCTTATCCGATTTATCATGAATTGACATCTTCTAAGAAAACGAAGGGAGGTCGGCTGCTGAATTTAAGGTGCAACTTTTAGATTCTTTTTGCTCCCTTTTGACAATACGCAATTAGAAAAATGATTATGATTAACAAGTCCGATCTTATTCGGGTTCATCTGGTCATCAAGTCATTAAAAAGCATTTAAATTAATGTGTCAACCTCTAAATCATTATAAAAAGATATTCGAAACCCCCATCTTAGAAGTGAAAAGCAGTTTGTCCTATACATTACGCACGATCGAGAGAAAAAGAGACGGATTCGATGAGTTGCATTGGTTGAATTGCTGTCGTGGCGTAACTTCTACAACGAACAAACACGATCCAACACGGAAGTTCGATCTGGATTTGGATTTACCCCTTTCGTTTTCTGTTCCCGATTCTCGGACGCCCGCTGAGAACGAATCGGTAAAAGAAACCAAACCCCAAGAAGATGGCCGGCCAAGATGTTGACTTTGATCGGGTCAAACCAACTCAGGACCGGAGAAGAGAACAGACCGAGCACCTCGCGCCCCCTCCTCCCTCCTCCTTCTAGAAGAAACCGAATCAATCAAAAGCAAATAAGCGCCGCCGCCGCCGGCGGCGTCGTCGATCCATCTGAGCCCGCCACCACTCGGAGACCTGGACTCAGTCAAACCCTCCTCCTCCTCCTCCTCTTCCCGCCCCGCATCGCGCGCCGTCCATACATGACCCGCCCACGGGTGACGTCATCATCTGAATATTTCGTACGAGCTCGTCTGACGTGGCGAGCACCAACCAACGCGCGCCCCCCCGCCCTACCCCCGAGCTCCACGTCACCGCCCGGGTGGGGCGGTGGTGATTTGACCGAACTCCGCTGCGGGGTACCGAGAGACATCGACGGTCCGTGATATCGCGATCGGACGGCTGAGATCACGTGTCGATCAAGATTGTCCGGGATCTGCTCCCTCTCTCTCTCTCTTTCTCCTTTTTTTCCTTTTTCTCGTAATTACCGTGCATCGAATTTCCGGAACAAATACGGAACGGATTATCGTTATTATCAGAAGGAATTAGTTTTTTTTTTTTATGGCGAAATTAATAAATAAGGGAAATCCTTTTCGAACAGACGCTTTACCGTACAGCCGAATAATGAATATTTGTCCGAATTTCTAATCATTTATCAGCTAAAATTAACATCGTCATCGTCTTCTTTCTCTCTCTTCTTTCTCTCTCTTCTGCGTAAAGGTTGAATCTTTCCCCTTTCAAGCATTAAGAGAGGAGAACGCCTCCATCCTTGTCCTCCTCTCCTTCAATCGGCTCTCTCTCTCTCTCTCTCTCTTCTCCTCTGAGCTCGAGCTCCGCTTTTCGCACTAATTCTGGACGAACCCATCTGATCGCGCCGGCTAGATTTGTCGCGACATCGCTGTTTCTTCTTCTTCTTCTTCTTCTTCTTCTTCATCCGGGAATATCGTTCGATTGGATTTGATGCGGCTTCCGTCGACGCCTTCCATGTGAAGAGAGAATGCACACGCCGGATTACCAGGGCTCCCACGTCGGTCGCTCCATCCTCAGCCTCCGCCGCGACCAGGCCGCCCCCGCCATGGAGCCCCACCACCACCGCGACGCCGCCTCTGCCCTGGAGCTCGAGCTCGAGGCCTTCCAAAGGCAGGTCGCCGATCGTTTCCTCGACCTCGCCTCCGCCTCCGCGGACGACCTCCTGTCCCTCGCCTGGGTTCGGAAGCTCCTCGACGCCTTCCTCTGCTGCCAGGAGGAGTTCGGAGTCATCCTCGTCAACAACAGGGCGAATGTCGCGAGATCGCCGGCCGCGGAGCGCCTGCTGACCGAGTTCTACGAGAGGAGCGTCAAGGCGCTCGACGTCTGCAATGCCATAAGGGACGGGATTGAGCAGATCAGGCAGTGGCAGAAGCTCCTGGAGATCGTGATGTGCGCCCTGGGGAATCGGAGGAGCTTGGGGGAGGGCCAGTTTCGCCGCGCGAAGAAGGCCCTGATCGATCTGGCCATTGCGATGCTCGACGAGAAGGACTCCAGCACCACCATAGGGCATAGGAATCGGTCCTTCGGCCGGAACAATGCTTCGAGGGATCAGCGCTCAATCGGCCAATTCCGATCCCTCTCTTGGAGTGTCTCCCGGTCCTGGTCTGCGGTGAAGCAGATTCAGGCGATTGGGAACAATTTGAATGCCCCCAGAGGCAATGAGATCGCGGCCACAAACGGGCTCGCCGTTCCCATTTTCACGATGGGTATGGTTCTGTTGTTTGTAATGTGGGCACTAGTGGCTGCGATTCCATGCCAGGATCGTGGTTTGCAGGTCCATTTCTCGGTCCCGAGGCATTACGTTTGGGCTGCGCCGATAATTTCACTCCACGATAGGATTATGGAAGAGTGGAAGAAGCGGGAGAGAAAGAATGCTTGTGGGCTGATGAGGGAGATTTATCAAATTGAGAAGTACTCGAGGGTGATGAGCGAAATGGTAGATTCTGTTAGTTTCCCGTTGACGGAAGAGAAAGAAGGCGAGGTGAGGCAAAGAGTGCAGGAATTGGGGCAGGTGTCTGAGGTGGTGAATGAGGGATTGGATCCTTTGGAACGCCAAGTGAGAGAGGTGTTTCACCGGATTGTGAGGAGCCGAACCGAGGGAGGTTCCTGCAGCTCTGCTTAAAGTTCTTCACAAATGGGTGCTTGTAATTTTCTGCTGGGAAGGATTTGCCTTGATAGATTCAAGTTTAAGGAAGAGGAAGAAATGGAGTGAACAGAGTATGATCAGGATCATGTACAAAATGGGACAAAAAAGAAAGGTATAAGGAGGCTATTTGTACTTATCAATGGATATATTTGTGTCAGTAGAACCATTTAGAATTCCAAATGGAGCCCTTAGGTTCCATTCACCGCTCTTCAGCTTCTGTTGGATTATTGAATCAAATTTCCTTAGTGTATTGCATTCCCACGCTGTCTGGTTCTCCGTTCCAGTTTCCTACTGTGCTGGAGTGAGCGGTACATGCTATTTGGCTGTTGGATGTTCAATCCATTTCTGGGTTGCAGTGCAGTGGCCAGTAATTTTGAGTATAACAGCTTGGTCTTAACTTTTCATGATGACTTGAAATGAGAGCATATGTGAAGATGCTTCCATCCGTGTGATTTTGAGCTTCTAATTCCACGGATAATCTAGGTCAATGGAGTTTTATACGTTAATATTTGGGCCATAAGTGGTCGTTTATCATTTGGTGGTAACTAACCCTTGTTGCTTCTCGAATCTGTTCCTTTTGATATAGCACTTAACCCTGTTTCTTCTCGAATCTATACCCTTTTGATAGCACTTAACCCTGCGAGCCATTTCCAAGTAATGACTGCTTGTATAGGTACAGCTTCCAACTGGAAAGTAGCATGGCATCATCTGCAATTCCAGCATCAGTATAATTTGCATATTCTCTCTTTTTGAGGGCACTTGATAAGGTTGTTCTTCATTTTTTTATTTCTTTTTCCCCCTGCGAATTTCTTGATGCACAGCAAAATGTAAATGTCATTTTTCTAGGTTTTGAACATTCTAGCGATTTCGTGACTTATGCAATAAGATAGGCAACTTTCAGTTTCATGTGCTAGTGTATTCAATAAACTCTGCTGCTTCTCTTGCTTTTTCATTGGAATCTGATTCTTTGATTATTAAATGTTTGGATCAAATATAGTCGAGGGTCATGAATTTAGAGAGCAGCAGAAAATTCTTTGTATTGGATTCTATAAGGTAGGTTTTCTTTCCAGTCAGCCCAGTTGTAACCAAATAAAGACAGCTTTAGGAGAATCAATGCAATCAATGAAGCAAAATCAAGAATGACCTGTCAAAGACAATTGCTTGCAGAAACATGAGGCTCCCTCGGTGGAAATGTCTCCGCGGGCATTTTTAGTGCACTTGTAAAAGGAGATAATTGATGAAGGGTGTTTCTCCAGTGACGTGATGTTTTGCATGACAATCCGAGACCGTCTGATATAAAAATATAATGTCGACTATTTGATGATGAAGCACCCCCATTTGGATGGCAAATTTGTGGCACCACAGAAGAAGCGCAGGATTAATATATTTCTAGATTGGTGAATTACAGAGGATCCTGCGTAAATCCGAGAACCCGACTATAATATGAAAGATTGGATTGATGTTCATGTTCATAGACCGTCTCCCTGTTTACCCAGATGGAGGTTGATCATTAGTGTTGCGATCTACAGAGTCCCTCCTAACTTGAAGAAGGCCAATTATGTCAAGCTTTACTGGCAATATTCAAATTCCTTTCTGCACCTTGAGTAAACACTTTCATTTTCCACTTTTTATGTATGAAGAGCCATTTATATTAGCATGCGAGTTTCATCAGATGCAGATTATTTGCCTCAGGTGTTCTTTGTAGAAGCTTCAGTGTTTCGATATTTAAGCTTCGAAAGTGATCTCAAGGTCACAAACCATGCGACCTAAGGTTTAGAAGGAAAATAGTATCTGAAAGCACACGATAGGAACTTCTCATTTTGGAATCCAACGTTGCAAGATTGTTGACGCCGATGCAAATGTTTCTAGTGCTCTTGATAAGACCGGTTGTCTATCGGGGAGGACGAGCAGTAGTGCCCAAACTTTGATCTTTTTGCAGTTAGGTCCTCCTCGATCTGAATTTCAAAGTTTATACTCGTTGAACTTTCGCTTTTTGCGCAATTATGGCCCTCGACCTGCATTTGCATCCAACCTCTACCGGAATTTTTGTACCTTAAGGATCACGGAAGCAAATTCTCCGGCTGTTTTCTCAAAGGTGAAGTTTTTGCTCCTAGCCTCTGTTTACGGAAAAGCTACTAAGCCGGCATCAGATTACTCAGTCTCTTCTGTGACTTCCATTTTCCTTTCAATGCAATGCATTTTCGTGGTAATGCAGCTCGCCGCGTGTTCTGTTTTGGGGGGCCAACCGAGTTGCCATAAGGTGCATCAACAAAGGCAATCAGAACCGATGTCATTGTCAGTGTTGGTTAGAAGGCAAGTTCTAGGAGGACCAATCACTATCTTATCCTGCACAGCGAGTCCATGGGGTTAAGGCGTGGGGTGTCGGGTAGGATGTGAACATCTCGGAGACACCCATTTGCAAGTTTTGGGGGTCCTCTTTCTTTCTTCACCGTTGAGAAGCTAAATTATGTTTTGTCAAAGCTATTGATGGATATTCAGGTGGTCCCTTTGTTACGGTACATTATTAGCTGTGTGTGGCTCTTAATGAATCCCTTCGCTTTGGTGCTGCTCCAGAGATCCTTCGGCTTCGTCGACATTGTGTGTTGGCACAGTGGGACATCCGAAAAGATGTTCCGGTGCCTGACCTACATATTTACGGTCCAGGCTTGAAATCACATTTCTCCTTGATAGGAAAGTCAGAACCGAGTAAATCTCTCTTCGGTTCATCAGTCTATGACGTTTGAATTCCGGTTTCCCCGCGTGTGCTAAGGTTTCAGGCATGGACTTGTCCTTCTTTCTCTGGGCAAGCGGCAGTTGGAACGTCGTGTTGGCATTTAATTGTGTGAGATTACGTATTGTACGTGGGAAAAGCCTTTATGTGTGTATGATTGCCTGCCCAGGCACGTGCATGTGGCTGCTTGCGTGCTATGTATTCCCTGAATATGTGCATACATGCCTTATGTCTATAATAGTACGCTGCAATCTTTAATTGTAGAAAACTTCTGTGGCCCTGAGGAAGCTATGGTTATGCAGACACCAACTGAGGAAAAGGAGACTTTGCGTTTAGTATTTCTGGGTTAGCTGAGAAGGCGAATTGCCTATGATTCTTTCCTGTACCAGATATATTTCTGTATTACCGTTCGTTTTGAGGGACAGCAGATGCTCGCAGTTGAAGTACATAAAATTTACAGTTAAAAATATTTAACCTAGTCATCCGAACAACTGAAAGTGCTTAATTTTCTTTTTTGGGGGGATTTACATGTACAAGATAAGATTAGATTAACTTAATTCTGAGAATGGGCACAAGATACGTCTATGTATAACTCTAGAAAATACTCGACAACCTCAATTAATCGCACAAACTGTCTGGATAGCTCATGTTTCATTGACACACATACTAACAATCATTGTCATAGCATTAATTTTCTAACACTCCGATGTTTTCTCAGACTTGATCGACTTTTTTGGGGAAAAATGGCATACTTCAATTGTCTATAAAAGCAAAGGCCAGGAGAAACGGAATGCGGGAAATTCAATTCCTCTCGCTGCACATTAGCTAACCTGCTCTCCGATTGATGAATCTGAGGATTACTCAGAAACGTTGAGGGTGATTTTAAGCACTGAATGGATTGAGTAGTGATTATTCAGCGCCTTTAAGAATGACTGAGCTTGAGAAGGATTTCATGAAAGTGATTGAGATGCATTATCTACAAGTGCTTCTTGAAGGTTCATCAACAATCTGTGCGCAGCCTAATCACCATGATCTGTAGATGTTTGCTAACTTGTCCAATGGCCCCAAACTGCAGTCTTAAAAGGTAAAAACAGATGGAACTCTTTTGCTTTACTTGGTCGGATTGCGGAAGAGACTGAGCTATGTTACTCTATTTATTGCAAATATTGCTGGTGGATGTGAATGGAAAATCGATATTATGGAAATGAAGAATTGAAGTCTTAAAACAGTTTTCTTGTGCGGCTCTGAAGTCCTTTTATCATTTGGACTAAAAAAATAATGAGTGGTTGGATTGCAAGGAAACTCCATGTCACCTTTTTTGATGAGTCAGTTCCATATTACTTTCTCCTAGTAATATCGACAGGCTTTCCTCGAAGTCCATAAAGATTTAATTAGCCTTGGGAACCATTCCGAATTCTTCATTTAATTCAGCAATCATTGATATTGCTGGCAAGAAATCAGATTTAGCAGAGGCAGAACATGCAGATTTAAAAGGGGGTCTGGTGTTCCCTTTTACAATATATGTAAAAAAATAGAGATGCACTTACAAGTTTAATCAAGAGGTACTTGATCATGAATTGCAAACTGAAACTGAGACACTTCAGAGGAAAAATGCAAACATTCCACTCCTTTCTTACAATTTAAGACAGTTGAGCACGCTCTTACGCAGTCTCTTACAGAAGAATTGGATGGATGAGAAAAGCATGAACTATCCATCAGTTCATTCTTTTAAGTACTCAACCAAGTATTGTGGACATGGGCATATTTTATGTTTCATTTTGCTACCTTATTGCAGCATCTGGTATGGTAGTTGCATGATACAGTTTTATGCATTTGCCACCTCTAGTCAGTGGCATGAACAACTTCCTGCAGTAGTTTGAATAGTCAAATAATCAGATGAAGGATCTATGGAGGCTTATAATTATTCATCTCTTGGCCCTAATCAAGTGAATAACAAGCACTATAAGAGAGACTAGCAATGCAGACCCAGCAACAGCAGGAACACATATCTTCTTGCTTTTCTCTGGCTTGCTCTTCACTGAGGCAGTGTTTTCACTGACATCTCTATGTTTGTCATCCTTGGGACATTCGCTCTGAACCTCATTCCCTATGTCACTAGTTTTCTCTTTCCTAGGACTTTCACCTTCAGAAACAAGAGATGCAATTTGCATAAAACACAAATTCTCCACCTTCCCCGGTTGTTGATTATCTTCAGATATTGTTGACTGAGCCTCCATGTTAATTTCCTCCTTTTGCAATGGCCTTGTCACTGGATATTTGGCAGGAAGTTGTTGACTTGCTGATGATGTATGGGGAGACTCAGCTTCTGGCGCCGCTTCTTCTGCTTCTCCTTCAATCTGCTGATTAGAAATGGTGGGCATCAATTCAGGTGCCTCTTTACGGTCTGTCTTTGTCATATGACCTTTATCATCCTCTGGTTCCTCTGGTTCCTCAATTACATGCCCGGAAACTCCCTGAGCCATTTTGGGCATGAAAACCGTGAGAAGCTCTTCGTCTTCATCGAACTTTGCCTTGATCTTATCTAAGACCACGCCTTCCGGAATTTTAAAAGCCTTTTGAAACCCTCTCAGTTCCACCTCCTTTTTGTGCAA
Source organism: Corymbia calophylla (assembly GCA_014182845.1). Lineage (NCBI taxonomy): Eukaryota > Viridiplantae > Streptophyta > Magnoliopsida > Myrtales > Myrtaceae > Corymbia > Corymbia calophylla. The sequence goes on along the minus strand of CM024698.1, from coordinate 22,256,821 downwards.
GATCCACCCGAGCATCACCTTCTCCTGCACAGCCTTATTTCCAATGATTGTTATTCGAGTTCCGTCTTCATTTATATTAATGTCAATGTGCTGTTTTCCGTATCCTGCAAAAATTTAGTTTAGATCTTCCATGTAGTAATTCATGAGAAATGAGATCAGCGGACAAAAAGATAAGATCAAATGTCTAATAAAAGATGATTGAAAAAAAACATGCCCAATCAAAACAACCTTTGAGATGGGCAGTGAGGATGAACATGTTTTCGGTTTCTCTAGACAAGAAAACGATCGCGCCTCTATCCTTTGCAATGCAAAGATCGGCCGTGGAGCTGATATCATCTCGAGTCTGTGTGATCTTGAGTCCTAATTCTAGCTCCATCACTTCGTTTCTCGGAATGGTCAGACAGGTCTCGAAGAATAGACAAAAGGGCAAGGGGCATTTTAAGGAAGGAAGGCATCGCAAGCACTGCTGTTGCAACGGAGGAAAGGACCAATTCGTTGCTTCTTGATAAAACATACTGGGATTCAGGCAAAGAACCTTTGAGTGATTTTTTTATGGCGTTCGCATTCACGCTTCATTTCTTTGTACGAAAGCATATAGCTTTCCGTCTAACGACAGAGACAAGATGGGGCCGTGTCAGAAAAGCTAGACTTCCAAGATGGAGTGCAAAATTGGGGGTTGCTTCACCGACTACATTCAAATCTTTGCAGAACTTTCATATAAATCTAACGGATTAAATCTTTACAGCTGGCTCTCCAGACCAAATAGAACTGCCAATTGGGGAAGCAACTCGTGAAAATCTAGTACTTCTTATCTAAACTCTAATGCCCACTACATCGCATTTTCTTGCGGGCTGCTGTAGCTACTCTCTCTCTCTCTCTCATATTATGCTACTTTTGTCGTGGAGAAAATCCTCTCTTTGATGAGCAAAGCCACTGCCACAGCAACCAATTAAAAAATAATCATATGGATGCTTCATTTCCACCCTTCCCACGGCAGAGAAGGTTGAATCTCCCATCTTGCACTTCTAAGCATGCTGTTTTACCACTGCAGTGATCGAACTCTCCTTAAAACCCGAGCTGTTTTTGGCTTCTCCACAATGGGAACCACTTTCTCCATAAGCTGCAAAGATAGATGATGTTAAATAGAGAACTAGCTCATAGCAAATAAGAGAGCCAATTTAGAATAAATGAATTGGCATAGTGAATCAGTGCGATATGTTTAATGGCCAAAAAAAAGGGAATCGGTACAAATATATTTGATGAAAATGTGTAGGACTCAGAATAGATATGATCATAAGGTCAGGTAAACTACATTGAGAGACCAATATAAGTAACTGTTCTCGCCTACATCATGTTTCTGTTTCAACCTCAGGGCAAAGAAAGAAACGCTCTTTTGTTATAATCAACTCAAAAGACTGAAAGCTACCAAGAGCGTACAGAGCCCAGCATGACTCTTGTTCATACCAAAATTCCAGACAAGTGCATCGATTATTCAAATGAACTGTTTCTGCTTTGGAGTGTCCAAAGAAGAACAACCCCAGTGCTCATAAATGGAAAAAACAATTCTAAGAGAGATACAGAACAACTGCTAGGCATAGCAGCTATTGTTCATTTTGTTATGGATTTTTTTGAGAACAAGTGTCCCTGAGAAAGGCTGTCATTTCCAATGCACTATTTTCTTGCGTATGATGTACAACCAGTGCATTGGACATTAAAATATTTCTATAGAAAGTATGGTTAAGACAATTTTGTTCCCTCATATTATCATGTTTTATTTCAGGTAAAGTGACTGGATTACTTAACAGTGAAGAGCCCTCCCATTTGTCGAAAACCTCTCCCAAAAAAGTCGAGGCAAATATCATCCCACATCCTCCATAACTACAACCGAGGACTTCTTGGCTAAGCTTAGCTGACAGCTTTGGCTGTAATTGCATCTAGTAAGACAAACCTTTCAACTAAAACCGATCCACATTGCTCTCCATGTAAATTCTACACAACACCATCATGTAAGGAGAGCTCTACTTTTAAAATAAAAAAGATCATCTCAATAACGTTAAAGAGATGTGCTATCCCTTTCAAAAACTTCAGCCAAGTAAAGATGACAAAATCTTAAGTTGGTAATCATATCTACTTCATCTCTTATATTTCTCCAAATAAGTCAGGATCAAGTTTACTCTCTAGCATGGGTTAAAATGAGAGGGCATTAGAGAGAAGGATTCCAATATTAAAAACCAAAGGCAAACTTCAAGCAATGGCAAGAAAAATGGATAAAAATCGCACCTGCCTGAACCTTTCTTTAGTCCTCTCAGCCTGCAGAAAAAGAAACAACTCCGTTATAAATGCAAGTACACAGGGTTAACTATTGAGAGATAGGCAAATTTATTTCTCAAGGGGAGTAAAGGGGGTTGGTGGGATTGACATGAGGCCAAAAAATAAGATGCGTGCAATATGTATTAATGTAACTACATACATTATCGTATGAATGGAAAGATAAACACAAATATGCGTTTGTCTTGACAAGGCACCCTGCTTTTCCACTACATTTTAGTTTATTTCAGTTCTGTCTTTTGAAGTCCATGACAACCCATTTATATAGATGCTTCGTATATCCAAGAAGGAAGACCAAGAACCTTTTCGAGATTAGCAAGAATTACAAATCAAAAAGCACTTAGAGGAAGTAATCTTAGCAACAAAATCCTTAAGAGACTTATGTTCTGTGTTACTACGATCCGCTGAAATAGGGGAAGAACTATATTACATGCTAGAGGAAATTATACAGAGACATCAAAGCACGTTCTGAAAAACTTTAGGATAACTCTTTGTTTCGAGATATTCAGTCATTCTGGATCAATGCACATTGTAATTCTAGAAAGAAAATAGAAGGGCCCGTAGATAAGTGCACCTTCTCTTTCAATAGCTGCTCATTCTCTTCTTCAAGCCGCATAGCCAAGGACTCCAGTTCCACTTGGTACGCCTGTAAAAGAAAGATTCATACCAAAGAAGAAAGAACAAATAAGAAACGAAACACCAACCTCAAATGCACTAGCCAATGCTCAGAGCCAAAATCCAAATCATCACCTGCTTCCTCTCCCTAGACCTCGCCGCGGACTCTCTGTTCTTGATCATCCTCCTCTGCCTCTGCTGCGCCGCCCTATCCAACGGCTCCAGCACACACGCCCCTCTCTTCCCTCTCCCTACCCCCATCAACTCCACCCCATTCCCAAACCCTACTAAAGACCCTTCCACCGTCTCTATCGTGCTCGGCACCATCGCATCGAACGCGAACGCCCCGCTGCCCATGCTGCCCATGCTGCCCATCCTCTCATCAGCAGGGGGCAACTTCACCTCCGCATCCCCCTCCTCCTCCTCCTCCTCCTCCTCCGTCCCAACGGAAGCGCCCGCCTTGACCAGGAAATCCTCCAGAGTCATCATCTCGTCGGGCGTTTCCTCCTTGCACTCCATCCTCTGGCCGGCGACGATCTCCCGCCACACGTCGTCGACGGTCCTGGCGGCGGCGAGGGGGGGCGCGGGGGGTTCCGCGATGGGGGCGGCGGCGGAGGCGTCGAGGAGGGTCGACTCGGAGGAGGGGGCGGAGGCGTTGCGGGCGGTCATGGCGGAACCGCCGTTGGCGATGCCACTGGCGCGGTCGATGGTGGTCAGCAAATCGGAGGTGGTGGAGACAAGAGAGGAGGAGGAGGAGGAGGAGAGGGAGAGCCGACGAGATGGATCCAGTTCTCTCGACTTGAAAGACGCCATCGCCGCCTCCTTCTACGGCGCCATTCTCCTCGTTCTCCGAAGCAAAGAAGACTCGCGAAGCTCCCTCTCCCTCTCTCTCTCTCCCTTCTTCGAGGGATTTAGGGTTTTTTTTTAGGGGGGGAGATTTCTGGGGATGGTAGTGTTCTGGGTGGTGTCGGGATCGGAGAGGAAAACTGGGAGGGCTTGCGGTCTTCCTCTGAGAGAGAGAGAGAGAGCAGCGGCGATGGCGGCGGCGGCGGCGGCAGAGCAGGGTGGTGCCAGAACTGAAAAGGTGGAAGGGGGGTAGTTGCCGGCCGGTCGCCTGCCACGCTGCGCCCTCCAATGCGGCAGTACACAGTCGTGCCGCCCTCCGGCGACTGGCCTATGTAAGGCAGCGACGACCAAAAAAAAAATTGCAAAATTAATTAGGATAATCTCGTGCGGATATTTAAAATTTGGACCTAAAGTTTGAGCCATTTTGTTAAAAAGAAACGGCTCAGGTAGGCACGATGTCAAGTAACCTTGAAGTTAGACATGTTAAACGGGTGGGTTGGGTCAGGTTTGAGTCGGGTCATAAATGGTTCGACCCAAATTGACCCATTAACCCGTTTATGACCCATTTAAGCATAGTATAAAATTTTTGACCCATACTCAACCCAACCCATACCCGACCTATACCCGACTCGACCCATATTGTTAAAACATTTATCTATCTAACTAAATTTAGGAAAACTTATTCTTATAATTTTTTTTAAAGATTTTAAACTTATTCAAGTTCATTAACAATCCATGTATTTTAGTCTTTTTAATTTTTAAACCCATTATATATACACACGTGTCAAAATGGGAGTATAATTTCATTTATGACCCATTTAATATTTAAATAGGTTATAAATGGGTGGAACTTTTTTAAATTGATCATAAATGGGTTATCTAAAAGAAGCTGGCCATTTATGACCCATTTAATATTTAAATGGGTCATAAACGTTATACACCCATTTTGATGGTCTACTTGAAGTAGAGGTGTCAAATGGGTGGGTCGGGTCGGGTTTGGGTCGGGTCGAAAATGGTCCGACCCACATCGACCCATTTAACCCGTTTTAACCCATTTTCATGCAATGTAAATTTGATGACCCATACCCGACCCAACACATACCCAACCCATACCCGATCCATATTACCAACACATATTAATATTTAACTTAATTTCAAAAAATCTACTCCCACTTATTTAGTCCACTTTAAACTTTTCACATATAAATTATTTGAATAAAAATTTCACATCAAATTTATAAAGTAAATTAAATAATAAAAAATTAGTAAATAAAAAAATGTGGATACCTCTAAATTGAAATAGTTTGAGGAAAATAAATTTTTTTTAAAAATCGATTTTTTAATTATTATTGAGTAAACCTCATCGGATCGGCAACGGATGACGAAAACGCATAGAGAAGGGAGATGGAAGGAGAGAGATGATGGCTCTACCTAATAACTTACTTAACCCATATATGACCAATATTTAACTTTCACTTGATCCATATATGACCCATATTTAACTTTCACTTGACCCATATTTGACCCATATTTAACTTCCACTTGACCCATATTTGACCCATATTTAACTTCCACTTGACCCATATTTGACCCATTTAACTAAAAGTGGGTCATAATATGGGTTTATGACCCATATTGATACCTCTACCTTGAAGTGACTGTGAACCTGAAAAGGGAATAAAATCTTAAAACCCATCAACCCCGAGTTGAATTTCGATTTTTTCTCGATTCCTCTAATCTTCATGAACGACCTACTCCTCAATGATTTGACTAAGGTTAGCTTCACAATCTTTGGTTTCCATGATCGTCGATTCTTTATCGATTCCCTCTCTCGTGCCACCTCAAGTCCGTGGTTGCGACCTTCATCCTTACTTAAAGAATATCCATCCCGTCAGAATTTCAGCATCTTCTAATTTCCCTCGTCGCAATTGAAATCAGTTTCCTAAATTGGGGCTATTGATGCTTTATTTGTACAACAAAAGGCAATGGTAGCTTGCTGAAGTAGCATATGACAAAGTATGGGCATATCGTGGAATATTACATTGATGGCAGTGACGATAGCGATGGTAGATGAAATATTTAATATTTTTTAATGTTGCTTTGACTTCTTTTGTGGAATCTGTGAGCACATTTCTTCTCTTTTTGTGTGAATGGGTGCATGTAAATTTATTTTTCAACAATGAACTATATCCACTATGAATTTTCTAATTGACTCGTATCGTGATTCATTCCTTTTGTATCAATTGTGGTCCTCATTTTTACTACTTTTTTTTTAAACAATTCTATGCAATTTTTTTTACTATTTTAGTTTTTTTTTCTTGTATATAATTTGTCATTGGCAATCAATTGACTAATTTAATGTGCACGCATCAAAAATTTTCATCGGGAGGCCATAAGCTAGCATCTTCATCGGGTTTGGTTAATTATGAATCACATGGACATTATAATAAGTTTTGAGAGTTCAATGCGGTTTTTTTTTTTTTTTTCCATTTGCAAAGAATAAATGAGTCTTGCTCATAGTGAATTGTGTTTACATTATTGATCCTCCCAATTTCAATAGAGTGAATCGAACATATTAGAAGAATCAAAAGTAGAATCAAAGAGCCCTAATCTCTGTAAAACTCTTTAGATGGGATCGTTGCTCTTTGTTTCTCCAATTGAGCAAGGCGCTCACGATGAACTTAATTTGGGGCGTTCCATTTGAGGGAGTTTTGGCCTTTCTTCGATTGGTCAGCATGAATCTTCGCATAAATTTGGGTAAAATAAAAAAGATTTTAGATCAAATTGTTCCTGCTCTAATCGGCTAGAGAAGTTTTGGCTTGGGACAATCGGTTATGAGGTAGGTAAGTTGCAGAGTTGAAGTCTGAAACTTACCTTATTATAACCGGTTCTAGTTTTTGAACTCTTGAACCTACCCTGTTTGCCTAGAACTAGTTCTAAAACCTACTTTATTTTTCTGGTCCAATTCCAAGTCTACTTGAGAACCCGTTTTATTTATTTATTTATTTATTAGTTAATTTTTTTCAACAAAATCATATGAGGCTATAGTAAACGAAACAATTCAAAATAAAAGATGAACAACAGAAATCCTAATCCATCAAAAACAACAATTCATAAGATGAATACTTAGTTATATATAATTATAAATGATATAAATCTCAAATACATAACATAAAACATAAACTATAAAACTATATTCCCGTTCATTTATAAAAAATTGGGGAAGAGAAAAGATTGGCGAGGAGTTCCGAGAATGGACAAAGGATGAAGGACCACTCAGGTTAGAATTTATGGGAAAAAGAAATTAAAGTTTTGGCTTTTTAGCATACAATACTGATTCCGAAATAGGGTGGTTCAGTCCGATTTTCAAATGGGTATTCACTCGGAACCTATTCTTAGACCGGTTATAACTAGTTCCAGAAATTTAGAACTTGTTCCTAGACAGATTCCAGCAAGAACCAATTTCCAGACTTGTTTTGTTGAGCAATCCAATTTGATTTATGAGGAAAACTAGTTTGATTGCACACTTCTAATTCTGACTAGCAAAGAATTCAGACCCTAATTTAAGACTAAAATGTTATTTAGGACAATGTCCATTTCAAGCTACTCTTTAAAAAATGGCTTTACTTCATGTCATTATTTGAAATTTTCTCAATCTAATCGGTAACGCAATTAAATGATAGACCACATTCACACGACTATTTAGACAATTCGGGAAAAAGGCTTTAGGTGAGTATGAGCCAATAATCGATTAAAATTTCTATAAGAAAATTTCACCTATGTTCATTAAAAATCCCATCCTCAAGAGAAAAACATTTATCTTGTGAAATTGTCTAGAAAAATTCAAAAAAAGGAAAATGTGATTCGCGGTTCGCATCTACTAAGGAGACATCCGGGAAGGGTGACGTCAGGGACGTGCATGAAGAACTTGGAGCACACTATGACGGTCGGTCCGTTTGGTTCGGTCCGGTCCGCCGGAGATGCCGTGTGGTTAAGTCATGGGGGCCTTTTTTGACCGCATTGAATCCGAGGAACGACTGTCCTCCAATCTGGTCACGACCCGCCAGCTCAGCACCCGCTGTACTGACCTACCATATTCCAATAATCCCGTTGGCGCCAATTTATTTTAATATCCCCAGTCTTAATATTTTTTTTTTTGGTAAAGATAATATTTTTATTCTTTTCTATTCGCTAACCTCAAGATTTCGAAAAAGGAAAAAACTTCGTTTATTTTTGAAACACTTGATAATGTTTCAATAAGGAATACAAGTATTACCATATAAAATCGGATTTTCCTTTTCATACTATCGAATTAAATGGAAATCGAATATTAATGGGAAAGTCGATAAGTAGTTTCTTTCTTCAAAAAGACCACAATAAATAAGACCTTTTTGTCCACCTGACTTATTGAGAAAATGATTCTTGAAGAAATTTTCTATGTCTTGGAGAATTATGGATCCAAAGCACCAAGTCGCAAATTTCATCATTGAACTTTGATCGAATGTGTAATATGACTCATGAATTTTTAATTTATTTAATGTGGTCCTTGGACTTTAGTTCAACATATAACATGATATTGAATTTTTAAGTTATTTGATACAAAACCATGAACTTTTAATACATGTTCAATTTAATTATCGAATTATATAAAAACGTTCAATGTTATCATTTCATTAATTCAAATTTATGGACAATATTAAAAATATATCAAATATCCATAAATTATATTGAAAAAATTAAAAGTTTATATACCACATTATACATGAAGTTGTAATTCAGAGATTACATTCAATAAATTCAAAATTTAGGAATCATAAATATAGAAATTATTTATATCAATTTTCCTTCTATTAATAGTGAATTTTTTTTTATGAAGGGACAAAAAAGTAGGAAATAATTTCGAGAGACAAATCAAGAAATTAAGGAACAGGAATTAAGACGGGTGGCCCCTGTCCAATGGGTAATCGGATTCCCGTGAAGTATCGTCTTGCTGGTGCTCTCTGATGGAGTCCAATTTGGAGTTCTGAGCATCATGCGTCACTTCGGGTCCCCTCAAAGCTCTTTCTTAATGCATAAAAAAGTTTTCACCTTTAGGCAAATTCCGGCCCGAAAGGGGAGAAAAGGAAAGGTTTTTAGCCAAAAATCTCTCTTTTTTATTCAGTAATAACTGATCCCAACCTTTGACAATTCTTTGTTCCTTAGGTTTCGTTTCAAATTTTCAATGATGTTGGTAGCTTGCCCGGCGCACTGAAAGTTTCTTGGACATATATATGCCCATGATTGAGGTGGCAAGAATGAAACTTCCCGAGTTCCCCGCTGTCCATCTCCGACTCGCTCCTCTCTTCCCCCACTAAAAGCAAAAAGAAAAATCTTGCTTCCTGAGATTTCTTTCAGTTGTTTACGTGTGATTGCAGAAGTGATCGTATTGTTTGCTCCATTTCTGTGGATTTTTTTCTCGAAAGAAGCTGCGGTTGGATGATCTTTTCTGGGGATGCTCAAATGAGCTGAATTTCTTCCGTGGACAGAGGAAAAAAGTCTGCTTTTTTTTCTAAACTCAGTTGGTGATTCTCGTGTTGGGGTCTGATCGCCCGAATTTTCGCTTTGGTTTAGTTCAGATTCCTACGAACGGCGTCGTTTGCTCCACCGGACGTTCTCCGCGTGCGAGTGATTGACCGTTTGGTCTGCTCGTTCGTTTGGTCAACCTTAGTCAATTGCTCTTGCATACAAACAAAGAGTTTCCAGAGTGTTTCTGCTTTTGCGGAATCTGACGTCCGACGAAGTTGTACCTCTTAAGTTTCGGGAACTCTAGGATCCTTTCTTTTTCCTTTGGCGCTGTGGAAACTGCTGAGAAGAAGCTGAAGCGACAAGTTTCGACACTTTCTCTGGGTTATGGTGTGAACTGGGTCTCCGTGCTTATTTGGGTTGATTTGGAGATTCACGTCGTGAACTCTTCTCCGATTGAATCCCAATTGCGGGTCTTGTTTCTTGGTCTTTTTTCCTGCTTTATGTATCCATTCACATTGCGGGATTTCGAAGTTGGACGGTCTCAGAAATAATTGGAGTTTTGGTGCACCCAGAATTTTATTTGATTTGTGATATGGGGAGTAATGGGGTGGATCACTCGCTTGAAGAATCAGAGGAGGGAATTAATGGCAGCGGCAAGGAAGTGATCGCGGATTTGCTGCAATTAGGTGGTAGTGATGAGTCTGGGGCATTGCAAGATGGTGGCTCTTCTATGGAGCAAGAAGACAGAAAGATTGATTCTGAGAGGTCATCATCAGTTTTGGAGATTTCTCGATCAGGAGGATCCAACGTCAATTCTTCAGCTCAAAGCAGTAAGCATATGTTTCGCAAGCTTTAGCTTAATATAATGCTGTGTTTTGCATGTCTGAGCATTAGCAGGAAAAATGCGGAAATTATACCTTTAAATAGAAGAAACTGAGGGGAAAAATGGTAAAAGCTACTGCATGAACACGCTCAGTAGAGGAGCTGATCTTAATATGTCGTGAATATTGGCTACAAGGGCCATTAGACTTTGTTTCTGGGGTCTTATCAAATGTGCTCTGTGTTAAATTATCACTAGTGAAAGTACACGAGTTGAAGTAGACTTTTAAATAGAGCATAATATATGATTGCTTTAGGGCATTAGCCATCACGTTGTTCTTGTCATATCTTATGACAGTTTTGTTTTAGCTACGAATTCAATCATAGTCTCTCTGCATTGTGGAGTGGTTGTGGAACTCTAAAAATGCAAGCAATTTCCTTCTGTTCTAATTCCTGTAATGCGTTTCATCTCGTGAGTTTATCAAGCTGGTGGCGAAAGTGCCTGGAATTGCCAAAAGTGAAGGGGCAAAAAGGTTAAACCCGCATAGTGGATTCTGCCAGTCAAGTCTGTTGAGGAACGCGAGGAAAAGATAGGCAAGAAAAAATAGCTCCTTGGTGTCCAGAACATCCAGAATAGGAAAATCTAGGGCCTTTATTTTGGGTCTGTAAATTTTCTCACTTGCTAGAGTGTTTGCCATATTATTAACACATCTATTTATGCTAAGTTGATTTAGCCCTTGTGGTAAAATAGTTGTTTGCCCAAGGATTCACGTAGAGAACAATGTATTGTTCAGCAATGTTTTCTAACACTAATCAATTCTGGAAATTACCACGAGCGTCCTCATGAAATTGTTTGCTTCCTTGTCAATATGCTCATGTACTTGAGTGTAGATATCAAATTAACATTTTAGCTGATCAAATAAAAAATTTAATATGCTTCATCTATATCTGTTTCCATTTAGCCTTTGCTTCTTCCATGTCGTTTGCTGTCCCAGGTTTGGATCATAGCATCAGTGCTCCTATCGGACGTCGCAGAAATATTCAATATGATAGTCAGGATATCAAATTTTACAGATCCATGACAGAGAAAAGGGAAACTTCAAGGCACAATTTGTTTGACAGGCTCTCGGAACGTGAAAAGGTGCATATGATAATCACATGTTTTGGGCTCTTTGAGTATCTTGCGATTATTGGCTAATTGAACTTGAAGGGAATTATGTGACCTCTTTACTCTATCTTTCCAAACTGTATGGTTGTTTAGAAGCTTTGTGGAAATCCTAGACGTTTTCATGCATTAATGTACACATAAAAAAATTCTTTACTATTTTAATACTAATAAGCAAATTTCAACAGTACTTTGTTTGTGATTATTCACTTCACTAATGACTATCTCTCCTGTACTTGTTTCAGAAGAAGCTCATTATAGAGCTAGTCAAAATTCAAAATGATGGCACGGTGGAAGTTGATTTGACCAAGAGCGATGGTATGGCTTCGGAATTGCTGGACCTTCACTCAGTTGAATCAGCACCTATCAGTGTCGATGATTCTATCCTAGACTCAAACAAATCGATTCCACGGTTGAAAATTGCCATGCTTATTGTTGGAACAAGAGGAGATGTGCAGCCTTTCTTGGCTATGGCCAAGAGACTTCAGGCATGTTTAAGAGTCTCTGTTATTGGGTGTCTGCTAAGTTTGTATTTGTCATTTCCCCTAAATATCGAAGGCTTTTGAAAATCTACTATCTTAGTACAGCACTATCACATTAAGACTCTACTTTGTTAGTCCATCTTGTAAAATTCGTATAGTATGCCTTCTCTATCATGTCAAACTGAGTAGCAGTGTTAGAAAGTATAGATGCATCTTCTCTAATTATGAGCATGTGTTGATTGCAGACTCTCAAGTTAGAGCCGTTAAATTAGGACTTCTCTTGGCTGCTCAAGGGTTTAATTAGTAGGTGATGAAATCGGACTATAAATCAAATCCAGATTGTGTAATATGCAACCGCATCTGCTACATCGGATAAATTATTGTCTGGTTTCAAGCAATTGATCATTTCTGAAAGTTTTCTTGAGAATTCAGGGAAATCTTTTTTGTTCTATCTGTGAATCACATTTGAGCCCTTATATTCTCTTCAAGATAGAATCATGGGGAAGGATAATATTTAGATGGCTGGTTCCAGCGGTTGCCTGTTTGATGCCCTTGGATTGCTTCACTACATGTTGTTGATGCTATGTGCTCTGAAATCTCTACTAAGTAGATAAACAAATATTCCTTGGCTTACATGAATTTTAATAGATTAAATTGAGCTGGGTTTCGCTTCATTTTTTTCCTTGGGCCTTGCTTCCAGGAATTTGGTCATCATGTCAGGCTGGCTACTCACGCCAACTTTAAGAATTTTGTGAGGTCAGCTGGTGTAGACTTCTATCCTCTCGGTGGTGATCCTCGAGTTTTAGCAGGATGTAAGGTCCTTATCTCCTCTTGAATCAATTGATATTTTGGTCATGTTGTCTTAAGCTTCAGTTTTCTGGTCTAGTGTCTAGCATCTTTCTGTTGACAAATTCTAGTTGCCTGTGCTCATTTGTTATTTGTAGATATGGCGAGAAATAAGGGTTTCATCCCATCTGGGCCTGGAGAAATATCTATTCAGAGGAAACAGCTGAAGGCTATAATTGAATCTCTTCTTCCAGCCTGCACAGAACCGGATACAGAAACTGGATTGCCTTTTAGAGCTCAGGCAATTATCGCAAATCCTCCTGCTTATGGTGAGTTCACACTGCAAAAATCTATCGTTTTCATTTGAATTTTCCAGAAGTTACTTTCCTCCACATGGTTGTTAGACATATTTTTTGTCCCAAAAGCTAATTTGTCAGAAAAGGATAGTGAGTGACAAAAAACTGACAAAAAGAGTGGGAGAGCCATGATTGAAACCAGTTAATGTGCTCGAATATCATGTTAACATATCATTTTTCCCAAAAAACTTAAGAAAATTGACGCCAACAGTGCATATATACCATACTTAACATTCAATGGTTGAATCTCTAATTTGAAGAAACTTTGATTTTTAGAGGCATAATCTTTTGTCATTGCTTGAGAGGATCCAAGCCCTTAGTTCATTGACTTCAGTGTAGTGTCTAAAGAAATCCCATCTGCAGCTAATTGTATATAAAAACAAAGTAAGGCTTGAGAAAAAAAAAAATTCCTTCTTCAGTCTCTCTCTCTCTCTCTCTCTCTCTCTCATGGGATTTCTTCATACGCTACATAGTTTTCTTTAGTCTGTTCCTAATTATTTACCATCATCTACACCTAATTCTGAATGCACCTCTTTCTTCTCTCGCGTTCTGATGATACATGACAGTGTTGTTAAGTGTGTTGTTTTTGTCATCATTTGTTTTATACAAAACAAGCCTTGAAAAATAAGATGTAAAGGTATGAAAAATGATTATCAAAGCAACAACTACAGGAGTATGGGCATCATGCCTGTTCAGGTTGAATGTGCAACAGATACTTAGTTACTAAAAAGATCGGAAGGGCAGCCAGGAAAAAGTAAAGCTACAATGACCTGTCATCTGGGATAGGGTTTGTGAAACTTTTTTCATGTGGTTATGGTTGCAGGACATACACATGTGGCGGAAGCTCTTGGTGTACCTCTTCACATCTTCTTTACCATGCCATGGACGTAAGTATTTGACTGTGTTAACATTTTACCTTGCATCCTCTTTTAAGTGATTTTAGTGCTAAACTTAAATTTTGTTCAACTGCAAATTTGTTTATCTATGAGTTAAATTTTCTTTGAAAGGATGCTTCTTTTCACATATGTTTTGGATAGGCAGGCCGACGTATGAATTTCCTCATCCATTGGCTCGTGTGCCTCAAAGTGCGGGTAATTGGGTATGCTTTCAATATCACACCTTTCAACTATAAAATTTCTAGTAAGTTTGCCTCCAACTTGTTTCACTGATAAGTAAATCGTTTTTGCTGGATCCAGCTTTCTTATGTAATCGTCGATCTCCTGATATGGTGGGGCATAAGAGGCTATATTAATGACTTCAGGAAAAGGAAGTTGAAGCTAGCTCCTATTGCATATTTTAGTACGTACCGTGGATCGATATCTCATTTGCCAACAGGATATATGTGGAGTCCTCATCTTGTGCCTAAGCCGAGTGGTAAGGAAGCCCTAGTTAGCTAAGAGTGCTCATCATTGATATGGTTGGCAGAATATTTTGATCTGTTCTTCTTTATGACTAACCATCTCTGTCCTCTGCGGTAAACAAGTTCTGCTGTTTGGTGTGGTGCAATAGAATCGGTATTGTGTTTCACATGTTCAGTTAGTTTTTGGTAATGTGCCTAGCAGGGGTGTGACTGCTGGAAAATGCTGGTGGCCCCTTATAGAAACTATGTCCGCCTCTAGAAGTATAAGGGGAGGAATAGTAGACATGAAGAAACCTGAACCAATTAAGAGAATTGCAATGAGAAGTTAAAAATTTTTACTGGTTCCTTTTACCAGGGAGCATCCAAATGCTGCTACATCCCCATTGTCATAGTAGTTTTTTCTATATGTAAAATATTTGCACTTAAATAAAGTATTGAGGTATCTCCTAATTTTTGTTAATCTGATGCTAGGTACATTATCTGCACCTTGATATATTTGTGTTTCAAAGCAACCTGAATAATTCCCAGCAATTTGCAATTCTTGTGTCGCATTATCTCTAGCCTCACCTTTGAGAACTATTAATATATGTGCAAATTAACTGTGTTGAGTACCTCACTTTTCACGACTTGTCTTATCGTCATGGTGGCAGTTAGTACCTTCCTTCCTGTAGTGTAATAATAATATAGCATTTAAAAATGGTTTGTGGAATAGTAAAACTAGCTCTTATGATGGCATGAATTTGCAGCTGATGTTTCTGCTGGAAATTTTCTATCGCATTCATCATCTATCTTGCTAAACATCAATTCTTAAGAAATTTCATGACATCTTAAGTCGAGAAAAGCTTTGCTTTCTTTGCCTTTGAAATAGTAGCTATGTGTGAAATTAGTTATTCTATTAGGTTCTTTGTTCCACCAGCAATTAAATTTTGGGTCTTGTGCCTTAATGTCTATTTTTGCAAACAGTACTTTGAAATTCCTTACTTTGAGAATCACATCTTGTGTCATCATATCGTTCCTAAATAACTGCAGATTGGGGGCCGTTAGTTGATGTTGTTGGCTATTGTTTCCTTAACCTCGGGTCGAAGTATAAACCTCAGGAAGAATTTGTTGAATGGATTCAAAAGGGACCAAAACCTATATATATCGGGTTTGGGAGCATGGTATGGCTATTTCTTTGTGCTTCAAAGTTTTCTTCTTGTTGGACCCTTTTGCTTGTACATAAGAGGACAGATATGAGTAATGTACTTGATTTATCTGATTAGACCAGATGGGAAGTTTTCTTCTGCAAAGTAGTCATAGCCTTTATAGTTGGCTTGATGCGAATTTCTGTTCTTTTCACCTCTGCTAGGGTTTGGCCCAGCTATCTCTTAGTAATCTCAAGGATGCCTTCTAGTTTTTGAAGTAACTGTTTAGTCGACTGTATGCTGTGGCATCTAGTAACTACTTCATCCTAATACGCTAATGACTCCACATATGAATCCAGTATGTATGATTTGTAATGCATGCATAATCAGTAGGCATTTGCTGTCTGAAGTACTTTCAAGAACTTGATTTCTGCTGAGTTATGCTGAAAAACTATTGCTATTGGATTATAGGAGAAATCAGTTTTTTGTTCAGAGATGTGTTTGATTGGAGTTTGATGTTAAATATTTTATTGGTCACTTGTGAAGCCTCTTGAAGATCCCAAGAAAACTACAGATATCATAATTAAGGCATTAACAGATACTGGACAAAGAGGGATAGTTGGTCGAGGCTGGGGTGATCTTGGGACCCGTAAGTATCTTGCTGTTTATTTTTCACCCCTTTCCTCTTATTGAGCTTCAAAATTTATAGCTTGATTTGAAGCATTCTTATTGGTGATTTTTCAAACACTTCTGTGTTAGTTTCTGTGTACTCCTTTTATTAACATTGTTACGATATAAAACATTCCCAGAGTTTTCTATCTCTAGAGCTCAGATATCACTTGGTTTTGGAATACCTAGACAGAATTTTGGAGTAAAAATCTCAATTCTTAATTAAAAGTAGTGGAACCTGATGTTAACCTAACAGGATTTCTTGTCAGATTCAATTATGATTCAATAGCTTGTCTTATTAATGTCAAGAAACAGAATATATGTGGCTTCCATGACTGTATGCAATGAATGGGGACTGGCTGTATTCTGATCAATTCTGTCGTGTGCAGTTCTGGATGTTCCGGGCAGTGTTTTCATTTTGGAAGATTGCCCTCATGATTGGCTGTTTCCCCAGTGTTCAGCTGTGGTGAGTTTTACCTACTTAAGAGAAGAGACTACTCACTTTGGCTTCATAATGTAGCATCATCATAAGTTGCAACATGTGTCTATTACATGAACGAATCTTTGTTGAACTCTTCACCACAAGGACCTGATGGCTGGATGATCTAGTCATTAGTCGTTTTGTTAGTAAAATCTGATAGCTTGATCCGATGAAGTGTGGTTTTATGATGCTAGTTCAAATTTTTCATCATTTTTTCCTGCTTATAAGACCCAATTGAGGTGAAACCATATTGCTCAACTTGCAGGTTCATCATGGTGGTGCAGGGACAACAGCTACGGGACTAAAAGCTGGGGTAAAAATTTACACATTGGATCCTTGCATTTCGCATTTGGTAGCTTTATGGCAAATGTGGCTTCTATTGGATTATTTTCATTTAGATTTAATGAAAAAATATGCTGTGAAAGTGGTGTGTCGCAAAGAAGAGATAAGGCAGGCAGTATACTCAGGTGGCAAGGATTTGGAGCCACTTCCAGATTCCTTGATACGAAAGAAATTTAAGCTTCTATCTTACGCTTCATCTATAACTAATGTCGAGAGTCTATGTTTTGCTTCGTTGATAACTAATGTCGAGAGTCTTTTTTTTTGCTTCATTTATAACTAACGTCGGGAGTGTGATTTGCAGTGTCCTACGACCATAGTTCCTTTTTTTGGAGATCAGTTCTTCTGGGGCGATAGAGTCCACCAAAGAGGCCTTGGCCCTGCACCTATACCAATCTCCCAGCTCAGCGTCGAGAATCTTTCGGATGCCATAAGATTTATGCTTCAATCTGAGGTAATTCTGATGTCTTGATGAGCCCGCTCCTTGACGCATGTGTGCGATGATGCATGTCTTGATTGTTGAATTACATTTTCAGCAGCTTTTCCCTGACCAAATCAAGCCGAATAGCAGAAATTCAACGAAATAAAACCGAGTCTTACTTTTTAATGAAGCTGCCTTTCACAAATTGGCATGCCGAACCTTCTGCAGAAAAAGAGAGAGATTGTAAAACAGAATAAAAGATGACTCAGTTCCACTCTGTCCAGAGATTGATTGATGCCGTCTGTGCCGTCTTTGTAATATTTTCTCTACGCCTCAATGCTTCCAGGTGAAGTCTCTGTCGATAGAAATGGCGAAGCTGATAGAAAACGAGGACGGGGTGGCGGCTGCAGTCGACGTGTTTCATCGGCATCTGCCCCCAGAGGTTCCCTTGCTGACCGCGTCCTCAGACGACGAGGAGATTCCCAACCCTTTCCAGTGGGTCTTCCTCCAAATTGAGAAGTGGTGCTGCCTGCCATGTAGTAAATAGGGGCCTTCCTTGGAAATATGTTGAGAGAGTGGGTGTATAGAGATAGATGCATGCCTTATTGTCTTTTTCTGTCCCTTAATTATTCATTTCTTTGCAAATTTGATTCAAATCATTCATTTCATTCTTATCAGGGTTTGGCTTACCATTTGTGTTCAGCATTAGCATGAGATTTGATTTTGCCACTGCTTGTGTAACATCACTAGGCTTCGTTTGGAACTGTTGTATCGTGTTGTAATAGATTCAATGTTGAATAGCAAATACACATTTGACGAGAGCGTGTCATAAGAAGATATGGAAGATTGCCTTGCATGGTCTCAATCATTTTAACTCGTGCTCAATTTAATTCTAGATATTTAAAAAAGTCGGTTCAAATTTCAATCTTAAATCTTGACGGCCACGGCATTTAATGGCTAAAAACCTTTTAATGCAAAATTGAAAACTTCATATAGAATTCAAATCTAACTCAATAAACAAATGTTTCAATTTCAAATTAGTTTATTGAAACTTAGAGGGAAGTGGAATTAATCGTGTATAAGTGTCCAATACCATATATGGGTATGGACGTATTATTTTCTGAATGAAGATAAGCTAACAAATTGTTTTTCTGAATTCAGGCAAATATATCATGCCGTTAAAAAATGAAGAGCTCGTATAAAATTTAAAAAATAATATATTTACAATGAAATTAAACTCTAAATAAATTCGAAAAATTCGATCACATCATAATACTTTTGGATTTTATCAATTAAGATATAAGATGGAAAAAAACGAAGTACTTACGAATTTTTTTTTTGCAATTTAAAATAAAAATCTCGCTCTCAATTTCTGAGAAAACGATGGTTTATGCAGCGCAGCGGACGACGGAGCAGAGCCGGTCGCCTGAGAAGATGGAAATGGCGATGCGAGCGACGGAGGACATCGCCATGGGCGAAGACGTCACGCCGCCGATCGCGCCTCTCGCTCTCGCCCTCTACGACTCCTTCCTCCCCTCCCACTGCTCCTCCTGCTTCTCCTCCCTCTCTCCTCCTCCTCCTCCTCCTCGGCCTCCGCTCGCCGGCTCCCCCCTCTACTGCTCCGCCTCGTCCCTCCGCCTCTCCTCCGCCGAGGAGCTCCTCCTCCGCTCCCCCTCCTCCTCCTCCTCCGCCGCGGCGGCCCCCGGCGACACCTCCGACCTCCGCGCGGCCCTCCGCCTCCTCCTCGCCCACGGCCTCGACGCCCCGAGCTGGAGGATCGGCGGCCTCCTGACGAACCGCGAGAAGCTGATGTCCCCAGAGAGCTCCAGCGACGGCGAGGTTGTGGAGAGGATCCGGAGCGGCGCCAGGGCCCTGGCGGCGGCGAGGAGGAGGCTGGTCCTCGGCGGCGGCGGGGGTGATGCCGTTTTGGAGGAGGCGGCGCTGTGCGCGACGATTACGAACGCGGTGGAGGTCCAGGATGTCGACGGTCGCGGCCTGGGGATTGCCGTGTATGGTACGGAGTTCTCGTGGATCAATCACAGTTGCTCGGCTAATGCTTGTTATCGGTTTCAGTTTAGTGGACCGGCGATTAGCTCTCTGGCTCCGGACGAATCGAGGCTTCGCATCGTTCCTTATGGCGATCGAGCTCAAGTAAAAACATGCGGAAACTCGAATGCATATTCGTGTGTTTGCATATGAAGGTCCCGTTTTTGTTAACTCGTTGGGAATATGATGTTGCAGATGGACAGTGTTGCTTGCAGACCTGGTGAAGTTAGGAAAGGTAGCAAGAACATAATTTGACAAGTTATAGCCTTGTCAAATTTCTCTCTCTCTAGAATTTGTAAACATTATTAGTTTCTATGAAGATTATGCAGATTACGGGCCAAAAATAATAGTTCGTAGCATAAAGGCAATTAAGAAAGGAGAGGAGGTGACTGTTGCGTACACTGACTTATTGCAGCCTAAGGTGCGTAGTCTTTTCATGCCTAAGCGAATTGTTTTCTGGTGATGTTTGTTTTATGTTGTGTGGAGAAAAGATCATGCTTTACTTAGGGGTACCCATACTATTGTCTGAAGGTTAGCGACTTGGGTGATTAGGCTCTAAATTTTTGAGCATCATCAAGTGAAAAGAATGTCCTCCCATAGCAATTTTCCAATTGAATAATTCTGAAATTATGCATGGGTATTGTGATTTCATTCCTTTCATCTCATATTTAGTACTGAGGGCAAGTAAACATAATGAAATAACAATTCATTGTTATTTATTGAAATTGTTAATGATAAAATATTTAAATATTAAACCACATCTTTTTCTAATAGCTTGAACTTTTGGGTTGGACTTTCGAACATGTTGTAGAGAATTATCCTAATTATCTGTAACAGTTAGGATGCTCTAATCTCAAGAGTTGATCTGCATTACCATATTGTCATTGCATATGCTCTCGCCCCGACAATCACTAGATTTGCAGCACCTAATGCTTCTCTCTCTCTCTCTCTCTCTCTACGCCCCCATTCCAATCTAGCTTCCTCCTTGGTTTTTCACTGCTTTGGAGTTTGTACCTTTTTTCGCTTTTATTTTAAATTTTGCTTGGTGCCTGAGCTCATTTGTAATGTGCTGGTATTCTTGATTCTTCCAGGCAGCTAGGCAGTCTGAGCTACAGTCCAAGTATCAATTTAGATGTTCCTGTACAAGATGTGACGCAGAACCTTTAGGATATGTGGATCACGCTTTGCAGGTAAAAGATCTGACCTTGATCGCTCTTCTGTCAAAATATTATCCAACTGAGTGTTCTTGGTAATTTATAGATTTTTTCCTTTTCTTCATTTCTCTCTGCATTTATGTGAGTTTTTGCAAATTGTGACTACAAAGTATCAAATGGGATGATACTCAAAACGGGTACACATCCAAGCCTGTTTCTATGGCCTGAAGCTTCAACTAACTGATATCATTTGGCTTTCACAAGTCATTCATTCTTTAGAAGTTGGGGAAGAAACCTCAAAAGTTAAAAGTCCTTTGATTATTTTCCAGGCTAGGCTATTACAGAGGAACATTGAGGTTCTTAAAAAGAAAGAAAAGAATAAGTATGGTGGAGGTGGAGGTAAAGTAGAGAGTTACATGGTACCAAGGATCTAGCTTTTAGTAAACTGAACAGGGAGAACTGCAAGTTTAAGTTTTTCATGATGGGCTCTCTAGAAATGAGATGAGGACGGGGCTTTGTTATCTTCCTGTCTCTATTGCTGCATAATATTCATGGTTGCTTGACATTTTATAAATGCTATGGTGTTGTTCGCATCTAGATTTCCTAACTCTTAATATGTTGATAGTTCTGCTAAAGTTCATTACTCCAACTTTGCAGCTGATGGGGTTTCAGTGATTTGGTTTCCTAGTGTTTTTTCAAGTCTGTTTAGTCTTTATACTTTGTATTTTTAGTTTGTATTAAGGCTATCTTGTGTAAGTTCCCATGCCCCTGAATGGTCTTAGCAAAGTCATAATGTTTTGTTGGTAGATTTTTTGGCATAGCAATGTATGTATCTCTTTGATAATTTATCTTATCTTGTTCATGTTTTGCTGGTAATTGCGTAACACAATATCTGTTCATGAAGAATCTTTGTTGGTGAGTATTATGTAAGATCCTTAAAGAAATATTTTTAGTATCTCCCCATTCATACTTGTTGACAACTGCTTTTTATCCTATGAAGTTTTGGATGTTGTTCCAGAGCCACATTTTACCTGCTGTCTAGTACATGACTTTTCTAATTTCAAAGTGATAAGCAGCATCAAATTCATGATGGCCACTAGGAAAGATATTGATAAACAGGACATGAATTGAAAATTTTTGAGTTATGAGACCAACCAAACCTTGCAGGATTTCCGTGGTGCCTATGGCTATGCCAGTGAAGATAGTGCCAACTGCAGCATCGATCAGGATGAGGCTGCCAGAAGGTTGAGTGAGTCGATGGATGATGTTATATCTGAATATCTATCAGATAGCAATCCAAAGTCTTGCTGTGAGAAGCTCGAGAGTTTGCTTACAGAGAGCATCCTTGATGAGGACTTAACATTGAACACTGGATCTAAGCAAAAGTTTCTTCTGCAGCCCTTGCACCATCTCTCCTTGAATGCCTACATTACGTTGGCTTCTGCATATAGGATCAGTTCAAGTCAATTAGTTGCTCCACAGATACAAGCAGGTGCTCTTTTATCGGAAACTTTGAAGTTAAGCAGAATCAGTGGAGCATACTCTCTGTGTCTTGCAGGAGCAGTCCATCATCTATTTCGCTCTGAATCTTCTCTAATGGCATCTGCAGCAACCTTTTGGTTAACTGCAGGAGAGTCCTTGCTGTCTCTTTCCAGAAACTTGGCGTGGCGTATATTTTCAGAAAAACCGCAGACTACATGTTCATCAGTTCCCAAGCTCCAGTCTTGCGGGTGCTCCTTGATGAATAAAGTTCAGGTGCGGCCCTTTTGGAGTCAAGCTTTGCATGCGGATTTTGAAAACACATCTGGGGATTTCATGAGCTGTATTGCCGTTCTGACAAAGATGCTTTGGAGTTTCCTAGCTCATGGTAGTCGTTACTTGCAAGCAGTGAAAGATCCTGTTGATTTTGGGTGGCTCAGGACAGTTGAAATCTTCAATAAATACAATTCTGGAGCTCATTTAGATGACACCGGTTTAGATTCTACATATAAGTTACACAAATCGTATGACCAAGAAAGGAGACAACTTCTGTTCCAGCTTGGTGTCCATTGTTCAATGTATGGAGGACTGCTCTGGAGTATCTGCTATGGTCAAACTCCACGCATTCTCGACATGTTGTCCAATGAGAATGGCATAATAGATTGTTCCCTGGATAAATTTGAGAATTTTTGAATACCGAATCATTTTAAGTTTACAGGCAAGTTCTATTTGAGCTGGCTTGATGGCACTGATTTGTGCACCGACTCGTTTTGACTGTTTCCTCGTTCATGAAGCTTCTGCACAAAGTGATAGCATCATATCATATAACTAACTCAAGTTCCTGTTTTGACATTTCATTCTCGAGTTGGGGGAAGGTTCATCCATTCACATTCTTCAAATGCAAATTGAATTTTGTTCTACAAATTTTCACTTACAAGTTTTTCTTTTGATTAAATCTCCTTGGACGACAGTGACATAACCTTATCACCTTCGGAGCAGCACGTGAAGAAGACGGCAGCTGGCGAAGCATGAATCGATGCTCTTGCCGACATCACCTGTTATATATGGTCAAGGCTAGCTCCAAGCCTCCAACTACCGATCCCATGGACTCATCTAACCGTTAATGCTTGGATGGAAGAAATTCATCATCCTTGTCATGCTCCGTCGTTGCGCTTGCATCATCAACGTAATCATGTCCTAGACTGTCTAGGCTAGACAATACGCAGTCGTATCATTCGATACCAGTTCATGATCAAAGTCCACGAACAATCATGAACGCGAAACCATCACGATAACGTCATCTTCAGATCCTGCTACAGGAGTTAGCCACACCGCATGCTGAATCATTTCCGCCCCATTCGATACTGACGGACCATGAAGCAAAGTCAAAAATAAGTTTTCTTGCTTTTGAAAAAAGAAAAAGAAAAAGTTTTCTTGCAACTATGTAGAGCTCGTCGTAACGTTGAGAAAGTAACCGAGATTTTTAGGAGAAAGATATCGACTCTATTGTGAAGCAATTGGATTGTGGCAGCGAGCGTAGGATAATCTCAAGTTCGGTGGTGATCTTAAAAAGCTCTCTCTATCTGATTTTTTCAAGTACTTATGACTCGGGCTCCACAAGTATCTTGACCGTCCAATCTTTTACACGTTGCCTCCCACGTTGCCGGAGGAGATTGGATTGACTCCCCAAAATGAGGCCCGACATCACTATATATCTCGGCACTTTCTTTGGTTGGATCGAATCGTCATATTTTGCCAACCAATTACGCACCACCATGGCCGAGGGGAAGCACAACCACCACCTCTTCCACCACAAGAAGGACGATGAGGGTGCCGCCTACTCCGAGACGGCCACCACCTACGCCAGTGGCAGCCCCTGGGGTGGCTACACCGAGACCACTGAGGTGACTGGGGTGGGTTCGGGCCCTGGGGGCGTCGATTATCGGAAGGAGGAGAAACACCACAAACACCTCGAGGAGCTCGGCGAACTTGGTGGCATTGCCGCCGGCGCTTATGCATTGGTAACATCCCCCTCCCTCCCCCTCCTTCTCTTCATGCGATTATTCTGGTCGCACTCGACTGAACTTCATTTCTCCATCATAGTATTGCACGGGTACCCTAGATTCACCATTTAATTATGCTTCTTTTTTCTTTTTTTTTTCTGGCTTGGGTAATTGAATTTCTTATACATCAGCACGAGAAGCACCAGGCG
This sequence comes from Corymbia calophylla, assembly GCA_014182845.1. Classification (NCBI taxonomy): domain Eukaryota; kingdom Viridiplantae; phylum Streptophyta; class Magnoliopsida; order Myrtales; family Myrtaceae; genus Corymbia; species Corymbia calophylla. The sequence goes on along the minus strand of CM024698.1, from coordinate 22,232,634 downwards.
AAGAAAGACCCTGAGCACGCCCGCAGGCACAGGATGGAGGAGGAAATAGCGGCGGTGGCAGCAGTCGGAGGGGGTGGCTATGCTTTCCACGAGCATCATGAGAAAGAGGAGGCTAAGAGGGAAGATGAGGAGGCTCATGGAAAGAAGCATCACCATCTCTTCTGATTTACGTTTTATCTACATGTTAATCTCTCTTTCGATGTTATATTCGATCGTCAATAAATATATATCGGCATGAGGCGGTCCTAGTTAAATAATGCTTTATGTGCATGCACTCTCTTATGAGTGCACAAGTTGTGGCAGCGCATATTGATATGTTGTTATGTAGTCTCTGGCTCTTATGAGCAGTTAGCTATGCAAATGAGATGTAAGCGGTTTTGTTTCTCAAGTATATCCTATCCCCTCTTGGAAAATTATTTAAAAAGTTCTAAATTTATTGTACTTTTATTAATTTAATTTTAATTTTTTCATTATTGCAACTTTTCATGGGTTACGAATTGAGTTCATTTGGTTAATTTTGGCAAAAAAAATTACTTACATGGACATCGGCTGTCTTTTGTGGCATGACCGACGCTATTTCACATTCTCTAATTCTTTTGTGTATTAACCAATCTCGACTGTTGATTGGAATTTCATGTTCATAAATCAATGATTGAAATTTAGCGAGGCATTGAAAGTGGAGAACCCACGTGCCCGCTGTATATCAATAATGTGGTCATATATAAGCAATATGAATGCAAATCTGTACATCGGTTAGGATCAACAGTGTCAGGCTGCAAACGGACATGAGATTTTTGTACTTTGATATTGCTGTAACATCGACCGCACGATTATCAAAGGGACATAAGTCGATTCTACACGATTGACTTCCGGATCAGCTGCCAACGTACTTCAATTTCACGGGGGACGATTTGCCGGTTGTCACGATAGACCTGAAGTGAAGGTGCTGAGCTACAATGAAGAGGTGGAGATGGTATTTTGAGGGACCAACGTTCTGAACGCCTCGATCGCTTAGCCGATGCACCTGCATGGCTATAGCTTCCATGTGGTCAGGATTTGGGGAGGAAATTACAACGCGGAGATCAACCCGAATAGGGGTGAGCATGGTTCCACCTAGGAGCCAAAGAATCAGATCAGTGGGAACCTGTCCAATTCTAAGTTCCCAGGTATGCATGGTAGATTTCAGATTCCAAAATTTGAAAACTTGTTTTAACAGGTAAATTTCAGATTCTAGGTAAGTGGAATCTATAATCTGAAATAAGATTTTGCATTTTTTTTTTTTTGCAATCCCGCAATATTCATAATTTGGAACCAATAGTCCGAGCTTCTGTTTTATAATTGAGATTTTTATTTTGTTAATGTTTCAAATTCTTCATGAGTTTAAATATGGGTTGAGGTCAGTGATATGGGTGAAACTTCAGTAGGACCTAAAACTAGGCTATGATCCAAGTTTCAAGATAAGCTTAAAAAAATAAGAAATATGTTCTAATGGACAGTTTTCAAGTGGATATTGTATGAAACCTAGAAGTGCTCACTTAGTCACCCCTAGACCCGATGACATTCAATCTGATTGACCTGCTTCGGCTGAACACCGTCGCGATCCCGAGGAACGGATGGGTTGTAGTCAAATTCAAAGCAACTAATCTTGGTACAGGTGATTGTTGAGTTGCTTCGAGCCATGCACAATCTTATGATTTGCTCAGCATCGCATGGTCTCATTTAGGAGCGAGCGAGCGAACCGATAACTTTGCTCCCTTGATAATGTTTCATTCTGTCTGTCAATTGAGTCCAACATGAAAAAGAAAATTAACATAAGATCACAGATCCGTAAATTTGATTTATTCAAATCAGAAGCTGCACTGGAGAAGGCTATGTCTTTGCCTCCGTCGCGATGTAGAGTTTCTTTGCATGGCGATTTTTAATGGTTCTCTTCCTGATATCACCTTTTATAACCTCATGGTTTTTGTACTACAATAATGGGATCAGCGGAGTGAGGTTCTCTACTGGTGACAGAGCGACTAGAACAGGTATTTACGTTATAAATCAAATTTATGTCGACCGCAGTTCATCAATCCGACCTTAGCTCAGTTGGTAGAGCGGAGGACTGTAGTGGTTGCTCGCAGATTAATCCTTAGGTCGCTGGTTCGAATCCGGCAGGTCGGATTTCTTCCTTTTTAGCTTTCTACTTCCTTTTTTTTTTCCTCCACCTTTTCCTTATATACTCCTTTCCTGGTTTGCCCTCGATGTGTTTCCACGACTTGCGCTATTCGAAGGCACCTGCACGGATGCTAGGTGACGGGCCTGGTGGTGCATGGTGTCGGGGAGGCGGCTTAGTGTTGGAATGAATGTGACTCGTGTCATCATGCGGTGAAATTATAGATGTAATAAGCATGCACTATGATATTTCCGCATGCTAGTGCGTGTGTCATTAGTCTAAAGATAAAGAACTAGAAGTAAAAGTAGCAAGCTTATGGATAGATTGACCGGGAGGCAAGAATTTAGATAAATTCGTTTTGTTTGTTCTAGAATCATCGGTGGTTCTCACTAGAGAGAAGTTCATGTTTTTTCATTTGATTGTGTACTAGATGTTTTGTATTCGATATTTTTTGGACAATTCTAAGAGATCTCTCTCGGAAAGTTGAAGAAAATAAGGAAAAAAGAGAGAAGGAAGTGGAGGCATATGATACCAGAGAAACATGATGATGCTGCATCTGCACAAAGATCTTCCCATCATTCTCTCCAAGTCAAAACAGCGATACGCAAAATCGGTTGCTCGATGCAGATGATTTCAGAGAAATATGGGGGCATTTTACCTGAATGACCCCTTGATGGAGTGAGGATTCGATCAGTTTTGACGTGCGGTAGCGGGGGAAAGTGACTGAAAGTGGCATGAAATGTGTTAGTGCCTTCAAATGAGATGGACTGCCAGTCACGTGTCCGACCTTAGCTCAGTTGGTAGAGCGGAGGACTGTAGTGGTTTGCTCACAGATTAATCCTTAGGTCGCTGGTTCGAATCCGGCAGGTCGGATTCCTATTTTCTTTTTATCTTTTCTTCCTTTCTAATCTCATTTTTTTTATTTTGCTTTTGCAAATTTTCATCATTTTTTTGCCATTTGTTGCACGTACAAAGGCGTCTTTTTTCAGGCTAAGATACAGCAATAGAAGTAACACTGGCAAAGCTCGGGGACGGATCGACTAGAAGGCAAGAGTAAGGACAGATTCGCATTGGTAGCACAGACAAAAATCGTGTAAGCTTCTCCAGAGAATGCAGTCCCACATACCTCTTCACTCCGTTTAGAGACGTCCGTGGCATCTACCAATGATACTGATTGTGTATCAAGAAACGCCAAAAGTTTAACGTCCTACGACGAGCACCATTTCAGTGCTTAGTTGAAATCACATCTCATTCTCATCAACGTGGAATCAAAACCTTCACCAAGCCTGATTCAGTGGCGTACCAAAATGCAGCCTCGTTGATACAGAAGAGTCCCAGACTAGAGTTTGCATCCAGGGTCTAGGACTCTTCACAATACAGGCAACCTGAAGACAGATGGTCCTTTGTTTTCTCATGGGATTCGCGCAATACACGAGTAGCAGCAGCACAACCCATTTCATTTCTCTGCTTTTAATCGATGAGTGATATAAGTACAGCATACCTAAAACAAGCGAAAGAGTGTTTAGGCATGTTGGGGAGTGAGCTAAAAGAAACTTGCGGCTGCAAAGACCCTAGGAGATCTCTCCTAGGAAAGTCAAGAAAAATCAGGGAAAAAAAAAGATGTCGAGGTATATAATCAGAGAAACATGACAATGCTGCATTTACACTAAGATCTTCCCATCATTCTTTCCAAGACAAAACAGAAATAGGCAAAACCGATTGCTCGATGCAGATAATTTCAGAGAAACATGGGCGCATTGAGACCATACCCTGCTGAACTTGAAATTGCAGAGCTAAGCACCAACACAGGTAACTCGAGTATTAATATGAAATCCTCAGGGAACATAACTATTAAGTCACCAATCTTAGTCTGTCCTAAAAAGAAACAGACAAAAGACAATTGCTGCTGCAACACAATCAAAGATATAACATTCTTTCTGAAGAAGAAGGCATTATCAAGAACAGAAAGTCTCCGTGATCCATACACGGAAAAACTCAAGTCATCTTCAGAGAGATTGATGAACATATACAGACCTCTTCCTTTATGCAGGTCTCCATCCAAAGAAAAAGAAACCCGAAAATCCTAAGTGCAAAAGTTCATAATACTAACTGAGAAAAATAGTGAAAGAAACAAGATTTTCTCACCACGATGCTCAGTGATTTGCATCGTTTCAGAGGAGCAGCAGCTCATGAATGCCTAGTTGAGCAACGACACAGAGTGTGCCTTGAACCCATTTAAACTTAGCATTCAAAAGTGCAAGCAAGCTAAAGTTGGAATACACAAAGAGGGCTGAACCGATTGAGTCAGCGCGTTTGGAAGAGAGTACGAAATTTTCGTGTGCATGTCTCAAAACTTCAACTGATAAACCCTGGTATAGTAATGCACCGTTTTTTTACTGTTTTTTTCCCCTTGAAAGCTCCTATTCAGTCCTAGTATGATACTTGTAATCAAGTCCTTTAATTTACTTAATTTTTTTGATCAAGTCCTTTCGTCGCGGACGAATTTAATCAGAGCAATACGTGTGCTCCCGCTAAAATTCACTATCGCCACAGGACTCCAAATCCTCATAAGAATTCAAGAAATAATGATAGTAGCACAGAATCTCGTGGTTTTTCCATTTTTCAATTTAACATTAATCATTTCCTTACGGTGGATATTTCAAATAGATATTTGGTAATCAATTGTTTGCATTTAATTGAATGTGTTTTATGACGAGAAAAGCTCCAACACGATCAAATTAATATGGGAATATGTGTACATGTTTATATTGCACATGATCATATGTACAGGACTCTCTAGTAAATACTGAAGTAGAAAAACAATTATGTGATGAACAAGGTTTGGTTTTAACGTTGAAATGAGTTTAGATTTAATCCACTAATTTAGACTAATAAATTCAAAATCTTGCCTATCAAAAATCAAACTTAACGTGTATGGGATGTTTCAGTCTCAGCAAGAATAGATTATTTTTTTTATAGGAAAAATGATATAAATAGTTCCCAAATTTCAACTCAATATGTAAATTATCCCTAAACTTTTAATTTACGTAATATTATCTTTGAATTTCTAATTTGTTTAATGTAGTTCCTAAATTTTTGATGCATGTTCAATTTAGTCATTAAAATATAGTTCAATGTTATCCATAAACTTCAGTTAATGAAAAGATAACATTAGATATTTTTATATAGTTTAGGAATTAAATTGAATATTTATTAAAAGTTCAAGGATTATATTGAACAAGTTAAAAGTTTAAGAATGATATTGTACATTGAGTTAAAGTTCAAGGATCACAATGAACAAATTAAAAATTTAGGAATGGTATGAAATATTGAATCAAAATTTATTGACCATTTAAATGTTATTATTCCTTTTATTTAACAATTTTCATTTAGACCTGGGGCTTTGAACGAATTAAATAAAATATTGGGCAATCTGCGCAAATTCGAAAAATACAGATCCTGTCTCTGTCTTGCCTAGGGTTCTCTTTCACTATAAGCCCTCGAGTCAATCTTGTGGCGGCCGCAGAACCGCCTCAGTTCTTGGGAGCTCGCTGCAGCAGAAGGTTTTATCTCTCTCTCTCTCTCTCTCCAATGAAGAATTTTTACCTTCAAAGCGTGCAATTTTCAAGCTTTTTCTAGATTCCTCGAAGTGCTTGTTCTCTACTTCCTTCTGGCTGCAGATTTTGAGCTTTCCCTGTCCTGAACGAGCATTCGGTATGCATTTGATGTTCGGAATCAACGTGTTTCCCTGCTCGTTTCGGCTATTGATGCGCCTGTGAATTTATGAATCTGGTCTCGTCCTGGCGAATCGAATAGTAATAGGCAGGACCATTGCCGTGCGATTTGATTTTGCAAATGAATTTTTTTGGCTGAGATTGTATCTCTGGCGACGTATTGGATCGATTGCTGTTGTAGGCTGTGCTCACATACAGAAACATTGGTCTCTATAGCTGCGTGGGATGAAAAGCATTGCGATGACTTTTGCTCTGGTTGTTTGCTTGTGAATTGCCGCATATCCCTCTCTTTTTTTTTTTTTTTTTTTTGTCAGTGCTTTTGAGCGTAGTGGCATCGTAATGGTTGTCTTTTCTTCAAGTTTGGATTTTTTTTCCCATAGCGAGATGTGTGATGCCAAACTAAGTTCATTAGGCCATGTCCTTGGACATTTGTCTCAGTTCAGTTATCTTTGCTGGTCGTCTTTTACTTGGAAAGACAGGGTTTTTGCAAGTTTCTGCAGCATTTGAGTGTTGGTTTTGATATTCTAACATTGGTAAAAATTACTAGGGGGTGAAGAATGTCGCATCGGAAGTTTGAGCATCCCAGGCACGGATCGCTTGGATTTCTTCCAAGAAAAAGAGCAGCCCGCCACAGAGGGAAAGGTACTATTGGTCTTCTTCTTCTTTCAGTTTTCAATAGGATGTCAAACTTTTTGAGCATTTCAAGTTTCCATGGATTCTTATTCCTTAGGGCATTAGCTGCTTCCTTATCATTATACTTATTTGGCATTATAGGTCTCGAGTTATTCGATCACTGCCTTAATCAGTTTTTTTCCCCCTTTGACTCATGCAGTGAAGGCTTTTCCTAAGGATGATCCTACTAAGCCTTGCAGGCTCACTGCCTTCTTGGGCTACAAGGCAGGGATGACTCATATTGTCAGGGAGGTCGAAAAGCCTGGATCAAGTGAGAATTTAACTCATTTGCTTTCTTTGATGACTCTGTTATTCAGAAACCGTCTCATCATAAATATTTGCCGTCACATAGTCACTGGCCACGACAAGCCTCCCTATATTTGACATAAAACACGGTCTTGTAGTTATGGTGGCCAGTTAGCCAATAACATATATACGTCATTTGCCTATTTCATTTGTAAATAATAGTAGGTTCACCAACCACAACAAATTTATGTTTTCACTAGTGAAGAGTTTGTACAATTTCACTCAGGTTGGAATTACATTTTATGTCGAGCAAATATAGTCCTATCAGCTTCTTCAGCTGATTGTCTTTCTTTTTTGTGTTACTATGCTGTAGAGAGTTGGTGACCTACTTCTCTCTGTTAGCAGATAAGAGACACAACTAGTTGGAAAAGGACACATCTTGATGTGCTCTTTCTTGTATTTTGTTCTGAGGGCGGTGTGGCAGATGTTTCTTCATCTACTGTATGATAAAATCATTTCTAAAATTTAGCTAGATGCTTGTCAACGAAAGATACTCATATGGTATTGCACTATGCTGTAGGATCTTCACTTGCTGATGGTGATTTAAGCTTATTGTCAGTAGACACTATCACAATTATGCCTATCAGGAATTTTACATATTTATATAAATTTCTTCAAGTCCTGCTGTCTGTGGTTCTGAGTTGCAATTCCCTTCACTGGCACTTTGTGGGAATTCATGTCTCTACTTTTGTGTCTTTGCAGAGCTTCACAAGAAGGAAACATGTGAGGCAGTGACAGTTATTGAAACCCCTCCAATGGTGGTGGTTGGTGTTGTGGGTTATGTCAAGACCCCTCGAGGCCTTCGCTCATTGAACACAGTGTGGGCTCAGCATTTGAGTGAGGAAGTCAGGCGCAGGTTCTACAAGAACTGGTGCAAGTCTAAGAAGAAGGCATTCACCAAGTACTCAAAGCAGTATGAAACTGAAGATGGAAAGAAGAACATCCAAGCTCAGCTTGAGAAAATTAAGAAATATGCAACTGTTATTCGTGTTTTGGCTCACACTCAGGTACTGCCTTCTTTGCCTCCTGAACAGTGTCATAGCTCCTGTGCTGAACTTTGTGTTTAATGGTGTTTCAAAGTTTGGCCGTTTTGTTGCCTGATTAGATATATCTTTTAAGGTGTCCTATGATTAATCTGCTACAGATTAGAAAGATGAAGGGATTGAAGCAGAAGAAAGCACACTTGATGGAAATCCAGGTCAATGGTGGGACTATCGCTCAAAAGGTGGACTTTGCATATGGCTTTTTTGAGAAGCAAGTTCCCATTGATGCTGTGTTCCAGAAGGATGAGATGATTGACATCATTGGAGTGACAAGGGGTAAAGGTTACGAAGGTGTTGTCACCCGGTGGGGTGTAACGCGTCTTCCTCGTAAGACTCACAGGGGTCTAAGGAAGGTTGCTTGTATTGGTGCGTGGCATCCTGCTAGGGTCTCATTCACAGTTGCTAGGGCTGGTCAGAACGGGTACCACCACCGCACTGAGATGAACAAGAAGGTCTATAAAATTGGCAAGGCTGGTCAGGAGTCCCACACTGCTATTACTGAGTTTGACAGGTCAGAATCTGTACATGAGATGCAGGAAGCTTTTGCTTTGGTTCTGCGATGATTAGGCTTTCCTTTTGTCATGTTTGCTTTCAACTAGTGCTATTTATCTGCTGTTTGATTTTTTTTCCTCAAATTATCCATTTATTTGGTGTGGCATAAGTGCAAATTTGCTAGTCATTATCAAAGGCTTAACTGAATTATCCTGAGTGAATAGCAGTTCTTATCCTTCATTGGAGCAAAGCCTAAGTAGGAAGGTTTTGCTATTGTTTGTGCTTCTAAAGCCTCATTGCTTTGTCTTTAAATTCAGGACTGAGAAAGACATAACTCCAATGGGCGGCTTCCCACACTATGGCTTGGTGAAAGATGATTATATGATGATCAAGGGATGCTGTGTTGGACCCAAGAAAAGGGTGGTGACACTCCGACAGTCCTTGCTCAAGCAAACCTCTCGTGTGGCTCTGGAGGACATCAAGCTCAAGTTCATCGACACCTCTTCGAAGTTTGGACATGGCCGCTTCCAGACAATGGAAGAGAAGCAGAAGTTTTATGGACGCTTGAAGGCATAATGGAGCAAATAACTAGGCCCGCTGTTACTGGTCATGGATCGCTTGGAGGGCTTCTGGTTTTCTTGCGATAACTTCTTTTCCTACATCGATTTCCCTATATGAGATTTTGCTTCAGTTGTGGTATTTTCGTACTGCATATTGTAGTTTTCCGATTTGGATAGCGAGATATGGGATGGTTCTTTGGAGGAATTCATTTTTGGCCATTTTTACTATGTATTTAAAAGGGTAGGGGCTTTTTCTGACCTACGGCAATTGCACCCTTGATGTGAGCTGACCTGTTTTCATCAGGCTTAAGCTATTGCTGCATGATGAACTAAATGTTGAGTACTTGAAACTTGGGCATCCGCTTTCTTTTTCTTCAAAATTGAATTAGAAAAATTTGGGTCTTACAGATGATTCGCAAAATTTTGTGGAGCGCTTGTCCCCTCTATATGCAGACATGCCGACGGCAATTCTACCCGTCCTATAGATGTTTCTTGAGAAGGTCTCACGTGGCAGCATTCATTTATTGCCGCATTAAATCGTGTTTCTTAAGAAAATCCTAAACTTTGCAGTATGACAACAGTTCTTATCGTCCTGCTGATAGTTTAAACTAAAATTCGAGAGACTTATGAAAATCTTATACTTAAGTTTGTAATAACCGTCAAAAGTCCGACGTTCGGCTTTTTAACACCCTTTATGAACAGAAACCTAATAGAAGGTGTTTTTCGGTCATTGATATAAGTTTGGTGGGGTAGAGAAAACTTTAGGATTCTTTATGTGATTATTCCACAGGAGCAACTTGGAATTTATATTGAGAGATACTGTTCTTTCCAGTCTCACGAATCCTGCTACTGCTGTCTTTTCATCTCACCAAAAAGAGAATTCCATGGAGCACGTAGATAGAAATGGAACTTCGATCATGTGAAAAATCCTTCCTTTTCTTGTTCCTTTTATCGAAAAGGAAAATTGGAAAAATTTACGTCCTGAGCGATTTCCCTTTTTTGGCAACAAGGAATGGGGAAAGTGCATGATTTTGCCAAGTGAACGGGAAGAATAATGGCGCAATGATGATTTGGGAATGCATATAATTATCCCGAACGAAGGAAAAGACGGAAGAGCTTGGCGCAATCTATCTAGGGCAAGAAGAAGACAAATTCCAGAGCTTTTCAAGTCCCATCGCATCGTTCAAGCTCCCAAACTCCAGAACAACATCGGCCTTCGTCCCGTTCCGCTCCGCTCTCCTCCTTCCGCTCCATCCATAACGACGAACATCCCAAACAGTCGATCCATTCACTGCTGACCCAGCTCTCTCTCTCTCTCTCTCTCTCTCTCTCTCTCTCTCTCTCTCTCTCAGGCAAGTCCTCTTCTTGTTCTCGACGGCTCTCGATTCGGCTTTGCATTTCGTAGCAATGTTTTCGTGGTGGGTTTGTCGTTGGAGGCTAGTATTCGCGAGCGGAAATTGTAAAGTTGAAAATTTTGGGATCTTCCTCGCCCTGAACAGCGCTCTCGATTTACTCTGCGCGCTTTTTGGTTATGTGGGTGTGCGCTTTTTTGTCAATGCGGGGTTTCGTGGTCGTTCGAGTGAGGCGCGTGATGCGAAAATGTGAGGCGTTCGCTGTTTGCTTTCGAATGAAAGAGTGTTTGCAGAGGGTATTAATTATGATGCCGGAGGATTGGATGGTTCTGCTGATCGTGGTGTTCTTCTTCCAGGTTTTGTTGCTGAAAATGACCGAGCCGTCCAAAGTGATTCATGTCCGCAACGTTGGGCATGAAATTTCAGAGGTACGTGTTCTCTTGCAGCTTCTGCTCCTAAGTAAATTGTTTTGGGTGTTGAAATAGGGACTTTCCAAAAGAATAAGTCCAGAGGTGAAGAAAGATGATTGAGTATGGCATTTCTGTGACGTTTTTCAAAGGATGGAAGAAGTTGTTTTCTGGCTCACAACTTAAGGTCCTCTATTTGCAGTTTAAGATGCTTTTTTGCTCTGTCACATTTTTTGGGAACAAATCTTAAAGTTGAGATAGCTTTTACCTTCTGTACCATGCTGGTGCAGGAAAACACATAGTTTTGGGGGGTAAATTTTCCAGACAATCCTTGTACTTTGGATGTTTTATCCGATGAACTGCACTTTCAAATTGTGCAAACTACAGGTTTTACTTTTTCTTTTTTTTAAGGTTTAATTAACACAAGTAGAGAGGAATGCAATAATGGCATATGGCGACAAGCAAAATGGAAGAAAACACATTTTATATCCCTTTTTTGTTCTCTTTTCGGCTGTGTTTCATTTGTAAGGTAGGAGCTACTCCTTGCGTAGTAGGATCATTTTTCCATGACACAAGTTGTCAGATCCATACCTCGTCTACACTAAAATTGTTGGAATCAAGCAGTTAGTAAGCTTGGGTAAGCCGTTGGATTGTTTCTTAGGAAATGACAATCCATGATCCTATATTGGGATTCCAATGACTAAGATGTACAGTTTCTACAATGAGCTGTTTCCAGACCCTACTTCCTTGCGGCATAAAACAGAGGATTATTAAATTTCTGCACATAACTGCGAGATTACCTAATAATTGGTTGATTTGTGTACAGAATGATCTGCTTCAACTATTTCAGCCATTTGGAGTCATTACGAAGCTTGTAATGCTCCGTGCAAAGAATCAGGTCCGTCTTCTGCTGTAAGATATCTCATTTGGTTTATTTTCTATATTAGATTCAGGTGAGATTTGTGATTATTGTTAAAACCTGTGTTGTTGTGCAGGCTCTTCTCCAAATGCAGGATATACCTTCTGCAATTAATGCCTTGCAGTTCTACGCAAATGTTCAACCAACTATCAGGTAAAAGACTTGTGGACATCATTACTGTGTGCAGTAGTTATCTTGGCTTTTCCTTAATACTATTATGCAATAAACAATTGGTGGCTTGGCAAGTGCCCTTGTGATTTGCAAGGACTGTGACAAGAATTAATAGGCAAAAGACTTTGGTAATCGGACTGCTATTTTGAGTAGTGTTCTGATAACCTCTTAATATAGGGGTAGGAATGTATATGTCCAATTCTCATCCCATCAAGAGCTTACCACAGTGGATCAGAATTCTCAAGGGAGAGGAGATGAGGTTAGTAGTCTATTTTTGATTTGTCGATGTGTTAAGACTGTTGAATATTCCCTGAAAATTACCAACAAAATGAAGTGAACTTTTCGAGTTTCTGCGGGTAATGGTTAATGGCTGTTGAGCTGAGCTCAGTTGGACAGGACAAGTCATGAGCTTTTCTGGATTGGTTTGTAGAGAAGCTGAAAAGTGAAGCATGGTTTATTGTTTCAAGTATATTTACCAGTATAAACTACAATAAACAGCAATTATTGCCTGTATTATTAACTTGAATTGAAGCCATATAAGGTCATTTGGAAGTCAGCTAGTGGACTAACATAATTGTTAGTTAACTTGTGGTTTTGGCTTACAGGCATGTCTTTTCAATTCTTAGAACGAGTAATTTGGTGAGTGGAAATTATATTATACAATCGTTACAAAGATAAGTCCTTTATTCATTGTTTTGCTATACCTGAGAGCAAGAATTACACACAAACATACATACCTTGCAATGATAGTAATTGTAGCGGTACTTGATTCTCAAATGTTGTTGCAGCAATATGTTTTCCAGCTTTCATGGGCAACTGATAAGCCTTTTAAGTTTGTTCTTATACTTTGACAATGGTAGTACTTGCAATCTTTGTGTTTTTCTGTGCATTAACCTTTTCTCATCAATAGTTTCTCAAATATGTTGGAACTCAAAGGCATTCTGAATTGCCTGAAATCGAATAATATGAGTTCAAAGATACTTAAACTGAGTGAGTCAGATTGGACGATTTGTAGTGTCATTTGTGTTGATGTGTTGTCCCACATTGCTCGACAATGGGTCTTATATGTGATCTCCCTCCACCTATCAGCTTAAGCTTTTGGATTGGACTTTCTAACATTGTATCAAAGCAGAAGATCTTAAGTTGAATTCTTTTTAGGCTTTATTTGCATTATAAATATTCACGCTTTAGGCTTAAGCCAAAGTCTAGCCTATGCATGAGGGTGAGCATTAGAATATTCAAACATTAAATCACACCTTCATCTAATAACTTAAGTTTTTAATTCCACATGTCACTAGTAATTCAGCTTGCATGTGAGAGAGGGTCTCAAAATATTGTCCCACATCGCTTGACAATGGGTCTTTTATTCTCTTTATGTCATGTAATCTTCCTCCATCTATCAACTTAAGCTTTTGGATTTGGACTTTCTAACAATTTGATCCTTTTTTTTTTATGTCAATAAACATTTTGATACTTGACTTTGGCTTTTTACTTGAGTTTATGCCTATTGCACATGTCTGAATGAAATTTACCCAATAAAGTTGCAGTTCTTTTCCAATCAGGCTTTGAAATTCGATTCTGTCCAGAAAGAAGAGGGGATTAGAGAATAGGAAGATGCTATCTACATAAATGCTTTGACTTTTATTGTTTTTGCATTTATACGTATTCGCTAACCGTTTTCCCCAAAAGTTTAACCCATTAACAAAATAAAACACTCCCTCGGTGTATGCTGGCCCTTACATGTGAAACACAAGTGTGGATTTGACCACATCAATGAGATATTAGGGACTGGAACACGGTAACAGGAGAACTGCGAGGATAACAATTGGAGGTGGTGTCAGGATTGAACTCTTGATAGGTGCTTTGATATCATTACTTGTTGATATGTGGTTAGGAAATGGGTCGTTTGTATGTCTAGCTTATTTATTAACATGTAAAATATCTCCTGCCAGATATATAGCAAGTCATATTGTTTAACTACAAGTACCTGTCTGTTCCTATTTGGCATACTGCTTTTCTTCTCCTTATGCTGACAATTTCCTGCCTGTTTTACGGTATATTCAGCCCAATCGGATTCTACTGGTCACCATTCACCACATGCTGTATCCTATAACAGTAGAGGTGCTGCATCAAGTGTTTTCTCCTTATGGATTTGTGGAGAAGATTGTGACATTTCAAAAATCAGCTGGTCAGCCCTCTCCTCTCCTCTCCTCTCCTCCAACTGCCTCACTTCCCCTCTCAGTTTCTCTCTTTCACATGCATGCACGTGTGCACACACTACGCAAGTGCTGATGCGCCTACACACACACACCGTGCTCCTCCTCCTTCACGTCACTGTATCCTAAGCTTTGTGCTCCAAAGAGCTCAAGATTAGTTCAAGTCATGCGGTGACATCAAACATAATGGTCGATTTTATGTACTAAAAACTTGTTTAGCCTAACTTTCATCTGTTCCTCTGTTTTGACTGATTAGGCTTTCAAGCTCTTATTCAATACCAATCACGCCAGTTCGCAATTTCAGCAAGAACTTCTCTTCAGGTGCTGATTAAATTTCTAGTTGGTAAGAGTATTATGTTGAGTATCATCAGTAGGTCCTGTCTTTTAATAGGATACCGACGATTGTCATTTTAGGGACGGAATATCTATGATGGTTGCTGTCAGCTGGACATTCAGTTTTCAAAGTATGTATAAATACCTATCCAACTTTTTTCTTTTAATGCTTCTGCATCTGTTGGCCTATTTATTTGTTTGTTTATTATTGTTGTTGTCTCCGATCTGCTCCCACAATTCATCACGTCTCCTTTTCATTATTCAGCCTTGATGAGCTACAAGTGAACTACAATAATGAGCGATCAAGGTAAGTCTATAGCTTTTGGATAGAATTTTCACTATTTTTGGTGGCATTGTATAGTTGATGAATATATTCTATACTGTCTGCAGGGATTTTACGAACCCAAATTTGCCTTCTGAACAGAAAGGTAGATCATCACAGGTATTCTTCTGCTTTACCAGTTGTTGATTAAAGTTTTGTCTTGAATACTCATTTACTCTTCCATATTAAATATTCTCATTTTCATGGTTTTAGCCTGGGTATGGGGATGCTGGTAGCATGTATGCCCTCCAAGCTGGTGGAGCACGGGCAGGTACTTTTTTGCCGAGCAATAATGTTTAGCCTTTATGCTTCATGTGTTGGTTTTTTCCCCATAACATCACTTGTTTTTTGTGTACATTTTCTTTGAAGGTGACTCTTCCACACTTGCTATGAATTATATCTGCGACATTTTTTTGCTATCCTAAATTATTACATATCGCACTCTCCTGTTTCTGCTAATAAGTTGCACTTGTAGTTTCTTTTACTGCCTTTTCCATTTTTGCTGACTTTTACTTTCTCTGTCCTTTTGTTGCTATTCCAGTTGCATTTCCTCAGGTGAGTCATCGGTACTACTGCTTTCTTATTGCTGAGATATTTTATATATTGATTAGTTCTCTCTTAGTCTTTGCTAAATTCATTTAATTCTTCCTTCTATGATTGAATTTCCCTTGCTAATCAATTTTTTTTTTTTATTCAATTTTCTTGTAGATGGCTAATGCTGCTGCGATAGCAGCTGCCTTTGGAGGAGGTTTGCCACCTGGAGTAAGTGGAACTAATGACAGGTGTACCGTTCTCGTCTCTAATTTAAATCCTGATGTAAGTATTGCACAGACATTGTTGCCAGTTCATAATTTTGATGGACTTTTTATTTGTACTTGACTACACATGTCACCTTTCAGAAAATAGATGAGGATAAGCTTTTCAACTTGTTCTC
The DNA here is from genome assembly GCA_014182845.1 of Corymbia calophylla. Lineage (NCBI taxonomy): Eukaryota > Viridiplantae > Streptophyta > Magnoliopsida > Myrtales > Myrtaceae > Corymbia > Corymbia calophylla. Next base: position 22,217,018 of record CM024698.1, on the reverse strand, counting down.
TCTATATGGAAACATTGTGAGAATCAAGCTTCTGCGGAATAAACCAGATCATGCACTTGTTGAGATGGGTGATGGATTTCAGGCTGAGTTGGCTGTACACTTTTTGAAGGTACAAGTGACAAGCTTATATCAAAATCTCAGTGTTGCTGTGTGTTTGTCAGAAGAAGATGGTTTATCTCTTTGTGCTGTCCACCATTATAATTCGAAGCATTCATGTTTATATCCTGTTTCTTATTATTGCATACGATGCAACATCAGTCCTAGGATCTTTTCGGAGGAAGATCTAGTTTGTACTTGAAAAACTTCTCAACTATTGAAGACGGAAGCAATATGCATGTTGGAATAGTCACCAAGTCACAGTACATCGACTTTTCTTTCACTGAATTTCAATAACGCATCACCTGTTAAACTTACAAAGAATTTGCGAATATCTGAAAAGACTGTCAGTCTTATATGTGACTTCTAGAATTGTTCATCACGTTATGCAGGCAGCAATTAATAGGAGTTGATGCAGATTCACTTGCCAGTTGATCTGATCATTACTTGTTGAATTATTTGCACCATTTGGCATCAAGTATGGCATGCATGTCCTCTGTTTGTGGCATCTAAATTTTTCCAATTTTAAATTATAGGGGGCTGCGCTTTTTGGGAAGCGGCTGGAGGTCAACTTCTCCAAGCATCCAAGTATAACTCAAGGCGCTGACACGCACGAGTACATGAACTCAAATCTTAACCGCTTCAACCGTAATGCTGCAAAGAACTACCGCTACTGTTGCTCACCAACCAAGATGATCCATCTCTCTAGTCTCCCTCAAGATTTGACAGAGGAGGAGATAGCGAAACATCTGGAGGAACATGGCCCCATCATAAACACAAAGGTTTTTGAGATGAATGGCAAAAAGCAGGCCCTGGTTCTCTTTGAGAATGAGGAGCAGGCCACTGAAGCCCTAGTGTGTAAGCACGCTAGCTCTCTGGCTGGGTCAATAATCCGGATTTCTTTCTCCCAGTTGCAGGAGATTTAGGTCGCTGTATGGTTGGAAGCATTGCATGGTAAAACTTTTTTGCTCAAATAGTGGGAGTTTGAACCCTTCTGTTTTTTATTTATGTGGGTGGCCGTCTTCTAAATCTCAACTTTTGATGTAGATTTAATTGCTTCATAATCAACGACGCCCTCTACTCTTCTCTATATCTTCATTCTTTTCGTGCTTGTACTGATTATTCTGTTAGGGCCTTTTTTAGTTTCGTGGGTAGATGTCCTGCTTTGCAGATAGGATCAATTTTGAAGGATGAGGTAGGAGAGACAGAGAGCATGTAGGAGACTTGTTTTCCTTTTTCTTGTATCATTGTAGTAAATCCAGGCTAAGTTTAGCCGCCTCTGTTGTATCCAGTTCATTTTTCTTCCCTGTTGAATTGGTACAAAGAGCTAGTTATGAAGGATGTTTGAGGCTCTTGAGAGCTTTTGTTCCTTCTCGCTCGCCTTCGTCTTTCTCGTATCACTGTAACTTCTTCAATTTCTCCTCTTCCTTCCCCCACCATCTTCTTCCTCCTCCTCCTCCTCCTCTTCTTCTCTCCCTGTACTGAATGAAAATGTTCTTCATTGTAGTTGGTGGTGGCAATGTGCTAGTTGAGCTCTTGATCGATGTGTTTAAGCCAATAGGCTTGGCACCTCTCTCTCTCTCTCCCTCTCATGGGTTTAAGCCAATAGGCTTGACACCTCCCTCTCTCTCTCTCTCTCTACCGTGGTCCCTCCTGCCGTATCTCATCATAACCTAAGGTCGTGAAATGGGTAAGTCAGGCGGAATTAAGTTGGATAGAAAATAGTCCGGCCCAAATTGACCCGTTTATATATAATATAAATTTAGTAATTATTATGAGATCTGAAACTTTTGATTTATTTACTAAAATATTTCCGTATATAATTCAATTTATGAAAATTTGTAACCATCTAATATAATTACTTTAAGCTCTTCATATGTATGGGTTATTTGGATAAAATTGCTATTTCAATTATAAAATATTAAAGAATTAGCTTTCAATTTTTGTTTTAATTCATAATGAAGAATGAGAGAAAGATTACTTGACAATGAATTTATAAAATCACATTAATAAATGACATGGATGAATTGAAATTTTATTAAACAGAATTTAATATATTGAAAAAAATGATTTATGTTGATCATGAATTGCAATGATAAAAACTAATATAATGCAAAAATAATAATACCGAATGCAACCAAAAAAGATACTCCAATGATTAATAGACGAAACTTATAGAATTATTAAAAATAAAAAATAATTGACAAAAAAGAAAGTCGTCGTGATATTTTTTTAATAAGGGCAAAGTCAGGTCCCTTTAGTGTGCCTATCAAGACTTCTTTAAATTTGGAACTGTCCGGTTCTCATAGAGGATAAAGAGAATAAATTTTTTAGCTTTGCCATTCTAAATTTATTTATAACTCATTTATTAATATAACTAATTCATATAACGACTTAACTCGTTAAATGTGGGGTTAAGAAATTGATATTTAACCCATTTTGATAAGTTTATCATAATCCAATCCAAGCTCATCTTTTTATTGTCTTTGCATGTAAAAGGTTGGATGGACTTGAGCATGTCCTTAAAAGACTCAAAGGCGAAAATTCAAGAGTGGACCACTTAACACGTTGTTGAAGAGTCCCCCATATTCCCTAGTGTTGGGGGAAGAAAAAGATACAATATTTGGGAGCTTTACGTTAGAGAAGATGGAATCCACGTCAAATTTGGTTACTGTCAAGTAGACAGTATATAATAGCTCATCGTGCCTAGAGTGAGTAAAGATGAGTGAAAACCCTGCTGCTCTCATGGTAACCCTTCGAACAAGTCTTTCAATCAACCGCCATAGAGAGTACCCTTGCCCGATTTTAGTTGTGTTCATGTGTCCTAGGAATTCCAACAAAACATAAATTAATCGAGTTATGACTGATACGAGGAGATCTGTGTCTCCAATTAGTTCATATTGCTAGAACTTCTGTGTCTGTTAAGAGAATTTCCCATGGCTAATTGGAGGCCCAACACCTAAAAATCAAAGAAACTAGACTCATCATAAATCGTTCTAGGATACTTATACATTATAACTCACTTTTAGTTAAATAGGTTAAATATAGGTCAAATAAAAGTTAAATATGGGTTAAGTGAAAATTAAATATAGGTCAAGTGAAAATTAAATATGAGTCAAGTGAAAGTTAAATATGGGTTAGGTGAGTTATTAGGTAAACCCATCATCTCTCCTTCCATCCCTCTCTTCTATGTGTTCTCGACCTCCGTTGCCGATCCCGCCATCACGCCGCCGTCACCATCGTCGAACCCGAGCTTGCCATCACCATTGTCGATCCCGATTTAGTAATTTTTTATTATTTAATTTACTTTATAAATTTGATGTGAAATTTTTATTCAAATAATTTATATGTGAAAAGTTTAAAGTGGACTAAATAAGTGAAAATAGATTTTCTTAAATTAAGTTAAACATTAATATGGGTTGGTAATATGGGTCGGGTATGTGTCGGGTCAGGTATGGGTCATCAAATTTACATTGCATGAAAATAAGTCAAAACGGATTAAATGGGTCGATGTGAGTCGGATCATTTTTGACCCGACCCAAACCCAACCCGATCCACCTATTTGACACCCCCTACTTATAAGTCAGATCATGTCTTTCAATTATCTTGCATACCAAAGTAGATTGCAATGGATTCTGGTTTTGAAACTTGTCCTATAATCTTATATCTATCACGTACCGACCGACCATAAGCAGAGTATTTTCGTTTGATGATCCCATAAATATCCCATCCAGTTAAAATGATGTTATCAAATATCAATAACAAGTTAAAAAAGAATGAAGAAATATCTTATGATGTATTAATTACTGTACTAATTAAAGATTATCACTGAAATCTAATTACACTCCATACTTATTGTACGAGATAAGATGTTGTCCGCTGTCCCTCTGAAGAGCAACGAAGAGACCATCATCGGATAAAATCTCGCCAATGTCCATGGATTCAAGCGTCGTCAGATTATCATCCCCGTTCAGAATCGCGCAGTCGTCTCTGGGCGCGACGAATCGAACCCGCAACCCCCTCTCTCTCTCGTCGTTCTCCTCATCGTCCTCGTCCACTTCCGCCTACCAGAAGAAGCCGCCGAAGCTGGAAGTCGGCGCCGGGGCCAAGAGGGGAGCGGCTTTCGACGAGGCCGCCTACGAGGCGGAGCGGCTCCGGCTCGACGCCGAGGCTCGGGGGTCGATGGCGGAGACGTCGAGGCGCGAGGAGGCCGAGGACCCGAAAGCGTGGAAATGGGTGATCCGGAAGAGGGTGTGGGATTTCATGGAGGCGCGCAACGTGGCCCAGAACCCCCGGCCTGTCCACCACCGCATCCCCAACTTCGTCGGTGCTTCGGCTGCTGCTAGCAAGGTGAAAAAATGCAAACTTTATCTGATTGCTTTTTTGCTTTCGTTTTTTTCGATTTTGATCGTGTGTGGGAGAATTTCACTTCTGTTCTTCTAGTGATCTTGGCGAAACGGAGAATGGTTAATGGGATTGGTTTATAATGTTATGTATGTAGGCATTTGAATAAGCGAAACATAGTCGAGAACGAGTAAGAGCTTATAACATCATTAGCCAATCTTAGATTCATTCGATTCGTAAGAGCATTAGCATTGTTCATCAACCAGTGTGATCATGCACTCTTAGGTAAGTAGTAATGGAATTTCAGGCAGAACTAGTGATTTTCTTCTCTGATTCCGTGATGAAAAAATTGAATAGAACGTTATTTTTTTCCCTCGTCATTTGACTTGGGCCTTATGGCAGTTAAGCGAGTTGGAAATTTTTCAAGTTGCAGAATGTGTGAAGGTTAACCCGGATTCACCCCAGAAGCAAGTCAGATTCCTCACTCTCTCTGGTCAGTTTCTTTCCAGCCAATATGTTCACTTAACTTAATTTGTTTTATTTTCAACCATAGAAGGAACATATATAGCAAATGTCGAGCTAACTTTCTAAGAAAGGTAAGAGATTGTGCTCCTCTATGTGCAGAAGGGAAGAAGTTGTTAACTCCTCAACCCCGTTTGAGGACAGGTTTTTTCTCTGTTCTTCAGTCCTCTAAGTTGGCCCCTCATGCCATCAATGAGGCTTGTACCTCTGTGGGGGTTGCCAAGTATGGAAAGCCTATCGGATTGGATGAGAAGTTAAAAGTGGATCTGATTGTGATTGGCTCTGTTGCAGTTGACCCTAAGACTGGTGCTCGGCTTGGGAAGGGTGAGGTAATTATGACATGCTGTTGCTAGCAACAATTTGTGTTTTTTCTTCAGTGGGGATTGCAGGGACAAGTACGGTCGCTTCAAAAGGTTTTGAATCAGTTTCAGTTTTATGTGTAGTGACTAAAATTGCGGGTTGCAAAGGTCTAGTGGCATCTAAGGTGGTTTTGTCTACTCTACAGAATTGTACTATTAGTTGTTAGTTGTTACCGTTGTTATATATTGGCAACTCACAGATCCACTTTTGGAAGTATCTTTTGCTTGTGCATTCCTGATGCTGGTAAAGCAAAATGTCTGGCTGCAATCAAGATCTTAGATATGATCTCTGGCTATTCACTAAATCCTGAAATTCTGTTGGAGTTTCCTACTCATTTGCTAAAATTTTGATGCAGGGGTTTGCAGAACTCGAGTATGGCATGCTACGATATATGGGAGCTATTGATGACTCAACACCAGTCGTCACTACCGGTGAGTTGTTTCATAAATTTTGTCCATATTTCACCTAGTTCAAGTAACTGAAGGTTATTCCACCGAAAAAAAGTATCCTGGACTCACCAATGTTCCCACAATTGCAAGCACATTATTAATCTATGGGTGACGTGAAAGGACCCTCCATGTCCATGCAAACCTTTGATCATCCAATAGGGAATTATTCTCTCAAATCTCACCCTGACAACTGCATCATTACATGATCTAAATATGAACTAGTGTGGAAGATTCAATAGTATGTATCTTATTGTCAGTTACTGTCATCATGGGTGAACTCTGGGATCCTTGTTCGAAAGCAAGATCTAGTTCTCTTTTTTTTTAAATAAATATATTTGGTATGGGTTTTCTGCTTTATCATTTGAAGAGAAATTGGAGACAAATCTTGGTTAGCTAACGATGTGTCTTGAGTTTTTACATTTTAAGGGGGCATCTCCTTAATGAAGGATGTCTCCAGCCTTTGTGTTTTGGTGCTGGTGCAGTATACATCAACATAAGCATGCTCTCCAACCATTCATTATCAATTTCCATAGCAGTTTAGCTGACCACACTAGAAAATTGGTGAATGTGCTCTTGCAGTGCACGACTGTCAATTGGTGGATGACATTCCAGTGGAGAAATTGTTAATCCACGATGTGCCTGTGGATGTGATATGCACTCCCACACAGGTCATTTTCACTAACACATCCATTCCTAAGCCCCAAGGTTAGTGAAACATCATTATCTCCTTCAAATCCATCGTCTCTCTTTCTCTCTCTCTGTGGCATAATCATGTACTTGATCTTTTATAGGAATCTACTGGGATAAACTCTCCCCTGAGAAGCTGGGTCAAATTCGTATTCTGAGGGAGCTCAAGCGCAGAATCGAGCAGGAAACTGGACAAAATCTTCCTTGTGGTCCATCAGAGAAATTACCTCCAACGGCTCAACGGAGCCGCTCTAATTCTCCAGATAAATAAGACCAACCTTGTAAAATTAGTGTACATACTGCTTCGAGCTAGCAGATGGTTGTCGCATCAGCTCATTGACATTACATTTTATTTTGCCTTGCCTCTCTATCGGTGTTGGGGTCTCTCTCTGTCTCTCTCAAGTGATTATTAGCTCTGTGTGCCACCGTGAATGAAAGGGAAGCAATTAGGTGTGATTTGAAGATCCGTGAGGCACTGAGGCAGATTGTTAATGAGCTATATTTCGTTGTTTGATTACTTACAGCTATCATAAGTGATGATGCATGCATGAAGGGCTCATTTCACCGGGTCAATAGAAAATGTGCCTGGCCACCACCGCCGCCGTAGTGGTGCCGGACCTGCTTCCTCCCCTTTTTCTGCATGTATTGCCGGAGTCAAGACCACACTGCAGTGGCCGCCTCGCAGACTGAGATCAAGATCGAAATCTCGGTGGTCTCCTGCGATAGACGTGACGGCCACCACCACAGTGGTCACCGTAGAGTGAGCAGTACCACCGCGGCAGCAGCGGTCCTGCAACTACTACCCCCCCCGGGGAAACTCTTTTTTTGGACCTTTTATTGATTTTTTATTTTATTTTTGTGACCTCATTAATAGCAAATGTGACGATAAGAGCGCGATGTGCGTCCTCAGATTGCCATCTTACCTTTCCGGCTACTAACTTAATGTTCCGGCGGTCAAATAACCGATGGACTAACTCACTGTCACACTTTTTAAAAAGCACCAAGTGTCATTTGGAAGCCTAAGTAATAAAAATAAAAGGAGTATTCGTTTTGAATCTAAAAAAAAATAGAGAAATCATCGATGTCATTTCACCTAAAATAAGCTCTTTTAGTGGATTATTAAAGTTCCTAATGACGTATAAATATCATTAGTCAAATGAGTAAGCAACTAGTCGTGTATAATTCTTGAAGTAAATACTTCAAATTTACTACTGGTATTGCAAAATTATTAATTGAATCTACATTTTATATTATTAGAAAAAGGTGTATACTATGTCAATATAAAAAATAACCAATCGCGGCAAAAAGACATTTTATTAAATCAAGTAATTTTTTTTTTATCAAGAACTACTTACCACATGAAGAAGTTCCTGACAAATGTTGAGTAAGTAAAAATATTATGGGTGGGTCATACAAACTTTCTCGCTCATGAACCCAATTCTGGCCTGATGAATATATGTGCAATTAAAATTCCCGGAAAACTATATATCTATGTATTATTAAGACCATTCACAACACTAAAATCTCTTCATATTAATAACCTAAAAAAGTCACTAGATTCTTGTACATGAAAATTACTATTTCTTTACGAAATTTACAAGTAAAGATGAAAAAATAAATTACTTTTTTACTCTGGATAAGTTACTCGTGGGTTACTTTCTGTATTAAAAAGAAAACTAAATCAATTGTATATCAGTAATTAGCAAATTTTCATGACGTATCCAGTAATTATTCGAAGTTAAAAATTATATTTTTCTGGATTAAGGAGTGAAATATCATTTCCCTAAGACATCCGGAAAAGGCAAAAAGAAAGAATTTTTCTGTTCATCTATGGAGATGGAGATGGAGATGGTGGAGTAGATAGGCAGGAGGCCGAGGAGGGCAGATGAGCTCGCCTGCAATGATGCTGCGTCGTTTCTGCTGCTTCAGCACCGCCGTCTCTCCCTCCACCTCTTCTTCCTCATCCGCTCCTACCGCCAAGAAGAAGCCCCTCGTCTTCCTCGGCTCTCCTCAGGTCCTCTCTCTCTCTCTCTCTCTCTCTCTCTCTCTCCAGTTGCAGGTTTGTATTTACACGTACCCATTCGTTCTTGTGAGAATCTGTGTGGTGTAGCCTTTAAAGGTCCTTCCTTTACGCGACTGGGCAGGTCTCTGCCACTGTCCTCGACGCCCTCTTCAACGCCTCCAGCTCCCCAGACTCCCCGTTTGAGGTAACGCCTCCAACCTCGTTGTGCAATGGTCTCTTTCGTTGATCCGCTGAGCTCTGTGTGCTGTTCTCCTTCATTGCTTTACCCAGTTTCGCAACGTCGCTTGTTTTATTGGGTGTATTTTATTTGTGAGATATATATGAATTTAATGCATAGGAGATGAGTGCTTTTGAAATTTCATGTTGAGATGAAGATAAATGTGATTGTTGTGTTGGCAATGTTGGGTTGTTTGGAGAGGTTATGGTTAGGCCGCAACAGTAGTGGGCAAATGGTTGGATTTGTTGATTAGTATGGCCTGATTTCGACCTCAGGCAATGGTGACTCACGTCGCTAATACGGTGTGATTTAGGTTGCAGCAATAGTAACCCAACCACCGGCTAGAAGAAACAGGGGGAAAAAGATCATGCCGTCTCCAGTGGCACAACATGCACTCAACAGGGGATTCTCCCCTGAACTTATTCTCACACCAGAACGAGCAGGAGAGGTAATGAAGATCAAGTGCCTTTTTTTCTATCTCTATTTTTTTTCTTTTTTGCAGTCTCTGTGATTTGGGATTTCTTCGCCATCTTTAGCAGAAGTATTCTAGTTAGTTAAGCTAGCACTGAGCTTGGACTTCTCATTTATCTTTTTTTCCGTACAAGTGGAATTGCTTGTTTTGATTACAACTAGCTGGTTAGCTACTTTACTAATCTAAGTGGTTCCCTCTCGTCCTCCCAGTTTTGACGTGCTTGTTACTCTTCCTATTTACATACAACTATCGGAACTGTTGGAACTGTTGGAGAGGTTATCTGATGGTTCTCCCTTGCATCTTAATGGGGACAAACTCTACAAATCTTCATCGTCTTTTCGGTTGCTCTGTACTTAGTTCACTGAAAATATTAGTTACTGATAAGTCGTTGACAATGCATTTGATTTAACTACCAATTAACTTTTTTATTGATCGAATTCCTCCAACAGTTCTTTGTTGCTTGGATAGTGCTACTCTAGAAAGTTTGACATCGTAAAGAAGGCACAAAACTTTCAATAAGGCTAAGATTTTGCTTTTTGCTTTTCTTTCAGGACTCTTTTCTGTATACTTTAAGAGCATTGAATCCTGATATTTGCATCACTGCAGCATATGGAAATATTCTACCGAGCAAGTTTCTTAAAATTCCTCCACTGGGTTAGTCAAATGCAATGCCAGCTTCTTATTATGATCTACATGTTCATCTTCCAGATCATGTGATTTACCAATGATTGATCTTCTTGCTTTTGTTAAATGTAATCATTAAATGATCATTTTTAAAGTCACGAGGCTGCATAAATAACATTTGATCGATTTACTTATCTTCAATTAGGGACTGTTAATATACACCCCAGCCTACTACCATTATACCGGGGTGCTGCTCCAGTTCAAAGAGCAATGCAGGTAGGCTTAAGTTAACATATATGCTTACAAAAGATGTGATTAAATAAGGAGAATATTCTCATTTGTGGAGTTATGTATCAGGATGGTGTCAAGGAAACCGGAGTATCATTAGCATTCACTGTCCGTGCTTTGGATGCAGGACCCGTGATTGCCAGTCAGCGATGGGAAGTTGATGATCGAATTAAGGTAGTGAGAGTTCTTGATAGAGAATATGCAGATATGGATTGCTTTCTCAATTGATTTTCCTAAATTTGTTTCGTTCGTGTTTCCAGAGTGGATATTTTAGGTTTTTTCCTTCATCTGCTTTTCTATAGCAGGCATATCAACTAGTCGGTACAAAATATGTTGGGCAGGACTTGGGCTGTAATCGAGCTGACTCTAGTGACTCCACGTGATTGTATGAGACTCCATACTCAATTTGAGTTTGATGGAGCTTGCTTCTTTAAAATTAAGTTATACTTTCTAAAATGTTTCATGAATTTGTGCTAAACTGGACTCAATTTACCTTAATTATAAAAAGTAAAGTTCAATCTTAAACTAGCTAGAGCTCAAGCTTCGGTTTTGAAAGTATATTTGTTTCGATAGATTACTCTAAGATCTAAATTACGAAAACTTAACTATTAGATTTTCTACTTTTCTCAGTTTGAGCTCAACTCAATTCATTGCTGAAACTAATTGTACTCAAATAGATTGGATCAAGCCTGAGTAGTTTACAAGATAGCCTGAGTAACTGATGAGTACCTTGACTCAATTTCATCTCTAGGCAAGACAGGTGCAGTTCTTTGGTGAATGGGGTGATGAACTGATTTTCTTGCATGATTGCTTAATTAATTGAATAAATTGAATTTTGTTCTATGTGCCAACATTGACTAATAAATCTCTCTCTCTCTCTCTCTCTCTCTCTCTCCACACACACACAATAGTTCATGAGTCAATTACATGCTCGTTAGCATCTCTGGGATCAAATTTGTCATTCTTAAGCTGGTTTTGTTGCAGGCGCCAGATTTACTTGACCTGTTGTTCTCTGAAGGTGTGCTATCTCTAATGCTTTTTTAATATATTAGCAGGCTGAATTTTGTAGAATTTTTATTTTATTCACTGCCAAAGGGAAAACGATGCTCACAGATGGTGTTATGACATTTATATTTTGTAAAGCTGGAATCTAGCAATAGAATGGCTATTTGTTTCAAGATTCTAATTTTACACTTCATTCCTCATCTTTGTCATAGCATTTATTGTAATCAGCAATGTAGTTTCATGTTTATTTTGGTACTGTCAATACATTTCTATGGACTTGGAGTATCCAATTTAATCAGGAGGAAAGTTAATATCTGAACTTAGCATCATTCCGGTGTATTATCTTGTTCGCATTATCTTGTTCGCATGTGAAGTTGTGTTCTCCATTCAGTTGTTGTATCTGAATTCTTCGTTTGGACAGTGATGGCCTCTTGTTATATGCGCATTTACCTATCAACAAAAATATTCTTTATTGCAGGATCTAAGCTTTTAATCCGTGAACTTCCCTCTTTACTTGATGGCTCTGCTCAAGCAAAAGCCAAGCCACAAGATGAGACTAAAGCCACCTTAGCTCCTAAGGTACTACTCTTTGTTCATGATAAGTGCCAGAACAGGATGTGATAGATTGAGTTGGCAATTTCTTAATTGCAGTAACCATTTGAAACTGAGGTCAGTGTCTTTGATAGCCTCTCCTACTTCTCACAGATAACCCCTGAGGAGTCATGGCTATGCTTCAATGAGGAGGCTGTGGCCCTTCATAATAAAGTGAGTGGTCCTTTCTTCCCTGAGTTGGACTGTGTGGAATGACATACAACCATTATAGGTTCGTGCATTTGCAGGTTGGCCCGGAACCCGAGCCAAGTTTGCCGTGATGGACAAAGAAAATGGTCAGCAGAATGTCATAGAGCTTAAAATCATCACTACGAGGGTATGCAGTGAGATCAGAAGTGAAGGTGGTGAAGTGGATGGCTTAAGTTTTGCCAAGGGTGCTTTATTAGTTCCATGTGGAGGTGGCACAGTACTGGAGGTATGCTTGTTCCTCCCAATTAAAATTTATTATGGAATTTAGTCATTTGGGTTGTCCTCAGAGCCCACTGCTTTTATCACTATGGGAGTTTTGGGAAAAATAATGAGTTTTCTTTTTTGGGGACATTGGTATTTTGTCTTCTAGATGTTTTTGGAGAAATCTTGCGAAAAGATTAATGTGTTACTTGTCTTACATGACCAGGTATTGGAAGTTCAACTTCCTGGTAAGAAAGTGGTCAATGCTGCTGCATTTTGGAATGGTTTGCGAGGTCAAACTCTAAAGAAGTTGTGACGCAAAAGGATTTTTCTTCTTGGCGATGGATAAAGAACAGAGTTACATTGTATCGAGCCAATTTGCAGGGTTGATTTCCTTAGTTTCTCATTCCCATCATCATCAATTTCTTTTAACATTTAATTATCTGATTGAAATAGACTTTTCTCTACAAATTGCATGTACATATTTAACCTGATGCAGAAGCTTTCCATATTTTTTTCGTCTTTAAAGTTGAGTGTAGAGGACGTTACGTCTCTGGATAGGTTGGCCTAAGTGTTTGAAGGCTTAACCATGAAACCCTTGAATGGAATCAAGAGAAAGCAAATGGAATGCAATGGTGACAGGATTTGCAACTTGAATAGAAAACAGTCACTATGATAAAACTCTAGTGCTTCATCTATTTAGTAAGATCTCAGCCAGCAGAAGACTAAAAGCTAACTAGTGGAAGTCTAATAGATATCTTGACCCAATGCATATCTTGAAAGATGAAATCTGTTCCTGAATTTTAAGACGTGGCTGACAATTGTGTAAAGTCTGTACTTCGTCATGTGGATGGAAAATGAATCATTAAAAGGGCTCACTTGAAGCCACAATTTCAAGTGCTTAACGTCCCGGTCTGACAGTGAGAAACTTCAAGGACCCAACCCTTGGAATAGTCACGACTTGGTGCTCTGGATGCTACCAAAGCACCAGCAGAATCCAAGCATGCCCTTTCTGCGAAGAAGATTGATTATACTGCATACAAGACTAGGCAACATTATTATCGCTCCCCATGTCGGGAAGGCCAGTCCTGTTGAGACAGTGTACAGTGCTGCAACTAATTATGTGATCTTCACGTATTTCGACTCCAAACTTCTAAAAATATCGTGACCGTGCTTAAAAGACTATCATACCTTCGCATAAACGTGCACCCATGACATGCGCAAGAATGCATTTGTCAAAACATTTCAGCTGTAAGCAGCGAGAGCTTTCCTCTCTCCCATTCTCCAAGTTCTTGTTGGATTTGAGGTGCAAATAAAAACTTGTACTAGTGACTTCCATCTTTCTCATTTCAAGGAAAGTTCGTCTACTTTCTTTCCATTCTGATTGCAAGACGCTGTAGAGAAGTCGACAGTGAATATTTGCCTTGAAAATAAATCTCTAGAGATGCCACTGGATACTTGAGAGAGAGAGAGAGAGAGAGAGAGAGAGAGAGAGAGAATTCCCACTTTCTTACAAAGAAAACTATGGTACAACAAAAAGAGGTATGTGTAGTGTAGACATCGGCCTAGCATTACTGTTTTTAGACCCCACACGGACGAGATCCACTTTCCTTGACCCCAATGCCAGAGGAACACGATATCATATCATAAACACTTGAGGTACTTCTCTAATCACTGGACTGAAGCCAGACTTTCAACTCATTAACAGCATGGAGATTTTGAAAATACAAAGACTCAACAGCTAAAGAATAAGTATACTTCTGTCTTCAGATGATCGAAAAATGCAGGATCAGCAACACATCTGCCTTCACATCATTCTGTCGAGAGGGATCCTGTTGCTCTGATAGGGAACTCTTTCTATTGGAGATATCATTTGCGGCATTGTCATGCCAACCGAGACAATAATTTCTGCAATTAGTAGGAGAAGGGTTCATGTAATATAATGCTAGTCCCTGAGAGGATATTAAATTGTGTACCACATTCTACAAGAGAGATCTTGAACTGCTAACTCTTGCATAACCATGATGTCATTCCAATTTCCATACCATTCAACCATGATATTTTTGCACCAAGCTTGTATGAACTTCACAACCACAGGTGCTATCTTATTAATCACTGGCAGAAGTTATCCCGAGTAACCAATTTATAAGCACCAAATTCAGAATGCAATCTGGACAACCTAAAAAGAGAAGACAATGGACTCTACTAAAATCTAGATACTCAATGGGACCTAGACCAAACTCAAGGATCACTATATCTTTCCATTATCATTTCTCCTTGCATTAACTTTTGCACCAGATGACTATCTGGAAGAAAAGGCATGAAAGGGGACTCTTGTTGCACAAATGTGGAGCAGAAAGGTCATCATCAAAGCGTGTCATGTTAGTAAAATGCAAGAGGGATGACTTACCTATGCCTTCACGAATAGACAGGTTAGGTCTTATTATCTCCTTAGAATTCACCAAAAATATATCGCCAATGTAAAGATGATTGGTAGGAACGTAAACACTGCATAACTCCTCATCCCCATCATCTCTCTGCAATTGAACATTCAACAATCCCATTATAGACTAGAAACAATTCACTATTTAGGTTGCCCGGAAATTATTCAGAAACGTAGCCTTTATGAACAGTATGACAAGCTCATAGAGTTGGAAGACAATTTGTATCATTAGTTCAGCATTTGAATAAATGAAGTCCAAAATCTGCCAAGGAAAGGCTGCTGAAGATGGTCAGTTGAGCTCTTTCTTTCTTTAGTGGTATAAAATTGAAGTACAATAGACCAGAAGAAATAATGAAATTTAATTAGATCTCTCTCACTTGCATGCGTTAAGTATAGTGGAATTTCCAAAGATTCACTGTGATTGACAAATGTTGCATCAATATCATTAACTGAGAAAGTGACTGCTCCATGCGTTAGTTCCCTGGAAGAGGAATCGCCCTGACTATTTATGCTGATGGGGGTTTATGACCACATCCCTCTTTTTCCCCTTCCACAGAAAATTACAATACATTAACAGATCTCGCTCCACTATATAACATCTTGCTAATGACTCACTTAACATACATCTGGTTCTCCAGCAGCCAACATACGTGTAAAGAGCAAGTGCCATCTGCTATTAACCCATGCATCCCTTTGAGACTCCAATTATCAACCAATGCTTTTACTGATATAAAAGATGCCATTCCAAGAAAAATTCTTTTCAAATGGAAACATTAATTAGAAGTTCTTGTTTTCCTCATCTCAGTCTATAAAAAGTTAAGGCAAAATCACCCAGATGCTTGCCCAATGACGAAAGATGATCCAGCAGCAATTATCTCTGAGTAGCACTTAATAGATTTGGAAAATCTTATTCTCAGTAAGCCCTTTTCTCTTTTCTCTTATCCCTTGATCAGTATTCTTATGAATTATCTAGAACTACAAGCCAGGACACAAACATATTCCCATTTGATATGCTTAGGAACCACCCCAGATCCATCGAGTCCCCATAGGGAGAATATCATTGCAAAAAGTATAGAGACCACATAAAAATAAAATGCAGACACGCTGTTCTGAAGAACATACAAATCAAAACCCCAGAGTTAGACATCTTACAAAATTATGCAGCATTTTACCTGGAGGACAACAGATGATGTTATGAAACCAAATGCATATTCACCAATACGAGGATGGCGAATAATTGCAACCTCCTTAAAGGCTGTTGTCTTTTGGTCTGCAACAAAAAAAGGTGAACTTATTACACTCTAAAAGTGCACACACAAGTAAAAAAGGTCATACCCAGCTAATTATTTTAGTCTGCAACACCATACATTACAGTATCTTGATCACTTCACAGAATCACAAGAGATCAAGTAGTGTAATAGGAGGAAAAAAACAATTGTCGTATATATATACACAGGCTATAGCTATTACAAAATGTGATATTCCGAAGCTACCAGTTTACTCGAATTTATTATACTGTTCATCCATCTGCACTAAAAACTTGAAACCAAAGAGAAGTACATAAAACTCTCTCTCTCTCTCTCTCTCTCTCTCACACACACACACACACACACACACACACACACACAGCCAGACTCATTTATAAATTAAAGAAACTGATTTTACCTGGAGATATAGCAGCACTAATTTGCTTAGAAGCTGAATATATGTGCTTCATGAAAGGCATTCTCTTGATGAACCACTCTCCAAGCCAGAATACAGTGGCTCCCATCCATGACGAGGCAAATATACCAATGAAGAATATAAAGAAAAGTGATGTGACAAACCCAAGGCCTGCAAAAGATAAGACCCTGCTTAAATGCCAGTAACACATCAATTCAAATGGTGATTTGAGTTGGAAACAGATCCACTAGATCTAATGGTAATGATAGAAGAAGAAACTTCAGATGCTATGAGCTAAAGGAAAAAGTCAAGCATCTAAAAGCCTACGCATATGTTCATACATCTCAATCTAGAAATTAGAACAACAGCGGCATGAATACGAAACTTCAAAGCATGATGCAGTATAACATACAAGTATGATACTAAGAGTTCTGTTTGCCTGCCAGAATATCTTCACTGAGATTTCTCATCCACTGAGCATATCTTAAGGAAGTACCCAACTGCCCACTTAAAGTACTTTAGTACCCTTGACTGATATCCAAAGTCATAAAACATTGCACAAACTGCAAAGACCCTCCTGAATGATGTCATTGAAAAGTTGTATGTTGTCCGTGCAGTCAGTCCATAACTCGACAATGACACTGGGTATAACCCCTCAATATTCTCGATTTGGGTGCACTGGTCCACTAAGAATTAGTGATATAGACCCCAGCATATGGCCATGCAACTTAAATGCAGCAAGGCAAATCTTATGGTGCTAGCTTATTCTGGATTGTGCACTCTAGAACTTAATGAGGTCTACAAAGTACCCGATCACAATTTAAACGTGTAACTCATAGCAGATTGGAACTATAGGCAAAGTAGAAATTTGGAGAGTCGGAATACAGCATCTTCACCAAATCCGTGAAGTAAGATACTCAAAGGAAAAGACTCTACAAACTTAAGAAGTTTCATTTACAAACCATATCAATTAACTTCCAGATTTTCCAGTCTGGCTTGTTCGAATACTTCATAATTACAAGATTTAGTTATTTGTGCAAGGTATACAGTAAAAGAATCATTACATATTAAGTATTCTAACTAGCTACAGCATTCCAACCATTACAACTATTAAATGCTCATGCGCATCATAATACAAACATCATGTCAACATATAATATGACATGCTTGAGTATAAGAAGTAATCAAGTTGCTCAACTTTCAACAGCAAGAGCTTATACAAGAGGTATGGAATCTCACCAAATATGTCAATGCCAAGTCTTTTATAAATTGGACTGAAAAACCCATCCACAAACTTAATAAACCACCAAGTGATAAAAAATGTGACAGCAACTGGAAAGAGAACAACGCTGCAATTCCAAAACACCAAAAGATTATCTCAAGGAAGAAATTACATGGCAGGAATTATTGTCCGATACTACAACATCCTTTTCACCAAATTACCATCCAGTCATGAACTTCTTTGAGACCCAACTCTGAAGGACAGCATAGCAAGCCTGCAGCACAAGACACGTGACAAACATAAATTGAAAAAAGTCATCCAAGTTTTATCTGCAGGGACTGAATCTAATACGATGTACCCAATCAAATTGGACCAAAATGACACATATTTAGTCTTCAGAAACCATGTTTTGCAGAAAATATAACTTCATCAAAACTGATCAAGAAGAAATGACCGTTTTTCTTTCTGTTATCTTCATGGGGCCATGGCCAACGGCATACAGAGGTTGAAGGACATTTCCACAATAACTCAGTTTATGAAAAACTCGTTGTTTAACACATTCCAGCTAACGACTTCATAAAACTGCTTCCTGGCAACATTTTTTTCATCATATCAGTAGTTGGAGGTTCATCAGCAGTCTATCTGGCATGCCAGTTGACCCTCAGGCATTTCACATTTGAAAGAGGCCATCTATCCTCTCAAAGCCTTTACCTTTCAAAGGAATATTTCTCCAATTGCATTAATCGCAATCAGGGGACCAGCATTGCCAAGGAACAGCAACAACCCTCCTTTAACCCTTACCCGAGGAAGAACTTATCAACAGCATTCATCTCCTTTATGGTGCACATAGCGCCTATTCTAGTTACTTCAAGTTGACAGAAAGTTCCATCTCCCATTGTCGAGACATACACGCGACTCATTGAGTAATATCTTTCCCCCGCCAGTCCACGAAAATGCAAACAGAACCTACCTACTGACTACATGAAGCTTTAGACAGACTTCAATTTTAAGCTCCAAGCTACACCCCAATCACAATAAACTGCAAAACAAGTTCTAACACCGACTTCTAGTAGAACATCAACTAACCCTACGCACACAACGAACTGCTAAACCACCACCTCCGACCTAAAATCTATAGTTCGAACCGATAGGGGGACTCTTCCCGAGCAATACAAACTGACTTCACGCGAACCTAATCGATTCAGCGATCGAAAGAACAGGGCCTCCTCGGGAGGAGGAGGGGAATCGAGGCGAATCACCTTGCGAGTAGAGGAATTAGGGGAGCTCGGGGGAGACTTGTCGACGTCCTCGGGGTCCTGCAGAGAGGAATTGCTCCCTCCGCCGCCTCCGCCGCTGCCGCCGCTCTTGCTGAGGCTCGAGTGCTCGGTCAACGGAATCGACGTCGATTGCTTGTCGTCCGCCATGGCTGCTTCACTTCCACCGCCGCACAGACGCGGAGAGAGAGAGAGAGATCTGCGACGAGTGAGGGAAGAGGTCAATTCCGATTCTCTCCCGTCTTCGAATTCCCCGGGGCTTCTCTGTTCTGCCGTTTCTTCTTCTTTTTTCTTTTTTTTTCCCTCTCCTTCCGGGAAGAGAGAGAGAGAGAGAAGGAGATCAACGACGCCCTGTTTGGTTAAGAGGATATCGTGTTCCGCGTCTCGGCCGGAGATGATCCGGCTTCGGAGTGGGTGAGGCAAGGCATCTAATCGGGGTTAATTTACACAACTGCCCTTTGCCGTCAATCCGTATATGCCTTTTTTAACTTTCTTGACAATTTTTCAAGGTCTGCTAATCGAGTAACGCCGCAATCCCGCTCAAGCAATTCTAGTCACGACGACGTGAAAGACGTCCATGCAAAGCGATCAAGAAGAAACCAATCCTCGGCCCAGATGATTTTCTAATGAACTGATTTTTAGCTCATGACCATTCCTCATTTATCATAACCATTCCTCATTTATACAAGGATCATAAGCACTGCACTGGTCGTGGCGATAACCATGCAAGAAAAGCATAGATCATCTATCTTGTTTTTTAAGAATCGAGATCAGATGAAGAGTAAGAAAGTATGTAATTGATAAAATTATTGAGAATTGATAAAGAAAAAAAGTGTTCTAATAAGGGTGCAGGTGCAAGTTTTGGGGAAGGACATTCAATTAACATATCTCGTTCTCTCCATATCTAATCGAATTGGTGCGGAGAAATGAGTTTGGAAATGGCAGGAGCCATTTGGAGTTCTTTCGTACTATTTGAAACACTGAAAGATAGTCTTTCAACTTCTCAGTGATGGCAACGAGGGCATGATGCTGAAGAAGATTTGACGAATGGAGTCCTTTCGTCCTCGGATTTGTGGGTTTGATGAATGCCCATTTTGTCAAGCAACTGCTTGGTACCGAGATCATTCGATGGTCGAAATAGTGGGGAGGGAGGGACGGTTTTGTTCGGCTTCGGAAAATAACTTTGACTTAAATACCGCTTGGTAAAAATTACATTTGTAAAACACTCTAGCTAATTTTTTTATATAAAAAAGGTTTTAAATAATTTTTGATAGAATTTGGCCATTGGTGGCCAAAACAGCTGCTGGACAACCTCACCTGAGGGGCGACTCAAGCATCGCTGCTTGAGGTCACGTGATCTCATGTGACTGTTGCTTGGGTCATGGCAACCTTGGTGTCACTTGCTCGGTCGCACAACCTTAGGCGATGATTGCCAACGAGCACAACCCCTTGATCGTCGTTGGCTCTGTTCAACTTCTCTATCCAAACCCATGGAGAAGATGAACAGTGAAGGGGCCAAGACTTGCATTCCAAGAATGCAACTTCCTAAATGACGATCTACTTTGGGCTAGAGGCCTTTAAAGCTCTTTGGAAATGCAAATTGTATTTCCCCATAGTTAAAATAAAAAATGAGCCAAACGCCATTTGTATTTAGCTAAGAGATTTTAGAGTCCCAAAGCCCATTTGGAATGCTAAACCAAACCGGGCCAAACAGCCTCTAGGAAAGATCAAAACCCAATGGGCTTTGAAACAAGGACTATTGAATTCTTGCTCAGTTGAAGTTAGCTTTGTCTGTTCTTTTTCTACCCTACTTTCCGCCTTGTCTTACATTTTCAACTTCTCATACTGTCAGTTCCACGGATAATCTCTCACCTCGACTTCATTTGAATTTTCCCTAGTTCGAGAAAAAGGTCCGGTTCCATTATTCCAGCATTGATCCGTGGAGGTCTATGACTAGATAACTGTGCTTGATTTGATCAAAATTGATGACCATTCATTGTCAAAGCAACAAACCCTCTTAAAGTCCGAAGCTAAGGCCAATTCCAGTCCAATCAGGAACGTTCCCTTTCACTGATCTCTAGTTTCATCGTCTTGATCATAGGAGTCCACGCAGATACGAGACTTTCTTCCCCAGGCATGCACCTCGTGATGTCGCCATGGAGAAATAGGTGCGCGCCTGCACATGCTCAGCACAAGATTCATGTTTGAAACTGGGATCTGTTCTCAGTGTGGTCATGCGCTCTGTAGTAACCAGAGAATAGTCTGTCTAACACATGTCTTCCAGAACGCCGCGCTCAAATTTTCCATCGTAGAATGCTGCCTTGCGTAGAGTCCAAGGTATCCAAAGGCAATAGGGAACTGGAGCACTGTGATTTTCCTTGCCCTAGTGTTATGTTGAATGGTTGTCTCGTGAAAAATGCGGCTCCTTTCTTTCCTCGGAAAACTTACGTATGCTAGAGTATTTTCGCATTAGTCAATCTTGATTTTCACCTACCAATCTAATGTTCTACTCAAACAGTATAGTATGGAAAAGTTGGGAGACATCTTAGTATTCTTCATTCACATCCTAACACCATTTGTGCAGGAAGATTAGGTAATTCAGTATCTTTGACCTGAGCTTGCTTCTTAATTGGAAAGTTAGCTCCTTCATCTTCGTCACAGATCACTGCTTTGATTGTGAATCCAATTCGCAATCATCGGGATTTCGGGACACATCTCCTGGTTAAAGTCGAAATGTAATTTCCCATCTTTCGACGAAATATTACTGCAGCTGTGCATATTTCATTGAAGTTTAGTAGCGATCTTTAGACTCGCGGTTCACGGTAGTACAATTCGGTCACGACAACTTCGGTCAATAGCCACTGCGCGAGGTGACGGCAGGCATCCGGGCTGAGTCAATGGCGGCAAAGTGAAGTAGACAATCGAGAGCATTTGGAGCTGTGCGATGCCGACTTGTCGATGTCCATGGACATCCTCAGCTTTGTGTTTTCACACTCAGCAACCAAACAAAACCGTAAAAATATTAAAAATTTAAAAAAAAGTAAGAACTTTTCCTCAGCTCTCATCCACAAGTTGCATCGCCGTTGTGGATGAGAGCTGGGTAGGAGAATTGCTGTTTGACCACTTGCCCTTTGGTGCTGGAGAAGAGGACACAACTGTTCAGGAACAAGTTGGTGAAAGTTGGTCAAGTTGCATATGCAACAAGCCCTAGTCGTCACGCACTTCTTTTTCCCGGGCCTATCGTTTGATTGTCACCCCCCAAAATCATTTGAGCAACTGGGAAAGCTTTTGAAGCGCTCCTTCCGACTGGTCCGTGTATTATGGTCCAATTTCTTATGTTGTCCGTGCTACTTATGCGCCCTTGATCACCCAACACTTCAATCACGTGGCATGTGTGCACATTCGCCGTTAACTATCTGTCATTTTCTAGGCGCATGAGTTTTTATTGACAAATCTTCGGGACAAATGCTATCCCGTTATGACTCTGGATTACGAAATTGGCATTTGAATAATGTGACAAATTGTTATTGGATGTTGGATATGACTCGCTTATTAGAATATTCATTTATGATCTACCACATCCATCGAGTCAATCTCAATACCCTCAAGAATTGCTCAAACCCTAAGGATCTGTCACGAAACAACTATATACCCGTCTTAATAGGCAAAACTAAAAGGTGTGGTATTATTAATTCTTTTACTTCATTTCTCACAGTTTAGTGCCTCATTTCTTAGCTAAATCGAATACAGACAATCTGGTAAAAGGGATGGTTCATATGGGACCCTCTATTTTCGATGGTCCCAATTCATTTTATATATATGTATAGTACACTCGGGTAATAATACCTCATATCCAAGGGAAATTATTTGGGACAAAATCCTTCCAAAAGACATTTGTATTGTCACCCTCAACTTGGAATTAGAAACCCCCCAAGTTTCTTGCTACTGCCACATCAGCCATGGCGCTCGGAAACTCAAGGCACCACGGCGAATAAATCAAGGAAAACTTGGGAAAGTTAGGGGCCTCGATCGATAAAAACAAAATCAACTCGATAGGAAGAAACGTGACGAGTCGAGGGACCCGATGGCAATTGAACCAATTTGTCGTCGATCACGATCTCGGATCGAAACGCGATGCGGAAGCAACGTCGGAATACGAGCATATTCAATCATGAGAACGAAACGCGAGCGATGGAGATAAGGTTGTTGCTTCGGAGAAATCTAGCTTTTCTTGTCGTTTCCTCGGATCGAGGGTTGAAAGGGAAGGTCTCGCATCACGAAGTAGAATTTAGAGACGATGTGTCTTTTCTCCATTCCACATCCACCCGACATTAACCGAAATATTTTCTTTTCTTCTTCTTTTCTTTTCTCTTTTTCAATTTGGTAGTGATGATCAATTGATTAGATTCGAAATATATTCGTGATTAGGCGGCAGGTGACGACAAGAGAAAGATGCATGGAGCTCATCATTGAGCATGCTTAAGGAAAAAGAGATTGGAAGCGTGAGATGGCATCGATTTTCCATAACCATCATTCGTTCGAATTAAACGTGTACTGGACATCGACACGTCCTTTTCGGCACTCCTCCCTAGTTCGCCCGGGATGTTTGCTTTTAAGACTTTCGGAGTACTACGATTCGATTAGATTTCAGGTATGTCGTACGGAATCAGTTGTGACCGCTCATCGTTAAAAGTTTGGTGATACTAGTACTTCGATTCTTGCGACAATGAGATAATTGGAAAGTAGAAGCGCGAAAAAAAGCGTACGGAGGATTGATATATAAAAAGAAAGAAAGAAAGAGTTTCGAAATTTGAAATTTTAACCTATCATGGTGCATGCGACACGTCGGAAGCACATTTCTAACAAAAATAAAGAAGTCTAGGGATGTCAAGATCCGAACGAACGAAAAGATTCTAATTGTGGACATCGACAGGACATACATAACTCGCAAGCCTCGTCGTACTACCGAGAGAAATCGAGACGCCGCACGGGTCACGCGTTCTTTCCATGAGCGGGCCAAGCGAGAGCGAATACCTATTGGAAGAAGAGGCGAATGATGATGTTCCTACACGGCGATTGGTGCAAATGCAGGGAACTTAGCCGAGTTCATGCACCTACTGTCTCTCTCTCTCTTTCTCTCTCTTTTCCTAGTTCCATCAAGTTGCTCTAAGGTTTGACGGGACTCGGTGCTCATCGATCTAGGAAAGCAGTGAGAAAGTAAGAGGGGAGGGGGAGCGTCCGACTTTTCTGGCTCTTTGAAAAGCAACTCCTCAACGCAAGTGGAGGGAGAGAGAGAGATATTTTCCATGGAAGTGACGAAAGCCAAAAAGAGCTTTAGCTAACTTGCTTTTTTACATTGTTTTTTTCGATCGAGCTGGAACGAACTTAGGCTTTCGATAGCTTCGGAGGGTCCACTTCACACGTAGAATCGGACTTCATGTTCGGCATCTTCCTTCCTCTTTTCACACGGAGCAGCACCCCCGCAAGTGTACCTACCCTGTGACTTGGCAGAACGGTGGATATTTTAATTAGTTGGATCATCGACATGTACTGGCACTAACGAGAATGTGCTGCAACAGCTTGCGGCTGGGATCCTCCTAATTCTCGGCTTGTATGTATAGGCGGATGGTTACAAAACAAGGCGAAGGCGTTGCCTGATTGTAAGCGAATTGGATGGGATCGGAACGTTTAGTTTTAGATGCGGGGTTCGAATCCCGTGCTCTGCAAAAAGTAAGGGCGAAAATCAAAAAAAAAAAAAAGGAGAGTTAGGGTAGGACAGGCAAAAAAGAAGTGAACGACGTCGAAAATAGAAGCTACTACATTAGAATCGGTGCTCAACACGGACAAACAAAAAAGAAGCGAAGGACGTCGAAAAAGGAAGCTACTACATTAGAATCAATGCTCGACAAGGACAAACAAAAAAGAAATGAACGGCGTCGAAAACGGAAGCTATTGCATTAGAATCGGTGCTCGACAAAGACAGACAAAAAAGAAGTGAACGGCGTCGAAAACGGAAGCTACTGCATTAGAATCAGTGCTCAACTACTCAACACTCTCTTGAAGATCCATGGCATCGATTATTTCGCTAATTCCCCTCTTTCTAGAAGGGGAATTATACGAAGGCGATACTACCAGGATTCTTAAAAATAACTAAGATGATGTAAATCATGAATTGTTAACGTTCAAATCCCATGGTAAAACAATAATAGAAATCATATAGGGGAGATGTGGGCAAAGAGTAGATTTTTCAAAACTCAATGGCGCAAAATGTAGCGATTGGAACTCCATCGTGTAAAGTTCGGCTTCAAAATGAGAGGTGGTATTCGAGTCCCAACAAACAATTTAAAAGAAACCCGCGTCTTGTTGTCTTTGCATGGTGTCGAAATGGGGCAAAATTCCCACAAAACTGTACTTTTTCTCCTTTACTCAACCCAACATTGAACCCATCTTGCTCTCGTAACATCAAGTTCCGGCCTGTTCACATTGCACGACTGAGAAAAACAAAAGGGGAATGTTGTCCTTTTTCTTTTTTTCTTTTTCTGAGCGAGGAATGTTGTTCTTTTCGAATTGTACTCTTATAATAACTTAGAAGCAATTGCTTTTTCTTTAATTATTACAATTGTTTACAAAAGGCTTTTTTTTTTTTCCCGCACTGACAAATTCTCGACAAAAAGCTCTTTGCTGCGGGGGAACTTCCCCAGGTGGACCTTTGCCCCTCCTTTTTCGACCTAACTCGTGCCCCTTCCAGAAGTCCGAAATACTATTTACGCCTTTTACAGTATTTAAAACGAAGGAGAATATTTTTTTCTTTTTTAAAAAAGAAACCCTATTATTGGGGAGAGTTGAGAATCAGATGTGTTCCCAATCATACCCAATTTGGCCTTGATAAGTCCACAAGCCAGCTATTATGAAAATAATAATTTATGAGCCATAAATTTTTAAAGAAGTTGATTCCAAAATAATTTATAATTATTAATTTCTTTGATTTTTTTGTGATTATTCTCACAGTACATAAAACACTGTCGCTCAATCATATCTCTTAATCTCTAATTTCAATAAGATTTTAATTAATTCATATTTCCCTTTTTCCGTTCCAATTAGTCGGCAGGCGAAAAGGGTTTTCAAGAGAAGCCACGAAAAGAAATAAAAAAAGAGAGAGAGTTTGAGAAAAAGACGTAATTAAGGATATCGCAGCAGCAAATTTATGATCACATGTCGGGCATTCTCACGGAACGTGCTCGAGAGAATCAACAGCGAGCGCCTTGACGGTGAAGATAATTAATATCTTCCCGTGCGGCAAAAATGTTGTCCCCCTCTTGCGCAGAATCTTGTCTCCACCGAAAAGCAAGGAAGGATTATCAAAAAAAGAAGGAAAACCCGAAAGCGGAAAGAGTTGGGCAGGAGACATCAAATCTCTCGGCCAGCTTTGTTTCCACTTCGGACCAGAAAGGGTGTAATTGCAACTCATTTTAAATTTTATGGAGTGCAGAGTGTAATATTTTAGGGTGTGATACATGAGTCATGGCATGGCAGCACTCCGATCCCAGCTTTCTTTTATCTTATCTTATCGATTTGGTTCGTATATAAATGACATAATCTTGCTGTGCCATTACATAATGCATGATATGATTAAAAACAGAATGAAATACACTTGAATCCTTGATTTTGATCATTTTAGTTAGAGAGAGAGAGAGCGAGCACTTGGTGCCACCTCAGAGCCACGCGTCTTCAGAATAAACTTCCCGTCACCATCTTTATTGGCACGTGGGATGGAACATCTGCTAAACAAATTGCCGAATATGAAACTTCATCTAATGAAGACTGATAGAGCTCGTGAAATCTCACAACTGCATTTTCTATGTGAGTTTTAAAACTCAAATGAAAGAAATGAAAGTTTTAAAACTTGAATTCGGTTTGGAAAAAAAAAGATTTTTTAAAAATAATTATTTACAAAAACTGTATGAATGGAAAATAACTTTTCCTCATTCTGCATCAATTTAATTCGTCCGAGGCCACGTGGCAATCATTAGTCTACTAATCCAGTCTGATCAAATTAACGTCTCCTTCTTTTTCCATTTTTGGCTTTGCCGATCTCTCTATCTACCAGTCAATCATAGTTCTGCCATATCCCAGTGTTAGATTGATCTGACAGTCTAACAATTTTCCGGATAAATTAATTAAATCAAGAGAAAAAAAAATGTTTATCACGGTAAGCACGAGTTCACAGGTCAATTCTTCTTGAACAAAATTGCCGGTAAACCTACCTACCCATATCGTAATTTATAGGTGGTGGTGGTGGGGAAGGAATCGGTAGTCTCAACCATATCCGAACACCTGTATGATTGTCCTAATCCCTAACAATAAGGGAACCGAAATCACCCTATTTGCACCAATAATTAAATGGTAATCTTCTAATCTATAGCTCCCTCGATCACGTCTTGCTACGTACATTATTTACCGTCCAATTTGGAAAAATCATTAAGACAGTCGGGTGCATGTCCCCAATACACCGAATGTCCCCCTGGTACCTATCTTGGGTTGAAACCGAAACGGGATCCCCAATAGGTCGAGACAAGAGATTCATATGAGAAAACATAAGTAAATGAGTCTCCACTTGAGCCTCCAAAGATAAAAGTACATGAACAGCCATTTGATCCCCATCAAAATTTGCATTGAATCCCTTACGAACTAATGGACATTAAACCGAATCAAAGATTTCATGTGCATGCACGACATTTCTCCCGATCTAGCGATTCCAAAACGATACAATACTCCCGAATTACACCCAATTAGTTGTCTCAATTTTGTTGGGAGCCTACTTACATCTAAGTAGATTGCGGGTCGGAACCCAAGTGGTAGCCTAAAATAAGATGGCTCGGGCTTACACGCGCCCGATGTAATTTCAAAGCACGAGTCCTCACCTTAATCACAGTTATTGTCATTATTTCTTTCACTTTTCATGATGATTTGGAATACTGCGCGATACATGGTTAAATTCCCGGTCTCTCTCTTTAATCCTCATCTATACGTAGACTGACAAAGCACGTAGATAAGAATGCCAAGGAAAAAGGCGGATCATCCTGATCCAAAAGGCAGTTGACCATAGTCAACGCTGACCTAAATTCAATCCGTTCCTCTTCAGAATTTTTGTTCTTTCATTTTTGTTTTTGTCGTGTTCCATTTGGGAGTGTTTCGAGCTCCGAAAGGACAATTTGCACGAATCGACGAAGGAAGTCTTCCGCTTGTGCCTCCTTCCCTTCCCTTCCCTTCCCTTCCCTCCTAAAAGGCTTTCCGCAAATGTCTAAAATCGCTTCCCAAACTATTAAGGCCGGCGGCCTCGAAGGAGCCAGAACGAACTCGTGCTCCAGTCCCGAGCTTGCCGGGTCGGCGGAGCGGGGTCGATTTGATCGGAGAAGAGAAGGGAAAGGAAAAGGAGGCGACGAGCTCTCGGCCCCGACGGCGCTTCCGAGAAGAAGGGCACCCATAAATGTAAGTATGCGTAGATTATATTATAAATGTCTGGATTTATTTGACTGAGATGGGGGGGGGGGGGGGGACGAACACCTACCCACCCGCACGTGCGCAGGCATATGTGTCCCTGACGATGTGTTAGCTTCATTCGACAAAGAAACTGAATCCAAATACGACTGCAGGAAAGTACAAACGACGAAAAGTTTATTTAGCCGCCAGAAATTACTGTGTTCACCGGTTTACGGTAATGTCGAAAAATTAGAGAAGTCAAACCGTGCGTACAGGACAAGCCTTTAGTCGTCGGAATTTTAGCACAGGGAGCACTTCTAATTTTCATACAAATTTCATCTAAAATCTAGGACTTACTCGCTATAATATATTCCTTATTTTTGGGAACCTAAATACTATCGTACGTATCCTGGAATTTATAATTTAGGGTCGGTTTAGGATTCTACTCAATATTTACCTATATTATTAATTGAACAATGATAATCCACTTGCTACTATAATTCACTTACCCCGATTTATATTCAGATATATAAAGAATATGAAATGTTAAAAGTTCTTACTAGTGGTGCAATATCATGCAAAGACATATACTAAGGAAAACACAAAGACTTGTTACAAATTCCAAATTCTACTTACCTAGAACCTGGAAACTACTATTCTTACATCAAAACCTGAAACCAGATAGGTTCTCATCAATTCGATTATTCGGTTCCGGATTTTACTTTGAAACTATTCTCACCCTTATATGCCAAAAGAGTCTTGCTGTAATGTTGATCGGGGGCGCTGCTCTTGAGTAAGTGAGTTGCCTACTTCCCCATTAGAAAACTAAGAGTCAAAGTTTATCCACATCTCTCAAAACGGGGAATAGGTCAAAATCAAGAATGAGCAAATCTTCTTTCACACCCTCGAACTTATTATATCTCTCTTTTGTCGTGTCAGACGGGGCTCCCCAAAGCGTTCAACATTAAATGCCCAAAGGAATCGTGCGCTCCTAAACTTCTCTCAATTTTTTTTGTCTTCTTTGCTTTTGGTTAACCATTCATTTCCGCAGTCGAAGCAGTCAAACCCGATAATTAGAAAGGTCAAACCCTTAGAAAAATCTCGCTAAGAAGTTTCTTACGTTTAGAAATGATTAGATGATAGTATTTAATTTCTTACAAAAATAACAATTTATTCCTAATCACAAAAAATACATAACAAATAATTATAAATTATTGTGGATCTATTCATTCAATAATCTGTATTCTCACTAATCACCAATAAAATTGGATTAAAATTAGAAATCCAAAAGGCTATCGAAAAGGTGAATAATTAGGGTGAGGCTCCTTCGGCAACTTGCTAGCTTAGCTAGCCCACTTTGGGTTATTAATATAATTAAATCTTACGTACGGGCTGACACCGAAAATAGAAAAAAAAAAAAGGGAGAAGAGCATAATTGTTTAGCCCAAAAAATAACGCTTAATCACATCATGCCACTAAGTAAAAATGATCTTGATCCTTCCATTTTCATGTCGGTCAACAGACATCAAATCCAACACGAACTCTCTCCCACCTCTCGGCTTCATGCGTCTCCACTGTTCTTCACTCGAACAAAAAAAGAAGGAGAGAGAGAGAGACCGACATTGCTCCCTGTCTCTGTCCCCCTTCTCTGTTTCTCTCTGTTTTCCTGTCTCTCTAGAGTTCGCTCGCTCTTCGGATTGCCGTTGGTTCCTCTTCAATGCCCGTGTGAACGGCAGAGGAAAAACCGGCAAACCGGCATGTGTTTGATATCGCGTCTCGTCTCGCGCGCGCACACGCACCCTCCCCCTCCCCTCCCCTCTTTTTCAGAATATTTTATACTTCTCTTTCGTGAAGCCCCAAAATAAAAACAAAAGAAGCAAGTTATTCTTAAATTCCTGTTTGCACCAAAAGAAAAGAAAAGAAAAGAAAAGAAAAGGAGAGAAGAGAAGAGAAGGAAGGAAAGGCAAAAGGGAGGAGGGTTTGCCCCAAGGTGGTGCTACTGCTGCTATACGAATGGCGGCTGTCAAAGTATGAGTTTGAATTCTTCGGCGATAAAAGCCTTGTCATCGTCAAAGAATCACAAAAAGCGTCCCTCGTATTTAGCCGAAGACAAACCCTTCTATCCCCCTTCGTCCTCGCCCTTCCGGTGGTCTTCACATACGCGGGCCTCGTTTTCCACCCGCTTTTTACTTCCCCTTCTTGTGTTTTTTCCCTTCCCTTCATCTTTGTCCGATTTGTGTTTTCTTTCTCTTCCTTTCCTTTCCTTTCTTTTCTTTTCTTTGCCCTTTTTCATGTGCATACTACTGAAGGTGGCGAGCCAAGGGAAGTCCGGGGACCATGCGAGCACACACGTTTCCAGCGGTGGCGGAGGAGATGAGGACCGGGGCGAATTGGCCGATTACGCCCGCGAGACGCCCTTGATGCCGCCATCCCAGCAAGCAGCGCAACCGCAGCAGCTAGCGTTTGACCAGGCGGCGGGGACTGGGACGAGTTGGCGAGGGGGCGCCCCCGTGCCGCAGCGGCTCGCGCTGGAGCCGTCGCACGGTTACGACACGGAGATGATGGTGATGGTGTCGGCTCTGAGGCAAGTCGTGTCGGCAGGGCACCGTGGGAGTGGGGGGCTCGGGGAAGCTTTTGCTTCCGCTTCGGTCCCGTCATCTTCGGCTTCGTCCTCGTCACCTTTCGCGACTTATTCGCCTTTCGCTTCGTCTTCATCATCACCACCTGGTCCGTCTAGCTTCGGGGAATCGGGTTCAGGTTCGGGTTCGGCTAGTTGGGTCGGGCAGAAGAGGGGTCGCGAGGAGGAGAGCTCCTCCTCGTCGGGCCACCAGTTGCTGGAGTCCATCCCGAGGAGTTGTAGGGTTTATGGCGATTTCGGAGGCGGCTCGTCGGAACCAGCCCACCCATCTTCTCCCCTCGGTGGTCAGTATTTTCTCACCCAAAAATAAAATAAAATGAAGAAGATGATTTAATCATTTAGTCTTTTCCTAGATATTCTATTTTAGATTTTCGGACAAATTATTAGTACAAGGAACAAACACCTTATTTCTTTTTCTTTTTATTCGTGCGCTATTTTTTGTCGGAAAGTTGGAATATTTCTCGTCTTTAATAGAACAGTATGGTCCCTTAACGACCTCCTGTCATTGCCCATCTCAAGCAAGAAACGTTAGGCACCAATTTTTTTGTCCTTCCCAATTATATTTAATGTGTAATTTTTCTTTATTTTTGGAAAATTATTGACTAAATGCATTCGACAGGCAATGTTACGTGCCATGATGAGAGTGTTTTGAGCCATAATCATTTGCTGGTCAAAAATGTCTTGCTACGAGAAATTAACCTTCCAAGTTTTAACACAATGCCATGATTGCTTTATGTTGTTATTGCAGCCGAAGAAGCCAAGCCAGTCGTGCCGCCACCCCCCGCTGCCGCCGCCGCTGCCGTCACAACCGTGGCGCCACCACCAACACCCGCCGAGCCGGGGACGCAGGATGAGGGCGGAGAGAGGAGGAGAAAGTATAGGGGAGTGAGGCAGAGGCCGTGGGGCAAATGGGCGGCGGAGATACGGGACCCTCACAAGGCCGCCCGAGTGTGGCTCGGCACCTTCGACACAGCCGAGGCTGCTGCCCGGGCCTATGACGATGCTGCCCTCCGCTTCCGCGGCAACCGGGCCAAGCTCAACTTCCCCGAGCTCGCACGGCTAGCGCAGCCAATGCCGCAAGGCGGCACGAGCTTGGCAGGCGCCATCCCGAGAGTGGCAGCTGCCCCATTGCCTCCTCCACGGCCGCCTCAGCCACCGCCACCGCCGCCGCCAGCCTATCAACCTGTTCAGGGCACCACCGATGTGTTCAGAGATTATTGGGAATATTCAAGACTACTTCAGGGACATTCTTCGAGCCTGTCGGAGCACATGCTATACCCGTCCCGGCCTCAACAGTCCGAATTCGCATCCCCGTCGTCATTCTCCCTCTCATTCTCCACTCCATCCTCGTCCTCATCCTCACTATCATCTTCTTCGCCGATGCCGCCGCCATATTCCGCGCCCTCCGGTCCAACACCTTCTACTCCTTTTCCGCTGCTCTACTCCGGGCGGCATCAGCGAGCCAGCTACTCGAGGCAGCAGCCGTCGCCGCCAAGCAATCAAGATCAAGGGAGAGGCGGCGCCTCGGACGTCCCGGCGCCGCCACAGCAGCCGCCATGGCCCGGTTCCAGCCAATACCCTCCATCTAGTAGCTCATGACGGTCCTAGACTCCTACTCATACACCGGATTCTTTGATTAACTAAAGTAAAAAAATTTCTAGTCATAAAATAATTTCAGGCGATTGTTTTTAGGGCCCTTTTTTTTTTTTTTTTTTTTTTTTTTTTTGTGCTTCTTCTTTGTAACCTTGCTCCTTGTTCTCATAGCAGATAGTATTGTAAAAGACAGAAGACAAATTAAAAAAAATAAAAATAAAAAAGAGGATCGATTTATAGGAAAATACGAACTAATCAAAAGAAAGGGGCAGTGTCGAAATTAAAGGTCGTGATGATTTTGATAACGATGTTGTCCCTTTTTTAAAACTCGATTATCCATACGAGCATCGAACCGAAGCATGTAGAAGCATCATGTCATCACTTCCGATGTTGTCTCCCCGATGCTTTACAGCCAAAACTTTCGTTCCTGATATTTTTTTTAATTAAAAGGAAAAAAAAAAAAAGGAAAGCCGTTGCCTTTCCGCAACAAATCTACGTTATCGCTTGGATCGACCATTGTCACCTTTTCATCGTCGTGAGTGGGGCATTTACTGTTACCTTATCTTCAGGAGCAGGGGAGTAGGTACAGAAAGAAACAAACGATTTATATTAAAATATTTTCATAAATAATAAAAATATTTTTCATTTATTTACTTTTATTAACAATATAGATAATTAATTTTAAGATATAATTTTTCAGATTTTTTTTTTGGTGAAACAAAATGTGCTAAGATCTCGTAACGTATTCAAACATGTGATGAAAATGACAAATCAATGGAGTATTCACCAACCACGCAATGTGTTTTAGATTGGGAACTAAGAGAGCTTTTTTGTGTTGGGGGTGGTATTTGGAATTTCTTTTGGGTGGATGTCCTTAAAAAGAAAGATGTGATGTGAGTGGGTATCACAAACAACATAATTTAATGTATTTAGAGAGCTTGGCTAAGTGGGAACTTTATAACGTTCTTAAAATAAACCGGGAAATGATCTTAGTGTCATCTTATTATGCCCAATTCTAGTTTCCATAATCAGGAGACACGATTATAGTCTTTTTTAATGTTAAACCCAACCATAGGAAGAAGATGGTGGCCCTCATATTATTGGATACAAAAGGTGACGCCAATTTTCGTTCAGGGTATTTCTCTCGAAAAGTTGCGTGAAATCAAGAAATAACATCGTTAAGAAGGATTCATTTTGTGATGGAATATTCTCTTTCAAAGTTTTGCCCTCTCGAACTTCTTGCAACAAGGTGTGTATCGGAAGACATGCTCTCTTAGCTTGGTTCCTCGTATTATATATATATATAAGAAAATGGGGATACAAATCGAAATACAAAACTTAGATTATAGGGTCCATTAGTTTGATTAAGTCTCGTCCGGTAGGCTTTTAATTTTCTTCCCACCATTTTAGAATTTGCGATAAGATTGTCAAGTCATTTTAGTTTGGATGGTCAATGATTAATCCGCATATTGACAATTCCAAATTAGGAAATTAAATAGAAGTGATTTTCTCTTAAGATTAGTGCTTTTTCCTCCTAACATCTGGCGACTGCTATCCACAAATCTATTCAAATTTTTTATTTTTTTTTGTGTTTTTAGCGTATCGAAGAATTTTCGATAGATAAATTTCTAAGTACTTAAAAGACGATTCGCTCCAATAAAGATTTTAGAAAGACGCAATAAGAGACTCGAGATCTAACTATCAATTGCATAGGAGATTATTATCTACACCCTGATGATATACAGAAGAGAAATTAACCGGATCACGAGAATTAGAGGATGTTTCACGGGTTTATTGACGAT
Organism: Corymbia calophylla; assembly: GCA_014182845.1. Classification (NCBI taxonomy): domain Eukaryota; kingdom Viridiplantae; phylum Streptophyta; class Magnoliopsida; order Myrtales; family Myrtaceae; genus Corymbia; species Corymbia calophylla. The sequence continues at coordinate 22,182,815 of CM024698.1, read as the reverse complement.
CGAGCTTCCACTTCATAAATTTAGATCATAAAAATATAATACAATAAATAAATAAGGGGAAGTGGATCAGCTCGAAGTTGATATGCAATTATGGGTGGCCCCAATAATTAATTAGTTCTTCGAACGAGCACTCCAATAATTTTACACACGTTAACTAAATCCGAAATAATATTAAATTGTAAAGACCAAGCAAAGAGTTGCTTGGGATCGATTGTCACGTCTCGGACAAAAGCTTTCTGTTCCCGTTCGCTTTCTTTCCTTCTCCCTCCGTCCCGTCCCTCACGAGGGCCCGATGTCACCGGACGACTTGTCGCCCGCTCCGTCTCCGCCGTCGGATCACCGAGGTCCCCGCGTGGGCCCCGCGTGGGCCCCGCGCCGTCCGACGGATACAGTGGAGTGGAGTGGGGCGCTCGCGTAGTTCCCCGCCCACGCAAAGCGGTCGCTTGCCGCGGACGAGGTAATGGGCCACGTGGCGCGGGGCCTTGGAGATGGTCGAGAGTGCGGATGCCGGGCCCCACCCACCCGGCGCGACACGTGTGGCACGCGGTAAGGCATGGAGCACGACGTAATCTCATTTTTCTAATTCATCGCCGTCCGTCGACTTCTCCTTTTATTTTTATTTTATTTAATTTAATCTATTTTAAGCGACAATGTCGCGTCGACTTCCGTAGAAGACAGAGACAGAGATTGGTGATCTTACGTCATGATCGCCAAAACCGAGCCGGGACCGATCCCGAAAATGATTAGTTTATCTTTTAGGGCAAATTTCATGCCTGCCAACAACTCATAAAAGAATTGGTTTTTGTTCATCTCAATTGCAGTTGGTAATGCAGCATCTGTCCGCCTTTCGAGACTTAAATTTCCCCACTCAATGTACGTAACGTTCTCGAAACACGCAGACTTTTATCGATTTTCAAAATACTTTGGTTATTAGCGACCCGTTGGCCAACACATTTTGACAAAGATTCATTTAAGAAAATCGTCTCGTTCATGGACCTGTTGAAATATCCCACATATTAGATTAGAGGGTTTGTATGATATTCATATACACGTGGTCCCCCTAAACCTATAAACTTAAGTTTTTGGTTTGAAGGTTTACATGCTCTTTATGTTAAATATAGAATTCCTTCGTCTAGTAGTTTAAACTTTTGAGTTTGATATTATAACATATCACTATAAAATCAATGTCATCATATTATGTGTGACAGACGTCTTGTATACATGAGGGATATGCATCGGTCTCGGTTCAATCTGAGAATTGCATTGCATCTGGATGGTTCTGTGGAACTCGGTTCAGTTTCGAATAATCAGCTGATTTAGTTATGGGTTTCTAAAGAGGAGTCTATCAAATTGGTGGAATTGGCCTAGAAGATATATTTTAATTTTTTTATAGAAGAAACCACATAAATAATTGGAGACAAAGTATTTGATCAAGCAATATGTTTCCTTTTTTTAATAAAAATTAAAAAACGAAACCCACAGCTTTGGATGCTTTAAAAGAAATAAATTCAAAGTATTAATCAAGGCGCATGATCCCCATTTTTTATTATTCTGTTTCGTTATTTTAACAGAAACCATAAAATTAAATAAATAAATAACGTCGTTGGTTTTTAGGCAGACAGGGTCGGTCCCGATTTCACAAATCGGGAGCCAATCTCGTCTGGTTCGATTTTCTATTCGAGGTAGAAACCAATTTATCTTGAAATTGATCGCCCTTTGATATAAAACACATGTTTCTGTGGATACATCGAGAGAGTGGGCGATCGATAAATACAAATAAAGTACTTAGATAAGATTAAAAAAAGAAAAGAAAAAGGGAGGGCACCCTTCACTTGAACGCATGCTAATTCGCGAGATGGGCGCACAGGCTACCCCGGTTGTTCACCCGCCACTAGGAGTCGAAAGGTAAAAAAAGTAACGCAAGTGCACATTTGGCGAATAAAGCAATAGTTAGGATCGCGTGGGGAAATGAAATACGCAATTAATTAAATTAAAGAATGGAAAAAAGTTAAAAAGAAGAAGAAGAAGAGAGAGGGAAGAATGACGCGGTTGAAGTTAACGTGTGGCACCCTCCTTCTTACCGTCAAAAATATAATTAATGCTGCGTTGAACTTTTACTTTATGGATTTAAGAATTGAAAAATCACGATTGATGTCGGTGACATTTAAATTTTGGAATGTTCAATTTAAATCATAATTATTATTTCTCTTTAATTCATCTTGCCATCGCCATGGCCATCGCCATCACATCACAATACTAAATGAGACAGAGCAATGATTATTAGGTGTCATGAAATGGTCGAACTGCCATGTGTTGAACGAATGAAAGCTTTTAGAGATTAAGGAGTGATAGGAAGATTGGGACCTGTGAAGCTGTTACGAGGAGTAACTCAAACCATTTGAGAGTAAATCATATACTATGAGATCAACCCCACGTTGATGATCTCGTTCTAGAACTTGTATTTGAAGAATTTATGATATTTTTTAGCGTGGGACGTCACTTTAAAAAAAAAAAGAAGCTTATTCCAGTATCATGGGTCTTAAAATATGGGCTATCTTGCACTTGATTTTTGTTGTTTTAACCACGACGATAACTCCCCTGGGCCTCTAATTTACAGCCTTTTGGCCTCTAAACTCAGATATATAAAATTTTCTCAATCAAACATTGATTTCATCTAATCGAGTCGCTAAATCTAAACAACTTTTGTAATTAGGTCCTCTCGACTCTTAAGAATTTTCGGAATCGGGCCCACGTAAGATTTCACACCGAGTCGGGAATCTGTTTCGTTCCGAGGGGTCCTATGATGTTTGGCACACGAGGGTTGGGTTCGTGTCTAGTTCACCAGACCCAATAGTAGCAAATCACATCCGAGGTTGGGCGGAGGATGTGCATCGCCACTTCGAGGAAATCGAAATGGACAAAACACCCCAGCGTCCGTCGGGAAGAATCGGTGGACCGAAAAGCCTTTTCGGCTCGCTCGATCGGGCATCGGTCAATCGGAAATGACCGGATCCGAACCCTTGTCGATGTCTTGACGATCTTTCCACGTATGGACGTGGACCCTGTCAAAGCACCTAGGGAGGGTGGTTGGTTGATGCCTAATCGAGAACTTGCGTGACGACAGGGCCGTCTTCGCGGATCGCGATTGGATCTATCGTGGTGGTCCGGACGTTCGGTGTCCGTTGTTATCGAGAGAGCTTTAGCTTGAGCAGGAGGTAGGATCCCACGCTTCCGAATTGGATCGATCATCTCCATTCGAACTATAAGACACGCCGATTTCTTATAGGCTCGATTGTGAAGTATATGTCATCTCATATGGCATTAGACAGCAAAAGTATAAAAAAGTACAAAAAAATCATTGTAGTCGTGCCATTTCAATCCTACATTTTTAACGATTTGTCAATATAGTCTATTTAACCAGTTTTGGTTGAAATCGCTTATATGGACATAAGTCGTCCTACACGGGACGACTAGTTAACATGGACAAATTTTATAATTTTATAATATTTCCCTTCTTCTTCTTTATCTTTCTTTGTGTTTTTTTTATAAACTCTGGGCCGGCAAATGCCTTCACGCCCCTTGCTTGCTTGCCCTGTTGGCCCATAGGTTGGGAAAAAAGAAAGAAAGGAAAAAAATTCAAAAAAATTCAGAAAAAATTAAGTTTTTTTTTTTTAAATTATCCATGTTAACATCAATCATACCACGTATGACGATCAGCATCCCTATTGGTAGTTTCTTGCCAAAATTGATCAGATAGACTATATTAATAAATTGAACAAAATATTTATGACTCAATTAACATAATTAAAAAATTTATGACTAAAGATACAAGTACAATAACTTTAGAAATTTTTTTATGCTTTTTTTGATATCCGACATATTCTCTCCATCGACAGTTCATAATACTAAAGAGCTTGCGTAGGACATTGGAAGTGGAACTCGTATGAGATGCCCACATAGAATTTATGAATTGTACTTAAGTAAGCACATTGCCAGGATCAAATACTCCTTGAGTGCCCACAATTTAACTAGGACAAAGGGGGACAAGGTTGGCACCTCAAAGTGGTGCCTTTAGATTTTCCAAAGGTGCCATCATACCATACCATGTGCTGTGAGTGACACTACAAGGCACATTAATCTCCATGCAAACACTCCCACGCATCTCATCATGCAATAAAAAAAAACTAGATGATGCCATTAATGGTCCCTACATTGTTACTCAAAATCGAAAACTATCGTTGTATGTTTAGAGTTTTTTTGATACTTTTCTTGATATTCGACATATTCTCTCCATCGAAAGTTCAAAATATTTGAGAGCTTGCATGGAATGTCGGAAGTGGAACTCGTATGAGATGCCCGTCGTAGAATTTATGACATGCGCTTAAATAAGCACATTGCCAGGATCAAATCCTCCTCGAGTGCCCACAATTTAACTAGGAAAAAGTGGGACAAGGTTGGCACTTGGAAGTGGTGCCTTCAGATTTTGCAAAAGTGACAGCATACCATACCATGTGCTGTGAGTGATACCACGAGGTACATTAATCTCTCCATGCAAACACTCTCGCGCATCTCATCATGCAATTAAAAAGAAAAGAAAAAAGATAGTGCCATTAATGGTCCCTACGTTGTTACTCAAAATTGAAAATTATCACCGTGTCTTTAAAACTTTTTTGATACTTTTCCTGAAATTTGACATATTCCCTCCCTCGAAAGTTCAAAATACTAAAGAGCTTGCATAGAATGTCGGAAGTGGAACTCGTGATGCTAGGCATAGAATTTATGACATGTGCTTAAATAAGCACATTGCCAGGATCAAACCCTCTTGGAGAAAAGAGGGATAAGGTTGGCACCAGCAAGTGGTGCCTTCAGATTTTGCAAAAAGTGCAATCATACCATATCATGTGCTGATAATGCTATGCACATTAATCTGTCCATGCAAATACTTTCGCGCATCTCGTCATGCAATAAAAAAAAAAACTGGATAATATCATTAATGGTCCCTACGTTGTTACTCAAAATAGAAAATTATCGTCGTATCTTTTCTCTCGATATTACCTTTACCTTTTAAGTACGTTCATCGTCAATCTTTTGTTTACATTATTTCATTGGGATGCTCCATTAGCTATCGAATTTCTACTCATCATTCGGTCCCTACGTTGTTAGGAACCGGCCCGGCCCAATTAACATCTCGCTGTGGTCTTGGGCCTCGGCCCTTTCTCGATTGCCTTCACCGTCGCGACCTGATTCGAAACAGCCAGCTGATTCACCTCCCCACCGCGAACGCGAATGCTCTGATGCTGGCTCGCGCCTAAGCTGAGGAAGATGTCCATCTTCTTGAAGGATCACCACATCAAAGAGCTGGCTCAGTACGTCCCCATCAATCAGAACGAGTTTGTTCACAGAAGGTAAGATTTCAGCCTCTTCTCTCCGTTTTCCTCGTTGCTCTGTTTCGGTGCTTTGTGCCCCGAAAAGGATGGTTCGGCGGGAGCAAAGTCGAGGGCACGATGTGATGATGTGATTCGCGCGAAACCAATGGGAAGGTAGCTCTTGAATGTGTGCGATTTCGGATTTGGTCGCGTTTTGGTGAGCGGTGTGCGACACTGAGTGGATGAGCTGTCGTGGTGAAAGGGGCTCGACATGGCATCTCCGCATACGGGGCGAGGAGTGAAGGTCCAGGACAGTTCGTTGATTCGGTCCGTGACTTCGTGTATTTTGTGCGGGAAGTAGAATCACTTTTGTTGTTTCTTGCAAAAGAATTAAGTTGCATCCAGTTTCGCCTTAAAAAGAGGAACCTTTCTTCTCACTTCCGAGACAAAGTTAGGGTTTTGGTGGGAGCATTGCTGGGGGAATTAGTTGCTATGTGGAGTAGCTATAGTATTGGCATAGTGCAGGTACTCTGGAGATAGTTTCTGTGATTTGGTCATTTTGTGGTGAAGAGCTCCATGTGGTTTTTGGGGTTTTTCAAACATTATATTGTTGTCTCTTTGTCAAATTCCGTCGAAAATATATCTTCACGGGTTGAAGGTGGCGGAGCTTCCTAAACTATTGCAAAATGTTCAATCAAGTTCCTCATTCCTTTTGTGTAGTTGGATCCTAAACTATACACTTTTTGTTCGAGTTGGTCATTGCTGACATGTCAGCATTTAACTACATCTTAAATGACACGTCAACCATCTCAGGTTATTTTTAATGGAAGGACCAACTCGGACAAAGAATTATATAGCTTGGGGATCCCATTGCACAAAAGAATGTCAAGGGGCCTGATTGAACATTTTGCAATTGTTCAGGGACCTCCGGTGCCTTTATCCCTATTTTCATTTCGGAACTTACTAAAAAGCGACCTGCGATTTTCAAGAATATCTGCTAATTGATGTCATTGACTGTCTATTTGATGATCAAGCGTGTTACTGTTGTATCAGTCTTCTGCTGCATAAATTACTTCACTGCAGTTCAGCAGTTATATTTCATTTGGAGTAGTGGTTGCTCATCTCCAGAAAACTGCTGAATTTGAGGCCTTGTATACATATCCTTTTAACTTATAAGCAAGAATAAGATGTTTGTCTTGATCTTAAAATCATTTCCAATTTTCATTTGGGTTATTGATAGGCATAGTTTTTTTGCTTAACTTGTTTCTGATTATATTTGTTGGAACTAAGTAAGTTTGTTGGACTTGAGACAAAAAAAAAAGTTAGTTGGAATATGGAATCTTGAATTGTAATCCCATGATGGAATGCTAAAGTTGAAAAACCGCCTAATCATTTGAATCCTTGTTTTAGAGTCTATAAGTTTGTTGAAGTATTGTCCCACGTCGCTTATATATTCATGTGGTGTCCTTCCACCAATCAGCTTAAGCTTTTGGGTTGGATTTTCTAACATAGTATCAAAGCCATAAGTTTGTCGAAGTAATGTCCCACATCGCTTGACAATGGATCCTAAATGTTTTTGGGTTGGATTTTCTAAGGCAGTATCAAAGCCAGTGCTATCCCTTTCGTGAATGTGCGTCTGCCCTCCATTAGTCAAATTCCGCGTGCTGTGGTGAAATTTCCACGGTTTGTTGAAGTATTGTCCCACATCGCTTGACAACTAGTCCTAAATGCTCTTTATATTAATGTGGTTTCCTTCGACCAATCAACTTAAGCTTTCTTTGGCTGAATACTAAATAGGCACAAGAAGCAGAAAGAAGAGGACATAGCTATTTGTGACTGCAAACTCAATCCTAGTGATTCTGATGGTGCTTGTGCAGAGAGATGCTTGAATGTCCTAACCAGCACAGAGTGTACTCCAACATACTGTCCCTGCAATTTGTATTGTAGGAATCAGGTACATCCAAGGCACGATGCATGCTCATACGTATATATGTATTTATCATGAAGTACTTTGCTTGTGTAAATTTAGGCACCATACTTGTACATTTAGTCCACAATGGTACTTAATCTAACGTCCTTATCGTTCCTTTATTCTTGTATCTACATATGATGAAATTGTTCTGTGATGATGCTTAATTTTGTAAATATATAGTTCAACTCATATACATAATGGCGAGATTATTCTGTCACTTAATTTTTCACAGCATGATGGTATAGCGCACCTATTTTCCCTTTAAACTTAGATATTCATGTTGAAAGTATATCAACCAACAATAATTGACTTGAAGTTGCAATTTCTTCAATGTTCTAGACTATAGAGTTTGGTGGGTTTGCAAATGTGGGTGCAATGCACTGTCCACATGAATGTGCATGTTTAGAGGTTGTTTCTTGTTTTGAAAATGTCAAGTTTCTGCTTGCTCCATTACCGATGCTAAATTTCTGCTTGTTCAGTAGCGCAAATAATGGCAATGGGCATTGCTGAAGAACGTGATTTCTAAAGTTGTGTGTATGAGTAATCAGTTATTGATGTCTCTGTGATCATTGTTGGCAGAGATTTCAAAAATGTCAATATGCTAGAACGAAATTGTTTAAGACAGATGGCCGAGGATGGGGTCTTCTTGCTGATGAGAACATTAAGGTATGAATTAGCATATTGCTTCTAGAATAAATCTCCTTCCTGGCTGTGTGTACTTTTTGGATAATTAACAAGGTAAAACTTTAATCGGGAGCTTCAACATGAGATATTTCTGCACTTGGCATGGCTTACACTGTTTTAATGAAGCCATAGACAATCTAGTGCGCCTCTGTCACTTGATATATGCTTAACTGTTGACTTCAAGTGTGCTTGAATGGATTTAATGGAATCTACAGTTTCTGTGACTAAATTATTGGCCCCCAACTGTACTTTTACGTAATTTGCAATTATTTGATAATGAGATTTGTGTTGGCTATTTTCTTTTAAAAAATGCTTGTCTTGAAAGTAATAGCTGTTCTATGGCCTCATTCAGGCAGGGCAGTTTATAATTGAATATTGTGGAGAGGTAATATCATGGAAAGAGGCAAGACGAAGGTCTCAAGCTTACGAAACTCAAGGTAATGTATGACAGCTAATTAACATAATATTCACAACATTTTTCACCATTCAAAAGCTGTTTCCAATTTCTTATCACATGATGCAGGTCTGAAGGATGCATTTATTATATATCTTAATGCCGCAGAGTCCATTGATGCAACTAAAAAGGGAAGCCTTGCTAGGTTCATAAATCATTCATGGTTAGCCACTCAAGTTTTTCTGTTTTATGGATTGGTAGAACTATACATTGAATAGTGTTAGCCATTAAACTTCCAATATTTTTACATGCTGTTCGAATAACAACAGATAGCTTCTATGTCCCTGACATCATTATGGCGCCAAAGTTAATCCTTTATCATCGATTGATTCTTCTTGTTTTCAAACAGCCAGCCAAATTGCGAGACAAGGAAATGGACTGTATTGGGGGAGATAAGAGTTGGCATATTTGCCAAGCAAGACATTCCTGCTGGATCTGAATTGTCATATGATTACAATTTTGAGTGGTATGGTGGAGCCAAGGTTCGTTGCCTCTGTGGTGCACCTAGCTGTTCTGGTTTCCTGGGTGCAAAGTCCCGTGGTTTCCAGGTATTTTTGATGGCTCGGTAACGAATCTGTTTCTATTTTTCCTGATGGTTATGCACATGTTATCCTAGCCACTTCTTTTTGGAATATATTGGTATTTGTTGGGTCGTTGATCTCCATTCTGCTTGTGTATTCTTCTGGTAATTGTGATCAGATGATATTGGAGGAGTCCACTTTTCTACTTGACAAGTATTATGGGGTTACTGTGTGGCGAGGAGCAGAGATATGGCCTTTTTTCGCACACTATAGGAGTCGGTTGGTTTGGAGTTACTTTGGTTGAGGCAAAAAGGATGATTCTCGGGCTATTTCTATACTGTTTGATTGATTTCAAGGGAAAGAAGGGGTTATTGGGGGTTGTCTAATGTTAATTTGAAGTAGAATAGTCAGTGTTGTGCAACTTTTTAACTTAATGCATCTCATGTGTCTTCATTTGCACGCATGGAGGGAGCTTTTAAAAATTTCTTTTGGTTTTGGAAATATTATTACCTAAAAAGCTGTCTTGGGTTGACTTAGAATCCCTTTGTGCGCGTCTGCTCTTGATGTTCTTTCACCTATCCATTAAAGGGGGCTGTCCTGGTCATACAAATGAAGATTGCCTTTTCAAAGATGAACTCCATTTGGAGGTTTCTTCTATATGCCGTCCATGTTCAAAATTATGGAGTTTGGATTATCTCCAAAGGAGAGGCCATGTTGTTGCAACTAATATAAAAGAGCAGAAAAAAGTTGGTGATACTCTGTTGCTTTGCATTTGGACTGAGGAAATTTGGGCCCTGATGTGTGCCTAGAGGAGTTTAACAGGGTGGAAGCAGCACCTTATGGAATTTTTATCCAACAGTTCGGAGATTCAAATTCTTTGTTAACTCGGCTGCCTGAGATCATTCATGCCGTCAATAATCTTGAGTTCAGCTGTTGACTGAATAATGTTGAGTTCGACTGTTGATCAAGCTGATGCATTGGCAATTTTGTGCAAAAAGGCCAAACCCCAAAAGGCCTCTTTACGAAAGTGGGTTTTCAATGTTATTCAAGTGGTGAAGGAGTGATAATTATAGGGAATGTCTACTCCCCAAACTCTCAACTGCACAAAAAACACTGAAGAAAAGAAAAATCATCTTGAAGTCTTTTATATGTTCGCTAACATAAGAAATATGATGAAAATGGCGCTTGATATAGTTATAAGGCAAACAGTGGGTGATATCACCCAATGCATTTGCCGAAGCAATTAAAAAATCTTTGCGTTCACTGATTTTAGCATCTTGAAACCAGTCAATCATGAGTCTCTAAGAAAAAAATCTGTCAACAATGGAAATCCACATTGGGTTCTACAAGTTAGGACTCCCTCTGGTCTTAATAGTTGAAAAATTATCCAAAAGTTACGAACTTGTCTAGTTAGGTATATTTATCACCATTATCTGAGGTTTTTATTCATAGTTATGGTGGTTGCCTGTTATATTAAAGATAAAAAATTTTGACATTTGACTAATGATGTTTCTCTACTTTCTCTCTGTTTCTTGTTTTTCCTTCTCTTTGTCACATGAATGAGCTCTGATGTTTCTCCTCCCCCATGTCATGCCTTTTTCTACAGGAAGATACTTATCTATGGGAAGATGATGACGACAGGTATTCTTCTCATTATCTTTCCATGCTAATTATGTCAATCATTTTTGAATTTTCTCTGAATTCTCAATTGGTTATCTACATATTAAATCACTTATGAACCGCTAATTGTCTTCTTGTAATATTCACACAATCATCACGGGGTCCACCCATCTCATAAGGTTTTTCCCCATCTATCCAGCACCATGCATTTTCTGAGTTTGTTGATGCTCATTTCCATTTATTAAGAGAAAATGTTATAGGTCCTGCCATGCACTTGGTTGGTGGGGAATTTGCACCAAACAATAAGATGATGGATTTCTGGGGAATGTATTTTGTGGAGATTTGTGTGAAAAGATCAAAAAAATGTTAGGAAGAACTCTTTCAGGACACAATGCGTTTAGGACACAAGGCAGCATCTTCTTTGTCATCTTTTGATAGTCCTTTATAGAGCTGATATTTTCTTTGTATGAATTAACCTCTTTTATGTTAGACTGGCATGTTTTTATTTTGAGGACTTCATTGTTCACCTTTTCTTTCCTCTGGCGCTTAATTATGTCCATATCTTTAAATGGATCTCAGTAAAAAATTTTTATAGAAATGCTCAGTCACTTTCTTTGCAGATACTCCGTTGAAAACATCCCACTGTATGATTCTGCAGAAGATGAGCCTACCTCTAAGCTCCAAAAGACTCATGATCCAATGGATCCAGAGTACATCTCAAATGGAAAAGTTGAATCCCCCGTTCAGTTTAATGATTATGAGCAGGTCAATTCTACTGCTCCTTTTGTGAAAGCTCAAGATTTAGTGCCAATTCAAGATGCGGCATCACCTGTTGTGAAAGCTGAAATAGGTGAAGAAGCTGTACTCTATCCTCAAGATTCGCAAAAGATATTTCCACAGAAGAATGCAATGATAGTTCGAATTAAGAGTAATAGTGCATGCCGAAATTATCACATTGGACCTGGGCCTCTTTCAAAGAAAAGGTCACAGGTCGTATTGAATGGAAGACCAAAGCATCTTCCACCAAATGGTAATGATACCAAATTGGTTGCTCGACACTTACCTTCAAAAGAAGCACAAGAACTTCTCAAGAGTGAGGTATAAATTGTCCTTTTTCGTAGAATACTGGTCTGTGCAACATGACATGATTTTGTCTGTTTCTAGGCTGAGGTTCCTTTTTTTTTATCTTATAATTTGCAGCTGAACCATTATGCAGTCTTTGTCCCGACGTTTGCTGAAATGTAGCATCTGCATGCGCATGGGCATGTACTTTAACATGATTAACTAGTATCTTTCTTCATCACTGCACTACTGAGATAATATAGTGAAAGATACTATCACAGTTTTGTCAAAATTAGTGATAGATTGTGACATTATCATCACGTGCTAGAGATATTCCCTGCACTACATTATATGAAAAATGCCCATAGTCAATTATTTTTGTTGCCATTAAGTTCCGACTTTGTTTTGTTGCTCTCTTTTATCTCATGTCTTCTTATGGTGAAATTTGACATTTCCCAAGGAAATGCTTTATCTAGCTGCATCAGGGAAGTATTATCAAACACCCTTCTGCCTGGGAAAAAGAAAAAGAAAAATTGAAATCATTGCTGCTCAGATGCTTTGATTTTTCTTTTTTATGGTGAAAACATAGTTGTCTATTAAAATTACCATCTAAGTTCCCCTGGGAAACGCTGTTGTAGGAAATGAGAGACGAAGCCAATTCTCAGCTCGACTGCTTGTATAATGAAATACGTCCAGCAATTGAAGAACATGAGAGGGACAGCCAAGATTGTGTAGCTACTAGTGTAGCTGAAAAATGGATAGAAGCCTCCTGCGCAAAGCTGAAGGCTGAATTTGACCTTTATTCATCTTTGATTAAACATGTAATCTTCACACCACGGAAAGCCGAACCATTGGAGGTTGACGAAGATCATGAACAGAAGACTCTGGAATATGATATACCTCAGAATCTCAGCAGCTAATTCAGAGTTTGTAAATAAATAACATCAAAGTGATGGACCAGGACCAGGACCAGGACAGTCAGAATAGCAAGGGGAAATATCAGACTTCAGTTGGAGCTTTTAAGTTAGCAAATAGTTGACTTCCAACAAAATAAAGCTGATCCTGTGGCAACGGCAACTGCACCTTGAATTGCAGGTTAATATCTGAAAAGTTGACAAGACAAATTTACAAGATGAACGAGTTAATTGTGTGCATCTAATCACTGATGTTCAGTCTGTTGTTTGCTGTATCAAAACCTCATTCTGGACATTCCTTGGTCTGATCTGATTATAGCCTTGGAAGCAGGATGTATAGATGGAAATTGTTTTAGCAGTACAGGGTAGGTTCAGGCTCTGCTGTAAAGTTGTCGTGAGTTTTAATTCTTCATTAATTTGTTGTCAACTGTTATGTGAAGTTCAAGCCGCGAGTGGTTGTGCATTGGCGTGTTGTATGGATTTTCAGTGCTGCTAATCACACCTTTTTTATGTGGATGAAGTGCTATTAGCAATGGAGTAATTGGTGGAGCTTACGTTAAATGGTATGCGGAACTTATTCTGGTTACATGAGCGAACTGTGTGTACCCTTACCATGATAAATTGATGAAAGAAAGTGAGTGGAGAGAGATCTATCTCTTACGACTCTCAGATAGAGGCTATTGTTGGTGACACCAATCGTTTATTTTCAGTCTCATGTTTATCCTAAAACCATTTTTCGTGAGCTTATTTGTTGTTATCCAGGCGTAGAGAAAAAGATCCATCAGCATCGACTATAGACTTATTCTCACAGGCTAATTCGTGCAGCGTCAATTTGTGGATGTCTTCTAAAAGGGAGTTTTCTCTTCACACTGGTTATTCTTCTCCTTTCCTTCTCTGAATTGTGCTTGATTGAAATGCACGTGGTTAGGAGGGAAATCTTTTTTACGAGCATCTGATTGATATGCGACAGCGCAGTGCTTATCGGGTATTTCTAGATGACATCAAGCACTAAATGCCTTAAAATATAGAACAGACCCTGGGAGTGGACTTGGTAATCAAGCACCTATTGACCAATTCATGAATCTTTGAGGTACGAATTGGAAAAGCGAAGCAACCATGATCATTGCAGATTGAACAGAGAGCGATATTATCGGAAGGTTGCATCGCCGTAAATGACATCATTGTGTTCCATTGTATTGACTGGACCCGACCTAACCCCCCCACTATCGCCAGTGCCTTACAAATTTTCTGGCACGAGAAGTGAAGTGACCAGATTCCACTCACGCTCTTTCCCTTTTCCTTTCTGCATGGAGATATCCTTGTCTTTTGCATGTGTTGAAAAGGCGCGACCTTTAATCGCCAAAATGTGAAAGTGATATGACAAGATGCAGAAATGTGATAAACAGGTGAATTGGATGACAAGTTGGGTCGACGGACGGTGAACAAGGGATCTTAGACATGCCATATACCGACCAAGCGAATTTCTTTTGATTCTCCCCCGCACGAGGTATCATCAATTTGATGTAGTCGCAACAGACTTGATGCAGCATGACTCTGAAATACTATACCAAGAACTCAACATGAAGCTAAAAAGAAGAAGAAGAAGGCATGCTCAGGGAGAGGGTTCTTGTCTCGGCTCTATTGTGCTAGGGAACGAGGATCTGCTTCCTGCGAATGTATGAAACGACATGCCTGGTGGGTCTTCTTGCCAGGTTGGTCCGACGCTAAGATCACCCGTCGTCTGCATCAAAACTAAATAATTAATTGCAAAACCTTTCGGACGAACGGCAAGTGTTAAGAAACCCAGTTACTCAAAAGGCAAATTCAATAGCTACACGCCTCATCATCATCTCTTTGGCGAGGGCTCTGTGTAAACACGCAGCGCCGGTGGACCCAAGCTGTTCCTTTCTTTTGTTTCGTGGGCGGTTCATGAACATAGGCATGATCGCATACATATGAACGCAAGAAAAAGCCTCGAGATAAGGGCACAAACAGTTGGACAGCTGAGGCCCACAGTCCACTGAGCCACCTGCAGAAGCATCAAAGTGGAAAGATGACTCCTCTTTCCCATCTCCGTCCACTTTCGTGAAAGGCAAAATTACTAAACAGGACGAAAGCAAAAAAAAAAAAAAAAAAAAATTGTGTTGAAATCGACCGCTCTTTTGGCCCATAGATGTCAAGAAGTACATGTGCAGTAAACGAAGGTGGCACGTCAAGGACCCGCGTTTAATAAGTGAAGAGAAAAAGTTTTTGGCCTCTTTTGTGGATCTCACTTAACGAATTTTATGCGAAAGCCCCGTTCCCATCCTTCAGGTGATCGATCATCCCGAGTCCTGAGATCTCACGGATCGAGACGTGATTGCCAGTTTTGCTCGTCTGATATGCAGCGCGCATACCTCGTAGCTATCGACGCTGGTTAAATACTCGGTCCACTCAATCCAAACTCCTGCACCAACATGCGTGCAGCAAAACGCACTTTATTTCATGAATCAAATCTCTCGCCCAGTCTCGCGCATTCTCTGTACTGAACTAGAAAACTCAATCCTCCTGGAGAGGACTGATCAAGGGCTCTAGTGGGCTGACTGATTGATTCAGCCACCTCCTTCACGGTCATTGGCAATGGCCCCCACCACCCACCACCACCACCATCCCACCACCACCACCACCACCACCAGTGGCTCTCATGATTCCCACACCAAGCAAAAGAACAGAATTGAAAAGCACAGAAAAGAAGTGGGAAGCACACAAGGCATAATCCTCCCCCAACATCACCATCTGGACTTTGATTCAGTCACGAATGCCATCCCACCTAACTCTTCTACAGACCCTTGTAGTCACCAGAATGCCGCTGTATCAATCAATCAATCCCGTGGAAAATTTCTCGCCTTTTTTCTTTTGTATTGATAGCCATCATATAAAATATAGTTGTTTTCGCTAACATAGTTTCTATAAGAACAATATATTTGGCTGGTAATATCCATTCGAGGGTGGCAAGAGCAAGCTGCTTAACGTCTAGGACGAGGACTCTTTGTTCATCCTATCTCCAATCATGTCAATCACCGATTCACGTGAATACGAATTGTTCCCAGATCCGTGATGGAGTGGCAACAGCAACCGAAATCGTCAGGACACCAACCGAGACGTAGTGGGAAAACAAAGGATCCTCGTCCGTCCATGTCCGTGTAGCAGATCTTGACAAGATAATATCTTGTCTCTCACGTATTCCACTTATGTCCCTAGTCGGTACTACTTTTCAAAGCGCCAGACTCCGGATGTTCCACTTAAAATCATCAATTGATTATTAAATTAATCTTGACAGGCCTCTCTAAGCAAAAGCCACGCATACGCTCCATAAAAAGCTTCACGTTTATCATTACTCACCTTTTGGTGCAGTATAAATGTGACATTGGAGACTTGGAAGGGTGTGTACTCTATAGCTGGTTATATCCATAAAGTTAGAAAGAAGAGCTCTCTCCTATGAACATATGGAGAAGAACAAGTCCTACCCGGCATACTCGGCTGCGTACTTAGGCGAATTCGAGACCGAAGAGGGGTCGAACTCGTACAGCTTCAATGGGCCGTGCGGGAAAGGCAACGGGTTCGTGGCGTCAAGCGATCCGGAGCTGAAGAGGAAGAAGCGGATCGCAGCCTACAACGTGCTCACTGCAGAAGGCAAGCTTAAGTCCAGCCTCAGGAACAGCTTCAAGTGGATCAAGGGCAAGTTGAACGAGGTCCGGTACGAGGTGTGCGAGTGATTGTCGGCCAAATTTTGGCGACCCAAAACTTCTTAATCTGATCGATCTAGAGCTGTTTCAACACTTCCATGTATAGAACTCGTGTTCTTTTCTTTCTTTTTCTTGGGGGGTTTCTATAAAGTGCGATGAGGAGGACTACTTTTGCTCTGGTCATCAGAAAACACTACCAAGCATGGAAAACATGAGTATTGGGGCAGTATGTTAGTTTGTGCATCTTTTCCCTCTAAAGAAAAAAATTGTTTGACCCCCCCAAGAAAAAAATGGAACTTGCTTATGCATAAATATGTTCAAGGCATGCACAGTACAGCCAATCATCACATGGAATTCTTCCGTTTCTGGTATGATACTGGAAGCGAAAGACATTCATTTGGTTCTCATGTCCAAACCAGGCTATAATAGAGTGAACTCAAGGTCCGACTTGTTTTGTTTCACTTGGCTATGTGTGTTTTGCCTTTTGTTGAAAGCATGTGAGAAAAGAATCCGCCCATACACGATTGAACTTGATCGAATGAATCCCCATCTCGTTGTTTGAGTGGCCAAAGGCACCATCCCATGCCATGGGATTCAACCTTCGTTCGTCAATGAAATCACCATACGAAAAACCTGCTCGTTGTGACAGTCTCAGCACCGACCGAGAATTTTAATGGAATATTGCAAATTTGAGAATTAGGGGGGTTAATAGAGTTTAAGAGCAAGAGGCTGCATACTGCGCGCCCTTCATAAATATACGTCCCGGTTCTATATAGATGACCCCAGTTTCTACCTCCTTAAGCCTATCCTGTAGGACTCAGAAGCAGCTCCTTGGTAGCATGGGTAGCTACTGCTGTTTGGTCCACTTTTTGGTGGACATGACCGAGTCGGAGCTGTGCAGTTGATTCATTTTCTGCTGGCCAGTCGAGAACTGCTTCGGCGGGGCTTGCCTTCATGGTTTTCCCATGCTCATCCACTCCAGTTCGATCTGCAAGTTTTGGCATGTGCTTGTTTCCAGATTGCATACCAGCAAATTCTTCTGGAGGAGGAAAGGATGGATTACTCTGAGATTCTCCCAGTGGAGGAATATCCGAAGATCGGAAAATACAGCTGCTTGGCAAGACTGGAGGAGGAGCAGGCAGGAGGCTGGGTTTCAATAGCACTACTTTGAAAATGAGGAAATTGCACGGAGGAGTGCCTTTTTACCCATTTGAGAAGGGTTCTCTAAAACGGAAAAACTGGTGTAGGAGGAAGTGGTTTGGCTGGTGGAGAAGTAGGATTGTGTTTTGGTGATAATGGTGGAGAAGGTAGTGGGACTGCATAATGTTTGGGTGCTGAGTAAGATACCAGAGACCGGTACTTTCCACCATCTTCTCCATGAGGTGCCATGGTTGGATCACCATCTTTCTATTTCTCAGTCGAGCGCTGTTTCTCTTTTCTCCTCATCATCCCCTTCTTCTGCAGGGGCTAGAACCAAGTTTGCATATGAGCAATCCGTTGAATATTTCTAAGTTTGAAAATTCGAAAGCCATTTTTTTTGTTATGGTTTTGATAAAAATTAGGACAGCACATTACTTTGGTGACGGTTGCCATCAATTTGATGACTATCAATTGTTTTGTAACAGTTTTGACTGCCATCAAATTGAAGGAAAACAACAAGCCAAAAAACTATGCATCTATTATTTACCTACAATTAGAACCTTCAAAGTCCAAACAATCCAAAATATATATATATATATATCAATAGGAAAATTCTCTCTACTCATTTCATTTTTTTGTTAGGTGTTACATATAATTTTGTTGTTCACGTTCCCTCTATTATTCAATGCAAAGTAAGAATAATATTTGCTAGAGATTGGTGCATCGAGTGCCCGGTGCATCGAGTTTCATACCTTTTTTTTTTTTTTGGTCATGGAGTTTGAGGGGTAGAATTATTTTAAAGGATCATACTTGCATGCCTCAAATAGTAGATCTTAGTTTCATCTTCTCCAATTTTTTCAGGCACAATCTGAGTCCCAAGGGCAATGACCTGTGTGGGGATCTCTGCAATACAAGAGAGGATGTCTTTTACAGTTGAAGAACTTTGTTTCGAGCCTTTCTCCTTCACCTTCATTTTGTTGCGTGTGTGGTTGCATCACCAAAATGGTAGGGAAAATGGAAAAGGAATTTTCTTTTTTATTCTTTGAAAGATCAATTGATAATCACACTTTTGTCTTTCTTCTTAGTGATCTTTGACTTATTATGATGGAGTTTTTCATAGTTAATCACCCAATTTTTGGGAGAAGCTTGACTAATTCTAAACGAGAAATCTGTTGTGGAACATAAACACAAGAAGTTCCTTGATTGTTGTCCATGAAGATTAAAAGGGCTTCTTTCACTCCTAGCAACATCAAAGCTATGGCGTGGTTCGGAATCCTATATGCCATCTGTTAGTGGAGGGTCGTTGCAATGGGATCTGGAGTTTGAGGAGCTCTAGTAATTTGTAATTGAGTGTTTAAGATTGTAAAGAGAGGAGGGTATGAGAGTTTCATATTGAAGTTGGGAAACAACGGTAGTTTCAACTATCCTAATACAAGTGTGTTAGTAATAAAAAAAACCTAATATCAAATAACCCCGTGAGGGCTTTTACTCATAAACCTTTAACCCCCAATGATACAACGGAGCAAGATGTATGGCTTCAAAATGGAGGTGTGTAGCCTCGGTGGATCCATTGCCTTGAGAATTCAAGAGCAATTTAGAGAGTAGAGCAGGATGCAGATCAAAACAAGTTGATAAGACATACTCCTAGACATCTTTTGAGGAATGTCACTAACTTCACCTCGAGGCTACTCCTTTGAGAGATATTATGCACAAGTATCCATTTTTTCTTTATCTGTGATGTTTACTTGATCAATGGGCCGAACCGGCTCGAAAACGAGTTGATCCATGAGAATAAGTACTAATATCCACGAATCAAGCTATACACAAGCTAAGATTGAGCTTAAGAAAAGGATATATTCTCATACCTAGAAGAAAAAAGAAATTCCAAAGTCCAAACAAGAAAAATTAGTTTTTAGGGTTTGGCCCTTTAAACCTTTTATTAGTCTTTATTACTCTATACTCCTACTTATTTGAAGATTTTCATTTCGCCCTCTCCAAACATATGTCTCAAGAATCCCAAAAAAATAAAATTATTTTTTTGCAAGAAAAGACTATATTATTAAGTCTAGATTCAGCAATCAAAATATTGTTCAGCTTTATATTGTATAATCATCGAATAATGACACGTTCTATACTTAATTTAAATAAATATAAGGAAAACTAAGTAATATTGTTCAAATTATGTTTGATCTCAGGCTCTCAAGTTTTTGAGAGGATGAGTTTATCAAATACCTTTTTTTTTTTTTTTTTATCATTGATGGTGTTTTGCTCTTCTCAATTGGAACACGTTTTTTCATTGAAAATTTCAATAATATTAATTTCAAGAAAAATATTTTCATTTATTTTGCAAATTCCTTTTTGTCAAAAAGAAAAAGAATGTTTTCACCCAATTTAAATTTGTTGTTTTCTGTTGATGGAAAAGTTTTTCATTCATCAATTAGTTTTCTGTCATAAAATTACTCAGTTTTCCTTAAAATGAATGGCCCTTTAATTTTGTTTAAAGCCCTAATTTCATTTTTTTGTCAGTTTTAATGGGTTAACTTTCCTCACGGTACAATTGGATCATCTCTCAATTTTTTTTTTTATAATTAACTTCTCTAGTTGGTAATTCTGGAAAATAAAAATCGATCACACGACACGAACGTAGTAAAATGGGATGGAATCTTGGACCCAATTCATGTCGATTATGCGATTATTATGAGAATCGGTGTAGCCCTCACTGTCTCTCTCTCTCTAAAACCCTAAACCCTCTCTCTGCTTCTGCGTTCGCGACCAGGAAGCTGCCGGGCGGTGCTGATCCGTCCATGGATTCCGAATCGTGGCGTGTAGGGTTCGAAATCCAGGAGGTTCCCAAGTAGGCGGAGCGACTAGCCGCAGCTCATCGCTTTGCAGCAACCCAAAAGCAACGATCTTTCCACTTTCTTGCTGCTCGCCGTGCTGGTGGAGGTTGGTCCGCGTCCGGAATCTGCCGAAATGAGCCTCCTTTCGGCGTCGAGGAGATCCGTCAAGACCCTCTCCAGCCTCGCCATTGTCGTTCCGAACCTCGCCTCCATCGAAACCGCCCAAGCCCTACGCGCCCCCCACCATTCCGCTCTGCGGAGATGCGCGGGGCTTCTGCGCTCCTCTCGTTTGTTTTCGACGCAGTCGTCAAAATACCCAGAATACGAAATGCCTTCTGTGACTTGGGGTGTTGTGCAGGGCCGTAGAGAAAAGCTTGTTTCGCGTGTGATAGTATGCGATTATTTGAAGGGGATAGGGATAATTCCGGATGAATTGGAGAATCTGGAGTTGCCCTCGACTGTCGAGGTAATGAGGGAGCGTGTTGAGTTCTTGCAGAAGTTGGGCTTGACGGTTGATGATATAAATGAATACCCTTTAATGCTTGGTTGTAGTGTGCGTAAGAATATGATACCGGTGTTGGGCTATCTCGAAAAGATCGGGATTCAGAAGTCGAGGCTCGGAGAATTCGTGAAGAATTACCCCCAGGTGTTACATGCCAGTGTGGTTGTTGAGCTAGCTCCGGTTGTGAAGTTTCTCCGAGGACTTGATGTGGAGAAACAAGATATTGGTTATGTTCTGCAGAAATATCCAGAATTATTGGGGTTTAAGCTAGAGGGAACCATGAGTACTTCGGTTGCTTATCTTGTCAGCATTGGAGTTAGTCCAAGAGATATTGGTCCAATGGTTACCCAGTACCCATATTTCCTGGGGATGAGAGTTGGGACTGTGATTAAGCCCCTTGTTGATTACCTGGTTTCTTTGGGTTTGCCGAAGAAAATTGTTGCTAGGATGTTGGAGAAGCGAGCATATATACTTGGCTATGATCTTGAAGAGACTGTTAAACCTAATATTGATTGTTTAATTAGCTTTGGTGTAAGAAGGGAATCTCTAGCATCGGTTATTGCTCAGTACCCACAAATTCTTGGGCTTCCTTTGAAAGCTAAATTGTCTTCGCAGCAATACTTCTTCACTTTAAAGCTCAAGATTGACCCAGAGGGATTTGCTGAAGTAGTAGAGAAGATGCCTCAAATTGTTGGCCTTAACCAAAATGTGATCATGAAACCTGCAGAGTTCCTTTTAGGCCGAGGAATACCCTCTGAGGATGTGGCAAAGATGATTGTGAAGTGTCCTCAGTTAGTTGCCTTGCGGGTTGAGCTCATGAAGAACAGTTATTATTTCTTCAAGAGCGATATGGGGAGACCTTTGAAAGAGCTCGTAGAGTTTCCTGAATACTTCACTTATAGCTTGGAATCTAGGATCAAGCCTAGGTATCAGAGGTTACAAAGCAAGGGAATCAGATCTTCTCTGAATTGGTTTCTTAATTGCAGTGACCATAGATTTGAAGAGCGGATGCAGGCTCAATATATTGAAAGAGATTTTGAAGGTCCATCTTTCTGTATTGGAGGAAAACTAGAGCTACCAGGTGGTCAGATAGTCTCAGATGAGGAAGTTGAGAGTGATGATGAAGTACTTTACCGAAGAACCGTTTCTCTTTAAAATCTTGTCTGGTGTAACTAAAAAGAAAGAGTGTCCCTTTTGAGGTAATTCCCTTTTTAACTTGAGATATTAGATTATCTATTGTTTGTCTTGCAGTTGAAATTTGAGTGTACTTTTGCTGCCTGCATGTGTCATTGTTATTAAGATCAGATAATCTGTGCTTAGACCTTTGGCTCTGTTATTTAAAATGTTTTTGAGTAGTGCTGCATTGGGTGCTTTTGCTCTAAGAGTCTCATATGCTGGTCTATCTTGGCTGGGTGTGCTTCATTGTTGTGTTGTGAATTTCGTGATTTAAGCGTTTGTTGCACTTGATTGGCTATTGTATTTTCTAGTTTTTTACGAGATATTAAGGTGTGGCTTGACATATTGCACATGAATGCAGGTCAACCAGGTCACCATTTATGACGAGGTCTTATGTAATTTTTTGGGGTTCCTTGATGCTTGTGTTTCCAAGAATGACAAGACATTCTTCGTGGCCTGGTTGTTCATGGTATTGACTCAACTACCAGTGCAATGTTAAGATTCTTTATGTCAGACAAGGAAAGTGAAGTTATTTTAGTGTCTATGGCTGGACAGGAATACCTGATTAGTGCATTCTCTAAAATGTGATCTATGTCTTGCTTCTCTTTCACCATCAATTATTCACCTTCTCCTTTCACAACTTATTCTGGTCTCTCCCAAATTCACCTGGATATTTCACTTTTGATGCAAGCCACGTTTGAAGCTGAAGATTTCTTTAAATTAATTATTGATTTGTAGCTGCTGTCATTCCAAATAGTTGGCCCCACTCATTTCTGCTTTTGTACTGATACCTTTACAGGGATGATATCGCGCCCTTGAGTAATATTGCTGGGGATGTCACTGCAAGTGCGTGCTGATTTATGTCTTGTGGAGGATTTTTTGCTGGAGATTGGTCCCAGGCTGACTCCGATGAGCTTTTAAGTTTGGATGTTAGGCATAATAGGCATAGCATGGCTTGATCAAACACATGGTGGGCAACTATTACATTGAAAGGGACAGGTCTGCTGGATTCCTGCAGTCAGAGTTCATATGGAGGTGACTTTTGTACCATCAATACAAAAAACAAAGAGTGGCACATGCAACTCGGCACAATCAGGCAGATAGAGGAAGAATTTCTGAAGCTTCTCTTCTGTTTGAAGACAGCGAGCTACTTTGGTGTGGATTCCTTGCCGTAACCTGTTGGAAATGCTGGATGGAAGAACTCAGAGGTAGCGGTGGCATAGTTCATCAAGAGCTTTAAGTCATGACCGTCTTTTCCTTGTTTTATCGGTGGTGACTGTTAGTAATGCTTGTTCATAATAAAGTCATGACTTCCTGTATTACTTTAACAAGGGCAATGTCTAACAGTGCTTCCAGGTACTTGCATTGTACATGTGAATTTTGATAGTATCCGTATCACCTTCAGCAATTTTACAATTACCGAAAATTTGTGGGGGAAATCAGAATCTTCATGTTTAGGTCCAGGGCTTTCTATTTTATTTGCGTCAATCACTTATTCTAGAGTTACGATGAATGGCTGCCTGATTTCTCCACATTTTCAGCATTCTTTTGTTTTCTACACCATTGAAAAATTTTCACCATGGCTGTGAGGAACTAGCATCATCTCAATCCTCCAACAAGAAGCTGAGCTTTCTCCTAACTGATGGGATTACGCATCAGGATTTAGGAGGACAGAAGCAGCAAAGGCATTGTAACACCATAGGGAGGATCCACGATTAGTTCAAAAGAGAGCCGTGAATTTGGATCGGGTTGCTTGGTCATGGAACCCCTCGAATCACGAGACTCTGAAAAACAAGTGATTTTCCAGGGCACGAACTTTTAAAGCTTAAGCAATAACAAATATGGAAAAATCTAACTGACGTTAAACAATCAACCTCATTATGGTCATTGACTTTCTCACTGTACACATCCTTGCTCGAAGGACGATCGTCATGAGATGTTGAGGTTACAACTTACAACAGACCGATGCTTCTATGTCCGAGATCTTCAACCAAGTAATGACTCCTATGATTAGCTAGTCTCAGCTAGTAAAAAACATACCAACCGAAAGTAAGATGAGCTTCATAAGCATTTTTCTCCTAATATTAAAAAAAATGCTAGTTGATGATGTCATAGAGATATTGCACAGCCTAATTCCTTAGCCGCGATGTTAAGAAACTGGATAGACATTCCACTTGAAAGTCGGCTATGAGCTTCCCATTTTAAGCATTTCTCGATATCTGCTTGCCACTCGATGACATCCAAATTGAAGCACTGGTAAGGACCGTGAATTCCATTTCTCTCTCTTAGATTTTGTCTAAAATCAACTGAACCAGTCTGCATGATATCACGAAGAACCGACGTGCTCAAAGCACGAACATGCGCACTTGGATGAGAAAGGCATGTGATGGTAGCTGGTAGACGGCACTGCATGTATTAGACCAGTCAATGGAGTCAGAAAAGTGTGGAGTCTAAACAGGAATGGAATGTTTCTCCAATATTTTGAAAAAATTTGGTTTGATCACTGTTTCTCAAATATGTGGTTGTACATGCAAGACAGGTGACAAGGATGTGTGTGGCAATTTCCTGCTGAGTGCGCTTAGGTGTACTGTGTCCACATACATATCTAGGAAGACACTGAGTATCATAAAAGACATTGAGATTTTTTTTAGTTTTACCTTTAGAAGATTGGAAAGGCCATCTGCAACAACCAACCCAGATTCACCCCATTCCAGAACTGGTCGTACTGCTCTAGCCGTGACCTCAAGTAACTGCTCAATTTGAGGAAATTAGTCATAATGTACTAGCATAAGACTATTGATGACTTAGAAGATTTGAATCTCTACACACCATTCAATGGCAAAAGCATATGCTTTCCTGGGTATTACCTCAAGTTGTGGTAGAGTACAAGCTTCTCCATCTACAAGCATCCCATCTGTGGCACGTAGCAGCAAATCTGAAGCACTTGCGAGGATCATCAATGATTCTGGTCTCTCGTGATTTCTCATTAGCTCAACTATCAGTTTAATGATACGCTGGTTGATTCTCCACATCTTCTGACCTTGATCGTCATCTTTAGCGATCCATGGTTGCAATTCCCTCTCAGCCTGACAAGCAAACATTACCATGAAGTGACTAAACTGCTGAAATACATGGCATGCATAATCTGATATGCACATACCATAGACAAAAATATGTTCGCAAGTATATATTCAGCCTAAGCATATACAGTGAACTCGTAAGATGCAGCTTTGTGGTTGAATGTGTAGTACAACCAGAAAATACCTCTCATTAAATTAAGCAAAGGAAGGTCTTTTTTAAAGTATTAATTCTATCTCACTGATTCAAATATGAATTGTACCCCAGAAAAGAATTTTACAGTGTAGTTTAGTGCAAGAATATTATCTTGATATAATCAACCCCAAGATTTGCAACTACCAATAGAACTAGCTTCTCTGATTAGAAAGTTCACTTAAAAAGTGATTTTTTTGATTTCATAATTATTTAGATCAAAGTAGTAAGTATGCTCCACTAAAATTACAAAATAGTTTTACCAAAAAGGATCTGTTGGATCGATTCACATATTTCATTTCATCTGATATAAGTATGCATAATAGTTAATTTCATCACACTCTTTCATATTGTGAGACAATCGAAAATCACATTCTATAAATATTTAAGTTAATCATATCAATTAACAGCGAACAGCTTGCAACAGCAGAAATGTCAGATCAAGCAACATCTTCACAAGTTGCACAAAATTTGAACCTGAAGAACAACGGCTGCGGCTGCTTTTGTTGGTGATGCTGATACGACGTTGCACATAGCATCAACTACCTAAAAAATTCAGATATGATTAAATCAGAGCAGTCTCTGGGATAGACAAGAATAAAAAGCTGCATAAACTGATCCAGAATTCTGGGATAGACAAGAATAAAAAGCTGCATAAACTGATCCAGAATTGGTCGCTGGAGAGTTCCATGGTGTTCTACCATATCATTGGCAATATTATATATGGCAAGTTGAAAGGTATTTTGAGTTTAATACTAACAGCAAGTGGTTAAATTCAACTATAATTTTGCAGGCTAAATATACATTAAACCCCCACCCCTCAACCCAGTGGTGGGGATCCAACCATGCACCTCCCGGTTTCCAAATACAACTGTGACCACTATGCCACTGGCATAGTGGCAACTGACAACAGTGAGTTATTTAGGGAAAGGAGGGAATGGGAGGAGAAACTAATAAAAAAGACGCTTGCTAGCAAACCACACTGGTAATTCAAAATCCATGATTTCACTAAAGCAGAGGCATCCTCAAAGACTAAGAAGTAAATCTACATCTGGAGAATCAGCAAATATTTTTCTAGTTTCCTTTGACGTAAAGAACATCATGTCTTTGATTCAGGGAATCATATGAACAAGCTAGAAGAATAAGTATTGGCACTATGTATGATGGCCAGCTAGTTTTCTACAATCTTATGGGATCATCTCAGCCTGACGTTTGCTTCCAAATGTACATTCCTACTAGTACTAGTTTCAAAGCCATGTCAGAGAAAAGTTCTAATTCTACAAGCCATATCTGAAAGAATCTGCAAATGATATATCAAGTATACACATTCAGTAAGATTCAAGGACTCATGCCTTTATATGTGCTGTCTTAGATCTTCCCTACCTCATTTAGCCTTCACTCTAATCACAAACGTGTTTTCTACCTATTGTGTCCACAAATCATCTTTCATTTTCAAAGCTAACCCAAAGACTGCTTATCTCAATCAGTCACACCAACTTTCCTCAAATATACTCATCTCTAATCAATATCACTCTTATGGACCTATTTGCTTCTTTCACACTCACCTTGTATTATCTATTCAAATACACTTCTTCACTTCCTTTATTCTGCTTAGATTAGAATCTTCTCCAACCTCTCCACCTTGAAAATTAGAGCCAATATATCCAAACCACTCCACTGCCCCCTTGTGCTTTTTGGTTCCCAATCTTAGAAAGTGTTTTGTTTGAGCATCTTTATTTATCAATGCATATTCCATATATTTTGTTTTTGTACTTACATAAACAAAAATCTTTAGAGTTCCTTCTAATATGTAAGTTTAATGTAGAGCGAAACTGCTTTAGTCCCCAGGAACTATATTATCACTGTTTGAACAAAACTCCCCACGAAGTATCACATCCTATTAGAAGAGCTGTTTTTCATTTACAGAGTCGTTTTTTATCCATTTTGCAAATTCCACTATCTCATTTGTTAGAACGTGCTCCATATAACTAAAATCTTCCAATTGATGAGCACCCATTTCCACATGTACTTTGTCAATCCCCTGCTAGACTTTTAAAATCTCAAGGTTTCTTATGTTGTCTCTATGATTCTCCATAATATCTATAAAATAGTAGCCTCTACAATTGACCATCCAATAGAGAAACATCATAATTATTCATCAATCAACATCATCTCCAAGAGCATCAGATGTGACTCAAGATGTCTTAATGCATCAGTAACTTTTGGAAATTCAGATATCAACTTCATTCTTATCAGAAGTTGGACTGCCATAGTTCCTTTCATTATAGCAAGCACTCTTTATTATACACCACTTACTCCAGAAGGGTGGTATAAGCAATCCATATTTTTAAATATGCAATAATATAAGAAGCAGTTGTATAATGTCCTTGGCATTATCCTATTCATTAGCAGTAAAACGAAAATCAGTAAGTCCTACCAGACAATTTATCAAGAGTTAAAACTAAAAGCATGAAATTTCAAAAACAAGAGACTACCTGTCTCCATCCTTGCTGAGCAGATGTGCTTTCTGCACTTGGTTGCGTCTCAGGAGCAGCAATCAATTTATGCCACAGGAGCGAAACAACAGCAAAACATAACTCTGGTTTTTCTGCAATGATTGATCTTAAAAGAACTTGGGCACTGCAATTAAATCCTATATGCCTGTCCTTGGTGAGGAAATTGGCCAAATCAGAAGCATTCAAAGGGAAACCAGCAATGCTTTTACCCAGAGGACTTGCAGAACTATCACTCGAATCCAATGCTTTTCCACAATTCACTGAACTCTTTACATCAACTGATTCTCCATGCATAGGGACAGATGATTGCCCCAGTTCAAAGCAGCCATTACTTGTATGGTTGTTTGTCTTTCTGTCCAAATACAGAAAAGAATCCTTCCAAACAGGTGCATGCAATAAATGTGCCTCAAGAGGCTCAGCCTTGTTAACAATGGATGCAACAGCTTTACCATGGATATCAATGAGGTTGTAGAGTGACGAAGCCCTTCTGTGAATTTCACTGTCCCACTTGCATCGCATTAAGACAGAGAGAGCGTGCATGCAAGCCTTTGAACGCCTGAACAGTTCAGAGACATGAGCAGCAACCATAGCTGCAGCAACAATTTCATTTGAACTGTAACTCCATGATGTTCCAACAGACGATGGCTTAAGGGAAAAAAGTGCCTCCAAAATTGCTAATATTCTGTGTGTATGGTGAATAGCTGAGTCAAAACTATTCTGAAGCTCAATAGTAGATCCATTTATCTTAGCAGGCTTGACTAGACCATCCATATTTTTACGGTTTGAGTGATTACTCCCCCTAGAGATTAATGGAAACAGCTGCAGCTCACAGGCAAGAGCACATATAGCAGCCAAAACATAAGAATCAAATGCTGCTACAGGCCCTTGTTTTTTCGTCTTTCTAACTTTTTTCTCTCTTCTATTTTCTAATGAGACTTGAGAATCCTCAGAGCTTTCATTCCGTACACTGAAAGCATCACCCGTTGGTCTCTTGCTCCCACTGGATTGAGCCTCATAACTAACACATACAGTCAATACTACAAAAAGAAGGCGAGAAGCTAGTTCTACTGAGGCACAAGATTCTAGAAACAGCGAGTGAACCATAGTACGAAGCTCAGCCACAGCCAAATTTTTGGATGCAGACCCTAAGGAAGAAAGATGTCGTGTCCGCACAGTTTCTCATGGTATGTGTTAGGCGGAAACGTTCTCTGAAGAATAGCTTCCACTGTAGCAACAAATATCTTCATGAGACATGCTTCTGAAGGACTTCCTCTAGGGAGATATTCCAGGACCTTAAGGAGAGGTATATAGAGGTTCCATGACAGAATGGGAGGTTGCAATGGCGTTGCCACTATGATTTCTGGAAGATCGACTGCTGAAGAGCTTAGAGGGATCAGGCCATAAGCAGCTTCCCAAATGGTGCAGATTCTCCATTCAACTTCAGGGCCATGGGCACAGAGCATTGATGCAATCCCTTGGGCAGTAGCTTCTATGGTTGCTTCAGCAGCAGGCACTTCTATCTGCTTGAAACATATCTCAAGCACAGTTCAATAAATCATTCTCTCAACAAATTGTAGATCCGCATGAAAGGTAAATAACCAATATGATGAGAAAAAAATTGATGTGAACAACAATCACCTGCTTCCTATAGGATGAGACATAACCACCCAAAGGTTCATGTTGGACTTCAATCCCTTCAACTTGCCTCAATGGAGGGAAAAGCAATGCAGGCTGGGAAAGTACGCGAAACAGAAGAGCAGCTGCAGCATCAGCAGCTACACCTGCTCTCATGGACATTGCAGTTCCAATTGCACGCAGGAAATGCAAATGCATCCAGTTCCTAGGAAGCTTCATTAACAAATGCAAATGCATAAATACATGCAAATCAGAAAAACCAAAAACCACATGTACAATGATGTTCTGTCAACAAATGAAAACAGTTATAACGGAAATCACCTTAGGATGATATATCCCATGTGGGAAATTCAACTATCAAAATTTCAAATTAAAAAATTTGCATAGAATATTGCTCAGAATAAATTCAAGATAACCACAGAGTTCTTTGATAAATTTCCAGTAGATCACATTCATGAAGAGTGAGCTTTCTTGAGTAGGAACTCAAGCTTTGAGGAAAATAAATATTTGAATATCTAAAAAAAAAAAAGAGGCATGCCCACTTGAAAATGACCGAATAGCAAGAAGATTCTACATATCGCGTTCAACTCTTGTTTCATGAAGAATTAGCTTTCTGACTAGCCATTTGTAGAATAGAGGGCCAAAAACCTTTTTAATTAACTGAAGGCGTAAGAGGCATGCTCATTCAAAATAAGTGAACAAGAAAAATATTGAACTGAGAAAGGAATATTTCTAACTGCCAGTAAACAAAAACATCACAATATGATGGGCTATTACATCAATACAAGCTAAAGAACTTTGTCCTCCAGAGTAAACAGCGAATTAGAAGACCTATGGGCTTCTACTAAATCCATGGTTCTTAGATAGCCACAACAAAGCATTTACAATGCTGCCTGCTATCACTGTAAACAGATTGGCCAGATACAAACATCCATGGTACTAACCTCATGCCCCTCAATGAAAAATCATCTATTCATGGACATGGCCCCGTTAAAGCATTTGTACCACAGATATCAGGATGAATGAGAGTTTCATGCAACTTCTAAATATCCATAAGTTTTGTTTGCATTCCTAATCAAGATTCATATATCAAGCTTGAACTTCACAAGCTCCAACTAAAGCAGCTTGTAGTGGAATGCCAAAGAACCATAAGCTTTTATTGAAAAATCCCATCACATCAAACACATCAATTCCAGCTCTATATCTGACATACCCTCATTCCAGATGCGTACTCCTCGGCTGCACGAAGAAGTTCCACAAGTTGAACAGCAGCATCAAGCGCATCAGGTGCCCATGATGGAGGTGCCTCTAGAAGTCCTAGAAGAAGTCTTTGGGTAGCACTTGGTGTAGCAATCGCGTAATATCTAACAAATGAAAATTTAAGAAAAAACAGATTCATTAAAGAATTCAGGAAAAAGAGAAACCTTTGTTAAAGACTTTGGTTGTGAAAGCTACCTATGAAATAAACGCGCATATGGCTCAAGAGCCGGTAAGCCAGCAACTAGATGCTCGTCAAGAGCTGTAGTGGGAGGAGGGAGTAATAGTGCAGGAACTGCAACTGCTGTTAAAGTAGCAGTTTCATAGCGAGCAACTTCCTCATCACAAACACTCAAAATCACACCTGCGCCATTTGCAACTGCCCACCTTGGGGTCGATGGCATGAGTTGAGGGTGCTTTCCAGATCCTCGAGAGGTAGCTAATGATGAAACCAAGTCAGATTATCATAATGTTATATGCTACATTTGACTAAATAAAAGCAAGATTTCCTTGGGCAAATCCACCATTAGCTAGCTAAAAGTGAACTGATTAGAAACAAGTGGAAGACATGCAAGTTCTTAGTACAACCGTAGCGTTAGGTACTGAAGTTATTGTTTCTGTTACAAATATGCATTGCCCTCTGCTTGTTCGTTTCCAATTAGGTAGGAGCCTCTACATCAAGCATAAAGGGGGTTAACAGCCTTAAAGTTGCAAAAGTCTAATTCATATAGCAACTAAATGGCACACGCAAGATCAGGTAAAGACACTCTTAACCAAACTTTATCTCACAAAATGGGTTCAACTGTATGAATCCTCCTTCACAAACTGATAAGATGATAGATCCAAGTTCTATTTTGGTTTCATTCAAATCATCAGTCTTAATTTGTTCTTTCGTTGAAATATTACTTCCTTTTATTGTGGCATTGACTACAATCATCCTTGATTCTTTTACTTTTCCTCAGTTATCCTAATCTACAAATTTTCTTGCAAATTAATACCCAATCTGAAAAATGCTAACACTACACCTCTAACTTCTTTACAATGTCTTCTGTTCTTTCATTTGTATCTGATTTAGAAATAGGCTGCAAGTACAGCTATTTCAGTCTTTCAAGCATGTCAAAGTCAAGTTCTTTACATATTTGGTCGTACTAGAAAGCAGGTCTACCCACCATGAAATTGCCATCCAGTAAAAGCCATCATATATTACAATTTCGGAATGGACAAGATATTGCGCCATGAGCAGTCATGAAATCTTTCTGCAAATTTTGCCCAACACTGATTCTAGTGCCAGCTCTTCCGGGTAGTAAGAGCTTGATTTCTCAATGCTTATGGAGAGGGTAGACTAACTTCAGTTTCCAGCATCAAGCTCAATTTTGGAATGGACAAAGATATTGTGCCATGAGCAGTTATGAAATCTTTTTCCAAATTTTCCCCAAAACTGTGATTCCTATTGCTAGCTCTTCCAGGGTAGTAATAAAAAGCTCTAAGAGCCTGATTTTCTTGACAATCATGGTGATAGTAGACTAACTTTAGTCTTCAGCATTAAAACGCAAAATTGGAGAATACAAATGAAAGGTTGGACAGAATTGTAATAAAGCTATAGAGGTATTTGGAATTTATGGACATTTTGTGTGTTTGCCTATCTGCAAGAAGCTATTTATCCAAGAGGCAATTCCAGATCTCAATGGATAGAGAGAGATTAACATTCAGCAATAGATAATGGGGGATGATTTCAAATATTCCCCCATTGACCTTGAATCAGTTTCAAATCTGACTTCCACTTATTTATTTTCAGCTTAATTAAGGGTTAACAAGAGGAATGCAATTTCAAGGTTCAGCTGGATCACTTCTTATCCTTGATAAATATCCTGTGGTAAGCATGCATGATACAAAGGAACATTGACTAGCAATCTGAACTTTGAGTTTTATTGGTGTCACTAAACTTCAATTTCAGTTTGATTCACCAAATGCAGTGAATTTTGATTTACTTTCAATGGATGCACTTTGGCTTTTTCTAGCAATATTCCAGTGCTGTTGATGGGCTGCCTATGTGGCAATTGAAGCCACGTATGGGGATACGTCAAGCTGATATAGCATCAAGTTGGTGCCACATCA
This sequence comes from Corymbia calophylla, assembly GCA_014182845.1. Lineage (NCBI taxonomy): Eukaryota > Viridiplantae > Streptophyta > Magnoliopsida > Myrtales > Myrtaceae > Corymbia > Corymbia calophylla. The sequence goes on along the minus strand of CM024698.1, from coordinate 22,150,046 downwards.
GCAGTAACCCCCACAAATGGGGAAAAAAAAAAAACGCTGATGTAGTATCCGATCGGCATCACATCTGCAATAACCCCTCAACAATTTGAAAAAAAGGAAAAGAAAACCGAAAAACACCTGGCAGCTCTCTCTCCTCCCTCTCCCCCCATCTCTATTGTTCTTTCCCTTTTTTCCTTCCATTTTTCTTATTTTTGACATTTGAGATTGCTGTGACACCACTCAGACACACAACACCTCTTCACTACAAGATTATGTACTATCATTTGGTACATCAGAGTGTGTGGTGCTGCATGCATCAGTACATTGTATGAACCAAAATAAGATTACTCACAAGTTATAGGAGGCTTAAGTTCTCCGGCTGCATACTTTCCCATAACACCACCACACCTGTAATTGTATAAAACAAATTATTAGTTCTGTACGAAGGATGTTCTTGATACATTACATTTCTGATACAAGACTTGTTCATTTCTGTGTATGTGCAAGGTAGGTAGGAAGTAAAGGGTTGGGGTTGAGGGATACACCAAAACAATATATTATCCATTATAACACCAAATTGGGCCAGGGAACTTGTCAAAGATTTAATGCTCAACTAGATACAATGCCAAAGAAAGGAAGTGATGAACATGCATGAGTTTTTTAACAGTGAAGACTTGCTACCTAATGATCTATGATGTGAAAGATGGCTCTGGGAACTGTTCATCACATGAATGATGTTTGGTAAAGTGCACCTAGTCTTGGTGAATCTATTATATTCAATTGAATTCCTTTCCTATTTGTCTTTGGTGATCTTGTGTTTATATTGTGTCTAGCCTTGGTGAAGTTCCCTCGTACATTCCCCATGTCCTGAATGTAATATCCAATTAAAATCCTCTTATTTATGAAAACCAAAGCTACTTGTTGTCGCAAGTTCTGTGATTCAGCAGGGGAATGTCTGTGAGAGACTGTACACACCATCGGAAGTAATCACTTCTGATTCCAAGAGGAGCGGCGAGCAATATATCAGTAATCCATGGAGACAGAGGCCTTATAGGTCTCCTTTCCTGCTGAACCAAAGGAACAGAATCTCCCTCTTTAGATTTACTAGTTGAGGCACTGCTGCAGCTATTGCTTCTGTCTGGTTCACCATTCTGATGTTCTGTCTTATATATCGGACGATTGTAGAGGGTCAACATTCTCAAAATCTCCCCACATGCCAGAGCCCACTGCTCAGAATACTCATTCTGTGATGAACAGGATAAATGTAGCATTCAGAACTACTATAATTAGTAAAATCCAATCCAGAGACTTATGAAGTTTAAGAAGCAGACCAGTGAAATAACCTATAGTTTCATAAAACTGAAGATTGAGTACAATTAATGTAGCTTGAAAAAGAACGAAAATGAAGCTTGTAAGAAGTTTTTATCATGGTATCATACCTCACTACTTGGACAGACCAACGAAATGAAAGATGCAAATGGAGGCTTGTCCCTATCATACACCAGTGAACCATCAATAATGCAGGAGATTATCGGAAGAACAACAGCATGACCATGTTCTGGATGGTGAAGAACAAATGTGGCTGGCAATCATTCCAAAGAAAAAAACCAACATCAAAATTTCTGTCAAAAGAACAAATGATAACTACTTAATGTTTAATGGTCGCAGTAGTTACTACACAAAGTTATATAGTATCAATACCCAATACATCGTCGAACAGGCACTTTTCTTTTGATGGATAACGGCTTCGGATAAGCTGTTGCAGCAACACACATCAGTTAGCAAGATTAGTTAATTCTAAATAAGAGTAAAATGTGAAAACAACTTAATCAGTACAGTAAGGGATATATCTTATCTCAAAAATTAAGAAGCCTGCTAGAGGTAAAGCAGACAAGGTCATACCTCAGCAATATCATCTGGAAATTGTTCTGACGTGAACTGACCAAAAAGCTCAACATAAGCATTAACCTGAGCCTGCAGACAAGAATGTACAACAGTTGACCGGGGAAGATAGCAGCAAAGAATAGGCAATATAACAAAATGGTACATTACTTTCGTATAAGCTAGAAGAATACCAAGTTTGACAGTGAAGAATTCCCGGGCCAGTGTTAAGTATCATTTAAAATTAATATGCAATATTGCCAAGGATGGATTTACATATAGAAACAGACCAGTTGCCTCTGCTCCTATCTACAGTAAGTCGTAGTCTAGTGTTATTTTTAAAGATCTCATGTTTGGTGCCCCACAAAAATTCATAGAAAATACTTCACAAAGCTAGTGTTTGACACATAATGGCGGCATTTTGCCCCCACATCCAGCCAACTTAATGCAAAATCATATAATCATGGCCCGAAATTCACTACATGTTAACTAAATATCATTTCTATTTATAATGTCTGAATATTTGAGGAAAAGATGTCATATTAATTACTGAAACTTCAATAGACTTCAATGATGTATCTGCTAAGGAACTCCGGAGTCTGCCCCCACCAAGACAAAGTTTCTAGTCCCTCTCTGACCATCGCCCTTCTTTTAATGTCATCGTCAAAACCAGAAAGCATTGCTTCCTGGAATTGCAAACATGACTCTGGCAGAAGCGCACATGATTGTGGAACAGTAGCCTCTTTTAGCAATTTTAGAAAGTCTAAAATGTCCTAACTATTGTTGATCACTGTAACAATCATTAACATGTCAGATTCAGCTAAATGATTGACAGACCTCATTGTGACTGGGTTAGATGAGATTACTCTTCTGAGGCATGAATTAAGCAAGACCCTCAAAACATGTCAAGGACAAGTCAGGACAGAGCAGACCCTCAAAACATGTCAATATTTTTTGACATGTAACTTCCGTCCATGCGAGAGGACCATACAATCCTCCAGCAATTAAGCACACATGCAGTGGCTCCAAGCTCATGTCGAGTCACTAATGAAAAGATAAGTTGCCCAGGTCTAGGGGCATAGAAAGAGTCTGTTCAAATTCATATGTGCTATTATATGATGCAGCCCCCGTATCCAGTGCTTTAAGCATCTCATCTATTGCCTATAGAGCTAACTTCTATAGAACAAAACAAGGAAATCTCAAGATATTTTCCACACCTTCTTTTGCAGTATATCTTGTGGAGGAGGCCAGAATAGTGAAGAATACTGAAGGCCGTCAATCCACCTCTCACACACAGCCATTAGAAGGTCACAGGCGTTGAAGGAAAACCAGCTACCCCTCAACCGCAGGAAATAGTACGAAAGTGATGAACCAGCGCAAAAACCATCCGTATTCAATTCGTGGGCTGCCGACCAGGAATCAGTTCAACGTAACAATGAACATCGGCGGACAAGCTATACAGCAAAGGCGACCTGAATCAATGGCGGAACAACTCCAGATAATTACTGATATCCCACGGTGCACACGCGAATCTCCGGTCCGAGCCTCCAAAACCCAAGCTCCTGGGTGTTGGTAGGCCAGTGACCACCAAATTCAACCGAACTCAAAATTTCCTGCAGAAAGGACCAAGTAATCATCACAAGTTCAGCAGGAAGGAATTCAAACAAACGCAAGCCGAGAGAAAGCCGTACTGTCACACAAGATCAACAAACGGAGCCACCCCAATTCCATTTCGGCCTGACTACGTAAATCTAAAAACTCAAGTATCCAAAATCACCAGAAATTTTCATTTTCATTTTCATTTTTTTTTTTTTTTTTTTTGCTTACGAATCCTCACACCAAACCAGAGGACATCTTCACCCCAAAATCGGAAATTTCTCAATCCCTTAACAACACTCGACGCATTCACACGACAACAGCAGAGGTCGAGCTCCAGGCCACGAAAAAACGAGCCCCAAAAAGGGGAAAAAAAGAAAAAATAAAGAAAAAGAACAGCCAACACCATGAACTGACCTTTGCAATCTCGCGCTCCCAAAAGAAAAAAAGTTCAGGAAGGAGCGCGCTTCTTCGAGGGAAAGCGGCACTTCACTCAGAATTCCTGCGCGGCGCTGTGAGGAGGGCGGAGAAGGAAATATTTTATCGTAATCAGGAGGAAGAAGAGGAGGAGAGGAGGGAGAGGAGGAGGGCTGAGTGAAGTTTTCTGGTGGTTAAGAGAGAGAGAAAGGGGCGAGGGGGGGTTGGAGAGAGAAGATCTTTTCCAAGCCTGTGAGCTCGAGATCGCTGCGAACGTGGCAAGGGATATTTTCCTCTCGCGTGAGAGGCCGAGTGCCACGTCATGTCAGTCCATGCCGCCCCCCATATGCCCCCCATGAAAAACCCATGACATGGTGCATGTAATGATCTCCCGTTCGTTGACCCCTTCTTTCACCCAAAGGCCGTGAAATGATGTTTAAGCCAAGTGCCCTTTCAATCTCCATCTTCTATTTTTAAATTTCAAAAAAATAAAATAAAATCTTCGAGAAATGATGGCCCAGATTACTTGTACAATCTATTAATGAACAAATATTTTCATTATTTGTAAGACTATTTACGCATAAATGATATCGATAGCAAAAATAATTTTTATAATAAGATTTTTTTGGATAAGTCCATTAAAAATTATAAAATTTATTACGAAAGTACAAATCAGTTATAAAAAATTTTAAAAATACAATTAAGTCTTAAAAGTTGCGGTGAAAATGCAATCAAATTCTAAAAGTTATCAAATTGATTCAATTAAATCCTTCATTTGATTACACTTTTTTAAAATTCTAAAACGCAATTACACTTTCGTGATAAATTTCAAGACTTTGTTTAATATTTTAAAGTTTTAAGACCCGTTTGTATATTCGCGACAAATTTTAGAATTTTCAATACATCCGTTTTTCTAAATCAATTTTTTTTTTTTAGCGAAACCAAAGGACCTTAAAATGACAACGGAAGCCACATAACATGCCAGATCGAGCATCCACAATACCGATTATTCAAATGCGAAAGAAACCCAACTTCCGTAGAATTGAATACTCTTTTCTTCCCCTCTTAGAACGAACCATAACCATCAACTTAAATTCCGCGAACCTCTGACGAGATCAGAATATATTATAACTCAGGAGACTCTCGTCTTTTTTTAATAACGTTTTACTTTGGTAAGTGGGCTGTCCGGAGTGGGAAAAATTCATTCGTCAAGACACTAAAAAAAGGGCGGAGAATAAAGTTAAAGAGTGACCTCGACGGGCACTAAACGTTTGAATTATTTCTCGTATTAAAGTCGCGCAATTGAGAAGGTCAAATGGTTGGGAGCATGATGGCGTCCCAGAAACTATACAATAAATAAATAAATAAATAAAAAGGAGAAGGGGGTGGCGAGGCGACGCGAATATAAAAATGGGAGCCCTTGTCGAGTACTGTGCTAGATATTTTCGTTGAAGTTTCGTGGGGCAAACGTTCGACTGACGAGTGCATGTCCGCCTCGTGCACGTGTCTTTTCCTTTTTCTTTTCTTTTTTTGTTTGCCATAATTGAATTAGGGTTTTGGGCAAGCCACTTGGGCAAAAAGCCTTTTGCAACTTGGGCAAGTGTCGCCTGCAATTGGTGCTTCTTTTCCTTTCCGAAATGGAATTTGAGTAGACAGCATGCAACAGTCTGTCCTTGTTTCAAAAAAAAAAAGTATGTAATTATTTGTATCGATTACGACGGATGATGTTCCAGGCAAGACGAACCTTGTTTCGACGCAATTTAATTGGACGACAGAATATCTTTCACCGAAAGTCTATTCACAAAAAAGATGGGTTCTATGAAATTCCAAATGGAAAATATAATAAATGCACAAAAAAATCCATGGATATACTTCAACGGAATTTATTGGACGGCAAAGCATCCATAATCAACAATAAAGATATAAATCGAAATTTAATCGATGACGAAATATCTAAAAAGTACAATTAAGATTTATATCAAAATTTAACTGATGTTGATATATCTAATAACTACAATTATGACTACGATATGAGAATCGAAAGATCATAAGATTTGTTTATTTGTGTGGGTGTTTTCTACAATACATAGATGCTAGCATTCATGGCGTTCAGAACATAACTACCTATAAGAAATTGTTTAATGGTTTCAACCATGTCTTTACATCTCCGAAACTTTCGGTTTTATATCTCGACTTCGCCACGACTTCTTAGGTGGTTACCAAATTTAGATGAATAGCTTCCTTATCCTACGGTTATGAGAAGTTTTCAATGACACTTGTCTGCAAGAAGCTCAAATATTTGAAAATATTGCTACTCGACAGTTAAATGTCAATGTCAATGTACTAACTTCATCCTAGCTAACACATATGCCTTCAATGGCTTCCTTGACTGTCGACGCCCTTCGAGTTGTTTGACATCTATGTCAAGGATGCTTAAATAAGCGAAAATACCGCTTACTCATCAAGTTGTCTACTGTTCTCTTCATTTTTTCTATGACTTCTACTACTCACCAAACTCTATTTCGATCGATTAAGTTTACGACTAGTCCATTGGTCTTTTTTTGGGTGTAAATAAACCTGCAGTTTATCGCTCACCAAACTTCATTTTGATCAATTAAATTTATAACTAGTTTATAATAATTAAAAATTAGTCATTTTTTGGGTGTAAACAAACCTGTATTTTTTTTTTTCATGAGACCAAAATGATGAAAAATGCTCGAATTCGTTTGCAACGAAGGTTTTGTAACATCATTGCTAAGTAATTGTTATGCTCGGTAAGAGTTTCGGTATTGGCTGTCTTTCTTTTACAATATATTTTTTGAATACCAATTATGGAATTGACATTCTTCTCCTTTTCGTTAGTTCGGAGATCATGACTAGATCATATCAAGTATGGAACGAAGACAAGAAGAATGGCCAAGCTGTCTCTTCCCTTCTTTTTAAGATTACAGACTACTTTGCCAATATGAATTTTAGTAACACGGTGAAAACTAATTAAGTAGCGTGATGTGAAGCATAAAGAACAAAAAAAATAAAAATTCAAGAGAGATGGGTCGAAGATGAAAGGGCCTAGGTTGCATGGCCGTCGCATGGCAATCGAGATGGGTCGTAACCGCAACCATCCTTGATGAGAAGCAAGGGTTGTCGAGTTGATGCCTAGATAAAACCCAAACACGAAGAAAGAGACAGTGATACGAGTAAGTGACCCAAATTCTTGCAACTTTAAGTTGTGCGACCTAGATCAGTATCACTGTTGATAGTAATAACAAACTCAAGCCCTAAAATTTGCAACTAATCTGTCACCTTTTGACTATAGTGACGAGACTCTATCACACAATTATATCTCATACTGGGTAAGTGTTGATGGTGGCACACGAGAGCCTAATGCTCCATCCTCTTTGATCGTACCTGTTAAGAATCTTTGAGTAATGGTCATTATTTACTTCAACGCAGGGGCGCAATTCAAGGAAAAAATAAAAACAAAGAAGTCTATTTCTATTTGCAAAAAGCAACATTTCCATTTAGTCAATAAAATGAAAAAGAAAAAGAAAAGGAAAAGGGTTCAATCACGAAGTATTCTTATTAATTTAAAATTCGATAAGCAAAAGATAAAAATAAATAAAAAAACAAGAAACTCGTGCTTGGACGCGAAAAACAAGCCAGCCACAGCAAAATTCGGATTCCCCAATCTAGGATAGACCAGCTCAAAGCGGAGGCGACGGGCAGCAGGGTGTCCTGCCCGAAAGAGGGAACGGGCCTGTCCTGCGACCGCCACGTGGCGTGTCGGGTGGATGGAACCAGCGGGCAGCGTCCCCGGGCAGAGGGGGCAATGGGGGGCGACAAATATCTTCGTGCCGAATGCGCGTATCCTCCCTCTCCCCTCCTCAAGCAAATTAAGATATTTGGGCGACCAATGAGAGACGAGCTCTTGATATATTCCCGAGATCTCACCCATCACACACGTGGCGCGCCCTCGTGCGAGATTTAAATCCCGCGTCTCGTGACCGTCCGATCCCCTCCCCGCCCTTCGCTCCTCGCCCTCCACTTGCCTCCCCGTGACGCCGGCGCGGGCCCCTCCGCGGGGTGGATGATGACCGCGATGATGATGATGCGCACTGCCATGACATGCCATGCCATTGAAAATGCCGTGTCGTAGCACATGGATTTTACCGTTCTTTTTTCTTTTCTTTTTGTTCTTAAAATTCTGAGGACCGCGTGGGGGATACAAGTTGATAAGAAAGCAAGCGACATCCACTGAACATCCTTGATGATGAATTACGTGTTCATGATTATCCGTTTCGATTTTGATCCTTTCATTTTATTTTCATTTATCCTCGAAGTTAAAAGGAGCCGAAAGGAGTTCCGTAATTTACCCCCGTACTTATGGCCTTGATTGTTTCCAAATGATTATAAAAAAAAAACTGTTTTCATATCATTTGAAATAATTATTTAATATAAACAAGGTTTTATTGTGATGATAATTTATGTCAAAGCATTTTTGATAAGTGATAAAGATGTTTTTTATTTGTTCATTTCTTTAAGAGCTAAAAGCAATAATTTGTAAGAACGTATTTTTTAAATTATTTATTTTTTGTGAAATAAATAAAGCTCTATTTCAGAATATTTTTCAGTACTTTCCAATTTTGTCCTTAATAAAAACAGCGAAATGAAAACTCCACAGCAAAGCAGAAGCAAACGAGGATACCAAAAGTCCAAAGCAATTTCGATTCCGTAAATTTTACGGTCAACCTGGGAAAAAAAGAAAATCAGGAGAAAGATAAAAAAAAACTCCGACGGTTGGCGATACTTACAAAAGAATTAGATAAAAAAAAACTCCGACGGTTGGCGATACTTACAAAAGAATTTAACACGTGTACAGTCGGGTGAATTGTGCCAAAGGGGAAAAGCATAAAAGCGTTCGTTAGGTACACGGCGGTCGATCCGAAACCGACGGTACGACGAATGGGGCGCGTCGTTTTTGGGGGCGAGGCATGTGGGATGTGGTCGAAAACTCCGGGCAAGTGTTCCGTCAAAATAGAACAATCTAGAACCAAAAGAGGAAAAGAGAGAGTGGTGGGGGCGGGGGCGGGGGGGGGAGCTGACATTGATTAAAAAAAGAAAAAGAAAACAGGGGAAATACACTAAATACGCAACGTAGCACTAACTCGGTAGTGGGAGAAAAGTCAAAAGGATGAGGTGGAAAGTCGGTTTACCACTCGAGATAATATAAAATTCAGAGGAAAAGATCAACTCGAACTCCTCCTCCCTCGGTGGTGACGATGATCATGATCATGTTGATCATGGCAGGTGGCACGAATTTGATCTCAGTAAAAGATTTCGATACGAAAGCGACCCCCTTTCGAAGGCATCTTAAAAAAAATTTCATGAATTGATTTTTTGAATTGTTAATTGATCTGATTTTTATTAAAAAAATGATTGACCAAGGTTAAAGAAAATGTACATACTTTCGAGATTAAGGGAACTGAGTTGCCATCCCAAGAAGGAGGAAACATTCCCCTTGATCACGTTTTATCTGATTACGAAATTACCCAAATACTTTATGGATTTAAATTTAAATTTGTGCAATAAGCTTGCTCGCTATAAGAAGGAAAAAAGAAGGAGGAGGGAACCTAATCTTTAAATTAAAAAAATCATAAATTGATACTTTATGGTGCATTCGAGAAAATCCACAAACCAATGCCTCTATTAAACTCTTCTTTCCGTTGGCATTTCATCTTATATCCTGTCATTGGCATAGGTGGCTAATAACTGTAAGATGAATTCATCGGGACAACAACGGTCGTGACGTGAAAACCCCACATGTGTCGACACGTATGCATCTCGTCTCAAAAGGGGGCAACAGACAAAATGCGAGCAAAAGAGTAAACATAAGACGAGGGCATCGAGGGGCACCCCAATTCAAAAGAATCTTTTACGAGATCGAAAATCGAGGTGGGATGAGACGTGTCGGGAGCGTATTGGAGGATCGACGGGACACGCGGAAAGCTAGGGGAAACACAGTAAATTGTTGCGAAGTGGGTGGTAAAAGCCAAAAAGGGCACATGTGGCAGCAGGAGAAATGGCCACATTTTCAAGATGGGGGCCCACCACGGAGGCACAATGATTGAGCGATTTAGCCAATAATGGGGCTCGGTAATGCAATGGTCGGTCGTCAGGATAGCTACGTGCCCCGCCCCTCCCCTCTTAATTTAATGAATCGCTGTCTTACCTTTGATTCGCACGATAATGGACAAAATCAACGAAACGGCAAACCACGCACACAATATTCCCACCAGAAAAACCAACCGTAGAAGCAGTGGTATCAACGGTTTTGTTTGGATTTTCGGAAAATCCGAATCGAATTGAATCATCTGGGTGCACGTGAATTTTAGACTGAATTGCGCACTGAAACCGAAGAATTGGTTCGGTTTGATTTTTCGATTTTCTTTTTTGAAATATCGAAAAGAAGTTCAGTGGAAAAGTAAAGAGATTGTATGAATTTGGTTATTAGAATCGGAATAAAAAATGGTCATTTTTCCAAATCGAACCGATGGAAATGCACAAGAATTAAATTCGATTCTGACACTCCTAAGTAGAAGCAGGGACAGAAATCGTCAAAGAGTGTATAAATTCGAGCCCGCTGACATATCAAATTGGATATGCATTCACTTACAACCTTAAGCCAATTATCTACTTTGTTCCACACAAATTCTTCAATGCATGGACTTTCTGACACGTCTCACGTGCGCATCTCTAGGATCAATGCAACTCGCCTTTTTATCTTGTTGACAGCGACGATTAGGCTAAGCCCGCCACCGAGATGCTTTACTAACTTAACAACGGAATTAATCGAATTTCGTTTTACGTCGCATTTCAGTTCGGCTGCAGTTGATATCTACAATTTAGCCAAAAGCCTCATCAAATGGAGAAGTTGCAGGTGTCGTTAGGTTGCAATGACTGCTCTTCTCCTTATCAAATTTGAACCACACCACGCATCTGACTTTCGCACAACTTCAGAAGAACGAACGTGGAAAAGCAGCCATTTTTTCCTCAATTCATAGGATGTCGCATTCATAGGTTCGGCGCGCCGTGCGGTGAATTTCCTTCGGGCCTGCTGGGCAGAAACTTCCGGCATGGGAAAGGGTATGCATCGATAGGAAGAGCTGTAGTAGGGCTTATCGTGATTGTCTTAAACGTGTCCGAGGCTCGACCGATGATTGACGTAATTGAATCGTTGAAATGTTTCGCCATCTATGGACGCTTTCGAGAATCCAGAAACCAAATGGATCATGCCCTCGTCCATGGCATAGCCCGAAACCTGAGAACATGTCCGGACATTGTAGATTCAGGAACAAAGCTGCACGGTTTCCTTCCATTGCTTGTTGATGAACGAGACGCTTATGCAACAATAGAGCGAAATGTCAGAGCAGTGAAGCTCAGCATACAGCAAAAGATCTAACAGAGCGGCGAGACAGTAAAAGGTGCTGAGAAAAGACTGAAGTTTCGAACGCTCCGTCACAACTCATAAACTCATCCCGCATCATGAATCGGTGTGGCGGAACAGTACAACATCATCAATTCAGCATGGCATGAGAGGAAGAAACAATGCATGTTTTGTATTGGCAAGCTTTCTCAGAAAAAAGGCTGCTGGCCGAGCACGATCCATGTAGACACTATGATAATCATGTACAGACACAACATACTTCAGCCCCAATCTGCTAAACCTACTTCACAAGCCTCTCTTCCTAAAGGTATTTACACAGTAATGCAACTGCGATGTACAGAACCAGCGACAGTAACACAGACCAATGAATGAATGGAAAAACGTGGTAGCAATACCGAAAATCCGTGTTAAGTTGTGGAGGCTACCAAATCCTTGCCTCTTCTTTCATGATATCTCATCTTCCTTCAGAGCTCCCAACTCGGCATCTCCCCCCCAAACCAAAAAAAAAAAACACAGAACTTGGGAAAGAAGATCACAGCCCGTTAATGGTCGCTACACGTTCCACCGGAGTGACTCTAAATGGCAACTGCAGTGTCAAGAAACAAGCGACCCGTTCATCTACTACTCCATACTATTCACCTCTTCGATTATAGACGGTCCTATAAGAGCATCAAAGCCCACGTTCGCCGCAAATTCCACGTTTTCAATCTCTGCATCGGTGTAAGTGAGGGCACGCTGCAACTTCTTTGAAGAAAACACCTCAACTTCTGCCACGTATGTGGCGGTCACAGGTCGATGATCAGAGAGATTTATTTCAGCTCTCCTATAGCAGAGTTGTCTCATTCCTCTGCCGTACGAAAGAATGCGGTCACACCTGAAAGGGCAATTCAGGATTTAAGTAATTGAGCATAATGAACACTGTAAAACATGTTCAGCAAGATCATGCCATGCCGAGCGGCTAAGCTCAAGTGGATGTGGCAGGAAAAAGAAAACAATGAAAAATCAACATATATTTGACAGCTGCTTTATGCATTTCAATGTACTCCACATCGTTGCTGAGGTAATCGTATGAACAGATAGGTACTCCATAGATAAGATCGGAGAATCTTGATTATGAATAGATAAGATCCTTTGAGTATGACATGCAACTAACACATTATAAAACAAGTTTGGAGTTGTGTATGCAAAAAAATAGATACTTACATGTAATCAAATGTCCATGCAGACCTTATGCAGTAAAAAATCATGCTACTCTGTTATTCAACATCAAAGCCACACATCTAAGTATCCTCAACGCTACAATGTCATGATATAAGGAATGCCATGTATTCTCAAGGCCACATTTCCTAGGGAACTTCATTTTGAATGCATATTTGGAATTGGCAGGGTTCTGAAGGATAACCAAGACTAAACCACTTCACATCGCCAACAACTTGAGATTTCATGGCACTGAGAGTCAATGTTAGTATAGTAAGCAAAACAAAAATTTGCCATGGAAGCAGGGAGAAGCAATGGTTGTAATAGATGGCAATGAAACAAACATTAATCTCATTCGACCACTGGGAAGCATAAGCATACCATGATGGAGTACGTCTTCCAAACTTGGGATCCTCTCCGAAATACTTCTCTGAATTATCTTCGTACTTGTATGTGGGTGGGAAATTCAAAGTACCCTCGGACCACCCATCAAAAGCGCGGCCTTTTCTTAGCTCTCGTACAAGCTGTTGAAAGGTTATGGCAATAATCAGCTGGGGTCGTATAAAATCAAGTTCAATTTGGTGTTCTAAGATAAATCTGCGATGAGAGAAAAGCAACAGCATCCCACCCAAATACGGGTCGCCCTTTGGTCGAGATTTGCATTCATTCGCAGAAAACCATAGAAAAAGATGCTACTTACTAGGAAAATCGGTTCATGTGGAGAATAATTCAAACACATTGTACAAAACAGTCTTCCAGACTGTAAATCCTAACTTATACAGCATGATACCATCTTGCATATGCAAATTTGCTTAAGCAGATAAAATGTCCTGAAATAGACAACTCCTAAAAAAGATCTCCTTAATAGATTGTCATTATTAATCCTATAAGGTGGGTTCTGGAAACAGTAAAGTTCATGAATACAATGGACATGGATTGACCCTCAAAACCATTGCTGCTAATGCAGATAATAAAAGATTGTGGGATGTCTACCTGATCTCTCTCAAGCAACTTAGACCACTCCTTTTTTGAGATGAGTTCTGTTGTTTTCTCATATGACAAGTTGATCCGGTAGTTCAAGTCACCTAACCAAATAATTTTGCTGCAGGGAACATGAATTTAGGTCAATCTTCCTGAATGTAGAAAAATATGAATGTTAAAACATTCTGTAAACTAGAATTGAAACATGAATGTTAAAAAATTCTGTAAACTAGAATTGAAATTATCTGTCCTCATTTTTTTTCTCCAAAACTACCCACTCACTCTCTTGAATAGGTCAATATAGTAGATTCTTAGATCAAACAGGTCAGACATAACTCCAACTATGACAGCATAACCATTTTGCATCACTCCATCAGGTGTGTTTGGTCCTTTTTCTATCTGGCAATTAAAAAAATAACTATAGAAAAAGGTCCTTTACGTACTCTACATCCAATTATGATATCAAACAGACAAAATCTAATATGTGCACCTAGGGACTAAGATCTGAACGCTTCATCAGGTAAAGCCAAGCCAAAATAATGGTTTTCAAAGTCTTTATTAAAACTGCATAATCTGAATTTGTTAGATCCTTCTAACTCCTCAATGTCATTAGATGTGTCAACAGCCAAACAATGATTCAAGTTATATCAATTGATACCAAATTATCCACAGCTACCTAAAGCATTACAAGGGTAACATGATAAATAGCTACAACTTTAATGTTCGTGTTCTCAAGATATAATGAACTGGAAATCACAATCTTATCCATGCTGTCAAGGTAATCACATTTTCTTTCAAACAACAAAATTCTGCATAGTTTAGGATGCAGCAGCTAATAGTGTATGCCCGTGAAAAGGTTGTGCCAACATTCTAACCGGATACAAACAGTTGAATGAGTCTTCAGTCCTATAAACCAGATACAAGTTGTTCATGGAACAAAATGGCAACATAAACCCACGAGAGAAAGGCAAAACCACAGAGAAGTATACCCAGGAGCTAGCAATGTCAGTAATAGTATTACATAAAACCAAGGTAGTTTTATCTATCAGATGGCAACAATCCATTCTGTCTAAATGAGTATGAGACAACTGAATAGTTTACTCCAAAGTTGAAGTGAGATGGAAACCAAAAAACAATGAGACATGTTTATGTGCAGTGAAATGGAATTGAAATACTAATAGAAAATATATATGTACTAAGTCTTAGAACTCACTCATGTTTGAGAATACTTCTGGGAAGTTTGGTTCCAGACGGTGGATGAAAGTGAGTTCTACGATGTATTTCTTGCACATCAGCATTCCTCTTCAGTTCATCTCCATCCTTTTCTCCCGAGGTAAGATGAGTGCATATAAAGCAGAAGAACGTCTGATAAATGGACATACTGACTGATACTGATCCCTGAAAGAATCAAGTTTTCAAATGTTTCCGATTATTATGAGGTATTTGTACAGCAAAAAGAAAAGGTCAACTGGATGACATAGTGAATGAACCCCAAAACATGGCAAGTAAGTTTCCGAATGCAAACAGTGAATCTTAAGGCATGAGCATCCCAGACACACTGTGTTACCGGTAAGCAGCACAAAATGAAAGCAACATACTAGAATTATTTACTCAGCAAAAATAGTACTAGAATTATTTAATAGAACAATAAAGAATTGCGAGTACTTCAATGGAGGACCAACCTTGTTGCCTATGTAGCCCATAACGCCTACACCAACAGTCGACACCTTCAAGTTCTGAATGTGCCTGCGTAAGCTCCTGCGAACCCAAATTGTTAGGAATATCCCAACCATCTGCTTGCTGACTATCCTGACAAAATGTGTTTGCCTTTTCCGTTTCAAAAGGGATTCAATGTCCAGTTCTGCTAGCAAAGACAGATCTGGTGGAGCCTCATTTGTAAATGACTTGAAGGAATTAAATGTTCTGAATGACTTTGACACTTGAAACGATCTTATTGATTTGAAAGAATTTGGTCTCTCCAGAACACCATGAGATATTAAATTAAATGGAGGCTCTGGCCAGCTTAAGCCAATTCGCTCAGAACCACTCAGCATTCTTGTCAATTTTGTGTTGCGCTGAGCAAATGGAAATTCTACTTGCTCTCCTGTCCTTAAGCAATTTAACCGATCTAACCTCTTTGGAGAAGAGAATTGCCTCTCCAAATCTTGGCCATCCGGCTCACCAAACTTGCCACTGTCAGCATACTGTGCACCCCCGAGAGTCGTAAATGAACTTCCATCTGTGACTGGTCTTTCCTCACAAAAGCCATCAGGTTCATCATTAATAGGATGAACTTCCTCATCGCCATCACTGTCAGTCTCAAGTAGTAACTCCTCTTCAATGTCAGGGATGTCTTCGGATGGTTTAAACCTTGATGGAGATGGAGGATCGCTATAGCATTTAACCTTGGGCTTTGTGGGTCGGACTCTGTTCAGTGTTTCGCGTATGATGTTTTCCCATTTTGGTACTGGGCGGTTATCTTCGGCCCCAAATATATTTCCAGCATTTAAGGGCACGATCTCTTGAAGACTGCAATGGATAGTGGAAGTCACTACTTATGAAGCTAATACTACAAAAAAGTGAATGGCAGTTTTATTGTTTCAGTTACACAAAATAAGCTCTCCCAGGAAGAACCCATGAAATGCCTCCATGGAAAGTAATTCCACAGAGGTGGCAAGCTTAAAGCCTACAATCCGAACTCAGAAGTACTTGGGAAGACTAAAAGGAAGTACATACCCAAGCACATAGATGTCAGCAGGCTCACTGATGTTTAGCCATTCATCAATATCCAGATCATCAGGTGGGAGCTTTCCTCCAACATTCCATGTCCCAACGTGTATCCTAGGAACAAGCAAGAATACTTAAAGATTTGGAGGGTAAGAAGAGATGGAAGAAAACATTAAGTGGTACAACAATTAAATCTTATATACTGAAGTGATGCTATGTGGTTCATCTATCACGCGCACTCAGATATTGAGGTACAGCTGGCTAAACGCACGTACTTGATTTCTTTTTTGTTTATATACTGAGCCCGGAAAGTCTCTGACTTCCTTCTTCTCATTCTTGGAATAGTATCTGATATCAATTTGTTCCAATTAAAGGTTAGTGATAATACGAGTAAAGGATGCTAATGAATTATATTAACAAGAACCAAGGAGTTTCATAGGAGACCATCATTTGTTTTGGAGAACAATTTCTCGCGTTTCTGCAGTGGGAACATTACCGAGAGGATTGACTTGAGCATCATTGTGGCTGCAATTCCTAAGCCGAGACCCCCTTCCCCCTTGATTGAATTCTGCAGTTCATCAACTTCAAAATTAGAAGGAACTCCTCAATACTGAAAGACTACTCAAGACAGAACCATAGGTACTCAGACACTGCAGACAATAATCGCATCCTTAAACCTGAATCTCCAGCTAAATTAAAGAAAACCATTAAGGAAAAGAACTTCCAGTACAAGCACATCAAATCTTAACAAGAACTCAAACCATAGGAACAAAGCAAAGAGAAAACAGAACAAAGCTCACATGTCGAAGGACATTTTTTTTGCCAAATTTGAGAATTTGGTGATCTGGGTCTCACTCTCACCTTCAGTGTCGGAGACGGAGTCGACATCGTCGTCTCCGTCGTCGTCGGAATCGGCGCTGTAATCCGATTCCTTGGTGCTGAGGTTGAGCCATTTGCGCACGACCACTCTCGGCCAGAACAGCTGCAGGCAGGACCAACCCAAACAACACATTTCAGCCCAACTTCTCTGCAAATTCCCTCTCGTTTAAACACCACGGCCCCATAAACAAAACAAAACAAAAACTTCGAAGCAAATTACACCTACACAACATGTTTATTTGCAGAAGAGAGAGAGAGAGAGAGGGAGAGTACCTCCGGCTGATGCTTTGACCGTTGCCTCATATCTCTGAGCAAAGAATGGCGGTGACTCAAAAGATTATATGATAAAGCAGAGGGCAATAACAAGAGGATGAAAGAAAGCGAAGTGGCGACAAAGAATTCAATCCGACCGGAGATCAAAATGAGAGCTTTGAGGGAGGGAATTGATTGAAGCTTCCTAAGGGCGGGTCTTGAACAAGGGTCTGAGGAAATAAGCAACCACCAACAGGACCAAAACCAACGACCAGCAAGAAACGCGAAATTAATATAACTGCTGGTGGAAACTGGAGAGGGAGTGGGGTCTCACTTGGTAGCTTTGCGCCAAGTACGAGTTGACCGTTGTAATAAACTAAGTTTGACCCACCGTTGCAGAGAAAAGACCAATCCGGCACTTCGGAAGAACGCAGGGTTAGAAAATTAATTTCACTTGTCTGGGATTATGGTACCCGTCAGAAATTAGAAAGGAAAATTTTCAAATTTGTGGTTTTTCTCTTATGAGACCCGATACTGTATCGGATTGGTTTAAGTTAGCAGAGAAGTGTGTTTGATGCTGAACATCGGAAGAGCAAAATGGTCGATGGCGTCGGTGGGCGGTCGGGCCGGCCGGTCAATGGACCGCCATAAAGCAGCCGGCAGGACCGTCACTCTAGAAGCAAATGGCAAAAACAAAGAAAAAGAATGGGGGTAGGGGTAATTGAAAGAAGCCAAAATAGGGTAAAACTCAGGAAGTTTGTAACTTTTGCTTTGAATTTTTTCTTTTTTTGGTCATACTTTGAACTTTTCCTCGAAACTGGGTTTTGATTACTTTTCACGTTAGTATCACGAACTCTCGTTTATCCCCGTATCATAATATCTAGCATTCGATGGCAAATCATTTTAAACTATTTTTCTTCCGGTTGAGAAAAAACAATTGTTCTGTTTTATGGGAATGAGAAGATGATCGATCGTGTGTGAACTAATATCGGGTCTTTACATAGATTAAGTGCCCTATTTTTTCTTTTTCTTTTTTGGTAGTTTGTTATCCATGCCATTCCCACAATTAAAAATCATCTCATATTTTTTTCTTATAAAGTTTAGCAAGGCCTGAATGGGCCAACGAGGAAAAGCATCTTACTTTCTTGATGCCTACCTATCTACACTTGGTGGAATTTGTAAACAGAATACGATTTCCGCCCATTCGAATCAATAAAGAAATACTAACGAATGTAATCAAATCCAGAAACTTAAGTGCTAATTCTTACATCAGTCGCTGACTAATCAGTCACTAACGAACTCTCTCAAGACCCAATAAATGAACTAATTGCCGCTAAACTCGCCCTTACCCACTTTTGCCCTCGCACTTGTATGATCTATTTATCGGGCCAACAAGGGGTTGAGTAATTATTAGTATTTTTCTTTTGAATTTGAAAAGGACAAAACTCATCAAAGAGAAAAGAGCATGCAAGAGCGAGAGTACTAAAACTTTAAATCAATCAACTTCGGCAACCTGGTACTCATCTTCCCATCGGATTCCCGATTTTTCCTCTTTCTATATTGGAGATAGACTTGGAATTGAAAAGGGTAAGGACAGGAAACATGAACCAACCCGCATACCACATGTTTGCTGCATCATTCCAGCACTGCTTTTCTACCCCCCCTTTCCCCCCTCACATGAACAAAAAAGTAGCTTCCTTTTCTCTTTATTTGCTTAAAAAACGATTTTTTTGAGGGGGGGTTGGCTTGGCTGACAAGGGTCGGCTCAAAATTTGAAGTGATGGAAGTTCAATCAACTTTGGAGGGCCTCGCTTAGCGGCGACAGCACCAGAGTTCTGGCCCGAAACGAGCAAAAGCAAAGGTGAAAAAGATTCGTACGGCCAGCAATACCGTTTGTTATCGATCACACATTTGCCTTCTCTGGCTAGGAGACAGCTCTGGGAATATTACATTAATGTTCGTCCGACGTGCGGTAAATTGGGAATCTATTTGGTCGTCGACGGGACACGCGGGGGGAACAGACAGATGACAGCGTGACATTGATTAACCACCTAATTTTGGTGAAGGTCAAACCCCCCGCAATATATAATCTATGGTTAAATATATATTTTTAAAAAGAAAAAGGGGAAATGTTTTATGTATGAAGCAGTGGGATGACGGTGATGTATGGAGATGCCATGTGGAGGCATCACGGGCGACCGTAATGCGGGTTGACGATGACGAGTAAAGCATTCAGCCAAGATGGGAACCACCCTATGGTCCAAAACAGCGACCGACGGGTGGGCCCACCACCCAGCGGAGACACCACCGGCGACGACCACGTGCGGCGGACGTGGTCAAGACACGACACAGGGTCTGTTTTTCCTTTTTCTCATCTCTTTTTTTCCCTTTTCCGAGGGTGACAAACCGGCATTTTAGTATAGAAAATTTTGTGCGTAAGACATCCTTCTTTGGAGATCTATCATGAAAATGGGACTCTGCCTTTTCTCGATTCATAAACGGAATAAATTCAGCACAAGCCTATGTCGTTATCAAGTCACGTGGAATGATATTCCCTCAAGCTATCGCAAAAAGGCGAGCATGCAATGCAATTAACGTTGACGGACGCGAGGTCAAGATTCATGCCAGGGCAACCGGGTCCATTTTGTTCCTGCCGTACCCCCGCAAGAGAAAGGACCAGGCAATTTCTTAAGAAAGACGACGTGCCTTTTCCTTTCCAGAAATGAAGAAAACGACGCCTCGAGGTGACAAGAAAATGCATGGTGTCCTCAAACGGCCAGGGACAAGAAAGAAGAAGATCGGATACGTGAAGGCTGTGGCTAGGGTTCGTTCGTGCGAGACGAACGATCAACTCGAATGCTCATAAACTACATATTCAACTTTGGCATGAACATGGAAGAGCACCTACTTAATGATGGCAAGCCAATGGTCCCAGAGAAAGACTAATTGAATTTCGGTATAATGAAGTGTTTCCGACGCATGTGAGCTCGAATCACAGACAAGTAGATCTTTCGAAAACCCTAATCGGTTGCATGCATCATTAGTTGTCCCCCCCTCGTCATCATCAACCATGTAAAATTTCCCAATATGTCGGCCAAACCTGATTAATAGAACAAGAGGGCCAACGCTGCATTACCTTAGTCCTTACAATTCTCTATTATCTTCTTTTTATTTTATTGGTCCAAAAGGGGAAAAGGATCTATTCCTTTGCGATGGAAAAGGAGGGAGATCAAAGCACAAAAAAAAATTAAAAGAAAATGGACGAGAGCATTGGCCTTTAGTTTTTGAACTAAAGAAGCCAAAGAGAGCTCTACATCGGATCGCATCGCGACCTTCCTACGAGCTTGAACTAAAGACAGTTGATAAGCAGGTGAGAAGATCTTGATCCGATACGGCGGGAAGATGCGCCGCCGGTCAAGAACATCCTCCCCCGTGCCGGGATGCAGAAACTCAGTTCCATCTGTGCTTAATCTTTCAGGCAGAAGAACAGAAACCAGAGATGAGACACAGACATTGCGGGGCAGATATCGTACCTGGAGTCCAGCGTAATATCCGATCTCGGCTTTGCGAGGAGGAGAAGCTCTTTCGTCCAGAAGCCTTATCAGACGACACCCTTTTGCGAGGTTCTTGCCGAATTTCAGATGGGCTAAAAGATGGGGAGGAGCAGGACCAGTTTTTGCCACACTTGCAGAAGAGACTTTCAGGCTCTGCTGCTTGTCTATATATATGCTGAGAAGACGAAGAGGACTTCGACTCGTCCCTCTCCGAAGTTCACCGGCTGCTCCCTTCTTGTTTCCACGCGGTTCTTGTCCACCGAAGTATAGCCTGTCAAAAAAAAAAAAAACAACAAAAAAGGGAAAGGAAAAATGTTTAGCTTAGTTATTAGGGATAATTCACGAATGGTCCTTGAATTTATGTGGTTCCTTAATATTCAATATGAACCCTGAAATTTTAATTTGTTTTATGTGGCTCTTGGGCTTTTAGTATATGTTCAATGTAGTCTTTGAACTATATGAGATTGTTCAATATAATCCCTAATCTTGAATTAATGGAATGACTAAATTGAACATGTATAAAAAATCAATGACTATATTAAACAAATTAAAAGTTTAGGAATCACATTATATATAGAGTCATAATTCATGGGCTATTCGTGTTATTTTTCCTAGTTAATGAGAAATTATTTGGTCCAGCCCCATAGAAGACAATAAGTTCTAAAAAGGGTCTGGACATGACCCTCTTTCGAAGCATACTTGATAAAGAATAATTCCATGATATAATTCATACAAAATGAGTGCACATGCTCTTTTTCAAAACGGGCCGCATCCGTCGTGATTGATTGGTTTGGTGGGCGTTAGCTTCTCAAAATATAACTATTTGTGTTAATAGAGGTTGGCTTCTATAAGGAAAAAATAAATAAATAAAGTTACGACCATTCGCTACAATCACATCTTGAGTTCTAAATTATTAATTCCACCTTAATAAACGTGTCGAAACTCGCTAATAAAATCAAATTGCGAAGAACCATCCCCTACATATTCACCCTGTGCGCCGCTTCTACTTAGGCAATAAACTCAAGATCGATGGACTCCGCGTATTGGGATACCGCTTGGCAATAATAGAACTAGAAATCTCTGAATACATTGGCCCTGGTAAGCAAAACGTCCACATCGTTAGCCGATCCAGGCAGTGCTAGAAAGAGACTGCTTATTCAGTCACGCAATTTCCATCTGGGGGAGAAATTGTCGGACGGACCAATCGAGAGAAAAGCAAATTAAAATTTGGTCGGTGTACTGCAGTGCAAACTACAAATTCTACAGGCCCACATGTGCAAATCTATGGTCAGATTTCGGTCGAGAAGTACGTCTAGAACAAGTGAACCGGCAAAACATGTGTATCTCAGCTCCTGTGTCTTTGGCCACATGGAACATATGAATAGTGTAGGATATAACACAATTGGCTTGGTCTACAGGCCTTCTTACAATCGACGAATTTAGGTTGTGATAAGAGTTCCCAACATAGACATGATCGTACGTATGTAGACGAATTCCTCTTTTGACTTCCTGAACTTCGTATCTAACTTTTGCAGGTAAGATCGCTATGAAGAGACAGAAGAAAAGAGGAGGCATTTGGCTCGAGACCATCGCAGAACCACCCCGGAACCAGTGCGCTGAGAAAGCATTTTAATTCCGATCACACATTAGGTAAGACTCGTGCACGATCTTTAATCATCATCGCGAATCTCTACTTTTATCTTGCGTCTTCCGAGCAAATGATAGGACTAGAGGAGGGAAATCAAACGCTTGTGAACAAAGCAAACGATTTTTCGTGGTTGATGAAGGTCAAATACGTGTCCAAGTTTTCTGGGATGGTGGAAGGATGAAGGATCTCATGTGAAATTAGAAGATGGGGGACCAAAAGACCCACCGGATTTCGCATCCCGAAGATTAGGGTTTATTGGATTGAAGAAAGAGGAGTGTGAAACAATTATTTCGATGATCTAAACAGACCTTTGATTAATATCTAAAAATATGATCGATGCTTTATAGTAATATAAGTGATTTTCAATATGTTGTCGATAGACATCTAGTGACACCAACTTCTTCAATGTTATAAAAAATGAGAAAAATGACTAATTCCGACACACAAAAAATAAGGAAAATAATTACATTTGCGAATAATTATTTTCAGAAATCTCAATTTTGAAATTTCATCTTATTTGAAAGTGCTTTGAATAAATAATTGACCATTGTTAGCATATTTCTTGCAAGTCTAACTTGTCCATATTTCCACATTTATGGGGTCTCACGCGAATGAGATTTGGACCACAAATTTATTTTGCAGCATTAGTTGACATGACTCCACCTATTCAGCATCTAAACAATGTTAAATGCTACGCATTGTTTATTTTAATTTTGGAATAGAATCTTATGTTATAATATCATTTCTTCGAAAATGATGGGTTTGATAATATTTGATATAACCTAATGTTATAAGATTGTGGGTAGTAGATAAATGTTATTATAATATGATTTTATCCTAAGATTTACCAAGTAAACCGATGGCTTGTATTTCTCCGGTGAATTTTATAATGGGCATGCAAGGCTAATTCTCTCTTCTTCTCTTCAAATTTTTATCCAGTATTAGAGATAGTAGAATTGTAAGATAGCAATTTATCCTAGTAATATACTCCGCACTTGCTTTCATAAGGATCTTATGCATCAGAAATTGAAGCAAAAAGACCTTATGTTTATAATGAGAATTTAGTTGGATCCTAAAAGTCAATCCTGACGGGGGAAGGCTTAAGAGAAGTATCGCAAGGAGATTGAATACCTACATTTGTTAAATTCTTGTGCACTAGTACACCACCTCACGATCACGCAATTTGTAACAAACATTCATTAATTTAATCTTTGCCTTTATCTGGCATCTCAAAATCGAAGATGCTATAAGGAGAGTTTTGAGAATCCCTGTCCCATCTTGTCTAATCTGCTTGATGCCATTACGTCGTATCATTTTATTATATAATTATCCATCAAATGCCAAGTGTCTAGCTTTAGCAAAGACAAGAAAGGCTTCCCGCATTTAAACATGGTAAAGTTTATTTTTCTTTCATTTCGTCTTTGCTAGAGGTTATTACATTATAGAAAATTTGTAAAAAAATTCATTATTTCAACGATAGCTTCTCATGTGACAATAATATGTTAGGTTACCACATGATCACTTGGGACACTGTCTCCTAATCATTGGGTCACGCCCACCTACTGACTTCTCATGGGATGACGACGCTACCATTTGTTAGCGAAAATTGAGGAAAAAAATTAATAAATAATCTGAAAAAAAAAAAAATCAAGCTCCAAGATAATAAAGTTTAAACAGGAGTTGCATTTCATCAACTCATATATATATATTTTTTATCTTTAGGGTAGAAGACACCCAGACGAATCATTGAATTCGCCTTCTAAATTTTGAATGTGTAAAGTAATTATTTAAGGGTGGGTTTTGACTTCCACGCCTGCACAATAGTAAGAAAAAAAGTCTAAGCGCTAATATAGGAGTACAATAAGATAGATAAAAAAGAAGAAGTAATTATTTAGGGAATATATTCTGCAGCATTAATTTTTTTTATATTTTGACTTCCATTCAGGTACCGCACATGTCTTCATCAAGGAAAAAGACAAAATAAAATTTGTTGCCCCCATAAATAAACAAATTTCCAATGTCTTGTAGCCGTTCATTAATCGATTGTCTATTTTTCAACCATTAAACAAAAGGGCATGGTAGAAAAAAAGAGGTAATAATGGGTGGCGTGACATCATTGACCCGCACTGATAAGATAGAAAACAACGAGGCAGATGACACGACGTTAAAAAATAATAATAAAGAAAATTATAACGCAATTACGTAGTTACATTTTTTTTAAAACGATGGTCAATGGATAGTAATCCTCAGAAAGATGCAGCTTGTCTTCGTCCTGACATCTTTTTTTTTTTTTTTGTATTACTTGTATTCTTTTTTTATTATATATTTTTGTTGGAGTGTTTTTGTATATGCATTATGCGTACCTAAATCTAATGCTAAGTGACGATCCTTTGTCAATGTCGTCGTATTTAACTTCCACGCTCACCAACCAAATGCATCATGGTTCGTCTACTTACGTACAGAATTATTTTGTTTTTTTGTTGACAATGAAGATCTTTTATTGGCTCATTTTAAAAAATATATATATATATATATAAACAGCTAAAATTATATTTTTTTCCAAGCTGTCATATATCAAGGAAACAAATAAAGTCGAATTTTCCAAATTTAAAATTCCACCGCATCTACACCTCAGCTTTAAATAACTTGAACATGCCCATATGAGAGAAAAAAAATGAAAAAAGATGAGACTGGTGTATACCACATGAAATGGAAAAGATGCAATTCGAAGCGAATAGAAAAAGCTCAAACCAATTGATAAATCTTCCGAAATTCCTTGGAAGAATGCCTTGAAACATTTACGGATGGATCCGGTCTAAAAAAGTGGAGTATGTTGTCATTTTCCGTTTCTGCCCGTATTGCTCCATGGGTGGAGCCATGTTTTATTACTGAAAGAATGCAAATCAAACTTAGTCATCAAGGTTTCTTTTCAATGGTGTATGTGATTAAAAATTTTCTTTGGCTTTTCATATTTATACAAATCTACTATTCTAAAGTGAAAAGGAGATGATTGCACGCGAGGAAGTGTTAACCACCCGATAAGATTCTTGGGCGCTCTCATTTTTTAATCGAGTCCTTAGACATATCTATCATCACTTAATTTTATGGACACTGATTGATACATGATTCTAGAGGGAAATTTCGCGAGGCCATCATCCACCCTTTATATTTTTTGCTATTCTAGAATAAAGCTGTACTTGCATGTTAAATTTAATGAATGATCTCCATTTTTTATTCAATTTCACTAGAATTACAAATGAAATACAAAAGAGAGGAGAAGACTTTCATCATAAGCTGACAAGCTTAGACTAAAATGGCAAAGAATATTTAGGCAAATTAGCAGAACTAAACAAATAAAATAAAGATGTAGTTGGACAAGCCTATCATCACTTAATTTTATGGACATTGATACATGATTCTAGAGGGAAATTTCACAAAGTTATTGTCCACCCTCCTATTCCAGAATAAAGTTGCACTTACATGTTAAATTTAACGAAGTATCTCCATTTTCTTATTCAATTTCACCAGAATCACAAATGAAATACAAGAGGGAGGAGAAAACTTTCATAATAAGCCGACAAGATTAGACAAAAATGGCAAAGAATTTCTAGGTAAATTAGCAGAACTAAACAAATGAAATAAACTTGTATTTAGACACATCCATCATCACTTAATTTTATGGACATTGATACATAATTCTAGAGGGAAATTTCGTGAAGCCATCGTCTATCTTTTATTTTTTTGAAATACAAAAGGGAGGAGAGAACTTTCATCGTAAGTTGACAAGATTAGACTAAAATGCGAAAGAATATTTAGGCAAATTAGCAGAACTAAACGAATGAAATAAAGTTGTACTTAGACATGCTTATCATCACTTAATTTAATGGACATCAATATATGATTCCAAAGGGACATTTCGCAAGCCATCATCCACCCTTTTTTTATTCCAGAATAAAGTTGTACTTACATGTTAAATTTAATGAAGAATCTCCCTTTTTTTAATCAATTTCACCGAAATTACAAATGAAATACAAAAGGGAGGAGAAAACTTTCACCATAAGATGACAAGGTTAGACTAAAATGGCAAAGAATATTTAGGCAAATTAGCAGAACTAAACACATGTAATAAAGTTGTATTTAGACACGCCTATCATCACTCAATTTTATGGAAATTGATAGATGATTCTAAAGGGAAATTTTGTGAAACTATCGTCCACCCTTTATTTTTGTTTTTCTATTCTAGAATAAAGTTGTACTTACATGTTAAATTTAATGAAGAATCACCCTTTTTTATTTAATTTCACCAGAATTACAAATGAAATACAAAAGGGAGGAGAAAAATTGTTATCATGAGCTGACAAGATTAGACTAAAAACGGCAAAGAAAAAACGTCTTTTCAGGCAAATCAGAAGAACTAAACAAACCTTTTTAAGGATTAATTCGATTAAACTTCTTGGTGTCCTTCCACCGTCCTGTTCATCCAAAACCGGATATTTAGTATCCCTTGTATAATAAGAACAAAGAGATCATCGTTTTCACCCATATGTCATTTTCTACTCGAAGTCGTGATAATCTTGAATGCACCTATTATTAGTAATTTAGTTCGTCAATTTCATTGACCTATCAGCTTTATTTGCCTTACTTGTCGACCTTTTATTTTTATATCTATCATCTCGTTTTAGAAATTACTAACCTCAATTAGAACATTTATCAATTTTCCTCCAATTAAATTATCAATCAATTTTGTATTATCAACTCTAGTTACAAGCATTTTTGTTGTCACAATTACTTATTTCTCTCATCAACAAAAAAAAATTATCCTATCTTTTACATACTTTTATTTGTCTTACTTAACGATTATTTGTCGTTTCCCATCGTACGCCATTTGTACAAGTCATCTATCATTGAGTTATAATATAACCACTGGCCTCCTACTCTCGTCCTGGAGGTCTAATGCAATTTAATTTTATTAATTACGATATTAAATTGTTAATCTACTCCCATTTTGGAGCACATCAGACAGCGGACAACCATTGCCACGTATGCCTCTTTGGAAATTGTTTAATTATTGGCTAGATCTATTAATGCTTGTCAGAATATTATTCGGGAGTGTATATGACGACAGCTAATATATAGTGTCAGACCTTAACCTACACATCGTTAGAGTTCACATGTCGCGTATCAACATTTTGATGATCTTTGCAAGTGCAATGAATGAAATTATTTTTCGACATGATAGAGAGAGATAAATATGTTTTGATCTGTTAATGACTGCGTTGGTAGCAGTGTGAAAGTTACATGCTATTGAATTTCACGCTTGGTCATTTTCTTAGCTTTATTTATTTATATATATATAATGATTAATTTGATTAGTGTATAAGGAGGTCCATATATTTGGGATGTGGGGAGCTTAGAAAGAGGAGGGCTTAGGACCAGAGAACAACTTGGCTTAATGTTTTCTGTTTTTGGGTGTAAATCTTGGCTTAGTGTTAATCATTCATCTCTTTACTTTTATCAGAGAATGAAATGGATACCAAGTACATCTTGTTAATTAATATTACAATCAAATAACATGAAAAGCATATATATTTTTATTGAGTGCGATATCTGCATAGATGTTGTACAAGCCTTTAGCTAGTTTCATGTAAAAGTGAGCAAATTCGAAACCTTAGTAAGTCATGCAAATAAAAGCTAACGAGTCAGCATGAAAATCGATAATTTGTAAATTGTGAAAATAATTAATAATTTCATAAAAGTGTTGATAGGTTATCGATGAGTTATACTTGAAAAAAAAATGTTCAGCCCACTGCATTTTTCACCAATAATTTTTTGACACTTAGAAAGACTTATTCAATTTTATGATGATGGAAAAGAAAACCTATATTTCTTTGGTAGGGAACAATAGAATTCTGCCATATAGAAGTGGAGAAGTTGTCGATGTTAGCACTGTCGCAATTGCTAATAAGAACTAACTCCATAGAAATCTAATTATCGGTCGAGGGAGGGCAAAAATACCAAATCACGTCACAAAATAAATGGCAAATATCACCAAAAATCCTAAACTATGCCACTTGTGATAATTTTACTATAAAATTTTTTTTGTGCCACTAAAAACCCCAAACTATACCACTTGTGATAATTTTACCCTGAATTTTTTTTTGTGCTACAAAAAACCCCAAATTATATTACTTAGGACAAATTTATCTTATATTTTTTTATTGAAGGGCATTTTTGTCTTTTTCCATTTTGTCTTTGTCTTTTTCTTTTTCTTTTTCTTTTTCTTTTCTTCTCTTTCTTCCCTCTACCATGGCCAGTAGAGGGAAGCCAGTGATGGCTGCCCTCGCCGGCAGAGGGAAGGAAGGAGAAGGGAAAAAAAGAAAAAGAAAAAGAAAATGGAAAATGACGAAAATACCCTTTAGCAAAAAAAAAGTTTGGGGTAAATTTGTCCTAAGTGGCATAATTTGGGATTTTTAGTGACATAAAAAAAAGTCTAGAGTAAAATTGTTATAAATGACATAATTTAGAGTTTTTGGTGGTATTTGCCCCAAAATAAATAAAGACATAGTTTACATACATGGATGGTATTTCTCCGAATCAGGAAACAAGCAGATAGAGATCACAAATCGGGAAAATCTTATCTTCCAGAGTCAGATAACTGTGCTAATGTGGAAACGAAGCCACATGAAATTCTATTCTATTTAAGGTCCCAATGATGAAAGAAATAGCATTAGAATCATAATAATCTAGCTTGATTATTTTGTCCGTCCAATTACTAGGGAACGCGTGTTTTGAAGATTGTGAAGTTTTGGTCCTACGTCTGACGTTAATCAAGGGAAATTAAGAAAATTTGGCCAATCACGTGGGACCGAATGTCTTAATCAATCACTCGCAATCTCTTCTTGTTCCAGAAAGAACAAAATAAAACGAGAAAAAATCAGAGTCTTTCTCCAAACTAAGCAAGAGATTTTGACACCTTCTTACTACATGGTTCACAGAAAGAGAGATCCTCGAGTGTATACAAGGAATGAAAATGAAGTGTTCAAGATAGACAATGAGCTCACTGGAATATGCCTAAAAGCGGCTGGTTGGTGATTGGTAGAGTAGGTGATCGAGCGACTATCAGCCAATCTTGTTGAGATATGTGAATTAGTGTGCACACCAAGTGTTCGGTAAAATATCTAGTGGAAAGATGATTTCATTGATTAGCGGTTGCCTCTCTTTCATATTTGGATTGTTTTCTTGAAGTGTTGTTGGGAGCTGTAGCTTTTCCGTTGTTAGATGTTTTGAGGAGTGACTCTTGCTATGTTTAGTGATATCTGGGGATGTCCCCATTGTAGCCATGAATATTATAACCTAGAATTGTTGAGGCATTGTTGGAAATTCAACAGCGAGAGAGTTGAAGGCCACATGCCAATCTTGTGATCCGAATATTGTGTTTCTTTTAGAGACAAGATGTGATACTAGATGAATAGAGACTCTTACAAGAAGGATTGGATTTACTCAGTCCTTCTCTATCCTGTGGAAAATACTGTGGGAGGATTAGCAGTTATGTGGAAAGATTTCGTAACTTTATCATTTTCCTGTGCAAACAAAAACCAAATTTATACAAAGGTTTTTAACAAAGAAAATCCCGAACAATTGTGGTGACTTTTGTTGGTGTATGCACCTCCTTGCTGCGAGCCTAATCTAAGTGTTTTGGGAAGACTTACACAAGTCGAGTTTGAAACTTCAGAGAAGACTGAGTTGGAATTGGAGACTTCAATAGACTATTTATGATTAAGATGCGTACAATAGAAGGGGCTCAGGCCCATCTCGTCACTTTCTAGTGGACTTTACGGATACATTGGGTTGTGTTGATCTTGGATTCGAAGGCAAACCTTATATTGGGCAAATGGTAGAGAGGGCTTTGTAATCGTTAAAAGACTTGATCGAGCAACTTGTTAGACATCATGGTGTGAGAAATTCCCTCGGATGGAAGTCGTCCACTTGCCGATAGCAAACTCGGATCATTCTCCTATTTTGCTAAATTCAACTTTTCTTGAGGATAACTCGAAACGTCCTTTTAAATTTGAAGCCGCATGGCTACGGGACACAACTTCTTTTAATGAAGTGGAAAAGGCTTGGAAAAATATGTGGTAGACAATTCATTGACCACATGGCACAGGAAGCTGAATTGACAGAAATAGCTCTCAAAAGGTGGAATAAGATTTGGTATTTGCCAATAACGCCTCGAGGAATTGACGGTGGGACTTGATTCCATTCAAAGGGATGACCCTTTAGAAGAGAATAGCAGGAGGGGAAAATAAATAAAGGCGGATTAATTAGCAATGGGAGAGACTGGAGACGATTTGAAAGCAAATAATCGAGACAATAATGGCTGTGCTATTGTGATCTAAGTACTAAATTCTTCCATCTCTCCACCACTATTAAAAGGTGCAAAAATTATATCTTGGCAATTCAGGTAGATGGAGGCCAGTGGATTCTGAATATGGATAAAATTAAAAGCTTCTTTTTATCCAAGTATATAAGGCTTTTCTCGGGACCATCACTTGATCCACACCCTCTCATTAGGGAACTCTTCCCTAAGGTTGATTCTGAAGAAGAAAACTTGGATCTTTTGGCGATTTCGGCGGAGTATGAAATATATAGCGTTTCGAAAGAGATTGCCACTCTAAAATCACCACATCCACACTGATTTTATGCCATATTCTACATGAAATGTTGGCAAGTGGTGAAGGCCCAAAAATTGTCCAATTTGTGTAGCACTTCATTAACAGAGGTGAGTTGCCCTATCTTCTCAATCATACTTTCATAGTACTCATCTCGAAAACTCATAATGACACACCTTTAATCAATTTCAACCCATAATTCCACACAATGTGAGCTATAAACTTATTTTAAGTTGTTGGCAAGTGGACTTATAGGGTTCCTCAGTTGTATTATCTCACCTCAACAATCGACTTTTGTAATTGTACAGGAAAGCTTACGCTCCATGAACAAGAAAAGAAAGGGGAGGACTTCTATGGGAGTCAAGGTTGATATGTCTAAAGCTTATGATAGAATTGACTCGAATACACTTGATGCAATACTCTGTAGCTTGGGGTTTTGGGGCCATTTTTGTAGGCTCATTAAAAAATGTATGTCGGTTCATCATTCTCTTCTCATTGATGGTAG
Organism: Corymbia calophylla; assembly: GCA_014182845.1. Classification (NCBI taxonomy): domain Eukaryota; kingdom Viridiplantae; phylum Streptophyta; class Magnoliopsida; order Myrtales; family Myrtaceae; genus Corymbia; species Corymbia calophylla. The sequence goes on along the minus strand of CM024698.1, from coordinate 22,118,317 downwards.
ACACATGAGAAGTTTCAAAAATTTAGAAAAAACTCCGACAAGGTGACCTTGTCTCGCCATACTTGTTTGACTAATACAGAAATTCTTTCTAGAATTCTATCTAGAGCAGAGGATGTAAAGATTATTGCAGGGATAAAAGTAGGGCGAGGAAGTCCTCCTTTTATTCATCTTATGTTTACCGATGACTTGATATTTGCCGAAGCCACTAAGCATCAATCGAGAGCATTGAAGGAATGTATTGAAATTTTTTGCTTGTGTCTGGTCAAAGTTTGAATCGTCAAACGGTGGGCATGAAAAAGTTTCATGTGGATGAGCCCCACATGCGGAAAACAGATTTTGAAGCACTCTACCTTGGTAATCACGTCCTTAAATCAAGATGAGGCCAGACAAAAAATCGACTCCTTAAACTGAAGGTACTAGATAATAAAGGGACACGGTACCAAATTATCACGACACTAAATATTAAAAGGACGAGAAAAAGATAAACGAGCACATCTTTCATGGCATTTCATTCCGTCCACTCGCTCATGCATGAAGCCCACGTACTGCCCTGACACTGGTATATAAACACGTGCATTAAAGTCCCCTTAGTAATTATATATACATGATTTTTTTGGGCCGCTTAATAACTCATTAACTTAAGGGCCATGCTAATAAAACGGCACCGGAGCATTTTTGGACCACCATCTCCCTTTTTATGGCCAACCTACGTCAATAAGTGCTGCAATTAACTTTCTACCATATGTTACTAATTTAATATAAGCTACGGATGACATATTTTGATCCAAAATAAAATAAAGGCTATTTAACAATTCATAAATAAAGATATTAAATATCCGATATGCAAATAATATAGATAAATAGGACTTTCAATGTTTTTTCAATAGCGTTTTTATTCATTAAGAACACATGACGCTAGCTCTCTTATTTGCACACTAAAGCCCAAGTTGGCGTCCCTTCTTTGAAAATAAATTTACTTATCTCTCTTGATTTGGATTTCGACACTAGATAGAAAAGATTAATCAAACTACAATGTGACATAAAAAGTAAAATCAGTACAATATTTTTTTCCACACTAGGGATCACAATTTCTCATATGAATTTATTGAGAAAGTCTAATCTAATCTAATCGAACATGACATAATATAATGTGGTCCACTTGAAATCGGTACAATTGACACAATCGACAATCTTTCATAAATTTTCGGTAAAAAAAAAAAATGTCTGTCGTCACATCGGAGCGGTTTGTAATGTAAGGATTAAACCGAATGCTGTGATTATCTGAATCTTGATCATCAATAATTTTATGTTTCCTTTTTTTTTTTCCTTCTTACCTGCAATTTTTTTTATTGGGAATCCCAGTCGGTGAGGTTGTCCCGCCAACCGAGATTTTGATTTCCTTGGGAAAAACATGGGGTGCAGAGTGCACCGGTACTGCTGGCAGCGCAGTCGGCCAAGGTGTTCTTGACCCTTGAATTAATGCAAGGTTATCAACTACCAACCGCCTCCACTTATAATGGCACCTCCGATATCAACCACTTACCGGTGGTGGATCCATCGATCGATTTAATACGAAAGCTGTCCAAGAAACCCAAGATTATATTTCCCCCTAACCCACAACCAGAACCAGGAAAACCCTAACGGGAGCTGCTGCTGCTGAGCCATGAAACTCGTCAAACCCATCTTCCAAATCCTCCAGATTACCTCCCTAACATGCCTCCTCCTCTTCGTCATCTCCGCTTCCCTCCTCCTTTGCCGCATTCACTCCCTCTCTCCCTCTTCTCTGTCCTTCGTTCCCTTCGCATGCATCGGCATCGGCATCGTCGTCATCTCGTGGTACTGCTACTCTCGCCCGGCCCGGGTTTTCCTCGTCGACTACTCGTGCTTCAAGCCGGGCTCCGGCCGCAAGTGCACGTATGGGGTGTCGCAAAGCTTCGTGCGCCGGAGCCGGCGCTTCAGCCCCGAGAGCGAGGAGTTCATGCGGAGGATATACCTCAAGTCGGGCCTCGGGGACGAGACGTACGGCCCGCCCTTCATGTTCCAGGCCAACTACGAGGAGGCGAGGCTGGAGTCCGCCGTGCAGGAAGCCCAGGAAGGCGCGTTCTCGGCCGTCGACTCGCTCCTCGCGAAGGCCGCTGTCGACCCGCGTGCCATCGATGTGCTGATAGTCACCTGCGGGAGCTTCTCGCCGTCGCCGTCTCTCTCGTCGCTCATCGTGAATCGTTACAAGCTCAGGCCCGACGTCAAGGCGTATAACTTGAGCGGCATGGGGTGTAGCTCCGGCGTGCTCTCTATAGACCTGGCCGCGAAAATCCTGCGTCACAGTGGTGATGTCCGTTATGCCCTCGTGGTGATAAGCGAGAGCATCGGCCTGAATTGGTATTTTGGGGATAACCGGTCGATGCTCGTGACCAACTGCATCTTCCGTGTCGGCTGCGCCGCCGCATTGTTGACCAACGAGGGAGCCCGCCGCCCTGCCGCAAAGTTCGAGCTCGTTCACTCACTCAGGACTCACCATGGGGCCGACGACCGCGCTTACAGGGCCGCGATCCAGGAAGAGGACGACAAGGGCAACACTGGGTTTGCGCTCACCAAGGATTTGATTCGTGCTGCCGCGACTAACCTCCGCGAGCACATCAAGATACTCGCTCCCCGTGTCCTGCCGCCGAGCCAGCTCATCTCCTACGCTTGGTCGGTGCTCGTCTCGGCATTATCTCGCGGGGATGTGAAACCGGCGGTGCCGGACTTCACAACGTCCTTCGAGCACATCTGCATACACACGGGTGGGAAGGCAGTGATCGAGCAGGTGGGACGGGTGCTAAGGCTGAGCGACGAGGTCACCGAGCCGGCTCGGATGAGCCTGCACCGGTTCGGCAACACGTCGAGCAGCCTCGTGTTCTACGAGCTGGCGTATTTTGAGGCGAAGAGGAGGATCGAGAGAGGGGACAGGGTGTGGATGCTGGCGTTCGGGACTGGATTCAAGGTGGGGAGTTTGGTGTGGAAGTCGCTGAGGAGTTCGCGGGAGGGAGAGGAGGAGGATAATCCGTGGAACGACTGCATTCTTAGGTACCCAGTAAGTTCTGGGTGAAAGTTTGTCGGTCTTAATTCTAAGTCATAAATTGAGTGATTTCTTTTTACTTTTCGGAGAATTTTTTTATATATTTTTATATTTACAGTGTTTCTTACATCACCTAAGTTATATAAATTCACTGTTTATAGAATGTATTTGACTTCCAGGGAATTGTGGTTGTAAGTGGATTGAAATCTTCTCGATTTACAAGGAAAATTTGACGTCTTGGATTACACTCGTAAAATACAACTTGCAAATAATTAAGCCCTAGCTTCTCATGTTTCTTTGCTCCACAACTATTCCGGCTCATTAGTCATTTGTGAACTTGCCAATAACTAGACTTTGTCAAAATTGGTCATTGACCAATTTCTTAATCAATATCAATCAATGTAAGATGGAATTAGTTGTTACGTGGGGGAGTTTTATTAAGTAAATGGATTTAGAATAACAGAACTCAACATAATACGAGTGTTAAATGAGTTGATAACTTAAACCCAACTCACTTCTATAACTCTTGTCTTCCCTCGATCTCGTGCTCGCTAATCATGTACTCTCACATTAGTTTGGGTATGAATTTTTCTAAATTGTGTTAAGCATAAAAGTGTTTTAGTAATGTGGGTTGGGTCAAGCATGTCTCCATAAATTGCATGAATAATAAGTCAAAATGTGTAAAATTGGTCTATTTGGATAAGATCATGTTTGATCTGACCCATTTGATGGGTTTACCAATAACCAATTATTAGTGGACCTTGACTGAACTGGAGGTTTTAACCCTTATACATAATTTATCTTTATGATCAACAAGGATTAACCTTCTGATTTTTTAACCTCAGCTTTTAGGCAGGTCAATCATTTCTCATCTCTAAACTATTATTCAAGGGGTCTGGTCCGTCTTAGTAGGCTGAGGGTTTTAAAAGAGAACAAAATCTATCAAGCTTTGTCCTTGGATAAGAGACGTATTAAACGTGTATTATACTTTAGAAAAATTTCTTCAATGTTTAACTTATTCGTATTCTTATCATTAGTCAATTGACAACGTAACATATCAATAATAATTTACATATAAGAAATATTATTGTATAATATCATAATCAGACAGATAATTATAATACTCATTTTATTCTTATCAGATAGCACGGAATAAGAGCACAATTGAATGATTAATGTTTTGAAATCCTGTAATTAAAATGTCTCGGTATAACAATCTTTTCTCTAATTATATTACAATGAATAAAAGCACATGATAACGTCATTTCTACATTCTATAATAATGCCGCCATAATTTTTTCATGTACTTTTAAAGTTTCAAGATAAAGTTACGCAACGTCCGTATTGCTCACCCTACGGTTTCCATCCCACACATTATTAATAGAGAGGTTGAAATTTTCTCAACAAAGGATTTATTGGTTGTCTTATTTTATCGTTCACCAATCATGATACGCCACCTTATATTAAAGTGATTATATTAATCAAATAGTAGCACGACTTCCAATATTTAACATTAATATATATATCGATTTCCTCTATTGTTAGCATTTTAGTATAATTTATTTATCTCTCATTTACCATCTTTTGTTATCTTTTACACCAATTAAGGATGAAAGAGAAATTTCCTTAAAAATTGAGATGGAAAATATACATCTATCCCTCAAAAGTCATGTGCGCCTTACTGTTGACGGAAAAAAAAAAGACAATTGGGAAGTGAACAATTGTAGCAAAATCAACATTTTTATTAGGATCTATCTTTTGTAATGTAGGGGTCGTTTAGGTCAATTAACGGGTTATTTTCAAGTTAGGGGTTCTTCAAGTTTAGGGGTTTTATTAAGACTTTTTGGGGGTTGTTCAAAGTTGTAATTGGGATTATCCAAAGTGTTCATTCAAGGGTTATTTGATACATACGATCAGCAAGGGTTTTAGGGGTTTTATTAAGACTTTTTGGGGGTTGTTCAAAGTTGTAATTGGGATTATCCAAAGTGTTCATTCAAGGGTTATTTGATACATACGATCAGCAAGGGTTTTAGGGGTTTTATTAAGACTTTTTGGGGGTTGTTCAAAGTTGTAATTGGGATTATCCAAAGTGTTCATTCAAGGGTTATTTGATACATACGATCAGCAAGGGTTTTAGGGGTTACACATGGGGTGATTCAAAGAAATTGGGAATTGCCCAAACCAGCCTAATCCATAACCGGCAGTTCTCATGGGGACCGATTTGGTTTCTAATTTTGTTTTACTAGAACTGGTGATTACCGATCCGGATTCCTATTCCAAGAGTGGAACTACCTACCTGAACCGGATCTATCAATATATATATATATAAAGAATCCTGCTCACTTTCATTGAAAATAAGCCTTTTCCCTTTTATTTTCTCTTTCTGGCCTCTTGCCCGTAGCATTTTACTTTCACTCGGTCTCTCTCATTCTCTGCGATTAATCCCCCTCCATATGTGATTTTCTCCGGCATTTTCCCTCACATTTTCGTGGTTTTGCCCACCTTTTCCCTCTTTTTCTCGCGTGTCAATCCTTGAATGGAATGAAATGAGACATCTTAGTAAACGTCAATCTTGTTTGTCATCTTCCCCTGCGATTTTCCTTCCTATAGTCGGCGAAAGATTTCTCCCTCGGGCCGTAGTTTCCCTTGGGTTTCTTTGGATTCCGTAGCCGTGAGATTGAGGTGCAGCGATCGGCATTTTCTATGAGCTGTGTTTCCCGCGCGGGTGCTGGTAATGTGGGGAGTCTGATTAGTTGAAGCATTTTGAGTTTGGGGGGTTTTGAGAGAAAGACGAGTGCAGAAGGCGAAGTGGACTGCTGCTTCTTACTGTGTATTATATTAATTGATGAATCTAATTTTGCAGGAATAGGGGATCGGTTCATGGACCCATCCTAGCAATCCGATTTCCTAGTAGATTCATGGAAATAGTTGATAGTTCCCACTTTCTAGTTTTTTGGAACTGATTCTTAATGGGTGGATCACGATTTCAAGATGGAACTGCTCATCCGAACCGTGCTCACTCCTAGCTTGCGAAGTTGCTTTAATGCCAAGTCCATCTTCTTCTATTGGGCCCATTGAGCTTGTTCTTGAGGCAATCAATCTAAAAAAAAGCCCATTTGACTGGGCCCCAGAGAATTCACCTTGAGTTCCTGAAGGAGCTCGCAGTCACTTGAGCTCAAGTCAATTGAAAAAAGCCCAGTAAAATGCACGGTGTTTGACTCAAAAGCCTTTGGCAGATCAGGTCAAACTATAATATGCACATCCTATATATAAGTCGAATAATAATTTTTTTTTTGGTCGTTAGTCGAATAATGAGGTTGAAATTGAGAAGAAAGGGACAAGAATACGGATAAAAAAATGAATTCCCCAGCAAGTGTAATTTTTAACTGCTAGAACGTGCTTAATAGCCATTTTTTTCGTATCGAAAAGTGAAGATGAATGGTTCGAATTTCCTTCATTTCAAAAATTAAAATAGGGATTTGTCTTTGGGCGTGCCCTTTTTTTTTTTTTTTTGGTCGATCACTCTTTTTCTACTCCAATTCTCATTATAAACGAAATCCATACTAACCTAAATCGTCTACATCCTAATTTTTTGAAAAGGTAAAGATACTGTAATTTTCATTTTAGGTAAAATTCACACTAAACTCAATCATCCCCATTCTAATTTTCTAGGGAGGTAAAGATTCGAACTTTGACTTTTTCATTTCTCATATGAGAATACTCTAATTCTCATTATAGGCGAAACTTATACTAAACTAAATCTTCCGTTCTAATCATTTCATTGAGGAGGTAAAGATTCGAACTTGGCTTTTCCATTTTCATATGGGAAGAGTAGCCGTTCAGGATAAACCCAGTGGTTCTCCTGTCGTGGGTTCAACGTGGGTAATTTCCGTCTCGTTCATGTTACTGAACGGGCGGAGGATAAACTCGAAGATATTTATCGGGCGGGCGGGCGAGCGAGCGAGAGAGACGGAGCTCTCCGCCCATGAAGCTGCCTGGGTGAGCGAAGATGCAAACCCTCCTTCAACCCTGCAACTCCATATCTTCTCTCCGCTCACCATCTCCATCCTCCTCCTCCACCCTTCCCATCCTCAACAGTTTCCCTCCTTCTCTCTTCGCAATCCAAGCCCGGCGCTTTCCTCCCGAGCCCCTTCGCGATTCTTGCCTCATCCCCTCCTCTTCCCTCTCGCCCCTCTCGTCGTCTCCCAACTTCTTGACCAACCCTTCTTCTCGGAGGACCACCCATGTCGCCCTTCGCTCTCAAAACGACATCTTTGACGGTTTCGCTATCACCCAATCCCCTCAGAAGCCCGACAACGAAGAGCTCGAGCTGCGGAGCAAGCCCTCCCCGGTTCACGTGGACGACGGCTCTGCCGCGGAGACGGACGAATCCGCCGGCGAGGCCGGCGAGGACGAGGCTCTGGCTCCGTTCTTGAAGTTCTTTAAGAATAAGGACGATCCGCTGGATGACGAGGATGACGGGAGAGATGGAGTGGAGGTTATTGATGAGCAGAGCGGAAGCGGTGGTGTAGATGAGAAGGTTAGCGTGGAGTATTACGAGCCGAAACCGGGGGATTTTGTGGTCGGGGTCGTGGTCTCGGGTAATGAGAATAGGCTCGATGTTAACGTCGGGGCTGATTTGCTGGGCACAATGTTGACGAAGGAGGTGTTGCCTTTGTACGAGAAAGAGATGGATCATTTGATGTGCGACTTGAAGAATGATTCGGAGGCTTTTATGGCTCGCGGGAAGATGGGAATTGTAAAGTATGATGATGCGATGAGCGCAGGACCCGGGCCAGGTAGGCCGGTGGTGGAGACGGGAACGGTGTTGTTCGCCGAGGTGCTTGGGCGTACGCTTAGTGGAAGGCCTTTGCTTTCGACTCGGCGGCTTTTTAGGAGGATTGCTTGGCATCGAGTGAGGCAGGTTCTTCTCTCACTTTCTTTGTCCATTCTAGCCTGTAGAATTGGTTTAGTGTCCATATCGATAAGATGTGTTACTTGGCTTCGACAGAAAGGTGTAATTTTTTAGCTGTGTATAGTCAGTGAGGTACTCTGCAGAGCTTGAATTTGACTTGGAATGATTGCCTAATAAGTGAATTAGAAGTGGCGGTGCATTACCTTCTCCTTTGTATGAGGGAAGAAGGGGAACAGAAATCTATTATTCGATTTCTTGGTTTCTTGAGAAGTATATGGGGTTGAGGTGTCATTTATTAGATCCCAGCGTACTAACTCTGTACCTATTTTCTTGGTGGAAAAAGTTGAAATTCTTTTTATGAGATTCTACTATTTCTCTGAGCAGATAAAGCAACTGAACGAGCCTCTAGAGGTCAAAATTACAGAGTGGAACACAGGGGGACTTCTCACGAGAATTGAGGTTAGGCTGTTGTTTGGTTGACTGGTGTCGTGCTGATATCTGCATCTATATGTGTTAATCATACATCGGATGCATATGCCAATCCTGATTAAATCTTGTTAATATCTTCTCTAGCTCATTTCTGATGAGTTTTTGTTTTTTGTTGAAGGGTTTGCGCGCTTTCCTTCCTAAAGCAGAGTTGCTCAATAGAGTAAACAATTTTACTGAGTTGAAAGAAAATGTAAGTCCAAATTGGCTGCTGAATATGACCTACCTTCAGGTTGTACTCGATGCATAATTGAAATTTTCGTTACTGCTGCATTTATTCCTAATATCTCTAGAAGTGGAAAAGAGTACAGTACAGGGATGTGCCGTATATGTTTTATGAAGTTTCAGGTCAATGGGATGACTAGCAAGGAAGGGGGTAGCTGACAATCTAGTTGATTTCTCTTTTTCCTTGCTATTCAAGCCCAAATGTGGTCTTTAGGTGAAACAATATTGATTCTACATGGGACAGCCATGTCATAGCCCCTTGCCAATGCCAAAGCCACTGTTGAGCTGAGCTATAGGGGATGCTCTAAACTTTATGCAGTCAACACATTTATTTTAGCAGTATTTTCAAGTGTTGGTTTCTATGGTGAGTTTTCACCCATTGTACCCACCAAGTACATACTTCTTTGCGTAAATGGTTTCTTGATTTGGTAGGTGGGCCGCCAAATACAAGTGTTGATTTCAAGGATAGATGAGGATAAGAATGACTTGATTTTGAGTGAGAAAGATGCATGGGTGAGTTTTAGCCTAGCATTATCTGCTACTCTTTCCATGTTTTGACTGAACCTTACTTAATATTTATGTGTTAACTGCAGGAGATGCTGCACCTACGAGAGGGGACACTTCTTGATGGAACTGTAAAGAAAATCTTACCTTATGGAGCTCAGATAAGGATCGGTGACACTAATAGAAGGTGAGGTGCAATTCCTTAAGTTTCAAAATGATCTCAGAGGGTAACAGGAAACTTTCATTCTTTTCTCAAACACGTTGTTGGTATGTTGGCCTCAAATAGATATAGTGGCAGGAGGATGGAAATTAATAGAAGAATACCAGTTCTCCATTGTCATACTTAGTGGTTCTTTGGAAATATGAACATTATACTAGTCCGGGAAGTTCCATGGATGTAAAGGATGTACAACTGCAGAGTTGTTGGTCTTTTATTAAATCTATCTGTATTGACAGCACAAGCACGAACTGCTCGCTAGGAAAACTGCCATTTTTGCCTTCAATTATATGTAGCAAATATGGCAAAGTCCAGTGATTTGTCGCAAAGTTTATTAGCAAGGGAACGCCAGATTCCTAGTTTACCATCCTTGCTTAATCCTTTCTTCCACTTTCAGATGAATTTGATGCTGATAATACATGCTGTTTGAGCAAAACATATTTAACCTTTTAGTCTAGTGACAGGACTAACAGGTGTTTCTGGACTGTTTGGCCTGGACACATATTTCTCTTGCTAGTATGCAATCAAAATATAATTTTTCCTTATGCATGTGTTTTCCATTGTAATACTTTGAATAGATTAAAGGTATGATAAAGGACGCAAGACTAGTGCTAATGGGACTGTACTTGAAATTTCATCCTCATTTTGTGAAGATCAAAGACCTTTGGGCTTGAACTGTCTAATGTGCTTGTTGATTGTAAAAGCTTAACACACACTAATTCTAATAGGCTGGCCTTGAGTGGCTTACTTTCTGGTCATTCTGTGCTGAAATGCCTGCATTGGCAATACCTTCTTTGTGTTATCCAGTGGTTTGTTGCATATCTCGAAAATTACTGCTACCCGGATCACTTCTGTTGGCGATGTCCTCTTGGTTGACGAGAAGGTTAAAGTACTGGTTGTGAAGTCAATAATTCCCGATAAAATCTCTCTCAGGTAATTTTGAAAGCAAATACCTTATTATATTTTGTTCATTTATGCTTGTCTAGTGCTTTGCCACTTAGCCTGAATTCTTGATAATGCTAATGCTGAATGGAGATCATTGACTGATTTATGTACTTCAAACACTTAGTTCTCATAATTAGACAAGCTCCAGTTGAGCTCCTCTCATTTGTGAATAACATCGCCTCTCTTTGGTTAAATGACCTTTGTTTCAAGTTCGAAAAATCGCATTTTTATATCAAGTTCTCTTTGAGTGAGTTCGAATCAACGAAATTAAGTTCCTTCAAGTAGATCTCTTTATAAGCAAAGAAATACTGCTAAAATTTTCTATGTGATATTACCGAAACTCTTCCCCCTTGCTTACTTATTAGCTCCCTATCCTCATGGCACTTAATGAAGCTCTCTCAACGCCCTTCTTCTTTTGGGCTAACTCGAACCGTAACATCATCCAGTCATTGGATATGCCTCTAACTTCTTGCGTTTGTTGATTTCAGCATTGTGGACCTTGAAAGCGAACCTGGTCTATTTATATCAAACAAAGAGGTAGTGATATAATTGTGGGTGATGTTTCCTTGGCACCGTGTCATCACGGTTGCATAACCTAAGCACGAGATGTTAACTAACACGTGTCTTCCTTCCGCTTAATACTTGGTCTGTTCAGAAAGTATTTTCCGAAGCAGAAATGATGACGAAGAAATACCGGCAGAAGCTGCCTACTGTAATTAGAGCTCCCAAGTTAGAGGCCTCTGCAACTGTCCAGGTACCTTTGGATAGCGAAGCTTCACTTTATGCAAATTGGAAGTGGTTCAAATTTGACAATGAGCAATAACACGTGTAAGTAGCCTCACTTGTTAAGATTCAAGATTTTCTGTAGCTTCCCCTTTCCTGCGAGATAGTGTATTTATCCATTGCGATCATGAAATCAATAGCCATTTTTTGCTCTAATTCAAATTCACGTGTTATTTTGGGCATAATGTATCTTAATATTCTTCCTCAGCGTGATTTATTTTGCTCCCCAAAACAGTACTTTTATTTCTTTGGGTCTCGGATCAGAACGAAGTGTTTTGAGTTTGTGTGAGCTGAGGGCGAAATCTTTTCTGCTGCATATTTGGGGCCAATGAACGTCTAGAAAACAAGCCCCGAGCTGGTTATGGTCAGCTCGGAACCTTTTGTGGTGCCACATGAGGCTGAAAGTGTCGGCCTGAGCCTGGTTGAGAATTTATTCTTTCATCAGCGGCATGTGCAACATGATCACGGCAGATGATGCAATCTTTAATTCATGAAGGCATATTATATTTACGCCCTTCGTTGAGGACTACTTAGTACTTCAGGCATACATGATATCAGTTTTACACTCTTTTGCTGAATCAATCGAACAGAGCAAAGTCCTTTCGAAATCCCCCTTTTCTCAATACAAATGACTGAATGAGTAATTGACCAGGATGGAGAATACAGATGAAAGCCTTGGCCGTGATCAACCTCACAAGTTAAGGATGTAGAATGGCGTGGTTTTGTCGCCTTCGTGTCTCTTGTCTTGTCCCATTACTAATGAGGTTTAAAAGAGGCTCGGGAATTGTCAACTTGTGTAATTGCAATCCAAGTGAAAGCCTAAGCTACATGTACTAGTACTGTGGCTAGGGTTGGGGGCTCCAAAAAAAATTTATGCTGGAAAAGGTCAAGAAAGTTGCCCTAAAGTCTATCTACCTAGGTTTTAAATCACTAGCATATCGCTCCCCTTTTCCTCCCGATTCTTGTTTTTTTATCTTCTCGGCACTAAACAACCGGGCATTCAAGTAAGTTATGTAAATTTAAACCATAAAGTCCTCTAAATCAAAGTACAGAAACAGCACTAGACTCTACAGTCTACTCCTTCCACATGCCTAGCTAAAATATTACCTTAGAGTTCGAGTTGTTTTAATTCGCGAGACTTTATGGTTAAAATCTCACGGCGGAATGACTTGATGCCAAAACACTTATCAATTTATCTTATTTGAATGTATTTTAAGAAGCCATAATAAATAAGAATACTTAATTATTTGGGAGATGTCATGTTAATATAACGCGTGATATGACCTTGTAAAATTCATTTTCTCTCTCATAGAAGACTGTACTTTGCCAATAAAGTAAGCGAGATCTTTGATCAATTTGAGTTCTTGAACGAAAAGTACATAAGGTCTGAATTTAGGAGCACCTACATCAAACCCGGAAAAAGGAAAGAGGAAAAATAGAACGTTTGTTGCGGGCTGGTTTACATTCAGCGCATACATATGAAATTCAGGAGAATGAAATGTTTGTATCTAAAGAATTTGCCCTAAATTACTTAAGCATAGATACTATTATAATTGATTGTCCCCTTGTGTGGTAGAGCTGCTGCAGAGTGCAGACCTACGTCCATTTCTTTTTCATTTTTAATTTTTCTTTTGGATTTTAGGCTCGGGTATAGTGACAAAACGCTCCTCTCTTTATATTTTAAATTCATGTTATTTCCGCTCTCCTGCGCAGCAGCAACTCCCTTAAAATCTTAGCGGTCCGGCGAACCAAATAATAAAACAAAATGGCTATGTATAGCATAGGCTTTGCGAACATAAAATTCGAATTATTAAACCCATTTGTGCAGACTCTTTAAACCCCCGCAAAACAAACACGCCGCACACAGGCATTCAAAAAGCAGCTTCCTGTTATCATTTGAAACACTAAATACATACACACATATATATTATATACATATATTAACATACTTATGCAAGTGTGAGATATAGTATAGAAAAAAAAAGAAATTAGCTGGATGCCAAATATTGCAGAAAATGAGGGGGGCGCATTTGCGTAATGCAGGGGACACCGCGAGTTTCTTGCACCTTAATCGTCGAAAAGCTCCACCGAGCTTGAGTCGTCTGTTCTCTCCTTGTGCGTTGATTAATGTACACATCCCTTGAAAGGTACCCACAGTTTCATAACTCAAGAGGAATTTATTATGAGGGATATGATCATTATGTGTATATAATAATGTTAATTTCTTAGAAGTTGATGACCCATTTTTAGGGTACAACAAAAAAAAAATGTGGCTGGAAATGCGACCACATTACGTTACTGCCTCCCAAGCATTTAGTCAAAGGGGACGAATTAAATGGTCCACTTATCATGGTGGTGATCCTGCAACATTGGGGTCCAAATTGGGGCAAACCCTATCATATTGTTGGCGATTGAGTGAATCGGAAGTTATGCAGTTGGTGTCCAATGAGAGAGTGTCGGTATGTATTAGCCCTCTCTTAACCACAAAACGACTACCTCTTCTATCAATTCTTCTTATTTTTTGACTAGAAAATTCACTTTAGATAAGAAAACTCTGAATCTGTGAGTTCGATAATCTCATGAATAGGATAAGATAGTAAGCCAAAACCCTGAGTGGAGAATCATATCTACATAAACATTGATTCTTTTTCACTAAATCAATCTCTTGGGTCACATATATAACCACATGGGTGCTCACCAAAATAGGTGTTTTTGGATCTTAGCCCGGGAGGTAGCCATTGATGTTACCCCTTGAATCTTGATTTTGAACGGATCAGAATAGCCATTTTGTATGGGTTCTAAGATAGTTATTGGATAATATATGTAAGTCCCCCAACGTTTGTTTAGGGTGTGACCCAAGCAAAGCATTTAAATGTAGTTTTCTTAAAACTATAAACTGCTACTTGTAGATCGCATCTTGCGATTTTGCTTTTTTGTTTTTTTAAGCTGAGATTGCTGATCCAATAGTTGCAATCCTTGTAATATATCAGTTGATCATATATTATATGACTATACGCATGTCACCTAATTTCTTCGCAGCTTATAAGTTGGCTCACTTCATTTCACCAATTTCCATTTAAAAAATAAATAAATTCCAGAGCGAGCTGGTCAGAAGATTTTCTTCACAACTTATGTCTTGCTAAAAGAAGCTGCGACCTTAGTAAATAACTGGTGATACTTGTTAATTAGTTTATAATGGAATCTAGGGTTTGGCCTTTCCAAGGGGACTTTGCCTGCATATGTTTGGGACTCACGCATATGATAAATATTAGTTTCAAAATAGCCGTATACATTAGACAAAAGAAACTCATATTCCCATTTAAAAAAAAATAGCTAATGATATTTTCACAACCCGAATAGCTCTTTCGTGTAACTATTATAAGAACGGTTTACATATTAAAAGTTGTAAAATGATTGTGGAAGAAGCTACAGTCGTTATGCAATTATCAATATCCAAAATTATCAAATGGAATAGTTGAATTGACGATATTTGTCATGACGAAACCCTTTTCACTTTGAAGAGGAAGTGAAAACATTTGTTTGAGCACATTTATTTCGTACTTGTAGGTTGATCCATGTGAATCGAGTCCCTACAAGGGATATCTAAGATATATATTTTTGATATGGATCTTTGCTTAAGTAATAGCATCACAAACTCTCTCCTGCTTGATGTGCGAGATTAGGGTTTTCTCCACGCTAAGAAAATTTCCTTCACAATGCTAGAATCACAAAGGTTCAGCTACAAAATTAGTTGATTAATGTACTGGCATGGCAAATACTTAATTTACTGTTATAAATTAATTTAAATTCCAACATTAGTCAGTTCTTTGTAAAAATTCCTACTTTGCTGTTATGAGTTAAATTTAATTCTTAGCATTACTCATCTCAACTCATAAAGTTCGCATGTAAAACTTCAATGTTCCTTCTCCCGTAAGTCTAGTATTTGCTTAAAAATCGAAAATACGGGGTCTCGTGCGGCTGAATTGTTAGTATGCAGTCAAAAGCCTAAAACCCTAATCGGGACCTGTGCCCTAATATAATCCTTAAAACCTCTCTCTCTTTCATTCTCATGTGACTGTAGAAATTTTTTAATTTCTTCCCTCTTTAGCTCCACTCCCAAAACAAACCCACCACCTCTTCCTCGGAAACCAAATCGCAGCATCATCTCCCTTTAATTTCACCAGCTTACACCCATAAAAAGACAGTGAAAACAGCGAAATTTTTTTTTTTTTTAACAGAGCACAAAATTTTTACCACAGCCCAATGAGACCTCCCCTCTACATCCACGCCCAGCTAAATTAAAAAAACCCTAGCTTTAACATTATGAGGCAGGCCACGTTAGTGAGGGGAACCCATTTCTTTATTGCACCAAAACATGCATCATTGTCTAATGCCATTGTATAATCATTTCGTTGGGAAAAAGACATTGAACCGAGGGTTTTGCTACTGCTTTCGTTTTACCCTTTAATTCTCACCACCTTTCACGATCTCCCAAGCTTGCCTCACCCTCTTATTATCACGGAAGTTTGATTTCCTATTCTTATTTTTTTTGGGCCTTCTCTTCCCTAGGAGGTAGGCTCTGCCAAGTTCTCCACGATCTCCCATATGGTGTCTCTGAAATTTTTGATCCCATCCGTACCTGTTCGCTAGCAAAAACCCAAAAGAAATTATAATTAATTTACTACATCTTGTGCTCGGTTCTTTGCTTTGATTGATAACCCTAATTTGCTAATCACTGTGCATGAAATTTCCCCCCATTTTTGTACATGCATAGTACGTTTTATTAATGAGGCATCGTACTTGGTTTGTTACAAAACTCAAGTGAATGCTAAAAGATTTTGTTGAGCCGTGCGCCTTCAAAGGAGTATCAAAAGGATTGTGAACTTTGGTAGAAGGAAAACAAGATAAGGCCGCAAAAATTGTCCACATATTATGTTAGATGGCGCCCATTGTCTAGTTAATTATGCGATTAGTTTTCTAGGTTTTGTTACCTACTTAAATGAGAAAGAGAAATTTTAAGTGCTTTTGAAATATGACATCGCTATTTGCCTAAATCGATCATCGCTTGTTTCACATTATAGCGAAAGAAAAACCATTACACTTATACATGATGGCTAGTAGAGATAGACTTACAAATTGTGGTGCACCGATATCACCTTAGATTTCTCCCTATTTAAGGCATTCATCTTGGGAAGTAATAATTTCTAAATGTTAATTGAGAACATATATATTGACAAGAACACGGTTGCAAAATAAATCATAGCTTTATTAACATTTCGATCTATATCTATTTGACTTTCTAATTGATTGAAAAGCTTTTTTTTCTCTCTCATTGTCAATATTTTTGTCAATTGAATTAATTTGAAATTTTAGAAATTATACTTTTTGGGCAAAACTCTATCATACTAATTGAAGGATTTAGTATTCAATTACATTATGTATACTAAAACATTAAGAGCTTCGACTCTATATCAAGAATAAATGCATAAGCTTCCTTCGTCTTAAAATAGTTATCAGATCATATCTCATCTCTATAATAATTTAATGAAGAAAAAACTTCATTTAAATTGTATTGCAAAACCACTGGCGGTAAAAGAAAAAAAGATATTGACGGTAAAAAGAGAAGTATAAGCAACCAATTAATTAAGAATTTCGAAAACAGAGTTGATTCAAAATGGAAGAATTGGCGCAAAAAGGAGGGGGCAGTTCCCTTCTTTAAAATAGTGCAAAGGTGACGCTTCTCTCTGAAATATGATATAAATGCGAAGTATGAGGAGCAAGGAAGGGGAGTTCTTGGTATTTGAACGTCTTCCCAAGTTTCGTTCGTCTGTCTCAGCTGCGACTGCAAGCAAAGACGAGAGCGTCTTCTTGAGAGCCCGGAGCTCCCGTTCATAACCCCATTCATTTTTATATATCAGTAGGATTGCTCTCTCTCTCTCTCTCTCTTCACTCGCAAACAACTCTTTTCAATGGCCATCTCAAATGGAGTGCACTGAACACAATCTCGTTCTGCATTAATCTGTCTTGAAAAGCGCCAACTCTGAATCAAACTCGCCGCTGCTCCGCCGCGCCGGAGAGGAGCTTTTTCTTTTTCCGGTAAGCAGAGTGATAGGGTCTTCTTCTTCTTCACTAACAGCTTGATGGCTGCATTTAATTCCATGTTGTAGCACCCATCGATGACTCAAAAGGAGTTTGTTTTTTCCTATTCTTGGGGCTTCTTTCACATGCATGGTTTGGAAAGCTTTGTGTGAAAATTAAGCATCCACATACACCCACCACGAAATCCTTTCTCACATGGAACATGTCTTCTAAGAGTGGACTTTCACCGTCATTACTGTGTTGATACTACCGAGAAGAAGAAGAAGGAGCAGAGACACAGAGAGAGAGAGAGAACTGTAATCGCCATTTGCTGATCGAACACTCACATTCCCTTAATTTCACCACCACCTCAAGGGCCACACTTTGATTCTTCCATGGCCAAAAGGAGCCATTTTGACACCAACCCTTTATTCCTTGAGGCCTTCTTCTTCTTCATTTGGTTCTCTAGCTCCAAAACCCTAGTCACTTCGCTTTCTTCTGATGGGCAAGCCCTTCTCTCTCTCCTCACTGCTTTGGGCTCTTCTTCTTCCTCTTCATCAGTCCTTTCCTCATGGAATCCATCAAGCCAGACTCCATGTTCATGGCAAGGTGTCACTTGCTCTCCTCAGGACAGAGTCATCTCTCTGTCTCTGCCCAATACTTTCCTCAATCTCTCCTCTCTGCCTCAAGAAATATCATCTCTCTCATCCCTTCAACTCCTCAATCTCTCCTCGACCAACATTTCAGGAACAATCCCTCCTTCTCTTGGCTTGCTCTCGCACCTTAGGCTTCTTGACCTCTCCTCCAACTCTCTCTCTGGCCCAATACCCCCTGAGCTTGGCAAGCTCTCTTCACTTGAGTTCCTTTTCTTAAACTCCAACAAGCTCACTGGCATAATGCCTCCACATCTCTCTACCCTCACTGCACTGCAAGTGCTCTGTATCCAAGACAATCTACTCAACGGGTCAATACCATCCCAGTTAGGCTCTTTGGTTTCTCTCCAGCAGCTCAGAATTGGTGGGAACCCATATTTAACAGGGGAAATTCCAGCGCAGTTGGGCCTACTCACCAATATGACCACCTTTGGTGCTGCTGCTACTGGGCTCTCTGGTGTGATACCTCCCACATTTGGGAACTTGGTAAATCTCCAAACTTTGGCACTTTATGATACTGATGTGTTCGGTCCAATCCCTCCGGAGCTCGGGTCGTGTTCCGAGCTCACGAATTTGTATCTGCACATGAACAAGCTCACTGGTCCAATCCCTCCTCAACTGGGTAAGTTGCAGAAGCTCACCAGCTTGCTTTTGTGGGGGAATGTGCTAACTGGGCCTATACCAGCTCAACTTTCAAATTGCTCTTCGCTTGTTGTCCTTGATGTCTCAGCCAATGATCTCTCTGGTGAAATCCCCAGTGATTTGGGAAAGTTGGTAGTTCTTGAACAGCTTCACTTGTCCGATAATGCGCTCACAGGTTCAATCCCCTGGCAGTTGAGCAACTGCACAAGCCTCACTGCACTTCAGCTTGATAAGAACCAATTGTCAGGCACCATTCCGTGGCAAGTTGGCAACTTGAAGTTGTTGCAGAGTTTTTTCATGTGGGGAAATTCAGTTTCTGGAACGATACCACCTGCTTTTGGTAACTGCACTGAACTATATGCACTCGATCTTTCGAGAAATAAGCTCACTGGGTCTATCCCAGAAGAGATTTTCAGTTTGAAGAAGTTGAGCAAGCTTTTACTATTAGGAAATTCGCTAACAGGAGGGTTGCCACCAAACCTAGCAAAGTGTCAGTCACTGGTGAGGTTGAGGCTCGGAGAAAACCAGCTTTCGGGTCGCATTCCAAAAGAAATTGGACAGTTGCAAAACCTTGTGTTTCTTGACTTGTACATGAATCATTTCTCTGGTGGGCTTCCTCAGGAGATAGCCAATATCACAGTTCTTGAGTTGTTGGATGTGCACAGCAATCACATAACTGGAGTAATTCCTCCTCAGTTAGGGGAGCTGGTAAACTTAGAGCAGCTTGATCTCAGCCAGAACAGCTTCACTGGTGAAATTCCTTCAAGCTTCGGAAACTTGAGTTACTTGAATAAGCTCATTGTCAACAATAATTTGCTCACGGGTTCGATCCCAAAATCGATCAGAAATTTGCAGAAACTAACTCTGCTTGATCTGAGCATTAATAGCTTCACAGGTACAATACCACCGGAGATTGGTTATATAACGAGCCTTACTATTGGCTTGGACTTGAGCTCAAATGGGTTGACCGGAGAACTTCCTGAGTCACTGGCTGGGTTGACCCAACTGCAGTCGCTTGATCTGTCGCGCAATATGCTGTCTAGTAAAATTGCCGTCTTGAGTTACATGACCAGTCTTACTAACCTAAATATTTCCCATAACAATTTTTCAGGCCCAATACCAATAACCCCATTCTTCAGAACTTTGTCAGGAAGTTCATACCTAGAAAACCCTAACCTTTGCCTATCAATGGATGGGACGACTTGTTCCACAGGCCTCTTTCGCAGAAATGGGTTAAAATCAGCTACAACCGTAGCTTTGATAACTGTCATTCTAGCTATATTGACTGTAGCGCTTCTTGCTTCGTGGATTTTGGTGGCTCGAAATAATCGATACATGGTTGAAAAATCTCTAGGGATGTTGGCCTCATCGTCAGGTGCGGAAGACTTCTCCTTTCCATGGACTTTCATACCATTCCAAAAGCTCAACTTTACTATGGATAATATCTTGGAGTGCCTGCGAGAGGAGAATGTTATTGGCAAAGGGTGCTCGGGAGTTGTGTATAAGGCAGAAATGCCGAATGGGGAAATAATTGCAGTGAAGAAGCTTTGGAAAACCAAACAAGATGAGGAGCTGGCAGTGGATTCTTTTGCTGCTGAAATTCAAATCCTGGGGCATATACGGCATCGGAACATCGTGAAGCTCCTGGGATACTGTTCTAATAAGAGCGTGAAGCTCTTGCTTTACAATTACATATCCAATGGTAATCTGAGGCAGCTTCTCGAGGGAAATAGGAACTTGGATTGGGAAATTCGTTATAAGATTGCAGTGGGATCTGCACAGGGTCTCGCCTACCTTCATCACGATTGCGCTCCGGCAATACTTCACAGAGATGTGAAGTGCAACAACATACTTCTGGATTCGAAGTTTGAGGCTTATCTGGCAGATTTTGGCCTGGCTAAAATGATGAATTCTCCAAACTACCGTCACGCGATGTCGAGAGTTGCTGGATCTTATGGCTATATTGCTCCAGGTAACTTCAATACTGATCCACATATATAAGTTTTTTCTCGTATATCGGTTGATCTTCCAGGTGCTTGTACTAACAATGGCATTTGTACACATAAGGTTAGAAACTTCAACCTGTCTCAAGCTAAGTTAGGTTCTTGCTACATCAACTTTTGTTCTGACAAGAACTACCTATGTTTGAGTTGTAATTTTCCCTCTCTTATTAGCTCTAGGTCAGTGTTGGGAAAATAGAAATCATGCCTCAATGACTCATTTAAAATGTGCATTCAGTTTTTGAGCAGTATCTTAAGGATGCTTCTCATTTCTATGCAGAGTATGGCTATACAATGAACATAACAGAGAAGAGTGATGTCTATAGTTATGGAGTGGTCTTGCTTGAAATTTTAAGCGGGCGCAGTGCTGTGGAGTCCCAAGCAGGTGACGGGCTCCACATTGTCGAATGGGTGAAGAAGAAGATGGCAAGTTTCGATCCAGCCGTGACAATCCTTGACACGAAGCTCCAAAGCCTACCGGATCAGATGGTGCAAGAGATGCTTCAGACGCTTGGGATTGCGATGTTCTGTGTGAACTCATCGCCAGCGGAGCGTCCCACCATGAAGGAGGTGGTGGCGCTGCTAATGGAGGTGAAGAGTGTGCCCTGAAGAGTGGGGGAAGACCTCTCAACCACTGATAAAGCCATCTTCGACGCAGAGCTAGTTTAGACGTTAATTTTTCTTTCTTGTCACTGTTAAAGACATTGGTAATTCGATTCGCCTTTCGACCCCGAGATGCATAAAGCGAGAGTTGTCGACTGAGAAAGACAGGGTAGGATGCTTTAGACCGTGATTTATTAGATTAGGATGGGGGTAGTCTTGGGTCTGTACAGTTTTTAGATGCGGCAATGTCATTGATTTTCTTCATCCTCTACATTTCTTGACTATTTCTTCTTCCCTGCTTGAATTTTATATTGTTGGGCTTCATCATTTTGTCACGGAATGCAGCAGAACATCCAACAGGATAGAAATGCTGCTACATGCCTGTTTAAAACGAAAAGGACACTTACATGACTTGTTCAAGAACCGGAAAATATTAACCCAAAAGCTTGGGATGATGCTAAACCGGCATTGGGATGAATCATATCCTATTGCATTAGTCTGCATGTGGACTGGTTTGTCCGGTGGAAGTTTGGTGGGGCTTAAAGCTTGAACTGATCAGTAGACACAGAAGAAGCGTAGGATGGTCCGGTCGGGGCGGCGATTGGGAAGAAAAGTAAAAGGCAAATCCTAGACATGAACACAAGCGAAGCGCGTGGCATGTTGGAGAAAGTGATGCGGTTCCTTGAGCTGGCTCTCTTTCAAGATCAAGTCCACCTTTCTACTCCAATTTAAGAGGCGGGGCCATCGCCCAAGGACTCGAACACTTACGGCGAATTAATTCCTTGTGAGCCAGAGGCTGCAGGAAATAGCGCGGCGCATAAGTCGACTCTTAGACCTCACACTTGTTCAAGTAGCAAAGTCGCGACTGCTGATGCTCCGCGAGTCCCTTGGGAGTTGCTAATGCGACAGATGAAATCAATTACCGAGATCATATGTGGGCCCTTTTGCTTTAATATCACCTTGTGTTTTTGGTCAAGGGCATGGAGGTGCAGGGGAGGAGGAGCAGACAAGGGACAAGGCAAAGAAGCCCATGCCTTCCCTCGCCTTCGGCACATGCCCTGAAAACACTTCTTTGATTCGTCTCTGCATCATGTCCGAGCCTTAACTCCAGTCGGTTCACCAGATAGCTTTCGAATCTCTTCGGTCAAAAAGAGGATCCCACGAGGCCCCCCAGAATCCGGCATGTCATCTCACCCAGTCTAATCTCTCTTTTGCGACCTGAAAACGAACAAAGGAGAACGAATCATCTCTGCACAAACACGTTGCTGAATACTTGGGACTTAGCTACCTATCAAGGTGCTTGCTTGCTGCTTCAATTTCTTTCCCGTTTGATGGATCCAAGTTCGGTTCATTCAGGTCATTGACAAACGTGGGAAAGCACTTCGTTCCGTCCCATCTCCGTCGAACCCGAATCCTGCTGTCATCATTAGATGTCCCCTCCGCATGAAGACAGTAAGGGACTGGAACTTCACATGAGCGACAATTGGCGTCCACGTTCACTGAAAACCAGTGTCCTTGTCGTGACACTCCTCGTTGTCAGCCTCTGCACTCGCGACATGGCCTGCTAGTGCTTATCGGCTAAAGCTCGAAAAAGATTCCGAGGGCACGCCATGCATTGCATGCATGGCGCTTTCGGACTCGTGTGGACATCACATGAGCTCCCCGCCATGGGAAGCAGCTTTTGCTTTTCGGTCTTATCTCAGCTTGTCCCAGAAAACCGTGGCCTCCCTCATTTTCCGATGCCCCTTTGCCTTGGGAATTATGCGTCTAAAATTCAGTCTTTAATGAATATGATATGATATTGGGGAAGTTCCTCCCCAACCATTGCACCCACCCTACGGTAGCATTTCAGGCCTTCTCCAGTTCTCTTCTTTGTCTGATCTGGATCACATCCACTGTTGTGTATACACGTCATGACAAAATGTAATTGGTGATTTGGATCTATCTTTTACATTAATTAGTCCATAATTACTCTACATTCATCTTCTATATGTGTTGTACATAACGCAAATCAAAAGCGAAATTCCATCAAAATCAATTAACAATGACTGGAAAAATTACTCAATCAGTTCTAAATTTATTGTACGTCAGCCAATTCAGTTTAAAATTTTTCAACTTGCCTATTTAGTCCTGTAATATCTTTTATCGAAGGGTATATCTTCGGCTTTTTTGTGTGTATCGGGTTCTTTGTTGTTTCAGCAACGAATTTTATTCTAATGGTGACGAATGAAAGACAAATAGAAGGTAAACATAACAAGACTAAAAGTAAATGCAAGATACAAATAAAAATGATAGCCGAAAATGAATGTATTGGGTTTTTGTTCAAAATATTCCCATCCCTTACAATGACTTTTGTTAGGCTATTTATAGCCAAGCCAAGAGAGTAGCCGCTCTGAAGGTTATTGTTTTAATTTCAAATTGTCCGAGATACTCGGTATCTCGCCAGTAACTGCATTGTCTTATACATGGTTCATACTGACGTCTATGCAATCGGCCTCCTTCTTATCTTCTTGCTCCAGAGTGCTAATCAATATCGAGCCATTAGTAACTTTGACGGTGGCTCTACCCAAACTTACTTGGGCTTGTCTTTCTCAAGCCTCTAGTGGACTTTATCGGTTATCCCTGGCCCATTCAATCATTTTTGGGTGTTAACAAGTCCTAAACCTTTTAATATTTTTTTAATGTGATCTTTTCGATCAATTTAGGCAAAGAATATGGAGGTATCGTCTTCCCGTGGAAGAATTTGAGCAGGATCACGTCGTTTTGCATACTTCTATGAATTTTCTGAACTTTTATTTCTCTCTGTTTTTTTTTTTCCTTTTCTTTCCTTTTTCATTTTGTGGTTACTGTTTGTCTTTCCAGAGCGTTGAAGATGAACAGCAAAAAGACATCCGCAGCATCTTCTCCAGCCGCGGAAGCCATGTCTACAGCTCACTCATGCACCAACAATAAACCATCTCAGCTGCAGCAGCAATGTCCCCCCGGCTGTATCTAGCCAAGGGCAACGAACGGCAGCCCTTGCCTTCGGCCAGCGAGTGCGTGCAAGGCCTCACTTGTGGTTAGCTACTGCTGAGGCTCAGCATCTGCATTGGCCCTTCCAGGAAATGAAGACCGAAAAAGAGAGAAGAAAAGGGAAGATATAAAAATTTGTAAAATTAAAAATATAGCAAAAATCATCCACGTTAGCGTGAATCATACATCACAGCCGTCCTACGTAATACGGCTGATAGCCACATCAATTGTTTCTGGTCGATTTTGGCTAGAAAGACGATATTGGCGTATTATTAAAAGGTTTAAAACTAAATTGGCCTAATTACATATTCTAAGACTGAATTAATTACCTTATAATAGGTTTATGACCGTGCATAACTATCTCCATTGCAAGCATATGTTGTGGGTATTAAATCAAAGATCTTTCAAGATATAATCGACAAAAATGCAAAACCCAACGAAACGCATTTTCAAGCCCAGGTGTTCAATCATAGGTGGTCGAACATTCTTTGAACATTCGTTGCTTTAGCCATGAATGCTCAACCGAGTTGAATTCCATTATTACCAAGATGGATTGAATGACTTGGTGCACACTTTCTCCAATGAACTGGTTTATTTTTTTGGGTTTTCAGCCAATCCAATAACCATACAGCATCCGGTATGAAGTTTTGAAAAGCATCAAATGCTGAAGGAGGTTGTTCATCACCGCGGGACATCATTCATCGGTGCAATCTCAGCAGTCAGCCCAACACTAGGCGATTCACATCCCTTACACCGTCGCGCTATTCCCTGGCCATATTGGACTTCAGTGCCCGGAGGCTCGACCACAATGCGAAACGAAAACAGGTCAGGAAGACATGGGCTCGACTCGTTCCCAGAAATTTAGGTGTGATCATCGCCATGCACTAAGTCAAAGAATTTTGACATTGGAAACGAAATAAATGCAGTCGACCATAGTTTTCTATAGGCACATAGCATTCGTGTCAGCAGATCCATGCCTTCTTGACATTCGATCTGAGGATTAGGATCACCGTTGCCCTCGCTGTCTCAAATGACGAGTTTGCAGTATTCTCACCTAAAGATGGTAACATCGGCACGGTCAAATAGTGCTTAATCTCACGGTCACAAAGTGCTATGTCTTGTTCCCTTGTGACGTTGGAAATAAATGTCTCATCAAACCTCCGAGTCGTGTTAAAACTTACAGTTTCCGGTGAAACGCTTGAGGGGAAAAAGCAATGGCGCACGAGCTTTTTCTCACCGCATACAACTCTCTAACAATCTCTACTTTGCTCATCCTCACTTCTTCCATACGTGTGGTTTTGAGTTTTCTACTCTCTTTGAATGGGGGGAGGAGCATTCACATGTTTTAAGCCAAATGGGATATGAAAGTAGCTAAGTGCAGTCGTTTAGAGTATTTTCAGTCAGGCGAAGGCCCCCTCAGAGCACTTCTGGCTAAAAAGGAGTTCACTTTATCCTTTTTTCCACTTAAAGATGATGGGCCAGCAGAGCACAACGGCACATCCCATATGCATACCCTAAGGGGTATGTGTTAAAACACAAGTTGACATTAGGACTCTAGCTATACTTCAGGGAAACTGGCAATTACTTGAGACAAACTACATGCCCTCTATTGGACGTTATCATTAGCTTGACCAGATGATACAGAAACACGTCTGATCTAGGAAGAATTTTGAATGGAATTAATTGGGGTCGAATCCTTATTAAGATCAACAGTGAATCAAGTTCGGTTCCTCCCTACTTATTAAAAAGCATGTGAACAGTCGGCTGAATATGAAGGGTAAACTTGAAAACACAAGAAAGAGTTCAGAGTACACAGGTCTTTAACATCAAAGACTTTGTCAGATGGTTCTTTCTCCCCAACCCATTCAAGGGGACGAATTGGTGGGTTGATTCAAAGCCGACATGTTACCAAATTCAAAAGGCTTACCAGCAAGCGAGCTATGATAGTACAAAGTAACTTCAGGGTCATGTGATTTTCCATGCCCAAATGAGGTACTCTAAGGTAACTGATGTAGATATCAGGAGCATGAGCTCCAAGACAAACTGATCCAAGTAATAGACATGAATGAAGCACAAACATCAGAGGAAGCAACCAATCGGCCACTATTCTCGGATTCTAAATTGCAGAACGGTGACAGAAAAGGTAATGACTGTGCATACATAGCATATTTAAGACCAAAAACCAACGAACCCCATGGATGCTTAATTGTCTCATCATATGCTACTATGCCGCAACCTCCAACTCCTGATGAGAAGATACAAGGCCAACATATCTACCATCGCAATATGATTCCGTTCATTCAAACACGAACTGCCAGAAGTGACATTAATCCCAGAACAAAATCAATTAGTTCAGCCTCGGTTAAAGGCTGCGTTTCGCCCTGTTTATCGACAATGTCCATTGCCATCTTCACCCAGCCAAATCAAGGGTATAGGCAATATCCAATTGCCACAATATAGAGTTTCGAACCAACAGCGCAAAATCAGCTGCATTATTGGCTAAAACTACGACAAACATCCTCTATCCAAATGTACTTACAAGCTCTCCTGAATGTCTATTTGCTTGGCCAACTACCCCGAGGAAAAAGAATCCGAAACTGCCTCAATTGATCAAAGCTATGGTTGATAATACGCAAGTAACGAAATTTGCTAAGAGAAATAAAGCAGAATAGACCAACCGGAGGATCCAAAGTTCAGTCGTTGAGCTGCTCGAGCTCCGCCTTGAGCTGCTCCATCTTGAGGCCCATCGACCGCTGCAGCGCCGCCTTCTCCGCCTCGGGGAGCCTCCGCAGCAACCCCTCGAACCGGTCGACGACCTCCTTCACCGCGGCCCTAGCGCACTCGGCCTCCTCGTCGAAGTACACCGTCTCCTTCGACTCCATGGCCATCTCGATCTCCTCCCTCGCCTCCGCGAACTTCAGGTTAATCGTGTCCACCTCCGCGTTGTACTCCGGCTCGGTGCTGAGCCCCCTCCGCCTCGGTCCGACATTGGAACCGAGCGAGCGCCGGAACGAACCGAGGGACCCGATTCCAGGCGCGAGGTCCTGGGAACATTGAGGGCGAGGACTGAGCGGATTCGGGGACGGCGAGAGCGAAGGCGAAGAGAGAGACCGGGGTTTCGGAGGCGGTCTGCGCAAGCTCCGCCGGAGGAGGGATTTGCAGAGCGAGATTGGGGCCTGCGGAGGCATCTCCGGTGATTTCGCCAAGCTTCTGGGAAGGAAGAGAGGCGGACCCTTTTGGGATCGAATCGAATTCACGCCTCCAGGAGCCTCTACGAACGCCCCTCTCTCCAGCCCAAAAACCAGAAGAGGATCCCCGAGGAACAAAGCCCTGATTTTTGAAGGCCCAAGATGATTAGGAAAGAGGGCGTGCGTCGGCCAGGAGTCCAATTACTGATCGACAATCGATTCCAGTTGAAGTCCGGCTAATGATGAAGTACTGAACTAATCCATGTCAATTGCCTTTGACCTGAACCAAAACCATATCACCAAATCCTCCGTTCATCTACCGAACCCATTTGGCATCGGTGTATATATGTGTGTGTGCTGCTGTCACTCCTGAATTCCATCCATCACACTCCCCTAGACCCTCCTACTCCTCCTCCTCCTCCTCCCCATGGCTCGCCCACTCCACCTGACACAGACTGCGGCAGGCGCCCCTCAGCTTAGCCTGGTCGCAATGAACCTCCTCCTGTGCGCCTTCGCGCTGTTCATGTGCGCTTCTCATTCCAGGAGGCGACGGCGGCACTGGCAAGAGTGCTATGGTTTCTTTGAGGAGGAGCCCGTCATTGAGCTCCAAAACAACACGGTCATCTTGGAGTCACGAGCGGACCGTGAGGACGTCCTGTTTATGAATGGTGGAGAAAACGGGGAAGAAGTAGC
The DNA here is from genome assembly GCA_014182845.1 of Corymbia calophylla. Lineage (NCBI taxonomy): Eukaryota > Viridiplantae > Streptophyta > Magnoliopsida > Myrtales > Myrtaceae > Corymbia > Corymbia calophylla. The sequence goes on along the minus strand of CM024698.1, from coordinate 22,090,315 downwards.
CGCCTCCGCCTCCGCCTCTGTGTGGCAAAAGAACATTCTCATGGGCGGTAAGTGTCAGCTACCCGACTTCTCCGGGGTGATCATTTACGACGCTGACGGGAACAAAGTCACCCCTCCGAAGACTCCTCGCCCTCTGTTGCTCACATGGAAGTGACATGTAATTTCAATCGACATGCATTTATCCTACATTGTATTGTCTTTTGATCCTGAATGAATGTTGAATCCTTATGTTATTGGAGAACCAATTCTTGGAAATAGAGTTGAGGTAAAGATTGACATACAGGGAAACAGTCTACAAGAAACAATCCCCTGACCAGGATTTCTCTTTTCTTTGATTCTTACTCCTCTCCAGGACCCCTGATTTTAAACTAAATCTGAAGGAAAAAGGGAAAAAGAGGACAACTAAAATCAATTTACAGATCCTTTTTTTTGGGGGTGCCACAAAGCAGTTAAGCATTGACGGCTCGCTTGCTTGATGAAGAATTCCGACCCCTAAACCCAACTACACTTAATTTGCCAGGTTTGCTTTGCATTGGTTTCCTCCCATTAGACAACGATTTGCCGGACTTACCGACACCGGAAGACCTCGTCACCTTTGAAATCTTAACTGCCCTTGACGGTTTGGCTGAGGATGATGTTTTCCCAGCTTTTGTTCCAGCAGTTTTCCTTCCAGAAATTGGCGAGGACGCCGCCTTAGTGCGAGAATTAGAAGATTTTGTGACTGCTGATTTGCCCTTGTTTCTCTGATCCGATACCTTACTAAATTTGGTGTTCTTTCCCTTCTGGTCGCTTATTTGTGACCTAGCTATGTCCCTGCGGACATTGTCCACAGTAAGAGATTCCAAGCTCTCATTCTTCCTGATTGCTTCTTCTATTCGAGTGGCCAAAAGAAGGTCCCTTTTCGCAACCAAGCTTGTCACTTTTCCTGTAGAAAGAAAAGGGTTGTTCAGATACATATTTGAGCTGTAACTCCTTCAAGAGACATGGGTAGTCGACCCATGCCATCGCTACCAGCATCTAAAAGTGGAAAATTAGCTCCTTAATATGATCGTTATGATAATAGGATACATGCATAAGCAGACATAACTTTCCAGCAAAAAATGAAAGGCAGCAAGATTAAGAATCATATATCAGCATCCTAGAGGTCCAGCGCCTTCTTCGGGGAAGAAGTCCTCCCCCGCCCCCCAACCTTTCTTACACTTGATAATATATTGCCATGAAAATCTACTTTAGTTTAAAGAGCAAGTTTGTTATAACAGGAAATCTGCAAGCGTCAGACGGTTGTTAGCCAAAAATGACTTCGACCGGCTCTCCAAGCAAACCTTCTGCCTCAGATGTAATGGAGTGTGAGGTATAAGAGCATGATGTACTTGAAGTAGAGTTTACTATAGGAGAGTGAATAAGGTAACTACACTCTACATAAGCAATCGCCACCCACCTTTTGCACCCATTCGAGCAGTTCTTCCAGTGCGGTGAAGGTAGTCAATCTAAAAGTCAAGAGAGAGCGTTAGTTTCTCTGTGTGTGAGTATGTGCATGAGAGAGAGAGAGAGAGAGACAGAGAGAGAGACAGAGACAGAGTGCTTACAGAGTTCAGTGGGAAATCAAACATGATGACATGATCCACATCCAAATCCAGTCCCCTAGCAGCCAAATCTGTGCAGACCAATGTCGGGCAATCTCCATCTTCATTCTTAAATTTCTTCAAATTTTCAACTCTGATATGGCCAGAGAATAAGCATTAGCTTTAAAATGACTCTGGAAAATCAGAAGAAGACAGGCAGGCTATTGCAGAGTTACTACTGATTGAACACATCCACAGGCACTGAAAGGGATATCCGTGAACAATATAAATCGAATTTGTACGTGCTCAGTGATCACAGTTCTCGTACAACTTTAAAGTTGATGAAAAAGGACAAGGGCTAAAAATTTACTCATCGTTAGCTTACCTCTGCTCAGCCGGCACTTCTCCGTGGTAGTTGACAGTAGAGATTTGGTTTTCATGGAGAAAGTGATCCACGGCACGACTAGAATTCAGAGTATTACAGAATACCATAACTTTGTTTCCCTTTGCCAAGCTAGGCTCAAGAACCTGCCTCCATGTAAGAACGAAATCAAAGTGAGACATCCATGTGTCCTCATTCCCACATTTAGGCACTAGTTGAATTTAGTCTTCCACGTTTGGCGTAATGAGTTGGATGTTTCTATAATGGTTTTTGAAATGCTTGCAGCCAGAAGCTAATTAATAAAATTAACCGGACAGATGATCACAAGGGAAGCTCATTTGTACCAAAAAGGAAACTTCAGGTGTTCAACCCACTTTTTAAATTTAGAAAGACCTTCTATAAAATGATAACTGATATGCGAGTACTGAGTATCTCAAACGCCACATTTAACTGGATTCTTTTCTTACAGTAACATAACACCAAGGTAAGTTAATTTTGCACTTTGCATGATAAAATATTCCTAGGCTGATTTCAAGCATGTCTTTCAATAAACTTCTGTCCTGGTAAAAGGTGAGTCCTGTCTGATGCAACAGCTCACTTCCACAACACAGACAAAATAATTTACACATATTAGGATCAAAGATATGCACATACTGCCTCTTCTCACATAAGCAGACGCCATTATCTTTTCATCTAAAAAAGTCAATAAGATTGATAAAGAAAGGAGTCACCAGCAACCCAAATCAAGACAATGCACATAAAAGGCTTATTGAACCAAATTTAAGAGTGACAAAGTGAATGCAAATATAAGGTCAGATGGTCCATTAGATATACATGAATTTAACAAGGAAATGATGTATACCAATGATGTAGAAACATGTGAAATCAGCTGATTAGCTGTGGCATATCTAAATTAGACCTCATAATCTTAAGAGGAAAATCTGAGAAGTGCATTAGATATGGACCTGCAGCAAGGATTCAAGCTTGTTTTCAGAACCCGAAATTTTAATGAAGTCATGGCGAGCAGATGCAATTTTCTTATGCAGTGTAGATGTACGTAAATGTGCTATTCCTTGAAACTCTTCATCAACAAGCTTCTGCACAGCCTGCAAAACTTACAGCAGTCAGCTCTGGCACTTGTTTGGGCAGAATCAATCCACCGAAAGAAAGTGAACACTTGCACCGATAGCAGATTGGAGTCCAATGTCCATAACCATAATGGAAATAAGCCTCCAAATCGAAAATAAATAAATACAGCCAAAGTAATGCTTCTTAGGAGCATCTTCAAAGACTAAACCAACTCATCAAATAAGACATGAATTTTCGCATATTGAACCACAGCACGATATTTTTGGGAACATCTTCACAGATTAGACCAATCTCATTGAGCATAAATGGTTACATTTTCCCAATAAACTGATATGTGAATTGAAGTAGTAATAGAATCAAGAGTCTCAAGAATGTTTCTAAAGTTCAGTAGCAACAATGCTATCAAAAGAATGAGGGATATAAGAAGATGATAGCGACTAAAGGTCATAAAGAATTCATTGCAAACTGCATGATAAGAGTACAATTCATTCCATGCACTAAGTATACAACAGGCCAAGAACTGTTAAAGTTTTTGGTGATTCGACAGAATTGGTAGGATCAAACTATTCAATTACACTCTAGATACATGATGACTTGAAAAACAAAAAAACTAGAGTTTGAGTCTTTTAAACAATGAAAAACAGTGGTGCAGTTGGTTCTGTGCTCCCGCCCAAAAAAAAAGAAGGAAAAATAAAAATAAAAAACCTTCAGAAGTGAAAACAGGTGAGGTGATCATAAAAATGGATGTGTACCTTAGTCATTGTGGCAGTTACCAAAACAGTCTGAAATCCCAGGCCATCAGATTTTAGTGCTCGATTTTTCAGGGGACCAAGGAACTTACGAATGTCAGGACCAAAGCCACGATCAAACATAGTATCTGCTTCATCCAAAACCTAAAAAAAGCTCAATTTGTCATGTAACCAACTTTACATTTTCTTTTTGAATTCTCAGATGATTATGGATCCACATCCTAAATATGATCCTTCAACAAAAATAACAATTATAATAAAGAAAGAAACAAATGGCATAATCCAATACAAAGCAAAACTAACCAAGTACTTAATGTCACCATACACCAAGTTCCCTTCTTCAATGTGCTGGAGAAGCCTGCCAGGAGTTCCCACTACCATGTCGATCGGGTTATTCAACGAATCTTCTTGAGGCCTTATCCGGCCACCACCACTCACCATAGTGCACCTGAATCGTGCATGATGGCTTATAGACTTGGCCACTCGGAAGACCTGTCCAACAATTAAATTTCAAACCAACCAACAGAAGAGAATACATGAAATTACTACGATGATACAGTGGTGAGTGAAGAACTACCTGCTCAGATAGCTCGCGAGTGGGGCAAAGAACCACTGCTCGAGGTCGCCGAGGCTTCATCAACCTCCCATGAAGTTCCTCATCCCTTCTCAGCAACTACAACATAAACCTATGAAATTGATATTTCCTCGCTCCAAACACACGGATCAACATATAGGCAGTATTTACGACTTGCGTGCGCATTTAAAGCACAAAGAGAAACCACAAAGAAGCGGAATCCAATGATAGTGTAAGCCTCAAATCCGGAAAGCAGGTAAAGGCTCAGTCCATTAAATGAAAAAAATGGATCCTTGAAGTAACTTAATGCCAACACTCCTCAAAGTTGAAACAGACGACCCAACTCACATTTTTCAAAGGTTTTATTAAAATCTAACCACAATGGCATACTAAACAGCACCAAATTCGACTTAACCATGAAGGATATCCATAGTTAAACACAAGTGAGAGAAAATATACCTGAACAAGAGGCAACAAGTAGGCAAGAGTCTTGCCAGAGCCAGTGTGAGAGCCCAAAACCACACTCTTCCCCTCCAAAACAGCAGGAATTCCCAAGCACTGAATCTCAGTGGGGACTTCAATCGCCGTCTCCCTCACAGCCCCCATCACCTCCTCGCTGAGCCCCAGCTCCTCGAAGCTCCCCACCATCGCTGCCTTCTTCTTCTTCTCCCCCTTCACTTCAAAAGCCTCTTCCTTTGGTCTCCTCATCATTTCACTCCCGCTTTTGCTTTCTGGGGTTCTACTCTGCTGTGGCTTTGGCGCGTCCTTCAAGTGCCTCAGCCTCAGCCTCTCCAGAAGCATCGTGTGCTTCATGGGCTGGATCCCCGCGTCCGAATCCGCGGCCGCCGCCGGGGCGGCCTCGGCCTCGGCGGCGGCGGCGGAGCACATGGGCCTGAGCTTGAGCCTCGCCAGCGACGTCGTCGTCGTCGTCGTCGCCGCCACAGGTGGCGACAATCTGACGAGGCGCCTGGCGGAGGAGAGGCGAGCGAGAGGGAACAGGTTGGAGGAGAGAGAGAGGGATAACATCGCCCGACCCGTGCTCCCCATGATTCGCCGTCGTCTCCGGCGGTGCGATGGAAGTCCGCTCGAGCTTTGTTCTCGCGCCCTGCAACGAAAATGCCGACACGCGCGCACCCACGATCTTCTTCTTCTACGCGACTCTCGACGATGGACGACGAGGGCAAAATCTATCGCGTGGATAATGTCCGGGTTCGGGTCGCGCTCCGGTTCACCATGGGTTTAGCTTAAACCCTCAAGTTCCATTTTGGTACAAAAGTTCTCGTGCGACGCGCAATTGGGTCCTCGACATTTCTTTCTACCTATAGTACAAGTACAGGAAATACATATGAATTAAAAAAGTAAATACCTTTCAAATACATAAAAGTAATTGCTTGTATTAATTACAAAAATAAATCATTAGAATATAAATGTGATGTGCAGATCAGTTATAAATTCATTTGACTATTAGATATTTATCATAAAATTTTTAGTTCATTTCGTTTAATACATGAGAATGCATTGTCTTCTCAATCAAAATATGATTTTTCAACTAAATTCTCCAAAGGATCCATCCCGGCCAACGTTTGACTGGATAAGCAGGCACATATAATGTCTCAACCCTTTGCATTGGCAAAGGTGTTTGCACCAATACTGATCCTACTCTCAATTTCACATTGCTTGAAATAGGATGCAATGTTTTTCTCTCGTTTCAACCATCAAAATCGAGTTCTAAGTTTCAATTTCATTATTATTCATGTTCATATTCTGCATAGAAATTGATATTCGATTTTCTAATTATCATGATGTTAGGAATTCAATTCTATAGAAAATCCATACATCTTCTGGATCAACTATGCTTTGTTTTGATACCAGATGCATGTTGATAACAAGTTTCAACTTCTAACAATCGTGAATGTCAAACAAAGTCTGCTATCACGACATAAAACCACATGCAAAGAAAGAATAGCGAGGTAACCTCAGAATGGACACACCATGTTAAAAGATGAAACGCTTCAAATTTCGTCAAAGCACTAGTCTCTGAGAGCACGAACCAGTCACAACTGGGGCTTAAGAAGAACAAGCACGCAAATGCACGCATCATGAAGGAATGTCTTGTCCCCTGCGATGGCATGTTGGCTACACCTATGTACAAACTACAAAGCTAGACTGAATGCAATGATCAAGAAGCCACATGAAGAGACTCTACAGCATCCGCCACTTTCTTCCTCAAGGCATCTCGAGATTCAATCAGATGGAGTACTTCTTTCGGGTCGATTTCCAGCAGCATTGCAGCCACTTTACCAGCTCGATCATGCTCCAGACGCTCCACAGCATGTTTTTCTAGTATCTGGCGTTTGTAATGCATGACAGCACTAAAAAATCAGTCATAAAAAAATAAATGTGGCTCATTGCTACTTGTATGAAACGATTATCAGTCTCTTCCAACATTGTTTCCGAGAGAAATTACAAACATAGATTTCTTGATTCTGAAAGTTGCCTTTGGTCATGGGGTACACCCTATTTTTGGGATTTTAGTGCAGATTTGATCTGTCAATTAGCTATTTTGTCATTGTCAACCAGTTAGTCAGTATCCTGTATGCATGCGGAACACATTAGAGGGTGATGCTAGGAGGGGTGTTCAGTTAATTTAACTGATGTATACTCAAGCTTACACTCTAACAATTTAGCCGGGAGCCTGCTAACCATAACCTGCAGTCAGATTGCGGGTTTTTAACTTGTTATGATATCAGAATGGGGTCAACATACCTTCGAGATAGGTGAAATGACTAGAACTGCTTGAAAATGCTGAGCATCAGATTCAACAGCAAAGTTCTTCAAGTGGCTTGAAATCTTCTGTATTTTGGGAAACAAGCCAGCATCTAGCATGATATCTGCCTCATCCAAAACCTAAGGAAAATTCATCCCATCATTCAGCATAGGGGTGAACAAACAAGCAATTGAGACTTCACAGTAACAACAGAGAGAGTGAAACCATCCATTCTGATTACAAAGAAATTCACATACCAAGAACTTGACTGCAGTGGTCATAATATCACCTCCTTCGATTTGCTGAAGGACCTCCTCAGGGGTTCCAACCAACAAGCCAATCGGGGCATTCGACAAACCTTCCTTATCTTCTGATCCACCACCAACACATTTTTCACTTGATTTTACTCGTGCACAACTGGTGATGAAACTTGCCATACGAAATACCTATATGCCCTATGAGATTAGTTCTAGTGCTAGAGCATAAATAGGAGGTGAAAGAAAATGCAATCAGTGTTAAAAGCTAGAGCAGTAAAGGAGGACCTTGTCACATGATTCGTCTGAAGAACACAACAGGATAGCCCTCGGGGAGTCACGCTCCGTTCCGACAATGCTGAATCCCGTCTCAGCATCTACTGAATCAAGCAAAAAAAAAAATGAGAGCCAGGTGTTACATTCTACAATGAAGAGAGCATGATCGCTTCAATCAACGTCTGTATGCCTTCATAAATGGTACGTCCCAACTCTAAAAGACCGCAAACCCAAGAGACATTCCCGTAAAAGAGAGTTCTTTTCCGTAACTTAAACTTCATTTCAATGGCCAACATCATAACTCAATATCCAGAAGCTCCCAAATATGCAGCTCCATAAACTAACTCCACAAGGGGTGGCAATTCATGAAGAGACATGAGAACAAAACATGGCATGAGAAAAAACCCAAGTATGATACAACACGATCCACTTGAAAACTACTGCCCAAGCTCTCTATCTGACCCGTCTTTCAATTGAAATCAACCTCTCATCATAGCGGAAAAAAGGTTACTTCAGCAAGGACAGTACAATCACGCGAACTACCACGAGCACGACCATGATGACACGTCTCGAGTGGTGAACGAAGAAGAGTACCTGAACGAGAGGCAACAAGTAAGCCAGAGTCCTGCCCGACCCAGAAGGAGAGCTCAGGACCACACTCTGCCCCTTCAAAATCGCGGGAATCCCAACACACTGAATCTCGCTCGGCACGAAGACGCCCATTCCCTCGGCCGCCTCCGCCACCTCCCCGCTTAGCCCCAGCGCCCCGAAGCCCGAGACGACCTCCTCGTCGCCGCTCCTCTCTCCGGAAGGCGGTGGATGCGTCGGGGGCGGCTCGCTCCGCGGGGGTTCGGGAGCGCGCCCGAGCTGTCTGCGCCTGAAGCTTTCGAGAATCATGGAGTCCCTCCTGGAGTTGGAGACGGGCGGTTTCGGCGGAGCCCGCTCATCGTCGCCGGGAGTGGCGGTGGTGGAGGAGAGGCGCTTAATGGGTCGCGAGGTCTCGGCGGTGGGAGGCGGTGTGGACGAGCGCAGTGAAGAAGGAAGGAGGTTGGAGCAGAGAGGTCGAGCGGTTCGGCCGACGCTTCTCATGGCCATGGCCGTGGTGGCCAGTTTCGCTTGCATCCGCCGTTTCCTTTCTTCTGTAAAACCCGCTGCCCGCGCTGGTCCGAGAGAAGGCGCTAAAGAGCTCGCGACGAAGTCCTAAATCGTTTTGCACGCTTGTCCGACATCGAATGAATCTTATTGACTGATTTAGAGAACAGTGCGATAAATGCTTGCGCATGACCCAATTTTTTTTCAAATTCCATTCAGTAATTATTTTGCATTATGCCTTTGTAAAGATTATTTAACATCATGATTTAATTTTCTTTTATTCTCCAACATTAATCTTTTTAACCCTTTTCATAGGAAGGGTAATTAGACTTTACATCAATTGCATATGTCGGTACGATCCTATAACATCTCATTTTTCAAATCAAGCAAACAACATCTCACTTTTCAAATCAAGCGAGTATCGAGTGAAGCCATATGATTCCATATTTGACAATATCATCGGTGTGAGTGTACCGGTTCTAGGAGAAAAACCCAGGTCATTGCGAAATATTTACCAAAACTTTCAGTTCTGAATATCTTGTTCCAACTTGAGCAAATTGTTTCGCACTGGCCTTGTTTGTAGTTTTCCTCGCTTACGCTTCATTCATGATTTGCTTCCTTCAACATGCAGCCGAAAGAGAGAAGCGCAACATCGAGAAATTCTGTTGAGTTTCGTCAATGGAATATAGAAGTGCATCGTCCACGGGGTTAAGATTCATGTCTAACGAGACCATAGTGATGCATTTTGACAATTACAGTCGAATTATGTGTCATAACAATGACGCTAGAAACGAGTCATGTGTGAGAGAGAGAGAGAGAATCGAGTTAGAGGACAGAACGAAGAAGTTGCGAAACATCATGGAAAAATCGACCAGAATTTTATTTATTTGGAAGGACAAAGTGAAACTAACATAAATCTTTGGTAGGGAAACTCCTTTATCACTTCTTTGCAGGACAATTCCTTGCCATTTCTGCATTCTCCACATGTGAATAGTCTAATTTCTGTCTTGACAATAAAAATGGTTCTGTCCATCACGGTAAGCATCAACCCTCATGGACCATATGGAATAAATTTGTTGCTCCTCGAAAAAGTATGCCTTGGTACCTGAATCCAGTTAACTTATTTGAGGATGACATCAGTCAGATCGTTTATAGTGCTCTGGCTTCAAGACACCGATGTAAGGCAAGCTCCTGTACAGCTCGGCATAATCCATCCCGTATCCCACCATAAAATAATCCGGACACTACCCAAAAAAACAGAGGATCACATCAACATTTTAAGTTGTGCTCGATCTGTAAGTTGCAAACACAAAAGAGCCCATCGAGAAAAACTAATGAAAAGAACTTAAAACAAAGGGATAGTACCAAAAGTATTGGCACTAAAATAATTTAGTATCACAATTTGGTGCTCAGTTCGTTCAGTTACATAGCTCGTCACCAGAACTGGTGAGCTGGAAGTGCCCTTGCCCAAAAGAAAAACGCTTAAAAAACTTATTCAGGGAAGAATGAATGATCAGTTCGCAACTTGCAAGGAAGAATCACTCCCAACTAATAAAACGACCTAAATCAAATCAACATCATAGGATGTCGTATCACCTTAAAATAGTGAAGGAGAATTCAAGTCTTTTTCGCTAAATCAATTTATGGACAAAGCACAAGCACAAAGCAGCATCCTATCCGGACCTCAACCTCATAATAAACTAATAGTCTGGACCAGATGGTTGATAAAGGAAAAAGAAGAATGTTGATCAACAAGTCCCAAGCAGAAGGCAACCATCAGGCATTGAAAGCCGGTCAGATGTATACAGACACAACAAGCAACACATTCCGAAGGTAAAGAATAATCTGCAACTCTAAGCAACAACTTGCTCATCCACTAGCTTATATAAGCTACAAAACACACATCATCTCTAGTAAATAAATGATATTACTGAAGTAAGTTGCTCATTCTTTTCTTGTGGGGAATTTTAACCTTCCCAGCCAGGATACTTGATGCACCTCAGAGAGGTGGAATGAACTAAATAATTTGTCTCGTCTTACCTCTTCCAGTTCATGTCATTGTAGTAGTCAGACAACCCAAAGTTATAACAAGACAGTTATGCAGAGAAAACTTTTTCAGTCTTCAACAAAAGAATCGCAAAGCACCTGAGAGAGAGAGAGAGAGAGAGAGAGAGAACCTCAAATCCACGATAGAATTTTCCATCACCGACCAACTGAAATTTAACCTTTCGCCCCGCTGGTTTATCAAGAAAAGTACAAACTGAAATAGATGATGCTCCTTTCAACTTTAAGTGGCCAATAAGGCAGGACAAGGTGTTCCCCGTATCAACGATGTCCTCAACCTGATAAAAATGATTTCAGGAGACATTAGCGAGCTTCATATCTGCAGTCCAGATCAGAAAATCACCAGTAAAGTCTGCCAAAATGACTATATCTATACGTAAGAACCAACTGTTGATATAAGAAGAAAGATGCACCAACATTTCGTGTTATCAGGAGGCAGCACTTGTGCAAGAAGTTACCATAAATGTAGAATGGTCCCTGATATAGATGTCTATGAATGAGCTCATGTTAACCTCACGCCACGTAAAAGCGTTGGCAAGCCACGTAATTATGAAGGGACCCTACTTTTTATAGGGTGACGTTCTAGCAAAACGACAGTCTATACAAAAAAGACTGGCTTTTGAAACCTAAAATGATATCTCCACCAATATTTACCAACCCAAAAGAATGAACTAAGCACCTGTCAAAGCTTCTTGACAAATCAACATTAGACTATTAAAAATGGTTAGCCACAGCTCCATAAGATCTATCTTTTCTCGTGTAGATTTTGCAATCGTTCTGGTACTTTGCCAACTCAAGCAAAAGTAGGTTCTGAAACTGGAGGAGTATTAGGTCTATGCCAATAATAAGACTATTCAGACCAGAGAGCTCGGTTAGAAATGAATCTTATTATCCCTTTCAAGCTGAATAAGTTTAACCCATTGGCTAAAACACAATCACGAAGTCTCAACTCCTAATCAATCTCCCGGCTTTGGAAATTCTTGATGAGCTATGATTCAGAATCAAACAAAGAGAAAATAAGTATATCGGAGCATCTCATACGCGAGCATTCGTCACAAATTCGAAGAGAAAAACACGAGAAGCGGTTTGCGGGTTCAAACTACGACACTTGAGAAGATGAAAACTTGAGAACGCAACCGCTTACCAAGATGACGTGCCTGCCTCGAACGTCCACCTTCAAGTCGAGGGAGACGGCGGGGGCCCCGCTGGACACCGTGCCGGAGCCGTAGGAATCGGAGCGGACGAAATCGACGACCAGGGGCAGGCCCACCTTCCTCACCAGGTCGGCCACGAAGAGGAAGGCGCCGGTGGCGACGGCGACGAAGACCGGAGGCGGGGCGACGGCACTGAGGTCGGAGGTGATCTCGGAGGCGAGCTCGGACACCCGGAGCGAAATCTGGTCCTGGGTCCACAGGACCTTCTCTATATGGGAGTCCATTCTCGAGGCGATTGCCGGCGGAGGATGATGATGATGATGGAGATGAAGGAGGAGGAACAAGCCAGAAGTAAGGAATATTTTTGGTCTCCCCTGTTCCATTCAAATACTCGAAAAATCGTATCAAAAAAATTATTGGCTCCTTTCATTTTTTTACCTTCCGTGCGCAACACAAAAGGGAAAAAAGAATCGACTTTTTGGCGCACGAAAGGAAAATAAAATCCAACCTATAATTTCCTGATACGATTTTTCGAGTATTTGGATGGAAAGAGGGGAGAGCAAAACAGCTCATAGATTAACCTAAGAATAAAGGTAGTCAATTGCTTTTAATATTCGAATTATCTTTGTAACGCAACATATTGAACATTTTTTTATTAATGGATCGTACATGTAAATCTGTTCATTCCAATTATTTTTTGCAAGTTGGATCAAGCTCGAGCCTTGTAACTACACAATTTAGTTTGACTCTCAAAATCAAGCACCTAGTTTAATCAAGGTTGAAGGTACATTTATTTGGGATATGGGGATTGATTTTTCGGACTTTCACTGGTTGAGTTTGTCAAAAATGATTAGTCAATTAAAAATACTTTATAGTTAACGAAAAAAATTTGAATTCCTAAATGTAAAGATGAATTTGTTCATCTTGAAATTTTTTATTTTATCCTTTCCTTTTTTTTTCCTTGATTTTCTTTTTACTTTTCCCTTTGATTGGTTGTCTTTTTACTTTTCCCTTGATTGGTTGTCCCTCGGCAATGAATAGCAATCGGCCACAGGCACAGTCGGGCAAGGTCGAAGTTCGTTGACACGAGGTCTAGCCCTGCTAGCCTGCATCTATGCTTTGAGCTCGAGATTGGCCAAGCTTCAAGATCAACCGAGCTTTGGTGGGTGCAGAGGGTGGTGAGGTCGTCGGTAGGGGTGTCAAATGGGTGGGTCAGGTCGGGTTTGGGTCGAATCGAAAATTATCCAACTCATATCGACCCATTTAACCCGTTTTGACCAATTTTTATGCTATGTAAATTTGATAACCCATACTCAACCCGATCCATACCCGACCCATATTACCAACACAAATTAATATTTAATTTAATTTAAGAAAATCTACTTTCACTTATTTAGTCCATTTTAAACTTTTTACATATAAATTATTTGAATAAAAATTTCACATCAAATTTATAAAGTAAATTAAATAATAAAAAATTAGTAAATAAAAAAATGTGGATACCTCTAAATTGAAATAGTTTTTGGAAAATATTTTTAAAAAAAAAAAATCGATTTTTTAATTATTTAAAAAAAATGGCGTGATGGCGGGATGGATGGAGGTCGGCGTGATGATGGGATGGAATGAGAGGTTGAGCATAATAACTCATTTTCAACCCATATTTGACTCATATTTAACTCCATATTTGACCCATTTAACTAAAAGTGGGTCATAATATTTATAACTAAAAGTGGGTGGTGAAAGGATGGGTCAAATAGAAGGAGAGATGATGGGTTTATCATTTCTCTCCTTTCATCCCCTTCCTCTATGCGTTCTCGACCTCCGATTAATCCAATGAAGTTCACTCAACAATAATTAAAAAATCAATTTTTTTTAAAAATTATTTTCCTCAAACTATTTCAATTTAGAGGTATCCACATTTTTTTATTTACTAATTTTTTATTATTTAATTTACTTTATAAATTTGATGTGAAATTTTTATTCAAATATTTTATATGTGAAAATTTTAAAGTGGACTAAATAAGTGGGAGTATATTTTCTTAAATTAAGTTAAATATTAATATATTTAATTTTTACTTAACCCATATTTACATTGCATTTAAAAATGGGCCAAAAAACGGGTTAAATATTTCAACCCATTTATAACACCCATTTTGACACCTCTAGTTGTCGGGGATGGTGGAGAGGAGGATGGAGGAGTGGTTGAGGTGTAGAGGCAGGTGGAAGGGAGAATGAAAAAAAAGGATAAAAAAGCAAAAAAAAATTATAAAATTGAAATTATTTTCCAAATGAAAAGTTTAACACCTGAAAATACTTTAACTACGTTTAGTCGTATGGATTTATATTGAATAAGGTCGGATTATAAATCCGACAAATTATTCATCGCCCCGACTCGGGGCCCCGAGTCATGAGCTCTCTCCATTTGACTTTTATTTTCTTTTCTCATTGGCCATTACTTTTCTTCATCTCTCATAGCCCTTCCATTTGAAGATTTTGGAAAAGAAGACGAATTTATTTTAAAACTTTCATGATTCTCTCTCAAACACTCTTCACCTGCAAACACAACACACCCATCAAGGAAGGCTTCTCTTCCCCGTCTCCGTCTCTTTACCATATAGTATCTCAACGGAGACGCCAAATTCATATGAATTTCGTCAAAATATTCATCCACGCACAACAATTGCATTGCTCGATCGCTACGAAGCCTTATCGAAAAAAGGTCGAAGAAGGTTATGGACCACTGCGAACAAGGGTACTCTCTGTTTTTGGACAGCGGATCTAGGTGATCATCCTCGACAGCGAACAAAGGGTCCACCACCGACAAACGAGCAATGGTCCAATGGGTCTAATGGGCAAGATCGTGAAGGATGGTGGAGCTCCCACCCTTGTTTTCTCTTTGTCGATCTACTTTGGCCTTTTATTTTTATTTTTCATTTATTCCATGTCTTATTTGAATCTATCCAGCTCCTTAGGTGGGATTTTTTTTATCCAATCTATATCTAGACTATATATGAATAACTCTAAATTTCACGTCACTTGAAACATTGGATAGGATAAAAATTAGCTTATCCGAAGTTTTATCCGTCTCACCAAATGTAATCTTTTAGTTATATATCGCCAACAAAGGAATATTATCAATTTTACTAGGAAATGATTTATCCGAAAGCATTTTCCATCATGGAATTTTCCTCAAAATAAACGCACCCTGAGTTTGAAAATACTTTACTCTAAAAAATAATGAACTCACCAAATGGCATTTTTTACATACTTTAATTATATTTATGGGTTTAGCGTTTCTTTAGAAGTATATCATGCTTTGAGGTTTCGAGTTCCAATTTAAACGTAACCAAGACTATAATTTACTTGTTAGTCAAGCCAAGTGTTTGTATATACTTGATTAAGTTGAGTCGAGCTTTGTATTACAATATCTCCAATTGATATACTCCATTCAATTAGTGCTTTACATTCTTAGACATTCACTAGTCGATTGATTCATGTTTATCTAGATGTGCATGATTGATTCCACTCAAATTGAAGTATGGCTAAACTCATTCAAGTCAATTAGATTATGCACTTTACGCGAGTCAATGATTAATTTGCTTACATTTAGCATTCATCAACATATCAAAATATTTTTTTTTCCATTTGAAGACTAATTATCTACGAATAATTTCGGCATTTGAAAAAGCGTCCAAAATTTTTATTTCGGGATAAAAATAGAATAATCCAAAATATTTTCTTTTCATTTTTTAATGATTTAAATTATTTTTCCCTTCCTCCATATATAGTGCGTGTCAAAAGTGATTGGTTTTAAAGTGAAGAGAAAAAAAAAATTGATCTCGATTCTAATCCAAATGAACAATTTTGTTCCGGGAACAAAAATTTTAACAAACGAATTTTTAGGGAATCGGACAAACACGCTTCTAATTGTCTACGGGAAAAAATAATATATTTTATATATAAAGAGTTTTAGTTCTCGAATTTTCGGATCAAAATAGTCAATTCTCTATTTGTGAAACTAGGAATTAACCCACCTATTCCTAGAATCATATCAACTGGTATGGTCCGGTTTCTAAGTGAATCCAAGAACCAATGATTATACTTCATTTTTTATATTTTCCAACTCATTGCAAATTGCAAGAGGGAGATGACACAAGGGTAAGAGGATGTGTTGAACGAGAGTAAAGCTGCAGAGGTGACTTAAGATTTTGAGTCTTTTGACTTAAGTTAGCGCGAGTGAGCATCGAGTAGAGCTGCGAAGGGTATTTAGGGTTTGAGTCTTTTGACTCAACTACGAAATGTTTTCTAATAAAATAATGACAATTGTATACATTCGATTTGGTCTATATTTGGAATCAGGAATCATATCAATTACCTCTTATTCTGAATTTTAAAAATTGCGAACTGCCCAAAACTGTCTAACTCAATTCAGTTCTCATTTGGATTTGATTCGAGTGTGGACCTCCGGTACACATTGAGTTGATATCATTTTCTTTATTTTTTTGGTCAAATTTTGAGGTGCTTACTCATTGACTTTCTTAAAAAAAAAAATATTGAACTACATAAATATTGAAACATTAATTAAAATTAATATACATTTCTACACAATGTTTTAAAATCTTAACAATATTGTAAAATTATCGGGGAAAAAGTAAAAAAGATGACTAATATTATTAATTATTGCCAAATAAAAGGATTAACAAGAGAATTGGTTAAGCCCAAGCCCAGAAAAGTCCGAAAACGCTTGGCGCCAATCCCCAATTCCTCAGTTTGAATAGAGAGATTCCCCAAATCCCCGGCAAAATCAATCCGCCGCTCTGGAAGACTGCGATCCGAGCTATGGCGGCGACGACGACGACGACGACGACCTTCATCGCTCTCCAATGTTGCCAATGCTCCACGATGCAGGTCTGCGTCTCTGCGTCTCTGCGTCTCTCTTTCGCTCTTTCGATGCTCTAATGCGTCTTCCCGATGTCGTCGAATCGGCAGGTGAAGCAGCAGAAGAAGAGCAGCAACAAGTGGACGTGCGTCGTCTGCAACCAGAAGCAGTCCGTGAGGAAGGTCTTCGCTCGGGGCTTCATGGCCAAGGACGTCCGCAAGTTCGTCCAGTCCTTCAACATGTCGCGCCTGTCCTCCGACGATCTCGGAGCCCTAGATCCACCGCTCGAGGAGGAGGAGGAGGAGGAGCGGTCCAAGATTGTGCAGGCGGCGGCGACGGGAGGAAGCTGAAGAGAAGCGATTGGAGCGAGTATCTCGAAGTTGAACAAGAGATGCGCGCCGAAGAAGAAGGTTCTGATTTATTTGGCGGAGATCGTTAGTGTCCATTCGCATCCCTTAGATCGTATAATCTAAATTTCTGATATAGAATCAAGACTGACGCGATTGCCTGAACTGTCCAAGCGCTGTGTTCGGACATGTCTTAGTACGATTACTCTGGGACTGTACTGACTGGATGTTGGTATTATTGATGCTCGTCTCTCACGGGATGAATTTTCTGAGCAGAGGATGATGGGGGGATGAAGATTGTGATGGAGCTTCCTGAAGAAATTCTCAAGAAGCCCAAACTGAAGGGCTCCTCTTGTCAGTCGGCTGGTCCAAAGGGTGACAAGCTCTTCACATCATCGTTTGCAAAGAGAAGCATCCGAAAGCAGACTACTTTTCCAGGTAAGATTTGGCTTTGCGTTCATCTTGATATTAGATTGAGGAGTCTTCTCTATTAGTTAGTTGCAGAATTTTATTAAGGAAGACGCACTGTTCGTCATATGAATTTGTGAAGATAATAGAGGAAAAGTTGATGTTCTAGCCATTGTTTCGATCCAGAGTCCGAGTCTCTGAGCAGATCTGAGTGAAGCCCTGATTTGATGATCAAGGACATGCTGATGATTGCCTTGCATTGTCAAACATGCAAAGTCAATCGGCCTCAGCAACATTTCTTGCTAGTGAATCGTCATCGGCAAACATTTTGCAGTTATTGCCGACGCTGGATACCTTTTTGACTCAATAAATTGAGGAGTCTTGAGTGCCATTTGCCTACTTAAATTGTTAGCAGACCGGGGGATTAGGAGACTACAGCTATTTGCTATCATCCATGCCTTTTGGATCATGATAAACAACGAATTTGACTGCCATATAGCCTTCACAGCTTGTTACATGAACAGCGGCACATGAAGCCGAAGGAGGCATGGTGACTAGTGATGGCAAATTCCTAACCTAAGCATTTTCTGAACACCATTTGCAGACGAAGAGCCAAAGAAGAACCAAAATAAGTTAGCTTTCAGGACTTCCAATTGGACAAACTCCAAAAGAGAAGGCGACATCAACCCAATGATCACTCCATCAACTGCAGCCACAGGGAATTCTAAATGGAGCAATTACGTGTCACAGGATGAGGGTACCTTGCAGTCCCACATGTACGACGATGGCGGGGAATCAATTTAGTAATGGTGTCTTGGATTCTAAAACAAATGATCAGAAGGTAGAGGAAGATATTCACCCAGATTTTCTGTAATACTTCATTCTGTAAGTATGATAATTTCCCCGGGGCATCTTGATCGGTTCCTCTCGTTAATCAACCAACCATACCTCACCGTTAACGACAATCTGAGTATCTTTCTTATACATATTCAAATATCATGTATATCTGGCAGAAGTATGCTAGTCTTCCGCGTGTAGAATTTCCATGCCTGCCTATGAAGAATCTTAGTTACATGGACACGTGGTCAATTGTAGTGAAGCTTAGTCATGCTGCTTCAGACATTGATGAAACAGGTTTCTCTGATTTCAGAGCATCCTCAAGTTGGGGCTGCGTTTTTCGGAGACCGCCTTGGAGCTCCTAAGGCATTTGGGTCTCCCAAGGTCGGCCTAGAGTATCCTCCGATCAGAGGCTGGCGTCCATGCCAACTTTGAAAGTGAGCTGGCGTCGAAACCGGCTTAAAGGTTCTAAAACCAAGATCGCCTTCATCTTTAGGTCGGCAAATTCACTGCCAAATTTTAAGCCCTTTCCAACACCCTACTGGAAAAATCTTATTAGAAGAGTCCGTCCAATGAGCTAGGAGTAATTGGTTTTAAGGTGGGTAGGTTCTAAACCTAAAATTTGAAATCAACCTGTTATAATCAGTTCTCAGTTTTTGGAACATGTATTATATCTTGTTTGTATTGAAACATGTTTTGGAATATATCATGTTTTTCTAGTCCGATTCTGGGGTCTACTCGAGAACATGTTTTTCATAAATGTTTTGAGCAAGAAGCAACCGCCTGATGTCTTATATTGTTTTGGATTTTACATAAATACACAAGGAAACAACAACCTCATTTTTTTAAATTTGTGAGTTGTTGAATATGATAAATCAAGGTCCTTAGTCAATCACTCCATATATCAACAAATTCCTACTAAACGTACAAATCCAATTAACTTGATTTGTTAGTTAATAACTCCATGATGGTATAATATTAGTGCTTAAATAACATCGAAATGTATTGTTTGAAACAAATATAATAAACAGAAAAAATAAATTGATATTAAAACTACTTCTCCTTCGGATTGTATTAGAAAAAAATTGCAAAGTTAAACAATCATTCCTAAGCAAAAATCCAGTTTCAAAATTGGTCCAATTCCAGGTGGGCCTTCCCTTAGAATTGGTTTCAATCGGTTCCCGAAAAATGAAATCGGTTTTCGAATTGGTTTAAACAAGAACCTGTTTTGGACTTGTTTTTCGGATGGTCTGGTTCAATTCCTAGATAAATTTGGTCCAGTTGCACGTGCCTAGGCGAGACAAACCCTCTTTTGATGATTCCACTCTACTAGAGGAGATCGGCTGGTGAAAAGGATTAGTATCGTTGGGCCAGACCACGATCTTGTTCAGTTTGGACCCCATGACTAGGAAACGGGGACTGCATCAGTCAGAACTGGTGAAAAGGAAAGCAATTAGTATCGTTGGGCCAGACCACGATCTTGTTCAGTTTGGACCCCATGACTAGGAAACGGGGACTGCATCAGTCAGAACTTTCTTTCTTTTTTTTCAGAAACCAGAGTCAAACGATAGAGACGGACAGTGGGTGCGCCTGACACCATTGCTTTTACAAAAACATGCGGAGCTTTTTGGAGCATGCGCGGTTGTTCATCATCTCCGTTGCCGAATTCTTGCATTTTCTTTCATGTTGTCATGTTACCATCGGCATCATGTCAAGTTTTTCCATTCAACTAATATAGACTATCACTAGTTATATGCCCCCATGTTGCGTGGTAAAACAAAATTTTTAGTTAATGAAGATTAGAGCGTAATATTTTAAAATCCTAATTTATTGTTAATGTATGATTAGTTTAACTAGTATTATGACAGTGGGAACCAAATAATTAAACTTGTAAATCCTTGCCGGGCATTTTCTTCTAGCAATTTATGAATTTTACGAAGTAGTTGATTGTATCAGCGACGTGTCTTTTGGCTATTAATGTACTCGGTAGAATTTGTAATTTTCATGGATTATGTTGCCTTTTCCTCTTCCATGTCACAATCCCACCATGGGAAGGCAAAACCAAGATTGAATTTTATTGGAGCTCTGGTAGATTAGAATTGGGTTATTAGAAACTAACTACAGCTGCGTTTGGTTTAGCATTTGCAAGGAGTTTTGAGTCCAATGCAAATGCTGAAAACCCAAAACTACTTGGGAAAATGCAATTATGTTTGGTAAATTTTTTTTGCAAATGAACTTTGAGTTGAATGTGCGTTTGGTAAAAAAAACTTTTGCAATGGGCTTTGATGGGTATAATATATATATTTTAAATTGAACTAAACCCTTCGTCAGACCAGCGAAGGGCTACAACTGCCGGCGGCCGTTGGCTGAGGTTGCCCAAGGTTGAGTGACCTCCGGTGAGGGTTGCGCGACCTAGCCGAGGGTTGCCAGAGGTCGCCCGACTCAGCTGACGGCCGCCGGCACCAAATCTGGCTCGCCGGCGACCGTAGCCCTTCGCCAGTCCGGCGAAGGGCTGCCTCCTTTTTCAATTAAAAAAAAAAAATCAGGGGCAAAATCGGAAATATGAAGAATTAGTGAGGATAGTTTTGGAAGGGAAAAAATAATTTCAGCATTCGGTGAAATGCTGAAAACCCAAAGCTAGTAGAGATTAGCTTTGGGCTTTCAACATTTTGAAAGCTAGTTGAAAGCTGAAAGCTGATTTCAAAGTTAAACCAAATAGTCTAGTATTTCCTAAGGGGCTTTCAGGCTTGAAAGCCCATTGGAAATGCTGAACCAAATGCAGCCTACATGATCCGCTTTGCCTGGCTTTTTTCTATGAACATATCTCTACATGTGTCTATATCCAAATGAAATTTATGGCGTGGATTTAGATTGGAAAATGTATATCAAATTGTGAAAATCCTCACTCTTTTTTCTTTCAAAGATGATTTGAAATTGCCTTGATGGCTTACTCTCAAATTGAATATCGCGAATCGGACCCAAATGCTTTGATGGCTTGATCTCTATCCAAAGATGTAGGAATCTTGATGACCTAAAGCGATTAAGGTGTCATTTTAGGAAAATAAAATATAATTTCTAATTCATTTTTAGATTTTAGTCAAGCATTGAAAAATATTGTCATTTTCCTTAAAAATAAGCTTTTAGAGAAAAATATTCCAAAAAATTTAGAGTTTTCGTGAATTCGTCATTTTCAGAACAATGAAATGATGGACACCGATAGTTCTTGATGGCTCACCTTAACCGGCCGGTGCCCAACTGATATAAATGGTCAATTATGAAGACATCATCCACGGGAGTTTGAAACACTAACCTAATTTCATTAACAGTGGCTGCTATCAAACCATCAACAGGTTTTAGAGAGGGAAAGTTAGTTGCTTATTCAAAACTATGGGCTCCGTCCGTGCGACTCTAACCTATTGCTAGACCAGTCTATTTCTAAATATTTTATCTAATACTTCAAACCAAAAATTTCCAAAAATAAAATAGTTTTAGATTAAGAGAGCTATATAGGAAAACCCATGCTATTAATTAATCCCCGGGGGGTTGTAGTGAGGTACATGCTTTAAAAAATTATAAAAATTGCAGAAATGTTTTATAAGACAATAATAAAATATAATTGGACAAAAGGATGGTTTTAACGAGTGAACTCAGCTAATCAGCAGGAGAAGTTGCTCCTTCCGTTCAAAGGCGACAGCACCCTTTGAAGGCTCGAGACGATTGCTCACCACGTGCGTT
Source organism: Corymbia calophylla (assembly GCA_014182845.1). Classification (NCBI taxonomy): domain Eukaryota; kingdom Viridiplantae; phylum Streptophyta; class Magnoliopsida; order Myrtales; family Myrtaceae; genus Corymbia; species Corymbia calophylla. The sequence goes on along the minus strand of CM024698.1, from coordinate 22,068,146 downwards.
CCATCTGCTCTCTCCATGTCCAACGTTTGATCTCAAGTCAGCAACCAATCTTCCGCGACAACGATTGCTAATAAACCTGATGTAAAGTGCTTGAAAATTACTAATCTCCCCCGAACCGTCGGATGCATGCTTTGCGACCAACGTGGGAAGCTCCTCACTGGTCGCTTCCCAACTGTTCTCAACCGATCCATGGCGAAGGTCTGCTCCACTCGAAATTTAAAATGGGTCCTCCGAATTTGATATTCGAATCCATCCAATTAGATCATCGTATCGCATGAGCGAGTGCTGTCAGTTTTATTGGAAGATCAGAGAATGCGTGGCACTTCGTATGCGACAATTGACGGCGATAGATGAGGGCAGCGTCGTGTTGAGCGACCGGTGAGCACTCAGAACCTTTGTCCTTCTTTGTATTGCAAGTTATATTTTTCTAGCTAAGCGTGATGCATGTGTGCGTAAGCTTTGTGGATTCCATATCAAAAGGTATAATCTCAAGCGGGTTGCCAAATTACCAATTCGTGTTCGTGGGTCATAGTTTAGTTTTGGATTTGTTGTCAAAATTCATGTCATTACAAAAATTTTGTAGAATGTGTTGAAAAAAAAAGTATATCGTTTTCTAGTTTATCAATATCTCCTTTTATTTATAAGGAAACTCTTCTTAGATGAGTAGATTTTTGTGCACGAAGCACTCTCGTTATCTCATGAAATACGCGAAACGTGAGCCAAAAATATATTAGCGTCCCAAACATGAGATAATCTGCACCTGCCAATCGGTATCATGAGGAATTGAATCTTTATAGTGTGCCTAATCCACACGCGTTGGTTTTAAGAAAACTTAGAAAAGCAATTTGGGATTCTTAAATCCCTTTTTCTCCCTTTGAGCCCAAATCTTGTTTTCTAAAACTCGAAACTCAAAACAGCTACCCGACTGCTTTCATGCAAAATCCAAAGTTGTTTCATAAAAGTTTTCCCAAACACTCCCGAGCCGCCCTTAAGGAGTCTTATCAATTGCCGCTTCCATGAACGGGTCAAACCCAATTTATTTGGGTAAAAGACCAACACTTTCAAGGAAAACGGTACTGGAAGCACCGTAAATTAATAGAGGCATACCATTGGAAAAACTTCCTTGATTGATCAATAGATCGAGCTATGTCGTAATAGATCTGACCGCTTGCCTCAGTTGAATTCTCAATCATGATCGTGTAGTGAACAATAGGGACAGTGAACAAGGGGGAAAAAGAAACAAACTTGCTTTTCAGATGGTTGTAGAGAACTAATGAAATTGTGTCCAAAAAGAAATTTCACCAAGTTAACATATGTTTGTTGAATGCTTCTTTGGTTTTCTCTTAACGAGTGTGACTTTCTCTCTACCCCTTTGGTGGTTATTTTGCCCATTTAAACCCTAATTCCTGCAATGCGCTCCTATGGCGATTTCCATTCATCTCCCACCGAATTTAGGGTACTTGTCTTAGTCTCTTCCCTTTTACTTCACCCATCCAGGGTTGGGTCGACTGTGCCTTACAAATCTACAGAAGGGTTTTACCCTTGTATAAGCATGGAATCGCTCCTCCTTTCTTTTGGAATTGTTCATCCACAGCTCAATCAGGGCTCACTTCACTCCATAATTTAGAGCTCCCTTCACTCCATACCCCCAAAACTTCTACCAGTTCGCCTATAAAACACCAATCATTTGACTAGTCTTTGTTTTGAAAACATGCTTCAATATGGGCAATGGAAACAACAATCACCTCATAATGATGGCTCTGTGCAAAAGGATGGGAGATTTGTGGTCATATGAGGATATCACAGAGTTGTCTGCTGAAATGCCTAAGAAAGAAAAAATAGGAAAATGAACTCATCCTATATGACAAGCTATTCTCAAAGCCTAATGTCAATTTTCAAGCCTTTTAAAGTACGATTAAGAGAGTGTGGAAGCTGGAATCTGTGAAGTGCGAAATTATTGAACTTGGGTTCTTCCTTTTTATATTTGAATCGATTGAGGACAAGAAGCAAGTGTTGGATATGGGGCCTTGGTCATTTGGTGGCAACCTACTTATTTACAAGAAGGAGATCCTAATGTGCCTGAACATTGAGATCCTAATGTTCCTAAACATTGCTATGGATTTATTCATCATGCATTATGGATGCACTTTTTGGGTATTCCTAGAGCATGGTTCACAGAAGAGGTAATTAGCTGTATTGCAACTAAACTGGGGAAGGTGGAGGAGGTTAGAATCAAAGCATGCAATTATGGTTCATGTAAACTTGGCAAAGTGAAAGTTAGGCTGAATTTTGCATGTCCTCTCAAAACAGGAACTATCATTAATCTGGGTGATTGAAAATGGTGGATAGATTTCAAATATAGAGGTTGCTGTATTTTTGTTATTCATGTGGTTGTACTGGACATTATGCCAATTATTGCCCAAAAATCCCTTATGAGGAAATAGGGTTAGCTCAAGATAAATCTGGGAAATATGGCTCATGGCCAAAGGTAGAAGCAAAAGAATATAGTCCATATTGGAAGGTTTTCTTTGGGGAAATCGACCCATCCCTTGAGGAAGAGGAAGCAGTCCCGGAAACACCATTATTTCCTGAGGATAGAGAAATATGCAATAGGACAAAATAGGGGTTAATGAGATGGGTATGGAGATTTATAATTATGCAGAAACTACAGGAATGTACAATGAAGAAATGAATGATATGGTGACCTCAAGTAAGGGAAAAGAGCATATGAGACTTAGGTTATATCTACTTTTGTTGCACCAAATGAGAAAAGTGCAGAATTCTCAAAGAAAGGGAAAAAGATAGGACACAAGACACTTGCTACCAAAAAACAGAAACGTTTTACATCGTATGAGAAGAGAGAGTCTTCAGTTAACTTAGTGGATGAGGAAAATTTATTGGAAACCCTTGTTTAGCTATGGGAAGGGTTTAATGAAAGGACTTTGGTGGCTAGCCCAAATAAGTCACTAAGTATACATGAAACTTTTAAGGTGGAACTATTAAGGGTTGGGCAATTCCTTGAGGTCCAGCATCTTTGAGCCTTAGTGGCTTGTGATAGGTCCAACTTAGTTTTCATTGTGGAAACCAAAAAAAAAAAAGAAATGGTGGTTGAACGATTAAGGGACCATCTTCAGTTTAAATGTTCAATTGTTATTAATCATGTAGGGATTGGGGGAGGACTAGCCCTTTCATGGGATGAGGAAGTTAAGGTGGAGGTGGAATTAAGTACAAGGGAGATCATTGACATTACATGTGCTGACTTGAACTATGGAATTATGATGAGGATATCCTTTATTCATGCTTCAACTAATTACCAAGAGAGACTAAGTCTATGGCAATCCATGTGCTCAAGCAATATTTCCAACAATTTTCTATGGTTATGCATTGGAGATTTCAATAAAGTGTTATATTAGTGGGAAAAGGTTGGGGCAAGGCTTGTTATAGAAAAAGAGATTTGATATGCTCTTTGGTGGATATTGTGCAATTTAAAATATTGGGAGTGTTGTTTCCAAATGCAATTTAAAATGAGTATTGCTTATGTGCTACCTGCAATTTGGTCGAATCATAGTCCTATTTTCCTATCCTTAGATTCAATTGGGGCAAAAAGAAAGAATATTTTTAGATTTGAGGCTTTTTGAGTAGAACATTCTGAGTGTAAAGAAGTGATTAAAAGAGCTTGGAATGTTGAGATGGGTAGTTCATGGGATGTTGTGAGTAAAACTAAGAAGGTTGCTTTTGAATTGGGGCGATGGAGTAAGGAAAATTTAAAAATGCAGCCAGACATATTAAACCACTCCGGGAAAAGCTGATGGAGATAACAAATAGGGGAGAAAGGGCTTCAAATGAGGAGGAATATAAGTGGCTTCTTGAGCAAATTGAAGACCTATGGAACAAGAAGAAATATATTGGGGCATGAGGTCCAGAATTAAATGGATGAAATGGGGGGACTAGAATATAAAATATTTTCATGTAATGAGGACAAGAATATAAAATATCTTCATGTAACAACGATATAGAGGAGACAACAAAACAATATATCTATGCTTCACATTGATGATCAAACATGGAGAGAGATCCTGCTACCCTCAAGCAATATATTAAAATTTCTACCAATTGTTATACACTTTGGAGGGGAGTAGGAATTATAGCTAGTTTTAGATTGATGCCCACAAGTAGTCACAAAGGCCATGAATGAGTCATTATTTAAGCATATCACAAGGGAAGAAGTGAGGACAGTAGCTTTTCAAATGAGAGCAACAAGGCATCAGGACTGGATGAACTTAATGGACTAATCTACCAAAGCAATTGGTCAAAGATTCAAGAGGATATGTTCAGAATGGTAGATAATTTCTTCCATCAATGTGCATTCAACTCTGAATTAAGCAAAACTCATATCACTCTCATTTCTAAAATTGCAAATCCTGAGAGTATAACATAGTATCGACCCATCAATCTTTGTAACTTTAATTATAAAATCATTACAAAGGTTATGGCCAATAGATTAAAGCCTTGGCTCCCTAAAATTATTGCTCCAGAACAAAGTACTTTTATTGGGGGCTAACAAATCCAAGATAATATCTTCATTGTTCAAGAAGTACTACATTAGCTACGAGTTAAGAAAAGAAAGAAGAAATTTCAAGTGGTCTTGAAACTGGATATGCAAAAAGTCTATAATATGGTTGAATGGGATTTTTTTTGTGACTGCATGTTGAAAATGGGGTTTAGTGGGAAATGGGTTCTATTGGTTAAACAATGTACATTCTCGGTATCCTTTGGTGTCAGAATTAATAGAGAATGACTAATTTACACTAACCAGACGGATTGGGCAAAGAGACCCACTATCTCCTTACCTTTTCATTATTATGGTAAATGTCCTATCTTCCCTAATGTCGAAGGCTATAACAAATAGTAGTATAAAAGGGATACAATTGAATCTACTCTGTCCAACATTATCACATTTATTGTTTGTAGATGATGCAATATTTTTCCTCAATGATACAACTAGAGAGGCTTAGAACCTAGCAAACATCTTGAATCAATGTTATTTTGCCTTAGGACAACTGGTGAATCTCAATAAGTTAGGAATTTTCTTTGATAGAAATTGTCCTCAAGGATTAAAGTTGAATCTAGTTGCTGAATTAAGAGTGCCAATTATCAAGAAAATAGGGAAATACTTGGGGATACCTTTAAATTGGGGTCAAATGAAAAAGCACATGTTTTCCAGGTTTCTAGCAAAGGTGGATAGGAAATTAGAAGGGTGGAAAGACAAGCTAATTTCAAAGGCAAGAAAGGAGATTTTGATTCAACTTGTAATCCAAGTTTTACCTCAATTCGCTGTGTCCATTTTTAAGATTACCCTATCGATTTGCAGAGCAATCAAAAAGAGAATTTCGTCATTCTGATGGAAGCAAAATGCTACAAGGAAAGGCATCCACTAGAAAAGATGGGATATCCTAAAAACTAGAAAAGACTATGGGAGTCTTGGTTCTAGAGATCTTGTTGATTACAACAAACCAATATTGACAAAACAAGCTTGGCAATTCATTCAAGCTCGGAAGCCATATGGAGCAGAGTTTTGAAAATGATCTATTTCTCTAGAGGAGACTTCTAGATAGCTAACAAAGGCCTTAGACCGTTCTTGGGGTGGCAGAGTTTATTAGTGGGAAGAAATACAATCGAGCTTGATATTAAATGGGAAGTTGGAGATGGATATTAAAATCATAGAGGACATGTGGTTGATGTTGGGAAAAATAGGGGGTCCAGCAAACAGAAATGAGCATTAGTTGGTGGCCGACTTCATGGATTACAATGATAGAGGATGGGATGTTTTAGCGATTAAGGAGATATTTGAGGAAAGAATTGCCCAAAAATCTTAGCCATGCCATTAAGTCTCATATCCAACCCAAACAAAATTATATGGACAACAAACACATTAGGACTATATGGTGAAGAGTTGATATGATAAAATCAGGAACTCTACGGACCTACCAATGATAAACCAACAATCTACTTCATATCAAGTTCCTAAAAGATTGTGGTCCGAAATTTGGAAGCTCAAAATGTATCCCAAAGTCAGGTTCCTAATATGGAGTGTGTGCAACAATGCTCTGCCTACGAAGGAAAATTTATATAAGAGGAGGATTGTACCTGAAACAGAGTGTCCTTTTTGTGACCAAGCTGTTGAAACCATAGAACATATCTTTCTTCTCTGTTCCTAGACGAAGCGAATATGGTTAGACCCTAGGATTGTTATTGATGTCTCTTCGACAAACATTACACCCATGGATAAATGGGTATGGCAGATTCTTACCATGAGAGCTTGTCCACAGTATAAAGCGCTATTTCTTGAAGTTATATGGTCGATTTGGAAGGCTGGAAACGCCTTCATTTTTCAAGCAAGAAGACCGAACCCAAGCTTAATTGTAAATGATGCAATTTCCATGACTCAACTGTTTGATAAATGGAATTGTAACAAAAATAGTAAAAGGGACAATAACTTCTCTTTGTCAAAGGTCGGAAGCCACTCGTCTTCAAGCACCCTCAAAATTAATGTCAATTGCTCGTGGTGTAGCTCCAATATGGAAGGATTTATAGCAAGGCTCTAGAGAAACAATGTAGGAGTTTGAATTGATGGGTTTGCAGGAAAATTTTTGCTCCCTCTATATTTCTTGCGGAAACCCTAGCAATCCGTGAAGCTTTGCTTAGTTTGCACAAAAGATAGAAGTGTGTTCGACTAAAAGTCTTTGAATTGATCTACACGTGAGTTTCTTCTTTGATAACTTATCAATGATGCTAGGGGTGTGCAACGGGAACCGCCCAACCCGGGAACCGCTCAAACCAAACCAAACCGGCGGTTTTGGGTGGTTCCCGTAGCCGGCAATTTGGTTCTCGATTCCCATTCTTGGAACTGGTGGCCGGTCGATCCGGTTCCCGATTCCAAGGTGGGAACCAGACCGACCAGACCAATCGATTCGAATTGGACCGGACCGATAGTTTTTATATATATTAAAGTTTCTTAAGAATTTGAAAAAAAAAAGAAGAAAATTCTTCAGAGTTTTAGGAAAATACAATTACATGCAGATTAAAAAGACAAATCGATAAAGCAGTGTATAAACGAAGTAGATTGTCTTTGAGAATGTATTATAATATTAACAATTTTTTCCCGAAAAAGAAAATTATCGGTTCCATCGAACTGGACTGGACCGGTCGGTCGGTTAGTCGGTCCGGTTCCAAGACCAGCCGGTCCAAATCACAACCCGAATTTGGGAACCCATCCTCTCGGTTCCACCTTGGAACTGGACCGGATCAGGAACTAATCACCCCTAAGTGATGAGGGTTTATTGGGCTAGGAGGAGGTTCTGTGGGCTGTGTGCTCCATTACAATGGATTGTGCTTCCTTGATGGCCTAGTTAAGAGATGTTGGGCTAAAGTTTATCCCGCGAAAACAAAATAAGGCTGTAGACTAGGTAGCCAAGGCCCATCGTGCAGACTCTCTACCAATAAATTGGATTACCAATCCACCTCAATCCTTTGTGATAATTCTATGTCTTGATTTTGATTTCTCTTGTGATCCTTTATCTTTGGGTTAGTAATGCAACTAATTTTTTCGGAAAAAAAAATTGGGTCCCAAATAATTTTTCAACATGTGACATTATTAAAAAAAGTTTTTGGGTCCCAAAGTTCAAATGGAGTTTTCCAATGGTCACGCTGTGTCTTGCCAAAGAGCCAAAAAATTCTCTGATTCAAATTCATATTCTTCACAGTCATAGCATCAGCATTAGATTTTTTGAGAGATGAGATCTCAAATGCAACGGGAGTTAATTAGCTGCTTCAAGAGCTCTAAACATCCCGAGGTTGGCAACAGTGTTTGGACCAATTGATAACCAAAGCCTATGTTTTTCCAGCTTGACCGAAACCATATTCGTGGGTGGGATTGCAGGTTCAGCCATGGACCGAAAACTTCTCGAGCCACGTGGGGAGGGACTACCCTCGAGCGGCGTAAGGTCCAATCAATAGAAGAAATCTCGACTCTAGATATAACCCTAGAAGAGTCTCCAGCATGACCTCAAATTTGACCATTAACCTCAGTTAGAGAACGGTTAGGTAAGATCTAGGTCGAATCTGAATAGACTCTTAAAAGGCTCAAAAGGAATAAATAAGCGTGGGATCCACTCAGGGATGGAAGACTCAACAAGTGTCACCCCCTATATTCCCTCTCAATTAGAAAGAAAAACATCGATTAGGAATTAGAGGGCCTTTCGATGGGAAAGATAAATTCCACATCATGACTTCGGTTTTGGCTAACGTTGGGTAAGTAGGTATAATAGCCTTCTGCGCTTGAGGTGAAAAGGGGTGGGTGAAATACCCGTTGCTTGGCAGGTTGTTCTTCGGATGAGTCTTATAACCAATTGTCTATCTAAGTACCCCTAGTTATTATAAGACTCCGCCCGAAGAAATCTCAACACCAGATATGGCCCCGGGAGAGTTTCCAGCATGACCCCAAATTTGACCATCCACCTCGGTTGGAGAACGTTTAGGTAAGCTCCGGAGGGGAGGGGGAGGGGAGGGAGGGCGGGGGGGGGGCAGTAGCATGTGACATCCTTCTAGTACTGGTTGGATCTCTGTTGATAGTGATGTTTTTGTTAGATGGGCTTTGAAGATGAGGTCACCCTTCCATTCAATCCATCAAGGAATATTAGTTATTGAACAAACGACATTTTCGTGCGCTAAAACCATTAACAGCGATTTCGTCTGGTGATGGATTTTTTTTTATTGGGCCGAAAATGATGGGAAGAGGCAGCCGCGGTGGCTAGTCCTCTTTGGACGGCGGGGAACGTTCAAATCTAGGGTTGTAGAGAGGTCGTCGCTTGGCATCACTCACGATCCACCTATTTGAATTAGGGTAGCCCAATCACCATAACACCACTGAAGTACTAGAGGTTCGAACCCACTAATCAAACCTATGCACATGCATTAACAGTGCAATCGGATTCGAGCTCATGACCTTGCATCTAACAGCCTATTTCACCGAGCTGCAGCCGATCACTCAGTAGTGTTGGATTTAGGCAATCTTGCCATACATAGTTTTTGTTATGATCTTCTAACATAATTTTGCGAAAAAGTTTTCTTATATCGTGTATCTATATATTATTCCACTTTTTCGTAATTAATTTAATTACAAAGTAATAAGAGTCATCTCTAATTATGCGCATCTTCGCAATGTCAAAAGTCAGGACTAATTTTGGAGTTCCAACATCGAGCTTCAAAATAGAACCATAGATATCCATTCATGTCCACTCTAACATTACATTTTAGGCACGCATCGGTCATGCTTATTCAGTCTTTATCATTTGAGCCCCTCCTCCCATCAATGCCCGATCTCGTCAGAGTGCCCGGCTCCCATCAATGCGCGATCTCGTCAGAGTGCTCGGCTCGTGATCGCACTCAAGACCCAGACGATTAACAGGTGTGATGGACTCGATGATATGTTCGGGCCGAGGCGAAAAGCTGCTACATAAAAAATAAAATAATGGGGACACGCGCCCGAGACAGTCTCCCCCAACCTCGCCTCGGGATTCTTCGTGGGGCGGGACGAGGAATCCACTATTTTAAAGTGGAAAAGGCGTTAACCATATTCCTCTCGTTTCCTCCCGTCGCCCTAGCTTTTTTGAACGCCACCTAACTAAACGGAACCGACAACAGTCGGTCAATCTCGCCGCGAACCTCGCTCACCTACCTGGCGACGACAGCGAAGTGACCGAGAGGACCGTGAAGTTCTGCATTACCTCGCTCTCGCACTCGCTCGCTCTCTTAAAAAGACCGGAGACCATCTACAGAAGTCGTGGACCGGAATCCTCGCAGGTGGTCAAAGAGTTCTCGCGCATTGTGGTATGCCTTCATGCTCGTCATTGCCGCCTCTGCCTATAACAGGAAACACCGACTGATGAGGATGGGCGGCGGGTCGTCGCTGTTCCTGGAGTCCGCAGCGCTGGTTCTGCTGCTGGGTTGCTGCATTCTCCCTCCCTCCGCTCGCGCCGCGGTCCATTACTATGACTTCGTAGTAAGTTCTCGCGTTTATCCCGCGGTCGTCGGTCTTTCCGAATGGTCTGTACTTTCGGGAGCCGAACGCACGTGCGCCCTGGTTTCCGCTTCTGCAAATCGTGACGACGCCTCTCCTTCCTGAACACACAGAGCTGTTCGCTTGCTTCTGCAAAGCTCCGGACGGAAGTGAACCGGAATATTATTATTATTCTTTAACTCATCCTTTTTTCTGTCCTTTTTCTTTTGGGTTTGGTCGTGCAGCTGAAAGAGACCAACTTCACAAGGCTGTGCAGCTCCAAGAGCATGCTCACCGTGAACGACAGCTTGCCCGGGCCGGTGATCCGCGTCCACAAAGGCGACACCGTCTACATCAACGTCTACAACCACGGCAGCTACGGCGTCACCATTCACTGGTACCTCACCCCTCTCTTACTCTCTTTCTGAAACTGAAATTGCGATCACGTTTTTCCGCTCCCGAACATGTCCACGTCCATTCGATCCCCGGAGGTGGTCCGTATCCATGAATATGAGATCGCCGAATCCAAGGGGTAGATAGGGATGGATCCAACGTCAACCTCACCCGACAATGGTCTTTTTGTCCGAGCAGTGAGTGTCGACAACCAGGAAAAGTACAGGCATGTTTACTGCCGTACAATAAATGAGACTCCAAGGCCCTAGTTAAGCATCCTAAATATGGGGAAAAGGATCATAAAAGTCTTAAACCTATTATATTAATATCAATTTAGTTCTAATTCTTTTAATGACGTCAATTTAGTCCAAAACCTTTGATTTGATGTCAATTCAGTCTTTAATCTTTTAATGATGCCTAATACTAATTTAATTTTAAATCTTTTGATTTGGTGTTAATTCAGAACTTAGCCAAAATTAAATGGAAAAATTGAATTGGCACTAATTTAAAAGTTTTAAGACTAAATTGATACTAGTTCAAAAGGTTTAGGACTAAATTGACAATATTAAAAGATTGAGAACTGAATTGACAGAAAATCAAAAGGTTTAGCACTTTTATAATACTTTTCCCCTAAATCAGGAACATTTCACTTATGAAAGGGTCCATTACGGATGACATGGAGTAGCAATTGCAATGGAAAGTGGAAACTACAAAATTTCCTTAATTAGTTATTTAAAAACGCGAATGATAACCATTCTGTTCCAAATTTTGATTTTTTTTTATTTCTATTCGCTAGACGATTTTCCGAGATAAAATAAGCAATTGATAACGATATAAAATTTATGTTCTCAAAATAGAAATTCGTTTGACAATAATATAAAATTTATTATTGCAAAGTCGCGGTAGGAGGTGACCGGTGAGCAGCGTGTGATGACGAGATCGAGCACTGAGAATAGTTTTTTTTTCTTCTTTTAACCTTTGATTTATATTCTAAATCTATTTCTGAAATAGAAAATTGTTCTAAAAAATAAAAATAAAATTGCGATACCAAATGAATTTCTATTCCAAACCTGTTCTCTAGAATAAAAATATAGAAACAGAGAAATGTTGTCATATGCAGCCTAACAAGCAAGGCGGTGACTTTTCGCCCTAAGGCACGCCGTTAGTAAAAATCGAATGGGAATCGGAACACGAGTTGAGTATGGGGTGGCGGGGCAAAGGGAGAGTCCAAGTTAGTACAATCTTAAAAACAGGTTAAAAAAAAGGCCTCGCTGGGACTATCTCAACGGTCAAACTTCTCCCTCCTTTGTCTTTCTCCTCTCGTTGAAGGTTAGTTGCGATTTACTCACAGACGATCTGTCTGTCCGATTAATGATGTCTGGATATAACTGGACATGTCAGAAACAACAACCTAATCTTGCAAAAATTGCACTAAATGAAATGAACGAAATGAAAGTGTTAGTAATTAAGTAAACAAAATGACAAGTTTTAAGACTTGCCTTCTAGTTCTAGTTACCCTAAGCAAGTTTTACCGCCTAGTTCTAGTAATCTTAGCTAGTGTCTTGGGTACTTGTCAAGTGCATCACGAACATACTTTCCTCTGCATTTGTCATCTGTTGCTTGAATCAATGTTAAAAACAGAGTCCCCCAATTGGTGGTGGAAATTGGTTGCGTCTCCTCAAAAAGAGAATGGATCTTGAAAATATCTTGATTTGTAAAAGAAAAAAAAAGGAATTCCAGGCTTTGAGTTTAATCTTCAACGGACATATTTAAGAATCTCAAGCTTTGAAAATATCTCAATCTGTTGCAAAACTTGCAGGCATGGTGTGAAGCAGCCGAGAAATCCATGGTCGGATGGTCCAGAATATGTAACGCAGTGCCCGATTGAGCCCAGATCAAACTTTACTTATGAGGTCATATTTTCAAAAGAAGAGGGCACGCTTTGGTGGCATGCCCACAGCGATTGGACCCGAGCCGGAGTTAACGGGGCCATTGTCGTATACCCTAAGGAGGGCACGACTTACCCTTTTGAGGAACCAGATGGTGAAGAAGTGGTGGTACTGGGTATGCTATCATCATGACCTGCTTGTTCGGTCTTTTCTGATCTAAAAGATTTGCTTCTCTTATCTCTCTTTATCTGTTGCTGTTTCATGAATCCTTAGCTTCGATTTGAAGTTTCTTTTAAGTGAGTATCTGTTTTGGTTTCTGTCATATTGTCAATATGGTTGGGGTCTAGGACAAGGACAAGGACAACATTATGTTTCATTGAAAAGAGAGACGAAAAGCATTATGAAACGGCCATGAAGTTTCAGGAGTTGCTTGCATATCTCTCGTCGCTTTTATTTGTTCACGTTTCACGCATCTCTGTTCAGTCTAAACTTGCACCACAAGGAAGCTCGGACATGTATAATATGTTTTTTTCTGTCAAACGTGCCAAGATGTGAAATTCCAGGATTACATGCTTCCTTTTCTTCTGTCGCTCCTTTTTGTTTTCTCTTGCTCCCCAGTGAATGCCTATTCATCTTTGTAGGTCTCTCCGTGTGATTGCCTAAATTCTATGTTACTTGCCTATTCATAGGGTCTTGGTACAAAGGAAATGTGAATGAGGAAGTTGAAGAAGACCTCGAATCAGGTTCAGATACTCCTCGATCGGATGCATATATTATCAACGGCCAACCAGGAGACTTCTGTGAATGTTCTAAAGGTAATCCAGTGCAGCTAAAGAAATGTACTGATGACAACTATTATCTGCAGGAGACTTTAGTGGAACAGAAAACAATTGCACAATTCATTTGCAGAACTAATTGACGGTCGCAAAGTCACAGTGCATTCACTTGCTTTGATGTGCATTTGACCAATTCAGGGAATGTGAAATCGGCAGAATTCGCTCAACTAGAGAAATGAACCTGACTTATATTGTTTACATTGCTACAAAAGCACATGATGAACTGTTTTTAATTGGCGTTTCATAAAGAAAATGTTCTTCGTGTCTTGCAATTTACAAAGCTTTTGATTGCAGATTTCACCCATCGCTGGTCAGTTGATTATGGGAAAAGGTACATTATTCGTCTGGTCAGTGCGGTGATGAATGCAGAAATGTTCTTTGCCATTGGAGGGCATAATTTCACTGTCGTCGGGAATGGATGGGGCCTACATAAAACCACTTGTCACGAGTTTTGTGATGATTGCCCCGGGGCAAACCATGGATATACTAGTCACAGCAAACCAATCTCTCGGTCAGTACTACATGGCAACTAGACAGTATGACAGCGTTAAGCCGGACGTCACGGATTATGACAAAGTGAATGCCACCGCGATTCTTCAGTACACCGGCAACTACACTGATACATCAGCTCCTCTCTTTCCTGACACACTGCCAATCTACTATGACTATATATCTGCAATAAACTTCATGAGTCACATCAGGAGCTTAGCAAACGAAGAATACCCTGTTGACGTCCCCAGAAATATTACTACCTTCATGTATATCACGGCTTCCATGGGCGAAGTTGAGTTTGTCAAAAATTCGACCACCAAAACTGGCCTTGCATCAAGCTTAAACAATGTTAGTTGGGTAAACCCATCAACCGATGTACTGATGGCTTACTACAGGTATTCATCAAGCATTCCTTTGTTCATTTTGTTGATGAGCTTGTTCAATTTTTAGCTCCCATTCTAGGACAGGAATGTTAAACCTTTCCTCATGAAATGAAATTAATTGACTCGATACAGCAATATTCATGTACGGTATGGACTCACAGATGAATGTCCTAACAGGAACTTGAGCGGTTATTTCACACCAGATTTTCCAGATTGGCCAGGAAAGTTCTTCAACTTTACAGCAGACGATGTGTCAGATGATTACGAGTTGGCAGTTCAAGGGACCAAAGTCAAGATGCTAAACTACAATGAAGAAGTGGAGATAGTTTTCCAAGGAACCAATGTTATGGATGCATCGGAGGATCACCCGATGCATTTGCACGGGTATGCCTTTTATGTCGTCGGAGCCGGTTATGGGAACTTCGACAATGAGACTGACCCCAAGAGTTACAATCTAGTCGATCCTCCCGAAGTGAATACCGTTTCGCTGCCTAAAAAAGGATGGGTCGCCATCAGATTCCGCGCCAGTAATCCTGGTACTTGCCTTTGCGCTTCAGTCATGCAGTTATTATTACCTAGTCATTTCAGAGTAACTCATTTTAACACCGGTTTCTGCCTTATTTTGTTGCATAAATCTCGGTTGAAATGAATCTGCGTCTTTTGACATTTTGTGTCTAATATTCCTTTTCCACTACCAGGTGTATGGTTATGGCACTGTCATCTGGATCGACACTACAGTTGGGGAATGACCACTGTGTTCATAGTGAAGAACGGTGGGACGCCTGAGACTAGCATCAAGGAACCCCCTCCTTACATGCCCCCTTGTAAAGACTCTTCACTTCGGTTGCGAAAATCAGACGCTGCTTCATCTGTTGAATGGAATAAAGGAGATGTATGATTCGACTTGCATAAGGTCTTCCTTTTTCTTTTTTGTATGTTTACACTTCTGGTGAGTAGATCATATTAAAGTGCCGCCGCAATAGTCATATAAAACTACCGTGAACTCGAATCCTTTTGAAGCATGGAAAATACGCATCACTAGTGCAGACTCTCTTGACTACTCAAAATAGAGTTTTGACCTGGAATTTTCAGGTTTATATTGCCCACCTAAAAGGCCTCCTCTTTCGTCTGTTGAGTGCGAGATGTACTAGAAACCAGGTTCAAACTTGACTCATGCTTAAGACAATGGCTTGATGAAAAGCCATTCTTGGTCCGTCCCAGGTTCAAAACTTGACTCACGATTATTTACCAAGAAACCAGGCCCAGAAAGTGTGTTCAGAACCGACCTGTTACGGAAAAACCCTGGAGCCGGTTTTGAGCAGGTTGATGAATCACTCAGGGTTAAGAATAAGCAGACAATGTACGGCCCCATTCGTACAGAAAGGGAACGTGTCTTCTCATAGAGTTCATATTGGAACAATCCTTGCCAATTGCACGGTGCTCCTACCACTTCAAACATTTTTTGCTATAAAAGAAAATTACTCAAGAAGGATTTAAGCAATGACAAACACTTCATATTTATTGGCAACCACATTCAATCCATTAGTAGTAGAGACTCCCGTTCAAAGAATCTAGCGTAAAGAATATTTACACTGTCGGCGTCTTTAAAATGAATCATCATTATGCGAATGCTGTAGATAATACAGCATAAAAACTTTCCAGTAAGAAATGGAAGCTTTTGGTTCTGCCTGTGGCCAACTGACTGCAACATGAATTCCATGACGACTTCACTCATCAGTCACTCATTTGTGCCTTTTCATGCCGAAGTTCTCTCATACCTGTTTTCTGCCCTAGCATTTCCAATTGAATCACCTCAATCCTCAGTAGAATATAGCAAAAAAGTACTTTTGAATATATTGACCATACCACACCCGTTAGTCAGCCAAAAGGAGACAGGAAGCATGAAAACTCAGTAGTAATGATATTCAAGATAAGCATGTCCTTCCATATTCCATTGAACAGATACTGTATAACAAAGCAATTGTCAATGGTATGGCAAAACCACAGTTTTCAGCATTCTGCTGTCATGCTCAGAAATTATCGGGGGAATAAACAAAGTCTTGTTTGTGTCTGAATAATCTGCGCATCATGCTCATCATGTTTTCCTTTTAGCAATCAAAACTATGGTGTAGTAGTTGATGGCAAACTGCACAAAAGCCAGAGTGACCAGAGAATATATCATGGATCCTTGCATGAGTTGTGTGAAACTTAATTAGCAGTATCAATAAAGAGAGAAACCAAGCATGGAGAGTTAGGAGTGCCAATGCTGGCAAACCACAAGGTAATTCCAGTTGTTCACCCCATATAATATGGTCAAAGCCCGAGGTAAAGGGATGCC
This sequence comes from Corymbia calophylla, assembly GCA_014182845.1. NCBI lineage: Eukaryota > Viridiplantae > Streptophyta > Magnoliopsida > Myrtales > Myrtaceae > Corymbia > Corymbia calophylla. The sequence continues at coordinate 22,051,758 of CM024698.1, read as the reverse complement.
AATACCGATCAAGTTACTTAAATATTTTTGTTTTTGGCCAAAGTACGTTTCTCATGATTCATTCCATTTTTCCCTCTTGAAAGTTAAAAAGAAGCTGCATTCTCTCATAATACCAAAGAAAAGTTTCCTCGAAGCCTTTTCCCAAACATTTGGAGATATCAGATAGATAACAATGGCAACTCATTCTGGAGAATCACATCTTTGGACAGAAGGAATTCAATTCTCTACTAGCTCTGACAGAACTGAAATCTAAACCAAAGACAATTTGACATACCTATTACCATTGTTAAACAAGACCAAGTAGAGTGGATCCTGGGAAGAAAGCTGGAAGAGTTCTCGTACTATGTAGGCACATGTACTAATACTGCAGGAGAAACATTAAACAAAGTCAGTGGCTCGCTGAAAAAAGGTTTATATGACATCTTTCGAATTGAAAACACAATAGATAGCTAGAGCATTTCAGACGATTTCCAAACAGTCCATTATAAATGATGAGCACTTGTATGGTCCATTTTGCAAGAAAACAAGGGACTATGATCATGATGGGTGCCATTATCAGGTTTTTGGCATATTGCCCAAGGTCTTACTATCAAGGTCTAAGCAGGACATCCATGCAAGCACCAAGAGGCTGAATGGCATGTTTAAGTTCTCAAAGTCTCCCTTCCAATTCAATTTGTCATGTGGAAACAGATGGAAAATTTCATACACAGCTTGCATTAGACTAAGCATTGGCCAAGAAGATCACATCACAAATTAGACCAAGCCTATGAGAGTTTATTATATCAGGTAGAGGCTGTTGCTTGCACCATGTGATGCAAGAGGGAAGGATAAAGTAAGACTTTTGAAGCGTAGGTATGGATACAGGATCACTGGCCAACAGTAGAAAACTGGAAAAATGTAGGTAGATAGTCTTTGTCATTAATCATCGGCATATAAATGATAAATAAAGACAATCAAGTACCACGACATAATATGATCAATAATCAACCAAGAACTTTAAAGTTCTCTCTTGTGCTTGTTAACCGGTCAATTCGATGTTCCAGACAATGCTCGTAGCAGTAACAGAAACTTGGTAAATATGGATATATTACCTGCCAAAGCATATCAAGAGAAGGATCCACACAAATGCACTAAGCCAGCTTGATTCCTTATAAGCAACCCAAACCTGAAAGACCATGAGTTCGAAATAGACATGAGTTATGCAGGGTAAAACAAGACTAATATCTCATCACCAATCTGTAGCCATCAAACAAGAACTCCTAATTGTGGGTGTCCAGGTGCTGCTCTCGAATCTAATAGAATCTAACAGGCATTATCGCCAGCAATGGTTCAATAAACTTAAGAAGCATAAACTCTGAAGTTGATGAAACCATATGATATCACTTCATAATCCTTCTATCCATTTCTACCAGACACAAAGAGCACTTTTTATGCATGTCCCCTGCTCTATCAGATGAGTCAAAAAATTGTATGCACCAAAGTTAGCCAACAGAAGCTTTAGGGACATACAGAAAGGGCAGCGACATTGATGTAGAAGTCAATTAGCGTCGCTGTCATCCACCTGCAAATTGATAGCACCATTCAGTACATTCACAGGACAGAGACTAAAATGCTTAAATGTTAAAACACCAACTCAGATGCAAATGAAAAAGTAGGTCCCCCTCCTATTTTTTTTTTTTTTTTTTTGAAAAAAAAGAGAGGGAGAGTCCAGTCCTGGCATGGGGAACTGCTTAAATTGCATGATCTCGTGATTGAAGAACAAAACTTCAGAAAAAAAAAAAAAAAAAAAAAGCAGAGAAACCTTCATATTGATGGCATCAATTCAATATCCCAAGGGAAAGTTTGGTTCTCGTTAAGCGAAAGAAGCTCCTATGACAATTATACTATATGGCATACACAGGGCACGGCACACCACAAGACAAAAAGAGAAGCACGGAACATATTGGTAAGGGTCATAAGTATATCTTAAAAACAGCAAATTCTTCCTACTCACAATTCGCACATCTAGTCCAAAACCCAACAATTATTTCCCATGAACATTAGTATTCTTAAGATTCAAGCCAGCATCCAAGACATGTCGCTTCACTCTAGTGCAGATTGAGATGATTTACACACCATAGATTAGGCGGGGAAAAAATGTCGGCTCCTAGCAGCTGAACAAGTAAGAAAACTAATGCAACAGAAGGTACTTAAACCTAAAACTGCCGAGTCCCTAACAAGTTTTCAAGAAATGTGAATTGAAAAATATGCATGGGCATTTATTATAATTAATGGTGTATTCCTTCACCATGACCAAATAAAAAACAACCTATCCTCATACCTTCTTTGACATAACTCCCAATGATAGGAAACCAAATGATAAAGACCTATTGAAGACAAAGCGATTAACTTACGGAGTTAAAAGTTCTTTCCGGAAAGGACTACCATCGGTGAAGATAGTGTAGAGAAGAGTCGCCAGCATCACACAACCCAAAGCAATGAAAGTGATTCTAGCAATTATAACAGGAAAATACTGCTTCTTCTTTTCCACGCCATCTCTGAAAAAGAAATTGCTCAGATAAAAAGTTATTCCAGCACACTTAAAATCATAATCAGAAATGACAGAATTAGCACATCAAAACTTTTATCTGCTGTTCTGCTCAAGAAAGAGACTGCAGCTTAAAATTGAAAGCATAATTTTGGAGCAGTTGGGCACATTAGTAATCTGTTGTTAAAACTGAATATGCAGAGCAACCTAAACAACGCCTGAAAGACTCTAAGATTTATAGCTCCAGAGCAGAAAATTGTTCATTTTCCATAATCCAGCAAAATCATAAACTCATAATGTCTCTGTAAAGTAACGTATAGGTGCAACCCAGAATCCAGTAGAAACAACAATGACATACTCATATATATAATGGAGTGTAAACATACTTGCTAGAATGCTGCAGCAGAACATGGTAGATGGGATCTTGTGAAGATTCTTGAGGTGAGAGCTTGAGAAATTGCAAAAGAATGTAGAAACACGTTGTGACACTGAGATAAATATCACATCATAATGCACATATATGTCAGCTGAGAAATCAAACGAAAGCATTTTACCTGTTAAAACAACTTAAAGCAGCTTTTGTGTCGCTCGCAAGTACAAAATAAGAAGCAGAAATCCTGTTGAGAGAATTTAAGTCATACCTGCCTAGGCAGATAAGAAGCACAGTCCAAAGTAAAGCACTGAAAAAGTTCGATTCCTTGTACCAAACCCAAGCCTGAAGAAATAATAAATGTAAGCATGCACCACAAATTTTTCACAGAATTCCATCCAGAAAAAGCTTCAACAACAAATGAAATATATTATCTTGTATTGACATGGAAGTAGATTGAACATGTGCAATCGCCAGTTCCCTTTAAGGCATTATTGGAGTGTCAGCTTTTAGCTTCCAGCGATTTTGAGTCAATTTTCCAACATATATAAACTCAGGGTCTGTTTGCTCCTGTGAAAAACTGCTACTTGTCATTTAAAACTGGAAAGAACTATTGGCAAACACATCAGGTACCATTTTTTGGTTTTTTTCTTTTTTCATTCCTAGAAGCTGAAATATTGATAAATGTGAGAGGAAACTGCATTATCTGAACATTATTGCACTTATGTAGTTGCAGTTATGCAATTAACCACTAGCAGCTTTGTTATATGGAGTTATAGTCAAGATGGTTTTCAGACTTATCAATTGATGAAGTTGCATAAAGAGGTGTAATCTGTAATGGCCAAGAGTTTGTTCATACCACAAGTGGAACAACGTTTATATAGTAGTCAACCAAGGTCGCTGCCATCCACCTGCAACATAGCCAGTAAAAATTTATCAATAATCCATGTTTTGTATAGGTATGTTCTAGTAACGAAAGATTTTGCACCATTAAGTGATCGATAATTTGAGTTGTGACCAAAATATGCAAGAACTAAATATTAGTCCAGACCAACCATGTAAAAGTCATTTCTCAAGGATTAAACCCAAAATATTTGTCTCTTTTAACATGTATATTTGGTAGCCTGTTGCGATCATAGCATGAGATGGATTAGCAAAAGCTGTTCCATAAGTCCCTGCACTTCCCCTGTTCGCAAAAGGTGACCTCCTAATGATTCATATCACCTTGGTAGGATAATCTCAAATTACACAAATGCTGGGCAAGGCAAAAAAAGGGGATCTGATTATCTCAGACAATCTGTCAGCTGAACAGTTTCACATGTTAATTTCTCTCTCCCACACGTATCACGCGAAGATGACATAGAAATAAGGTTCTTTCATTCGATATGCTTTCAGGTTCAGTAAAGGAGCAGCTCTCTTAGTCCAGGAAACAACATAAAGAACAAAGTTGTGTTTTTTTCTTCCCTCGTCCTCCAAATTGAAGGACCGGCGAACGAGGTTGGCTTCGAAACAGGCGTGCGAGTCCGCTAAGTCTTTTCCATGTTCCGAAACACATGCATAAAACGCGTCTTCATGCTGGTTGCATAACAAAGGCACCACAAACACCACGAGAGAGAGAGAGAGAGAGAGAGAGAGTTTACGGAGTGAGGAGGTCAGAGCGGAAGGGGAGGCCATCGACGGCGATGGTGTAGATGAGAGTGGCCACCATGAAGCAACCCAACACCAGGAAGAGACCTTTCAGACCCGTCACGGCCGCCGGCCCCGCCATTTGCTTAGCTTGTCGTTCTTGCTCCGACGAATCTTCACTTGCAGGTGACATGAACAGGCAGAATCAGAAACGCGAGAGAGAGAGAGTTGATGGCCTTTGTTGGGCATGGAAGTCCAGAAGAGAGAGAGACAGAAAACGTGGGCAGGCTGAGTCCACGTCACCCATTTTCTTCTTTACCCGATATGCTGCTTTCCGGATCACTCCACCTTGCGTACGCCACTGTTTAATCGTTGCCATGACTCGGCATCGTATCTCATCCGACCAAAATGCGCCGGACGGCGGTCGCAGAGACACCGGAGGATGGACGGTGCGCCGTGGCACCACCACCTTCAATCAGAATTGAGATTATTTGTGTATATTAGCCATGGTAGAAGAATAAGGGGCCTACGAATTAGATTGTAAATTTTAACGGGAATTAAATATAAATATATTACTTTGGAGTATTTATGGTCAAAATATTGACCAACAAATAAAAAGTTAAAAATTAATTTGAAATAAATTATATATATTAATTTAAAAAATTTCACGATATTAATAATTTTTCTTAGAAGAAAAGTCACAAATTTTTTAAAAAATACTACACTTTCACCCTAAACTATTTTTTATAACATTATTTTTTTATAATACAAAAAAAAATTTAACTTTAATTTATGTAATATATTTACCTCAAATTCTTTTGATGTCATTTGAAAAATCTCAAACTTATATTTGTACCCTAAAATCTTTTTTGAGACCAAAAATCTTTAATTTTTTTCTATGACATCAAATTTTGGGGATAAATGTGTTATATAAATTGTATTACATAAATATACATTTGAGATTTTTAGTGTTAAAAGAAGTATAAAATAAATGTGTACTTGATAAAAAAAATTAAGATAAATGTATCACTGGACCTAATTAAGGATTATTGATAGCTTTTATTCTCTCTTTTTTCAAATATGGATGATTTGCCTATTTTTCCACCTCCGTGTTTTATTTTATTTTGTTGTTCGTATGGTGTCCGCCAAGGATCTTTCTCCGACCTCCTCAAACCCTTTGTTAGAGAGCCTCACTGGAGAAGGAGCGCGAGCGGAACGTCGAGCGCAGCGAAGCGAAGCGGGAGAGGCAATGTCTACTTCGCCCGATACCGATTCAGTCGACGCCCTTCGCTCCCAAATCGATTCTCTCCGGATGAGGATCAACGTACTTCTCTCTCGCCATCGGAAACGCTTCTTCCTCCTTCTTCTTTCTGTCGAGAATTCCATTGCGATTTCCTCGAAGCTAACTCGATCAAGCGTGCATCCTTGCGTGTATGTGGGGGTTTCGATCGCCTGTATAAAGCTGCGCGTACTAACTTTGTGGGTTTCGCGACTTGCCCATTGCATTTCAGGAGCTAAAGGTGCAGAATGCAAAGCTTTCTTCGCAACTCTCTAGATGTTCCTGTCAAAAGGTGAGCTATTTCGTTTTTCCTTCTCCTTTTCAAAAGGATTCTTATGTCTTTGCAGCTTTTTGATCGAATCTTGACATCTTTAGAGTAGCCCAAGGCTGGTTTTGATGTTGGGTCGAGCATGGTTTGAGTTGAGCATGATTTGAGTGAATGCATGCATCTTTTGGTTGACGCTTCTTTGTTATTGGCTATGCATATAAAGGATAAGCGAAATGGTACTTGAGCTTATTACTTCATTTTGTGCAGATGGAAGACGAGATTAGCTGTGTCGTAGAGGGAGGCAGTGTGGTCGATGGGAATGGTGAATCGATGAAGCTGGACAAGAAGACTAGGAAGAAAAAAGGTGTTGCTGGGCAACTTTCTGAGCTTTAATTGCATGTTTGATCTGAACCACCGACATCTTGTATGCTTATTGCTCTTCATGTTCCAGTTGAGGATATTTCAGTGACTTATGAGGTCGGTCAGTTTTCAGGAATGGGGGGAATGGTTTAAGTTCAAAAGCCAAACAATAATTAAGTTGTCTTCTTGCAAATTTTGAGACATTATACGATACTGTAGTACTGAAATTTCGTGAAGTTGCTTAATGGTCTGTGTTAGTTGTGACTCCAAACAGTCTAAAGAAAAACAAGCAACCATAAGCGCTAAAACTAGACATAATCAAGGCAGCAATGTTGTAGTGCAAATAAGTTCTAGTTCTATGTTTTTAGGGTTCGAGTTAGTTATTTCTTACAACCCTGTTTCCATAGGCATGAGCATGTTGTTTTGGCTGAAGTTCTTTCAATGTGCAGCTATACTAAAGTGAATGTTGTGACACCTCTTGATACAGATTTCAAAACAGGAATTCTCGAACACCATCCAAGGAGATATGTTGCTCTAAGATTGATGTATTTTGGGCAAAGGTACAGATTGTGGTCATTTGGTGTTTTTAATACAGTGCAACTGTTGCATCATAAATACGATCTTAATCTGGTGCCACATATTATCTTTCCCCGGGTCTTGATTTTGTCTGTTCAAAAGTGGCACCATGGAATATAAAATACTCTGGAAATTGTGAAAGTTTAGCTGTTATTCATAATTTGAAGATATATCCGCTGTGGAAGCATTCGTGTTCTAAAAAAAATGAAATACTCTTAAATTGCAGCATCTGTCACTAACTAAATGTGTAGTGGATGTGATTTGTGAAATATCTGATTAATTTTCTGTTACAGTACATGGCAAGTCTGACTAATTCTTAGACATATGAAATCCTGAATGTGTTGTGCCTAAGGCCATTGAATGTACCGTGGCTTTTCCTTGGCACAATGAAATCACTTCACTTATGCTTTATTTTACAGGTTTTATGGTTTTGCCTCTGAAGCACAAATGGATCCAACTGTTGAGGTCCGGTCCTATATTCCATTTTCTCCTCAAAATTTCTATTCAGTTTCATCATTGGGCTTAATTGGAAAAAATGTGCTATAAAAAAAAGTTCTGCTTCTTTGTAAGATGTTAATTTATGTTTTCAGTAAGGACAACTGTCTTTTGGTACTAGTAGATCGGTTTGTACCATGCACGTGAAGTTGCTGAATTTCTGCCTTATTATCAAAGATACACAGAAAAGTTATTTAATATTGTGCAATGTGGATGTTTGAATCTGGATGCTATCGATTAAAAATCTGCAAATGTTCTGTTTTGGCATTCTTGATGTTCTTGGCAGACATATGATCTATTTCGATCTGAATCCCATTGTACTGATTTTGGTGTCATGCAGTCTGAAATTTTTAAAGCTCTTGAGAAGACAAAGCTTTTAGTTGGTGACAAGAAAAAGTCACAGTACTCAAGATGTGGCAGAACAGACAAAGGAGTTTCATCTTTTGGGCAAGTAAGTTCATAAAAAAACTGCTACTCCACTTCTAAGTTCTTGATGGATCAGTAGATTGTTATTTTGTTCACAGGCGCTAGATTGGGATTTATCTTTCTCCTTCATTTTTCCATGCAATCACCACTTTTCCTTGCGAAGAACATGTGGGTCTTGTTTCAACTTGTATTAAATGTCGAGCATTTTCTTGCAAAAACATGGGGCACCTTATATTTAGTAGAAAAGCACATTCTCATTTGTATTTTTTAATTTTTTATTATCTCTTAAACTTGGAAAAAACAGAGGACAAGGCTACTCAGGAACATGTTGTTTAAGGGTTCTGGAAAAAAGATGGTTAACTGTTGCATGTGGAAGTATAGGCACAAGGGGCAATTATCAGAATTTTTCCCTATAACAACCATATCTTTCCATCCTCGTGATAGATGTGATTACTGTGAATATTCATGATGATGTTCCTTTCACGAGTGCCTTCATTGATTATAATCTTAATGGATAAGAATCAGTTAGGAGCATATGCAAAGCTTGATTTTTGAGGAATTTGGATTGGGTGTTAATAGGTCATAGAATGTTGTAATTGGAGTGCAAGTTATGAAGTGAACAGTTTTAGAGAAGCAATGATGTAAATTGGAGATGAGAAAGTGCCAAAGAGCAAGCTTTCTAATAGCTGGGAGTCTCTTTGCAAGATGATTGAGAGGTTGATAGAGATGCCACCACAAGATACAAGAAGGTTGTATGATGTGGACAAGTGTCTCATTTGTCATTTTACCAAGGATAATTATGTCTGCAGTTGGCTCTTTCTTTTATGATTCATGTTACTGTTCTATCATCTCCTGGTTGCTTCTTTTCTTAAGTGCATCATAAGTAGGCTATGGTTTGCTTTCTGATGCAGGTCATTTCCCTGTTTCTAAGATCAAACCTGCGACCTAAGAACACAGATGATGCAAACAGTTGGGAACTTTCTATAGAGAGAGATGGTATGTTGTTTTTACTGAGTGACTGATCTTTAATTGTTATGAGCTCTATTATATCACTATAAAGTCTTTAAATTGCTTTTGAATGATGAAGTTGGAACTTCACTGGGAACTTGTGACTCAGTTTAATTGCTACAGAATCATTAAAAAAAAAAGATTAATTGCTAAAAATTGGTGTATTTTGCGCAAGGCTGATGTCCAAGCTGGAAATAAACTGCTGGTATGGTAATAAAGCATTAATAAAATATACATATTCCTATACATACATATACACATCACACTGCTTTCCTAGACAAAAGTGATTTATTTGAGACAAAGTGGTCAGCATTTCTTAGTTAGCAGGGTTATTCTGCAAGAAAGTTCACATATGTTGGGATTATGCAGTCATGACAGTTTCCTACTTTATTTGATTTTCTGCAACGCATTATTTACGATGAAAAATGTATCATGTTTAATATGATGCTTACTTTCACTTATATGTCAGTCTTAGATGCGGAAATTGATTATGTGAGAGTGTTGAATCGAGTTTTACCCAAAGATATCCGAGTAACTGGCTGGTGTCCTGTTCCAATTGATTTTAGCGCAAGGTTGTTATCCTTCTCATGGTGTACTTTATTTTGATTCAATATGATGGGATTCTGTTGACGGAATGAGTTAGAGGTGCCTCCAATTTATTGATTTATAACGTTAATGATTGCGGAAACATAGGTGGGTTTGCCTTTTCACACGGTTCTCTGTGCCTCAATGTCTTGCAGGTTTAGCTGTATGAGCAGGGAGTACAAATATTTCTTTTGGAGAGATAATTTGGATATTAGGGTATCTCTTCATTTTTCTAGTTTATGACTATTTCATTTCATAAACAACCTTTTGCTGATTTTGAGCCAACAAATTTGTTATTATGACTATTTCATTTCATTTGATAGAAGTCCTTTCTCTGTTATTATGCTAGGCAATGGAGAGTGCAGGCCAAAAGTTAGTTGGGGATCATGATTTCAGAAATTTTTGTAAGATGGATGCATTCAATGTCCACAACTACAAGCGTCATATAACATCCTTCGAACTCTCTCCTTGTGATAAGAGGTTAATTCTGGTAGATGTTTTTTTGAGATCATTGTAAGTAAAGAAAAGATGCAAAGATGCATTTATAATCCATGTTTGGTATAATGAAAGAGAAATCAAGGCAAAAAAAAACAGGCCTTTTCATTTCAGCTAGTTTCTCTCTTGTACAAGTTATTATATTAATAAGACCAATCTAGTTTGCATTGTTTTTTCTGATTTTAATAACTTCCTTTTGTGCAGGTTGGAAAGTAATGAACTATGGTGTTTCAAAATTAAGGGCAGTGCATTTTTGTGGCACCAAGTTCGTTGCATGGTTGCTGTGATGTTTATGGTTGGCCAAGGTCTTGAATCTCCTAATGTATGTACTTTAGATACTTCGCCATTCTCTTTCTTGGCTACCATAAGTTGAACATAGGAACTGGGTGAGAGATAGTTTGTTCGACTACTATTATTTAATGCAATGGAATGGAAGGGCTATCAATATTGGACAAGACGTGACGGAGAAAAGGCTTTATATGAGATGACATTGTGCAATCTGCATGACCATATAGTGACACAAACTAATCTTCTTCTTTTTTTAGTGAGTTAATTGTTTGGCATGTGGAAAATAAAGATGTGATGTTCAAATGCTTCACTAACACAAGTTGGCATTAGCAAGAAACATATTATTACAAATTTGCTTTATCAAATACAGCCATGAGATTTTGGTTGCCATCATCATTCCTCATCACTAATTCCAATTCCCAAAGAGCAGCAATGTCACGGATCTGGATTTGCCAGTAAAGTGCCAACTTAAATGGCAAGCTAGCATTTGAATTTATCAACCATGAAATGTCTGCGATGTAATTGGCTTATAGTAGCTAAAAAGCAGTGGACCAGTTGACATTACTTGAAGTCTTTAATTATGGCATTAATTTGCAATGCATGCACGTGGTTGCCCATGTACAAGCTGTAAAAGAGACATGTTTTACTAATTGTGAGAGCTAGCATTCAGATCAAGCATACAAGACTCAAAATTTTGTGGTCTTCCGGGTGAAGGCGTCATGAGGAAAAAAAAGGAGTGTTTTTAGTTTTGACAAATTGATTAGCCGTACTGAAAATTCTCATATACATCTGAAGGTAATTGCTTTGCATGTGACGAGAGCATAACCTTCCTGGAAACTCTTCAGGTTGGATTCAGAAATTAGGAGCATTGTTTACGTTGACAGAGTTGGCTGCAAAGCCAAATTACTTAATTGGCTGGTTAGGAGACATAACCTTTTGATTCTCGTGTCTATAGGTAATAGATGCCTTATTGGACACTGATGGGACACTGAGAAAGCCACAATACACCATGGCCCCAGAAATGCCATTAGTTCTTCAATCTTGTGAATTTGAAGGTGTCAGGTTTATTTGTTCCTCAGGTAAATGCTTCATTATATAGCATAATCTATTCATCTTAGTTAATCGTTCGTTCTTTTGAGAATTTCCTCTGAGTACAACTCCTCATAGACTTTCTTTCTTGAAAAAGAAAAAGAAAAAAAAGAAAACGGTGATTTGCTTGAAACTTTATATATCAATTGTGTTCATTTTAAGTAATTTTACTTTATTTGCTTGCTAGCATCTTCTTCTTTCAAAATCGTATTGATACTGATGATCTCAAAACAGATGCTCGGCAAGCATTACATTTGCACTTGGAGGATGCCTATCAAACATATGAACTCCAAGCTGCAATGACTCATGAGGCTCTTCTAAGTTGCTTGCCTCAGGAACATGGTAGGAGGAAGTGATGCTCACGTTAATGTGATACCTAAATGTCTTTGCTATTTTACATTAATATGAAAACATCTTCTGGTTTCTCAGATCAGAGCTTATCGAGTGCCAAACAAAAAAAGAAGGCAGCCTCACATATTTCTCTCATGTCACGCCCAACTGAGCGTAAGTCCTTCTATAGTGCTGAAATTTATGTTCTTTTGCTCTTGAAACTGGGTATCATGCTGTGACGTGAAGTGCACTTTAATACTTCCTGTGTTCAGCATCTTTATATCTGCAGAACCTGGCTTGGCTTGTATTTGTAATTCTTTGCCAGGGGGAGGGGGAAAAATGCTACATTGGGACTCTTGAATTTAATAGAGGACTATTGTAATTGGGATACTGGTGTGCTTTTGTTATATATGCTTGCTTTATGGGGCTTGCAATGTAGTTGGATTATCTTCGTAAATTATTTAAGCTCATTCCCTCCATCAAACTTCACTTGCCAGAAGGGGAGAGACGTGTGTATGGTTTCTTTCTGTGCTTTTCATTTGGGGTGGGAAAACAATTCTACTGATTCATTACCCTTATTCTGCCACAGCATCTTATGAAGAGCGGCGTGCCAAATTGAATCTAAAACAAGAAGTTCGTGAGCTTTCTGACGACCAATCTATGTAGTCTGTCAAGTGGAGATGCTCTCCTTTACTAATTTGTGTGGTATGTGTAACATTTTCGTGAATCAAAATATTTGCTCTGGTGGAGCAGCTAATTTTTACTTGATTCTCCATCTATTCCTCCAGGCCGATGTTATGTCGCAAAATGGCTGGTGGTTGATGTTCTCTGTAAGTGGATCAGTAACTCACAATGGTAGAAAGGCGAAGGTTCGCAAAGACCTGATCTTGGAATACCTTACAAACAAAAGTGCCTGGGGAACCATATTACCAATTTGGTAATCATGCTTTTGAAGTGTCGCACGACACTGCACTCCTGGAGGTTATCTTGGCACATCACATTGATCAAATGCAACGTACTGTCAAACATTCCCACTGGGGTTGCTAGATTCTTTGCTTTTTTGGATTGATTGTCCGATGCTGTGTAGCTGTGATTTTCGCTCAGAAAATCCTCGCTTTGATATGCATTACAATCTACAAGAATTGCGTACCATGGTGAAAGCTTCATAACCTTGACTCTGCTTGGGCACGTACAATTTGGCATACCCTAATCAATGAGAATGTCTTTGATGCATGGTTCCGGTCGAAATAATGTCATTGTCGCACACCAAATGACATTAGCATTATCCGAAAGACTTGGTCCTGTGAAACCATCAGTCATTGAGAAATTTTTTGGGTTCATCAACGTCTCAGTGAGCATAAAGATATCAAAACCTCTCTCTCTCTCTCTCTCTCTCTCTCTCTCTCTGTGCCAGACCATGATTTCGTCAGGTCATTTTTTGACTTTTAAGTGGCCCCTGAACATCTCACATCACGGATGATGGGAGGCAGTGAAAGTCCAGCGAGTCACATGGAGTGCAATCATACGGATCGACAAAAGCCACGGTGTTGTCAGTTCGCATGGTCCTGTCGGGCTCCTTATCTAAAAGCAACTCCCGGACCGCATGCTTTCCTGGTGTATGTGGAGTGCATTCCACTCTACTCCTTGTCCTTTTCTTAGATAGCTTTAGCTCCGGGATACGGAGCCCCCAAAGACTAATTTGGTGAGACTTGCCCTTAGCCTCTTACACACTAAACTGAAGCTTAACAAAGCCCGACCACCGATTTTGAAAGAGTAATTCACTTCTAGCCGCGCAAGATCCAAGTTATACACTTGAAAGTGATTTTGGTCCGAGTCCACATCGCCGAGCATTTAGGTTGAAAGGGGGGGTTTTCTAGTTGCATAACTCTCGTCTCTGCTCCTTATTCATATTAATGGATGATAACGACGGATGAAATTAATGTTGTAATAGGATAGAAAAAGACGAATATGAATAATTATATGAAAAAAAAAGATAAATTGGAAGGATATAAGTGTGAAAAAAAGTAGCATGTTTGTCTAATGATGCACCAAACCCTTCCGATCCCTTGGAATCTCTCCATATGGAGAAAGATTCGAAGGATTTATAGAATGCACATGAAATCTATTTCGACCAATCCCTTCTGATTCCTCGCCATCCTTGTCTCTCCGCGTCGTATTGTCGCAGCACGAAACTGGGAAAAACAGAGCTTTTTTCCACACCGAACACTTGTCATGACCGGAAAGTTCCTTGCTGTCCTTTTTTCTTTTTCCGTTCGATCTAACCGGAGGTCATTAAAATTGACGAAAGAGTCGAGAATAAAAATCCGGGAACTGTTGGCCCCTTTTTGACTAATCTAAAAATAATTCTATTTTTAAACTCGATTTGATCTCCCCACCCAAATAATTTAAAAGTTCTGCCCCCCCGCCCCACACACACAAAAAAAGAAAAAAGAAACTGGAAAATGTAAAAGAAAAAAAAAATTCAGACCTTGTTTGACAATCCGCGTCCGAAGAGAGAGAGAGAAGGAGCGTTGATCCGAGCATCCTTCGCGGGAACATCTGATTGATTCAGTCTTCTCTCTGTCTCTGTCTCTGCGTGCACGTTTCATTGCTTCGAGTTCGTCGGAGGAGGAAGAGATGGAAGCGGCCTTGGGATTGATGAGGAGGATGCCGCCAAAGCACTCGGAGATGGCGCTCTCGGCTCTTCTCAGCCTCTTGCCTCACCACTCCTCCGATCTTCTCTCCCAAGTCGATCAGCCTCTCCAGGTTCATCCTTCTTCTTCTCACTTCTCTCTTCTCTCTCTCTCTCTCTCTCTCTCTCTCTCTGAGCGAGAGGCAATGCCCGAGGCTGAGTCCTTTCTTCTTCTTCTTTTTCTTTTCTTCCATCTGGGAATTTCTTCCTCGTGGTTTTGAAATTGGCAATGCGCTTCGGATTCTAATGCCCTTTGACCCGTTGGGTTTTGTAGTGGCCGCGAGCCCGTGCTTCTGGTTCCGTCGCGCTAGGGTTTCGCGGTTCCTTTGTTGGTGTGTTGTTTCCTTTTGGATTTTAGAGTCCAAACTGTTGTGCTTGTTTACCTCAACGTCGATTTGATTCCAGGATGTTTCGTTATTAGTCTATCCGGATACTGGAAATAGAAGTCCAATGGAAGCGAAAGCTTAATTGGCAATGGTGGAGGACGTGAGAATAGACAGTTTGGATTTAAGATAAAATGAGGTCCTGAGTGAAACGCTGGTTTTTGATGTTGGATAGAACAAGATGAGTTTGATACCGGATGAGACAAGATGATAGTTCTGGCAATGATACTCAGAAAGGACAGAATGAGGTCGTTGTTGAGGCATTACTGGGTAGCTTTGCAGTAAATTGCATATTGCTTTCGGTTGATCCTGCCCTTTCTTCTTGTTTTTGATCTACGGAAGTTAGAACTTGGTTCACATTGGCTCGACCCTAAAGTCGATCTAAATTTGGTGACTTTGGGATGCCGAATTTCCAGGGTCAAATGTAATCCCTGTAATTTGAAGAACTTGCAGCTGGAAAGAGGCGGGATTTATACTAGTGTATGATTGTTGCATTATCTACTGTTTAAAATAGCAGAAATATCACTACCTAACTCATGGAGCAAATGGCAGGTTTTGTGCGACATAGACTCTGGAAAAGAGTTTATTTTGTGTGAATACAACAGAGATGCCGACTCTTACAGGTGCGACTGTTATCTGTCTACTCTTGAAGTAGTGCAGAGCCTTAGTGTAATTGATAGCTGCTAATAGTGTGCTGGTATTATTATATGGGCTATCTGTGTTGTATTAGAAGTTTGTCAAAGTTTTATGCTCCTTTTTGCATGTTACAGTTTTTACTTTCGGTTTTGGGAAAAGAAACGTGCTTGTAGGTCAGATATAGCATAGTGACTGCATAACAATGATATTGTCGATTATTATTTCCTGTGCATCTCTAAGTTACCTTCTTGTACATATAACAAAGCAGAATAATCATATTATGGGCATGTGACACACTAGGAATCAATAATAACTAGCTGGAGTAAATAAATTGTTGGAATTTCATTGTGAGTCTTCAGCTTTGGGACCTACCGTCGCTATCTATTTTACTGTTGGTTATTGGTTGTCAGCTCTATAATGAATCAGCTCTTTTCTTGCTGTTCGACTTGCTATGTCCATGCAGGTCACCCTGGTCTAGTAAATACCATCCACCATTGGAAGATGGGACGCAGCCGTCTTCGGAATTAAGGAAACTGGAGATCGAGGCGAATGAGATCTTTGCAATATATCGTGACCAGTGAGGTCCTTTGCTTACCTCGTTCTCTATTCCAGTTATGAGAAAGGAACAGCATAATTGCCAGTGAAAATTTTAAGGAACAATCTAAGCATCTTATATGCCTTCATCTGAGCTTGTGGATGTTTGTATTTTATAACAAATGCAATTTACATTCATAGATATGGCAATTAGATTAACCAGTGGATGCATAGGTACTATGAAGGTGGCATTTCATCGGTCTATATGTGGGAAGACGATAATGAAGGTTTTGTTGCCTGCTTTTTGATAAAGAAAGGTGAGGTTCTATCATGCTAGATCGCCCATTTTATAGTGTACCAATTACTAATTTATTCACATTCTATTTTCTCATCAAGATGGATCAAAGACAGCTCACGGAAGAAGGGGTTACCTGGAGGAAGGGGCATGGGATGCTATACATGTAATTGAGGTACAATCAGTTTTTAACCGTTAGTTGTTCTTAGCCTCATTTTTTCCCTGTTTCCTGCATCCTCTTTTTTTTTTCATTTGCTGTTGCATTCTAGGGTTCTGTCATACTACATCTTTGGTTTTGTATACAGGTGGGTCCTGAAGAAGATGGGACAGCTCATTATTGTTTAACCAGCACTGTTATGCTCTCTCTCACTACAGATGATGAATTATCGGGCACATTCAGTTTGTCAGGGTCTATTAGAAGACAGGTAATCTGATTACATTGAACGTGGAGGTTTTTAATTGCCTGTTGAGACAACTTTTAGCAGAACTCTTATAATAGCTCAGTTGTAGAGGAAATTTCTTCCTCGTTTTATTAGGAGATTCAAGTACAGCACTAATAATACTAACAGAAGATAATGTTTGCTTGAAATGTGAGAGTTTCTGGGATGCAAAAGCATATGAGTGTCTAAAATTAGCAGAAAGCTGGGCCCAGACAGGCCTTCCTATATTTAAATGTCAATCTTGCCTGCACTTGGCACTTGAGGCCTAAGTACCCATTTCGACGCAGCACAGATGTGTGCCTGAAATTGAATGGGCTCTATGCTTTTATTCTTTAGTAAAGTAGTTCTAATGTAGGTATACTTTCAGCCAGCTTGACAAAGTTTGCAGGTAGGAAAACTATGCATATTGGGCCTTATTCTACTCTCTCTATCTCTCTCTCTCATGCACATGTGCGTGTGTCTCTGGTAGTTCTGCTCCATCGCATGATGGCTGCATAATGTCTAAGAAATGATCTACGTAACTGTAAGCAGGCTGTATCTTGAAGTATTCTTTTTGAGTTACTTCTTAGTGGTTTGCTATTATTGCTTCTTAAACCACGGGATAAATTTTTTAGGTTCACTGAGAGGGAAGGTTCTCTTAGTTTTCGGGATATCTAGCGAGCAAGTTCAGTTTTAGCTGCATTATGTTATTTAAAGAGTGTTAGTCATGGAATTAATGAGGATCTAGTTTTAGCATCATTATGTTATTCAAAGCTTTGTTGGTCATGGAATTAATGAGGATCTCTCATTTTGAAGCAATTATCTTGGGTGCAAGATATTTTAGTTTACATCGGTGCATTTTCACTTCAATTTGCTTCATATGGAACTTTTCATGTTTTCTCGCCATGTAGATGAATATGGACCTCTCAACTGCAGAGGGCCATCTTTGTAACATGGGAAGGATGATAGAGGAAATGGAGAGTAAGCTGAGGAACTCGCTTGATCAGGTTTGTTGAATTCCATTTCTTGATCTGTTTTTGTAATTATTTTTTTGCCTTAGTGATTTGTGTATGTTATCCATCCATTTCTTGACCGGCATACCTAGAATCTCATGCTATTTGTTGGTCTGTCGCTTATAAATCCAGGTCTATTTTGGAAAGACAAAAGAGATGGTCTGCACCTTGCGACCACCAGCTGAAATAACGCAGATGAGAATGCCTGAGAGCTGATATAACCATATGTTGTAATGAATTACATCTTGCCATTCTCCCAAGGTCTGATATTCCGTCTAATTATCCGATTTTGGAACTCCACCCCTGCATGCAGAATGTTGTCAAGAGGAGGATGGTGGTAGATCTGATTCTCTTACTCTCTTAGGACTTACACAAACTTCGAAGGGGACATTTTTCAACTATTAATGTGCCGATGTTTAAGCATGATTTGTACATGTGAAAGGATGTTTCTATTGCATTGCCTTCAGTTTAGATGAAAAATTTGAAAGGTGGATCCTCTATTAAGACAATTTCCAGGCTGATGAGTTGCTTGGCAGGTGCACTGCCTATGGTTGGATTTGTTGGAAAGTTGTATTTCTTTTAGCAGGTTATATTTTATTCCCGAATTGACTGGGAATCCTGCTTAAAATTAGACTCTGCATATGTGAATGTTAAGCAACCAAAGCAAATAGACCTTTGGTAATTCTGCGAATTGTGCACAGTTAATAATCCATACTTAAACATGTATGCAGAGTGAGGAACAGCGATCCCCGGGTAGTGGGCGCTAAGTACTGAATAAAAACTGAGGATGATGTCAGGAAAAGAATTTATGCGATGAAAGATATTTAACAAGTCTCGTAATAACCTTCATGTTGAAAATTCACATTAGCTTGGATAAAAACTTCTAATAAGATAAGCACTTGAAAGTTAGAGCAAGATAATTTATTCTTAAATCAGTAGCTCCTTATTGCATCGGAGGATATTTTGATTTCTCAGAGAATTAAAGGGAGGGGAAATACCTCATGGGAGGAATTTTGTGGTTGCAGGAACCGGAACGCAATAAAAAAGTCTTCTAAATCAATCTAAATCAAAATTAACACCTCCTATAGTCTCATGTTTAATCTATTATAGAAGTGAAGAGAAAGCCACTCATTCCCGCAGAATAGGAAGACTGTCCTATTGTCTATTTGACATGAAGAAAAACGTGCAGTGGAGGTAGGCATCAAATCCTAGAAGACGAAAAAACCAGCAAAGCCGCTCAAAAATTCCATTTTCTAAGCAGCCTCATAATAATACAATGCAACAAATGAATCTCCATCCTGCTCTTTACATCGGCTTCACTATGCCTGAAAAATCTAACACGTGCGTAAAAGAAATGGACTGAATAGTGAACGACAGAGTAGCTCCCAGAGATTTAAATACCTTGGTGAAATTGGGCCAGTCAACAAAGAAAATAAATACACTCGACCATCTAAAAACAAATTCACAACCTCGAACAATTTCCTGCTAAACCCAGAGCCTTCCGAGAACATCACTGCCCAACATCCCAAGAATGAAAGTTCTCATCATGAAAATGCTTGAAATGCTGGAAAAAAAACTGTCAATAGTGTCATTTGTCTTTCACGAGTTGTGCCTCAAAACCCCCTTCTGGTCGCTTTACAAGGTTGTAGGGCATGTGAGTCCCCAAGAGCTTATCCCAGATGGAGAAGAATGGCTGAGAATAATTGTACTTAGTGCCTTGAAGCTGATGATGGATGTCGTGATAAGCAGTGTTATTCTTGAAGAATATATGAAAGATATTGCCAGGCAACCACAGCCCACAGTGATCATCGACTGTTTTAATCACAGCAAAGCAAAAGAAATACACAGCAGTTCTTGCAGTCATCCCAGACACAAGGAAAGAGATTGCCCCGCCAAAAGTGTCAAGCAGGAGACCCTCAAGTGGATGATTATACAGAGCACCAATTGCATAAGGGACAACCAGCCTATGATGCTGCGAGTGGACATGGCGGTACAAGAATTTGTTCTGATGCATATAGCGGTGCACAAAGTACTGCCATGAGTCCATGACCAGCATCGCAACTAAAAATTGCAGTATTTGGATAGGTATGGAGGGCTGAACTGATGCTCCTGATGGGTTAGCTTTTGATGTCAACTGCAATCAGACGGAAACAGAACAATATTTTACGCCAAATATCAACTTCCCTCATGACGACGATAAACATAGGTATGTATGGGTATGCAAAACCATGTCATAGAACTTGCCATCGTTACAACTGCTCAACCATACAGTCAAACAGGGATTTCCTGTTGATAATAGAAATGCCGCAAACAAGTACCAAGAATTTCCACAACATTTAGTCATACATCACAACTGCAAAGAACTCAACTGAAATGAGGTTGATGAAAACTAGGACTTAGGTCCACCATCAGAAACACTCAATCAATGTCATATCAACCTTATGTTACACACACAAGGACAAAGGGGCAAGCACATGGATCTTTTGTGCAACTCCACTTAATTTCCAGCACATTCTTGAATCTAATTCTACAAGATGACAATCAATATCCATAATTTCAGACATATTATGACATTAGTTTACATCTACATTTGCATTAAAGATGATCATTTCTAATTAGTGTTGGTGTATTTGCACCCTCCTGAATGGACGAGAAGGAAAGTATTTGTGCATTTGTTTGCTCTAGTCAACTCTTTAACAATTATAACTTCTAACTTGAACCATTAAGTTATGCTATGTCCAATTAACTCCATGAGATTGGTAACCTATCACTCTGCCAGGTGATATTTGTTATCTTTGTATTGTCAATTTTGAGCAACTACACATGATCAAAGTCTTCCTCCTCCTTTCCAAGACGGCTAGACCGACACCTTGCAGTACAGCATGTTGAAATGAACAACATAATTCTATGGTGAACATAAGCAAATGGAAGCTAGTTTTAACTTTCATCTATATCACTTGAAAGAACCCAAAAAGCCGAGAATCCCCCCCCCACCCCCATAGAAGAAAAACAAAAAGAATAATAAAAAAGAAAGGGAAAAAAAAGAATATTTAACAGACTAAATCTCCCCTATTGAAAGTAAGCTAAAGTTTGCTAATTAGCACGAATAATCTAAATATATCCTTCTTCTCCAGCTCTCACGTATTCTCGACACGGAACTCAAACCACTAGATTCTCCTATCTGAAATGAACTTATCATAGCTCATTGCTTCAACTGCAGCAGTTAGGTTCTCTAAAACCAAAACACAAGCTAATAAGCCATTACATGAAGACCAGAAAAATCAAAGAAACTTGTGAAATTAATTCCAAGACAAAGACAACGGCTGAAAGATGATTTTCAAATCAAAATACTAACCACAAAGAGCCCCTGGGCAACAGTAGCTTGCACAAGTTGTTGAAGCAATACACCTTTGACAACCATTGTAAGCGGTACCGAATTCTTCTCTTCCTCCTCTTTTCTAGTATGTAACCGGTAATTGTCCAAGGGAGGCAAAAGTTGATAGAATCCTGCATACACCCAATAGACCACAATCGGGGCAAATGTGCCCATTGCTTCATCACTTACATACCCTTCCCAAAGTACCATCTTTTCAACAGAACCAGTCGACTCAGATAACCCCAGGTCTCTTCAGAAATGCTAACGCCAACACAGCTTATTTTATTCAGCAACCTAGAACTGAACAAGAAATCTGATGCCCTGCAATATATTCCACGTTCTGTCATATCTCCCCCTCATAAAGGAACCGAGATAAAAATACGAAAAGCCAGAGAGTATAAAATAAAATACAACTAGAACTGCCCATCAATACACTTTGAAAAAACAGAAACATATTAATTGAACAAGAGAAAAGAGGTGCCGGCAATGAGTCGCCAGCTGATGAAACTCATAGAACTTGACAATGACGAATTCCGCAAGACGGTCCAATTCGAGCATAGCAGCAAGGATCTACATCACACCCATTTCCGTCCCAAGACATCAACTTTGGACCGCACATCTAACAAGCAAGCAAAGCAGCTACGTTCCCACCCCCACCCCCTCTCTGACAGCTGTTTTTGGACAATTGCACTTCCCCGCGACCCAATCTAACAATATGCCGAGCTCCCACCGAAGCCAACGCATTCAGCACCAGAAGATAATTCCAGTCTCCAGATCTAGTTAACATACGCAGGCAATTTCACCATTTCCTCGATATTTTTCAAATTTTCTGGTAGGAGACAGAGAGAGAAAAAGGGGTTTACTGGTTTACCTGTCTTAGCACTGCACATGGCTTCCTTCGACAACTGACCGACAGACGATCACGAACCCACGATTGGTTCGTGAAAGGTAGCGTATGAAGATGAGCGAAACGTAGCTTTCGAAACCGATCTGAGCTTCCCTCTGTTCTGGGTTACGACCGCGAGACAGGGAACGGTATAAAAGATTTGATCTTGATGCGTTTTTCATTTCAAAAATGCGTCAGCGGAGAGCACGCCACGACGGATTCCAACCCCAGAATTCGGTGGGAAGCCATAGGCTGGGCAGAGCGGTGGGCCGCATGTTGCTTGGAGGTATACGATTGTTAACGAGTATGATGTTTTTTTTAAGGTTTTGTTTGTTCCGCTAACTCAATTTTCGGCGTTCAGATCGATGAAGGAAATGAGTTGACAAAAAATATTCCTAACCAGAAAAAAAATTTTATCATCAAAATTTAAATTAAAAAAATAATTTATTTAAAAAATTGAAAATTATTATCCAAACATATAACTAGGTCTTGGGCACTAGGATCTAAAGCTTGGCCTCAAAGAACCTAGACTCGAGAATCGAGGACTTGGGGCCGGCCTCTGTAGACTCAAGTCGAGTGGTTGGGGACCGCATCGAGCTCTCGAGCTTGATCTCTGTGGCCCAAGATTAGTCCCCATGCTCATGCCCGAGAGTCAAGGATCCGAGCTTGAAACATTATCGAATGCCCATGCACAATTCACTAGCGTCGGAGAGGTATATGTATATTTAGGAAAATCCAATGAGATTTTCATTATCAAACGATGGGAAAAAAAGTCAATTCATCTTAAAGTTTTACTAAAAATTGAACAATATTATTATTTTCTTGAAAAATGACTTCCTAACAAATATTTTTTAGAAATACCATATTTTTGTGTGAAACAAACGGAATATAAATATTCAATTTAAGAAACTTTAATATATTTTCAATGCATCGTTTTACTAATGTTATATGTATATTTTTTTGTCCAAATGTTATGTGTAGTTGGTGTGTAGAAAATATTCAATTATACGTTCGTTTGAGTTTGATAGCGTTCACAAAGTGACCTATTATTATCATGTATTTATATGTGTGCTCGCGTTATGGTCCGAGCCAATTAGCCTCGGTCATTGGACCATGCAGCCCTTGGCGAGTCAATTTATCAAGCCGGCCATCTCTTCCGAGGATCTTTCTAATGACTTGTACTGCAAAATGCTTTATTGTCATGGAATGTATTGAATCCCGCTCTAACTTGAGCATCTCATGTCCCAAGCAGATCACGTATCGACAATGATTTGTATTAAGAAATGCTTTATTGTAATGGATTGTACTGAATTTGTGCACGAGCGGCCAATTTTGCATTCGAACATTTTCCACTTGAAAAATCCTTTTGTTGTAGAATTTTAGCACAAATGCTCCGACACAACTTCCGCAAGCTAATTGTATCATCAATGTTGCATCCGTCATACTTCTCTTCATGCCTTCGTGAAATGCGGAAATGCTGTAATTTCCCCCACACTCTTCCTAAATCTTACATTGCCATTCGCTATAGATTGTGTCGACATGTTATGATAATTGGGTTTGGGTTTTGACAGCACAAGCTAGTGCCATAGACCAATTATTTGGGATTGAGGCTATTTTGGATCGTTTGTAATGTACAAGCTTTATTGAATTGTTTCATTGAATCATTTGGGATCGTTGGAGTGCCTAAGCTGAGCCTACTTGCTTACTCAGATTATAGAAAGATAAAGTTTTAGAGAAAAGTCTTGGAAGAGAAATGAACTTTAGATTATTGTATAGTTATATGGATATAGTGTAGGAGGGCACCTTTCTTATATACTAGAGGTTCTTTTGTTACGGTCCTTTAGTTACAAAGATCATATATTCCGACCTACCAATTGTTGACATTTATGCTAAAAGGATACTAGAGCCGGTGCAATCATGTCTAACTTGTCCTTGCCTTAGGGAAACCTAGGCAAGTTGAGATAATTTTCCTCAATCATGCATGGTTCTTTGGTCGCGGGAATCTCGAGACTATGACACTATGGTTATATAGATCATTTTAAATGATTTAAAAAAGAGTTAATATCACGGAAAATCTCAAATTGATATATTTATGACAAATTTAATACAAACTAATTCTTTAACTATAAAAGTGACAAATCCACTTTTAGTTAGTTTTCATTAAATTGAATTAATATCATGAAAAACTACAAATTGATATGCATGTGATGGATGAAGAGTAAAACTCCAAATCACTACACTTCTTAATTGCCACAAGTCATTTAATTTTGCAATTTGACGATTATTAAAATTAATGAAAAGTAAATTTATCATAAAGATAGCATTTTGAATTTTTTGTGATAAAAATATTGATTTGTGATAAAATTGTCATACATATATTAATTTGGGCTTTTATCGTATATTAACCCTTTAAAAACGAAGAAGAAAAGCTTGACATTTGATTTTTACTCGATCAATGCTTTAAAATATGTATACAAACTAGCATTTAAATCTTAAACGCATCGTAAATCTATTTTTCATAAATAAATAAAAATGTCATATTTACTTTCCTTCGGGAGCCGCCTAGGCTGCCCGGTGGGTGGTGCGACCGTGTGAGCGAGCGAGCGAGCGAAGAGAGGAGGAGACCCGCCTCTCAGCTCGAACCCGTCGACTGTGGAAAGCAAGTGTACTTCTCTCTCCGCCTGCGCCGACGCCGATTCCTCACGGAGCTCTCTGGAGCCCACCACCAACTTGTCGAAACCACAGAAAGCCTCGCGACTCTTTTGTGCTTCCACTGACGAATCGCCCGTTAGGAGCGAAGGACGACGAAGGCGCAAGCGAGCGAAGGGCGACGGAGTTGGGGGAAGAAGGAAGAAGAAGATGGAGCCGTGCTTCACCTTCTCCCGTTCCTCATGTTGTTGATTCATGGCCTCTTCCCAACATCGTTGCGTTTTCGGTACTCTATTTCCCTCCCCCTTTCTCTGTGTGCCTTCCTCCTTGCTTCGATTTATCGTGAATCGGCAAGAAATCGGGGAAAAATCTCGTCTTGGGGCTTCGCCAACTGCGATTCCTCTTAAAGATTGAATATTTTTTTCTGGGTGCAATTCTTCGAATCGAGGCTTTGAGCATAACGGTGGATTGTGTAAATAATTGTTGGTTCTTTTTTGTGTTTTTGTTTCAGTTGGAAACATTCCCTATGACGCCACCGAGGAGCAGCTTAAAGAAATCTGTCAGGAGGTCGGTCCTGTTGTGTCTTTCAGGTGTGTATCACGTCGATAAGATTTCGGTAGTGATGAGCTTGCTCTAGTGTTCATGCTGGCAAGTTTGCTGAATTATATAGACAATTTGTGGTGGTACTTACGGTGTTTTCATTGGCTTCTCCTGGAATGTTTTTTCAGTGCCATTTGTGATGTTTAGTCTTGGCGCATCCTAAATTGGGATGTAAGTGTATTTGCTTTACTTGTGATGTGTTTTCTTGAAATGCATAAAAGCTACATGGGGTGAGTGCCATTCTTCTCAGATGATGCTCTGGTTGCATTGTTTCCAAGAACAGAAAAAGTGTTGGTTTTGCCTTGTCAGACATTCGTTTAATTGGCTGAGAGTTCAATAATTGAAAAAGTGAAAATTTTGAAGACTGAAAATATGTCAACAGTTAAACTTTTGGGAAGCTGCTACATTGACACTTTTCTGCTATCAGCAATGTTTTTAAACCTGGACCGTACCAGCCAGTTGAACCAGTTGAACCGGGAGCTGGACCGTGGTACTGATATGGTTTTTGTTTGATAACCAGGTTGGTGAAGAACTGGTCAACCTGGTTTTCACCTGGCCAGTAAATCAGCTGGACCACTCACTGATTTTGACTGGTTCTGTAGACCTAAAATTTGTTTTGCAGGAGCGGTAATAAGCGAAACTGAACCCCTGACCCAAAGAATGTCTGCCACCTCTCAAATTAACTGAGTTGGATGTTCATTAATGAATAATCACCTCCATAATTATTTAAATCACCTTATTTGGTTGTAAATTGTGATAATGATCATTCTAGTGGTTCCACTATTTCAACTGTTTGACCTAATATGAAGCTAGACTGGTTCATCAAGTGGTCTGGGTTTAAAAACACTGGTATTAGAATAACACTTGGGCTAGTGATGAGCAAGTAACGAGGCAACCCAGAGGCTTAAAGTAAATTGTACTCTTTAGCTCTCCTTCCAACTCATCTCTTTTCAACATGATTGATTTCGCTATTTATAAGCATTTTCACTCTAATTTGTTTGCACTATTTCTGCTCGCATGTTTCAGGTTGGTAATTGACAGAGAAACTGGAAAGCCAAAAGGTTACGGTTTCTGTGAGTACAAGGATGAGGAGACAGCTTTGAGTGCTCGTCGAAACCTTCAGGGTTATGAGATCAATGGGAGGCAACTACGAGTGGATTTTGCTGAAAATGATAAAGGATCTGACAGAAATCGGGAGCAGGTTACCGTCACTGAACTCTTGAATTTTTATATGGATCCTTTTATTTGTTTGTCAATTGTTTCATCTTCACAACAGCATATTGGAGGCTCATCTCACAAGTGCAGCAATGCATTGTAGTTTCTTTTGATGTAACTAATGGATGAGCTATTTGTACAAGTTGTTAGTCATGAATAGAGAAATGCTGTTTATTTGTTATGTTGTGTGAATTAGTCTTATCCTCTTGTAGGAATAATGTGTTTGATAATGCAGTGCAATCCTGAAAATTGTACGTACCTTTGAGTTTCATTACACTGCTTTCCGGTAAATTGTTTGCATAAGTTGATTGGTTTCCTTAGTCACACTTGGTGAGGCAAAACATATCTTATTCACTATTTATAAGATAATTGAAATATTTTTTTCCCATCTATTCCTCCTTTATGGTGTCTGAATTGTTTCCTGTTGTTATAGATTTCAGCAATTGAGATATGGGTAATGAAAAACAAAGTTTCTCCTCTCCTCTGTTGAGGATAAGATGGGAGAGATTCATGTATGGTGGCTTGGATGTGTATATGATGGCTTTATGGTGTCTGAATTGTTTTCTGTAATATGGATGTTGTTATGAGGTGGGAGTTGGAAGGGGTTTCAGCAATTGAGATTTTGGTAATCAAAAGACAAATATTCTCCTCCTTTTTTTCAAGTTTAAGATGGTGGAAACACATCAATGGTGGTTTGGATAGGTAAATGATGGCATTACACAAGCTAGTAGGAAGATGAAATTTTTCGGTGGTGACGCAGGTTAAAAAGGACTATGAGTTCTTCTTTCTTTCATCCCTTTGGAGACCGTGGGATAAAAGTTGAGCATCCATAAGATGCGTAGATGTATAATCAGGCAAAAATAAAATTCTTCTTTGCTATTTTGTACTATTTTTTGGATACTTTCCCACATTCTAACTTATCTTTGCAGGATGAGTGTAGAGATGCTTTGTTTGTTATGTGTGATAAAGGATTAAGACACCATTGTTATCTGAAAGCATGGTACAGAAAGGAAGTAGGGCCAATCTTTGAACTGAGTTTTAGAAGATATTGATTTTATGCAGGGCAATAATTTTGATATGGATTTTGAAAAGAAAATGATATGGCATGGTCCTAAAGTATCATAGACTCACCTGCGTTGTAGACCTCTTGCTGGGTTTTCTTTGCCGTCATAGTTGGCTGATTGGTAATGATCTAGACAAAATATTGATGCAGGAAAAGAGTCATTCAGTTGTATATCATGTCCATGGCTCCCTCCCTACCCCCTCATTGACTTGACTGTGTTGGTTATTTTGTATAAATTTTGGTGGAGTATGGAGATAATCTATTTATGGCTTTTCTTTCAGGGCCGTGGTGGGCCTGGGTTCTCTTCAAGTACTGGTCAGTTACCTCTGTTCTACGAGTTATTTTTATTCTGTCATCTTAGGCTACCTAAATAGAATCTTAAAATAGATCCCTTTCCCCCACTGAATGTCTGGATACAGATCCTCCAAGGCAAGGAGGGGGCCCTGCTATTCATGGAGAGTCTGTTAATCATCAGCCCATTGGTCTCCATATTGCTATAACTGCCGCGGCAGCCATGGCAGGAGCTCTTGGTGGTGCACAGGCCACTATGCTGCCAAATCAAAATGGTCTTCAGAGTCAATCAGCTCCAGCAAATGATCCATTAACCCTTCACTTGGCCAAAATGCCAAGAAGCCAACTTAATGAACTTATATCTGAGCTGAAAGTAAGCACATTGCAGAAGCTGATCATTTTCTCTTTGTTTGATCATGGATTGGCCCATCAGAAACTTCTGTTTTGATTGCAGGCAATGGCTACTCATAGCAAGGAATCTGCAAGGCAGCTGCTGCTATCAAAACCACAATTGTGTAAAGCTCTTTTTCAGGTACTTGTCAGTTTTTTGAAATCTCCTTTCCTATCATGGTCTATGCCATAGAATCTCTAGAATAGAGTTCTTATCCTGATTGTTCTTTTCTATGATGCCTTTATCTACACACGAAATCTTTTCTTGGGCCTACTTTAGAACTTTTTATATACCTGGCAGTTCTTATTCTCACTTTCCTCCTATTTATGATGAATCTTGCAAGAGTCCTTTTGGGGTTCTTCCAACTTCACTACTTTATTAAGACTGATTATGGTGTATCCTTATCGACCCCTTTTCACTATAAACATAGATACCATCTTACCAAAAATTACATTTTTTGTGGAAAAAGAGGCATGAGCTTGGCAGATTTGAAAAGTTTGGTTGACACTTGTATTACTCTTACTGGCCTTAGATGCTTTTTGACAATATTGAGAGTTCTAACATTTTCTGGCCTGAGGTTATTTTGTTTTACAGTTTCAATCTTTTTTCATAGGAGAAGTTAAAACTACATTATTTGTTCCTTTTTCCCTTTTTGTGGATGATATGTTGATTGTGTATAAAAGGTCTTATTGAAGTTATAGCATTGCCTTTTGCCTTTTTTCAGAGCCGGTTTATCATGATGTGCTTCTGTGTCAACATTGATGTGGTTTTTTGTCACTTGATTACTGGTCATCCTGAGTTTGCAATATTGATTTACTTTTTCTTTTTTTTGGTGGGGGGACTCATGTAGGCAGAAATAATGCTTGGATTGGTGACTCCACAAATGGTTAGTTTCTTACCTGCTTTGTTGTTGGAGGTTTGTTCATGTTATTATATGTCAAAGTGAGCATCTTGTTTGAAATTTGCAGTTGCATATGCCAAATATTAGGCAGGGTCCTTCTCAACCTTCGGAGCCAGCAACCAGAGATGGTCATATGATTCAGCAGCAAGCAATTCCTACACTTTCAGGGCTGCCCCCACTTGGACAGAGGATGCAACAACCTGGATTGATGCCCAAACTGCAGCATGGTCAAGTTTCTTCGGTGTCTCAAAGTTCTCATGCACAAAACCAAATATCTGGGCCATCACAACTTGCAATGCAACCTCAAATCAAATTTTCACAAGGTAACTACCCACAGGCGATGTTCGCAGGCCCATCAGGAGCTTCTGCCAGCTTACCTGTCACAGCACGAGGTCCTGTGCCAAATGCTGCTTCTGTTACTCAGCAAATACACTCCTTTTCATCTCAACAACCAAGAGTGGTTGGTGCTGCAGATTTAACTCTTAACTTTCAGGTGGGTCTTTCAAATGCAGCTAGAATTTCTTTGATTTGGCCTCATCCTTCCACATCAGATGTCAGGGAAAAGGTTTTGAAACATTTGCTGTTTTCAAAATCACAAATTTAAAATATCTGTTGATGAATACTGTTAGTTGAAACTAGGAAACTTTACTATGTTTTGAGGCCGTGACCTTTTTTTTTTTATAGCAGCATTATAGAAGAACTGATAAATGGAATTTGAGCAGTTATAATGGGCATTTGGTGAGCATAGATTACAATTCTGGAATCTGCAGTGATTTATTTTTATAGAGCAAATAATTTAATCTATCAAATATTACAAAATTTCGCAGAGACAAGATATAATGTTGGACTATCTAAATCTATATCGTGTGTACTACTTCTCCATTGATCTACACATGCAGTGTAGCAAGTGGCAAAAGTTTAAATAGGTTAGGTTCTTGTTTGTTAACTTGCCATGCATAGAAATATTGAAGTGCTTGAAGAATCTTTTGATCATGTCATAAATCAAACCTTGTGGATTCTTCTAATTCTTCACAGACAAAGAACGGCTTTTACATGTCGATAGTTTCTCTTTTTTAAGGAGATAAATCTTATCATTTCTTTGTATAAGCGATTTCTTCTGTCTAATGTCCTTTGAAATAACAGCCTGGCCCCTCAATATCATCAGGCATTTCAGGTAGAATTGGCGGTGAGCTATCAGAACTATCAGAACTAAGCAATCACCCTTCTAATAAGCTGATGAGATTAGAAGATTTCACAGCCCACTCTTTCTCTGTGGGGGGTCCGAATAATACTGTGGGACCTGGGGCACCTCGCTTTGGTCCAGTTTCTCTTAATCCGGCTCCCCAGATGGAACTGCAGCATCCTGAAAAGCAAGCAGCTCAGGTAATTTTTTTGATGATACTTGCAGAAGTCCAATGGGTTGAGCAATGCAACTTTATATTGTTATCTAACGGCACCTTCCAAGATTAAATTATCTGTTTTGAGAGTTTTAACTGAAACAAATTGTAAATATGCATGGGAAGGTTTCTAATTTCAACTCTGACATGGGATTTTATTGTTCATATCTTTTTTTTTTTGGTAAGGTTGATTTTATTGTTCATATCTTTCCGTGCTTTCGTGATTCTCTGTGCTCTGAAGCTTAATAGAGGATTCTGAACTAAATGAGGTCCTATCTGCCTGATTCTTTTGTTGTTCCAATGACAGGTTTCGTCAGATGTGGAGTCTGTTTTGCTTCAGCAAGTCATGAGCTTAACAGCAGAACAGTTGAGTTCTCTGCCGCCAGAACAGAGGGCACAAGTGATTCAACTTCAACAAATGCTTCGGCGTGATCAGAGCCAGGCTACCTAATTTGTGTGTCGCGCTTTTGCATGAGGCTTCTAAATTTTGCTCTGTCGGGATGCGATAAGCTTGTGAATCCTACATTCGAGTTCAGGATTCATCATAGGAAGATAACGTGAAGAGTTTCAGCCTAGCTGCAGTATGCACGACCGCGACTGCACCCTTGTAACGTTAAGAACACAATCAGCATGCCGAATACAAACAGGAAAATTTTGTAACTTCCATAATTCATAAAACCCTTTTTACTTCAGGCGCCTCTTATTGCACCTGGCCTGTTTATTGATGAAATTATGAACATTGCGGAGTTGGTCAATAAGAAGAATAAGACTTGTGGTCTTTCTTAATGCTTGAATCTGCTTTCTGGAGGACTATTACTATCTCATGGTTCTTCGTTCTGCCTGTGCCCTCTGGACACTTCGAGGAAGTAACGTCGCTTTCAATGCACTACTTTTTCGTATTATGAGTAATTAATCTACTTTTTCGTATTTTGAGTAATTAATGTTTTTGACAAGGATGGTCGATGTTAGAATTCTATTAGCTTCTGTGTCCAGACTCCAAACCCACTTTTATATGGAATGTTAATAACCAAGTTGATGAGTTACTAAATCTTTAAGAAAGGGACATTTTTTAAGAAAGTCATTTTCCTTTATAAAAAGTTAGTAATCCCTTGAAAAATTACTAGCTACTGCAAATGATTAATATTATGAAAAACTTTAAATTAGAATATTTATGACAAATTTATCTAAAATTAATTTTTTAATATATATATATGTGATAAATTTACCTTAAATTAATTTTTATATTTTATGATAAATTTATCATTTATTAATTTTTATTAAATTGGCTTAATATAAAAAAAATAACAAATTGATACACTTCTAACAAATGGAGGGTAAAATCTTTGGTATATCTTCAATTGTATCTGATTTAGTAATTTGATGGTATAATTTATCAGAAATTAAAAACGGTAACTTTATTAATTAAGACAGACGGTCATTAGAAAATCTTCGTAAAACCCAAACTTTCCGCTGCTGTTGCACTGGACCGACTTCTCCGCTCCCCCGGATTCGCGCCATGCGTCCAGTTCGCAGAAGCCATGGCTTCTGAACAAGCTCGCGCGGCAGGCAAGGAGGCATGCACGCTCGTTTGGACTCGCTGCTTCAGAAATGCACCTCCCTCTCCCGCATCAAGCAGCTCCAGGCCCACCTGCTGGTCACCGGCCAGTTCCAGTCGACCCCCGCCCGCACCAAGCTCGTCGAGCTCTGCGCCATCTCGCCTTCCGGCGACCTCTCCTTCGCGACCCGTGTCTTCCGCGGCATCCACCGCCCCTCCACGAACGACTTCAACGCCGTCCTCAGGGGCATCGCCCAGAGCCCCGAGCCCGCCGGCGCCGTCGCTTGGTACCGCTCCATGCTGCGCGGCTCTCGCAGGGTCGACGCGCTCTCCTGCTCCTTCGCGCTGAAGGCTTGCGCGCGCGCTCTCGCGATCTCCGAGGCGATGCAGCTGCATTCCCAAGTGGCGCGCTTCGGATTCTGTGCGGACGTGCTGTTGCGGACGACTCTGCTCGACGTGTATGCGAAGGGTGGCGACCTTGATTCTGCGGAGAAGGTGTTCGATGAAATGCCGCTGAGAGATATTGCCTCGTGGAACGCGTTGATTTACGGGCTGGCTCAGGGCCATCGACCCACTGAGGCTATATCTTTGTATAAGAGGATGAAAGAGGAAGGGTTGAAGCCTAATGAAGTAACGGTTATTGGTGCCCTTTCCGCGTGTTCGCAGCTGGGAGCCACGCAAGAAGGTGGAAGGGTTCATGACTATATTAGGGATGAGAAGCTTGATCAGAACGTCCAAGTTTGCAACGTTGTTATTGACATGTATGCCAAATGCGGGTTTGTTGATAAAGCTTATGAGGTTTTTGATGGTATGAGGTCCAGGAAGGGTCTTGTTACATGGAATACCATGATCATGGCATTTGCGATGCAGGGCGATGGATATAAAGCCATTGAGCTTTTCAAGCAGATGGGTCAAGCTGGGGTTGAACCTGATGCGGTATCATTGCTTGCTGCTTTATGTGCGTGCAATCATGCGGGATTGGTGGAAGAGGGGGTTAGGTTGTTTGATTCAATGAAGGAATGTGGAGTAGTTCCAAATGTGAAGCATTATGGTACAGTCGTTGATTTGTTGGGCCGAGCTGGACGTATCAGAGAGGCATATAATATTATAACATCTATGCCGATGATGCCAGATGTGGTATTCTGGCAGAGTTTGCTTGGTGCTTGCAAGACTTATGGAAATGTGGAGATGGCAGAGATTGCCTCACGGCACCTTCTAGAAATGGGGTCCAACGGTTGTGGTGACTTTGTCCTAATGTCCAATATCTATGCAGCTCATGCAAGGTGGGATGATGTTGGTAGGGTGAGAGAAGAGATGAAAAATAGGGACATAAAAAAGGTGCCTGGTTTTAGCTATATTGAAGTGGATGGTAAAATACACAAGTTCAACAATGGAGACCAAGGCCATGAAAGTTGGCAAGAGATATATAGGAAGCTAGAGGAGATTAGGTTCAAGATTACAGATCATGGTTATGTGGCGGGGACTGATTTTGTGTTGCATGACATTGGTGATGAGGAGAAAGAGATTGCCATAAGTTATCATAGCGAAAAACTGGCTGTTGCTTTTGGTTTGATTAGTACAGCTGAGGGGACCCCTATTCAAGTAATAAAGAACCTAAGAATATGTGGG
Organism: Corymbia calophylla; assembly: GCA_014182845.1. Classification (NCBI taxonomy): domain Eukaryota; kingdom Viridiplantae; phylum Streptophyta; class Magnoliopsida; order Myrtales; family Myrtaceae; genus Corymbia; species Corymbia calophylla. Next base: position 22,018,111 of record CM024698.1, on the reverse strand, counting down.
GATTGTCATACTGTGATAAAGCTTATATCAAAGATATACAATAGGGAAATCATCGTGCGAGATCGTTCCAGATTTCACAGATTCAGAGAGGGATCTTGTTCTTGCAGAGACTACTGGTGAAACTGATTTGCAGGTGTAGTCAAACTTGAATTCGTATTGCCCACTCAGTTGCCAAAGCATCCAGTGGAAGATTGAGGGAACAGGTAACAAATTAAATACACTCCATGCATGTCTTTCTACTAGTACACATTGCAGTTTACATGTTAAAGGGGAGAAATAATGACATAAAACAGTTTGAATAATGGATGATGGAGATGTCGTTATAAATCAGTTTTTTGTTGTGTGGGAAGAGTTTTTGGTCAGTAAAATTAAGGCTGACAAAAAATCCCTAATTTGAGAAAGCTTGATTAGGCTGTTATTTTCATCATAGGATTGGTAATCAAGCCTCCACTCTTCTCTAGTTTGATTGTTGGCACCCTCTTGAATCTTTACTCAGGCATATATTAGGTGACAGGCTATGTTTCTAGAATTTCCAATCCATGCTCGAGTTTCAGCAGTAATACGGGATTAAACCTGGTATTGGCTTCGTCATGCAATTGTTGACTTCTTGTGGACATTCAAGCTGCAATTTGTGGTGCCTCATTCCCAGCGCATCAAAATTCTGATACAGCTCATCTGGAAGTCGTCCAAGAATGGTCTATTTTCAGTTCCTTGTGTTTGGACTTCTTTGCAATCAAAGTCATGAAAGTTATCATGGTACAAAACTCATTTGGTTTCTGACTTATATTCCAGAACATTGTTTTGTTTCTTGGATGGCTATATTCAACAGATTGCCTACTAAAAGGACAGATTGGCTTGATGGGGGCATCTCCATCTCTCCGTCATGATACTTTGTCCTGATATCAATGAATTGAGGGACCATTTATCTTTCAACTGTTCAGTTTCCTGGGAGATTTATGGAGCAGGCTTCCACAACCTAGCAGAATTTCTTGTGAGATCAGAAACTGGAGGGACTAGCTTTCTCGGGCTAGTCAACATCTTCAAAGCCTTGGAATCTTTGATTTTGAAGAGTGCTTGCAATTCATGCATTTATAACATTTGGACGGCTGGAAATTTGGCTTTGCATTAGAGCAAGTTTTGTTGGCTGATTCCATTTATAAGATTGTAGTCGTGGATGTTGCACATTTCGCTGGCTAAAGTCCTTTCCCAAAACTCTGCCAAACGCAGCAATAGAGTTTACTCGGCCATTAGAGCAACAGAAATCCCCTTTCGAAATTGATTTGTCCTGACTGAGGAATTTTATAGGGCTCTGTGTTGACTTCCCACATTCGGTAGCAGGAGTGGCTTCCCTGCTTTACAGTTTTTGTGCGAAGAATGCTCGATCATTCAAAAAGAAAGACAGTTATTACTTCATTTTTGCTTCCACTCTCCTGCAGTCATCTGCTAATGGCTGCCCATTCATCAATGAGCTACATGGTCACTTTTTCATTTGACCTTTTCTGTCTCGCATATAGCTCATGTGGAAAAAAAGCATTTGTCTATCGAGTATTTTTGTATGGTGCTTAAATGGGGCTAAATGGGGCTCACTAATTCAAATGACTATTTATTGTCTCTGCATCATTTAGTAAACTCGTCTAGTAAATGAGTCTTAGTATGTCTAGTATTATTCTCTGTTTTTTCGGGTTTTCACATGTGCATGGAATACCTTTTTATGGACGCATGTTATGTATGCCTTCGAATTAATCTTTCAGAAATACATTTAGAAAAATACAATCGCATGCATTTATAGCCGTTGTATGTTTAGATAAACGGGAAGGGATTCTTACAATGACCTTTTTGTGATTAGTTTCCTACTACTATCACTAAACAATATAATCTAGGATTATGATAACGTGCACCTTAACTTATGTTTAATTTTTGGGTTTACCAATGCATAATAGGCGTGACCTTTATGAACGAAATAAGTTAGTCATGACAAAATGAATAGAGCTTTAAGATTTGCGCAGGTGTCCGGATCATTCCACTTTTTTCGCTATGTAATCTCCCTTACCTTACACGTTAAAAATCTATTCGATTAAGCAGCCCTATGAGCTATCTCTAATTTTCAAGAACAACGAGATTGAACGGACTAGAAGCTGCTGTGACGTCAGTAGACATTTACTTATCAAGGAAGGTAAACCATCTCCTTATCAAGCGATTCACCTTGGCAAGCTTAGCTACCATGCCTTGGGCAAAGGCAAATGCGAATTTGCATTATGGAGTCGTTTTTGCAACATATCAAGTTGGACTCATCTTCATTCAAAATTTGAATATATATTAACTATACCATATCAGAGACTCTTTAACACAACTCACATATGCATATCAACAATTTCTCTCTCTGTGTTGTCGTGAGGATTCTTCGAAATATTCAGCTGATGGGGAGAGATAACCGAGAGGAAGATCAATTTTGAGCCCATTAACATATCTAGTTGGACCACCTTTATTCAAAAGTTTAAATCAATGAATTATGGGCAAACTCACATAAATTAACTGTTTTTTACCAAATCAATTCTTCGATTTAGGAATTTCCAAGTGTTGAGTGAATTTGTATTGGATTCGCGTTTCCCACTTGTGATGTAAATTGGTTGTGTCCGGCCATCCCTCCTGCAGTTGGGTTGGGCTTGGCTTGGACAGCTTATTTGAAGAAACTTTCAAGGGAAAGTGGGCTTGAAATGTCCATGACTAAAATGTTGCCATGGAGATTTGGTCATTCTTCTTTAACATTGTTCTTGATCATTGGCAGTTTGGCACTCCTCTATTCTAATCTTCTATGCATCATAAGAGGTCAATGGTCGTTTAGGGTGGTTCACATATACATAGACCAGATAGAACTGGACGCCCATATCATTAATGCTCACACACTGACACCTTAGTATTTCCTCACATGTCTCCAAGAAAATGAGAGAAGTCTATAACCCATGTGACATAGGGAATTGAGATCTAAAATCATAGAGAATGAGTTAAAACGTAATGGGCCCTGCAGTTTTTGTGACGATGTTTACACACACTCACATGTTCGAGTGATGACTAGCAATTAAGTTTGGGATATTTCAAGAAAGCTTGTGTGTTATGCGAAAAGCGAAAGTTGAATCTCGATCTAAGTCATCTGAATATGAAATTGCTTGCACTTATTTAAGTGGCATGGAAGCTAATTAGGTCTGCACCTCGCGCCTCAACCACAGATGTAGGCATTCTCAAAAGGACCGATCCGACCTTGTGGGACCCCGTCCTTAAACCGATGCATTGGCAGCCATTTCTCCTTTTTGTCAAGACTCTCCCGTGATGCTCTAAAGGGTCATCTACCCAAGTAGTGACCATACCCATTCTAGACAAGTTAATGCGCCTCCTGTCTAGGTGGGTGCATGTTAGGGTGATTGATTTTCGGTCCGGTTATAGATTCCCATATTTTGGAATCGTGGACCGGATTGGCCGGTCTTAGAACCAAGAATCGGATCGACCGACCAGTCCGGTTCGGTGGAATCGATAACTTTTTTTTTTCCGAGCAAAAATTTGTTAATGTTATAGTACATTCTCAAAAATAACCCACTTCGTTTATACACTGTTTTATTGATTCGTCATTTTAATCTGCATATAATTGTATTTTTCTAAAACTTTTAATTTTTTTTGAATTCTTTAGAAATTTTAAAATATTTATATTAAAAACTACCGATCCGATCCGATCAATCTTATTCCCACCTTAAAATCGGGATCCAGATTGACCGACCATCAATTCCAAAAAGAATCGGAAATTAAACTGTTGGCTATGGAAACAGCACAAAACTGATCGGATTGATCGATTTTGGGCTGTTCCCGGATTGAGCAGTTCTCATTGCATATTCGTGTGTCGATGCGTTAGATTCGAGATCGAGCGGGAGCGGGAGATGGGAATGCATGCAGCGTAGGGTAGCTGTCGCTTTCGGAGAACTAACGCCAGATTGATTGGTAGGATTGCACGTGACAAGCCTCTTGTCTGTCTAGTAAAGGAGAGGAAGAGCTCTCGTCCAATCCAAGAAGCAAACGCGCGGTGTTCTGGATGGCTACGTACGAGAGAGATGAAGGCACTTGTCGAGCTCTTCGGCCTCTCTACCTACTTCCCTTCGGATTACACGTGACGGTTTCCATCTCCGTGTGCTCCTAAGCCTGCCCCCACGCCCTTACCTACGCACACTGTCGTCCGACACGGTTCCTCCAAAAGCCATGAACGACAGCGACCGCAGTCGGCCACGAGAGTAAATATTTTTACATAAATGAGTGATTTAATATTTAAATATTTTATCATATGAAAATTTATGAAATTATTATAGATTAATTTAAAAAAATTAAATTATTATATAAAGGTGTGATTTCATATTTAATTATTCTAATAATATAAGTCATCCGTTGGAATTCTTTCTCAGCAAACGGCATGCCCATCATGATATGCTGACATGAAATTTTTGTAATGAATGATTATTGACATGCACGCATCTTATTATCACGAGACTACATGTAAAACACCTGGTTGGTAAGAAACTTTGACAAACAATAGGACAAAAAGGACAGACCTTATCTTTACCCCCGTCTAAATGAGGATGAGGATTTACGAATTTAATGAAAGGTCAAATTCCAGGATTTGTGCAGTTGGCCAGCATATAAGGGGATTCCCAGTTTAGGTATCAGATATTATTCGTTCGAACGTCACTGACTGCGCGAAAATTTCTCTAGATCAAAGTCAGTCACTCGATGCACAAACCAAAACCCTAAATTTTAATCAGCACACGGCCTTACTGACGAATGGCTCTCCGTCGAGTTTTGTCTTTGCGTTGGTTAGCTGTCCAGGGAAAGGCAAACAATTGCTTGAAAATGGCTCCACATGGACTAGGGTTTTGAGCATTGTCTGGATCGGTAGATTTAACTACAACAACCAGCAACTTTTACTTGCTGCGTAGCATTTCGGGAGGCTCGAAAGCCACGTTACAGCCTATCGTGCTCGTTAAGGGTCGAATGTATAGCGTAGTTTCAACTAGAAACGATCGAGTTTAGCCTTTCTTTAATGCGATATACAGAGAGTTTTCCCTTAGACTCCTTCCGTGGTACTGTGGCTGCATGTGATCTGCTCCTCGTTACGAAACCTACAAGTCAATTTCGAAATTATGCAGGGTATAGTTCAAGTGAAGGATAAAGTGACCTCTAGACCACTCTTTGACTAAAGAGAGGAAAAACATAAAATAAAAGACAAATAGGAAAATAGGAAATCAAAATTACCTAAATTTTAGAAAAAGATCATCCATAAGATTGATAAATTACTGAAATAGAATGCGATAGCTATCTTGTATAGCTAACTCAATAGTTTGAATTACTTAAAGTCTATCAAAAAGGTCGAAATTTGGAAATACCATTGAAATCAATATTAGAGAATCTAGAAATGTAAAGCAAAGCGTATGACAGATGTAGAATATAATGGCAATGTTAAATTCAATATGCGACATCAATCACCACCAAGGTGTTGATTCTAGATTTTTTAAAAAAAAGTAATGCCTTTTTGCATGGTAAAATCCTTGAAAATGCATGTGATAATAGATTTACATAATGAAGAGGATCAAGTCTTACAATTGAAGGAAAAAGATTGCAAAAGTATAGTTGAATTAAGCATGTACGCGCTAATTTACTCTGTCAATGGTTAACGTATGATTTATATTACGTGATATTCATAAATGATCTCATATAAAACATTAAATTAAGGAAAAAAAAGAAGTTTGTCTCGTGCATGATCGAGTTTCACCTCTAATATAATATGTATCATATATGGCATCAACATTTCCAAGTCATCTGAAATCTAAAATTTGCTATCAAATTCCGGAACCTACTCCAAACCTCAACAATCCACTCAGCTAGGTTCACTTATGTTTAGAGATGATCAATGGACAAGCATAGACTGGGGTTGGCACTGAGATTGGTCTAATTTGCTACCCAAGCTTGCTAATCAGTGATTAGTAATCACAAGAGACGCGTGTATAAATGTTAGGGTTAGGGCATGCTCGGCTGAAGCCCGATCAGTCGCCATTTTAGCACAAGGAGACCTGTGATCAGCCAGATCCATGATCGGGCGTATTGCGTCATTCTAGACACCACATGCACAAGATTTCCCATCCGACTATCACATTTCCACAGTTACGTGCCCTCCTTTCTAGCTTCTTCGAAAGCTCCCGATCCGCATGGGAGCCTCGGTGGGGACACCGGACAACGACTTCATCGCGTCCAGACCGAGGCTCTCTTTTGCAGCGAAGGAGATCGAAATCTCCTTCCAATTCCCCTCTTTGCTCTCTCTTGTCTTATTTCGAAATCAAGAATTGAAGTAGCTTTTCTTCCACGGGTCCGAACACCGTTCACTCGTGCCCTCCCCTCTCTCCCCCGCCACCAACCCCCGTGGGTAGGTGGCGGAAGCGATCCGGCGTGCGACCAAATCCCTCCCTCTCCCTCTCCCCCATCCCCACCAACCACCGCCCCTCCTATTTCGCATTTTTGACGTGTCTTGTTTCTTTGTATTTCCGTCGCCCTCCTCCACCAACCACCACACCCCTCTTGTTTCTTTCTCTTTTTAATAAGGTAACTTCAAACTCTAGCAACTCGCGTAATCACGCGGCTGATATCTAACGACTTCTCTTGAGTGCTTGATTTTCCATCAACATCATGAATTTATGTACGTGGGGGAGCGTCTAACCGGGTCGTCCCCGATGTTCCAAGTTTAGTAGCAGTGCCTCACCGGTAAATGTGAATGAGAACATATAAGTTGAGTATTATTCGCGTGCGATAGCGATTGTCGGCATCGGCATTGAGACCGGGCAATCCTTGTTTGGTTAAGCTAGAGAAAAATAAAATTGAATTTGGTATGATTTCATGTGTTCATCGACATGATTGGTACATGCTACTGTTAGCGAGAATCATCCTCCCATTAAATGGATATACAAATTTATATAATATCTAATGGATGTTGTGTACGCTCATGTCTTATTTTTTAATTTCTTAAAAATAATAATAAACCCTAAAGTAATAACAAATATAGTATTTTTTAAATTTTTAGATTTTTTGCTAATTAAATGATTCCATTGGATCAGACTGGACCAGTTCCTGATTCCTAAATGGAACCGAGAATCAATCATCCCTAATTTCAGTTTCGGTTTACATGTACCATTCAATGGCGGGTGATGTTTTAGGTACATTGATGTTTCTTTTCTCAATAATTTTGACTTTTTATTTTATTCTTTTTAAAATTCGCGTGGCGAGGTATTTTATTGGAACCAATCAATTGGAAGATTCTCATTCCATATTAAAATGCAGCCGAGAGGCAATTTCATTAGTCAATTGGCCTTTGCTGGTTTTGGCCATAAAAAAAATTTGAAAAAGAAAAGCGAAAAAAAAAGGGCCCTTTTTTTTTTTTTTTTTGGGTCAAAGGGGGGCTTGGTTGGTGAGGTAGGGAAATAACCAAACTCTTCATTTGGTCCTTCTGCTCTTTATACCTACTATTTCTAAAGTGCATATCTGACCATTTCTTCAAAGATAGTAAATTCTCGATGTCGTAACTTGGAATTTTACAAGCGTGAGCTCATTAAGTTATACCGACTGTTTCTAAAGTAGATGTCTGAACATCCCTCCTAATTGTGCATTCCTAAGCATCTTTGAGGTGATCCGAAAATAATAAATCTTCAATATCGCAAGTCCGAATTCTAGTGAACATGCTTCCGGTCCTAATTAGGTTCATTCGAAAGCGTACTTTTATTTACTTTTATTTACGACTCTGCACAATTCTATTGTTGGAGGGAGATTGGAGCTAGCTATTTCTCGCATTTATCGTGCTTGGGAATCGGTAGGACGAGCGTTGAAAACCAATGCGAGCTGTGCGTTTGAATAAATGAAGGAAAATTTTGATCAAAAGAAAGGATATTCTTCCTTTGATTTCTTAGAAACAGTTGTCAAATGAATGGAAGACGGACCCGTGGGCTCCCCTCCCTCTCTTCGGAAGCCATTGCTTTTTCTGGCGCTTGAAAAGGTTCAATACAAACCGTTTTCACAACGGTAATCATTGTTCCGTTTATTTGGAAGAAAGCTACTTTCGAGATCTTATTTTTTCACTTTCGAGATCTTATTTTTTCGAATATTTTACGGATAAAAGATATACTATCGAATCATCCACATGTGCTCTTCAAAGATTTAAGAATGTACTAAGGTCCAGCTCTTTTGAAGCGTATTAAGAGAATGAGAATAGAGAATGGATCAATGAAAAGAGTGAAAAAGAGATTATGTGTTCCTTAATGGATATAATTGATGGCCAAACTCAAAAGAGAGATAATCCTAAGCAATTCTTCTTTCATTTGATAGAAAGGCTCATGTCGATTGTCAATTGCATTTAATCTATCGATGTACCCATTAAGCCAATTTAACATTTTCATCTTCTTTATATATGGCGATTTTTTTTTCTTAAGAAAAATGACACAAACGATCAATAAACTTTGACTTAATGAGCAATATGGTCTCCAAATTTTTAAATTGTTTAATGTGACTCATGAATTTTGCTTCAATGTGCAATGTGGTCTTTAAACTTATAATTTGTTTCATGTATTTTCTAAACTTTCGATACATATTCAATTTGATCATTAAATTATATGAAAATCTTCGATAATATTCGTCTCTTTACAATATTGAGTATTTCCTTATAGTTCGAGGATTAATTGAATAAGTACCAAAAATCCATAATTTACATTGAACAAGTTAAAGTTTAGAGATCGCATTACATATTGAGGTAAAAGTTTAGAGATCGCATAAGATAAATTAAAAAGTGTGTGAACCATATTGACTGTTCGTGCCGTTATCTCAATTTTTTTTTATCAATATCTATATATTGGTCTTGTTGCGGGAGCAGGGAAATTTTGATTCGGAAGGGAGAGACCAGTCGAGACGAGAGAGCGAGGAGGTGAGTTCCCCGGACGCCGATATTCCACGTCAGCACAGCCGTAGAAATATATATAGAATTCCTCTCCTTCTCTCGAATCGGAACAAACGAGAGACGACCGTTCCCCTTTTCTCTCTCTCTCTAAACGCGGAGTCGCGTCTCTTCCATCGAGTCCGGGCGCTCTCTCTCTCTCTCTCCTCACCTGTCTCCCACTGTCACCATGCGCACCACCTGCCCCTCCTCCTCCCTCCTCCCTCCTGCCTCTCTCTCTAGAAACGCATGATGTGATGCTCTTCATTCCATTCTAGTCGCTACTTATATCTACTCCAAGGCCCCCCCCGGTCCTTCTCTTCCATTGATGCTCCGCTCGTCTTCCTCCGGTGGCGCCGCGGCACAGAACGCCGCTGAAATTGGCTCTCCCTCCTTCCGCTAATCCGACGGAGTCGCTTTGGCCCGTCGACGGAGCTGTTCCGCGTCTGGTCTGTTCTGAAAACTGGGCCTCCTCTGTTTTTTCTTCCTTTGGTTTTCGGCTTCGACTGGAGGACGACCGGTCGTGCGCCGTCCCGGATTGTTTCGAGCTGATTTCCACTCGTTGCAGCATTGGCCGCAATCGGCTCGGGTCAAGCTCGTCGTGTGATCGCGCTCTAGAGGTTGCCGATTCGTGCTTATTGTTCCTCTGGAGGAGGTGCATGTAAGTTTACTTCCCGTTGGTCGATTCCACGGCTATAGAGGATGGAGGCCGCCGCCTGTGCACCGGCGCTGCAGTTTCCGCCGCCCGTGCGTTTGAATGGAGACGGAGGCGGGCAGAAGAACTGCCTGCCGTCGCGTCGGAGGAATCCCGGCCTCGTGACTGTCCACGACTCGGGAAGGGAACTCGGTTTTCTTAGGCAGAGGAAGCCTCCCGTGGTTCTATTACAATCTTGCGAGTGTTCGCAAGGTGGGTGACCTTCTCTTGCATTGCGTTCTTGTGCTGTGGCATGGCGTGCTGCTGCTGCCATGTCCTTTTTGCTGATTTGATTGAACTCTCATGTCATTTTGGATTGTTGCATGGTCGCTGTGATTATGTTTCTATCCGTATCATGACTGTAATTTATGCGTATCATGACTTTGATTAATTACCTTTGATAAATACATATCGCGCAACCTTGTTAGGTTCAGGCCACCATAAACACTCTGCCGCTATTCTCTCTTCGACTTTGAAGATCAATACAGTCAAACCACCGTTGACCTCTCTTGAAGGTTCCGGTTCTGTGGATTGTATTTGCTAATCGGACATGAGAGTCATATACCCTGTGCAGGAAATTGTCTAGACCTATCTGAACCCATGGTTTTATCTTGGTCTTTGAAAAAAAGAGAAAAAAAAAGAAAAAGAGAAGAACTTATGTAAGTGGACATCCACGCATCCTTTTCCTTCGGGTGATTTTCATTTTTTCCAACTGCTTCAAAGCGAAAGAAATTGTAAAGGGATGCCGCATTCTTTAAAACAGCTGATTTAAATAAATACATCTTCACATTCACGATACGTATGAAACATCTTGGTTCACTATGAAAAGTGATTCTTTTACAATGCTTCATGATAAGAGATTAGTGTATTTGCTTTAGATACTGGTTGATAAGCAATTAGGTATCAGACAATGCTGTCTCGAAATAACTCAAGCCTATGAGAGTGTAAATGATTGTCAGAATTGTATATCTTCAGCTAAGTCTTTCCTCATCAAATGGGGGTTACCTCCAATTTAATGTCGACCTTTTTTTCTTCAACCTTTTCTAGTAGTCCCAGCTCTGGAAGCAGGATATTTGCGCGATTCTTCCAATGGAAATTGGTTGCTCAAGGTATGCATACTTATGTCTTTGAAGGGAAACATTATTTGTTGGAATTACCTCTAATGGTTGATGGAAAATGTTTAACATGCGTAAGACTGGATTTGAGTTCATATGAAATCCTAGCTTGCAATTTTAGTTAGTATTATGTTTTTCAAGTAGGGTGTTCTTATGTATTTTACAGACGAAAGCCCAAGAAGTGAGCTCGTGCTTAGATGGCCGCTCCATTTTCCTTGTCGGTTTGTTCTCTTGCTAAAATTCTCTACAAGATGACATAGCTTTTTATTTTGTGTTAAAAATCGCGTGCAATATTTGACTTAGGGATGATGGGCTCTGGAAAGACAACGGTCGGAAAGATTTTGTCTGAAGCATTAGGCTATACTTTTGTTGACAGGTCAGAGAGCTTACTTGATCTTGTGCTTAGGAACATTGACAGATTTGATTTGATTTGATTTGACAACACTACTTGGAAAAGGCATTGTCACCATCGATTGCTGGAAGTCTTCTCTTTGTATCATGTTTGTCTCATGTTGATTGTTTTCTAGTCAGAAGCACATCCTTTTAGAGTTTATAAGTAATTGTTATGAGATAAGGATGTAACTTCCATATGAATTAACTGGGGCAAAAGCAGCCAGACGCAAACAGTGAAAAGTTAAAGTTATGCCACTCTGATTTTGTGACTAACCTTCTTTTTTCTCTCATCATATGTATTATAACATCACTTAAATGACATCATATGCTGAGACCACAAACTACTTGTGGTTTTGGTACTTGATCTTTGTATATAGTCATTCTCCAAGTTTTCTCGTGCATGTCATCCACCTATCTCTTGGACGTGGTCAATACAGCTGATTTTACTGTTGAAAACGTATGCTCTTATATTCTCACTTACAGTTCCTCTCATTGGTTCATCAATTCTTCTGCTTGTGGCAATGCAGTGACAAATACGTGGAGCAGGCTATTGGCCAAGATTCTGTCACTCAAATCTTTAAACAACGTGGGGAGTGTATCTTCAGAGATTATGAGGTGTGTCAGATTGTCTTGTTGGTTATTTCCTAGTTCATAACTTTATGTTCTCAATCCAACCCTTACTGCATTTCTATCAAATTGTTGTCATTGGCTTAAACACATCTGAGATCTTTAGCTTACTTTAACTCCCTTGGTAGCTCAACATCCTTTGCATGATTATTTCAGATGTGATGCTGTAGGTTTATATTGAAATCCATATTTTAAGATATTTGTGTACCTGTCATCTAATTTAAAAATGAATCGCTTGGTTTCCATCTATATTTTCTGGTTAACATGGTGCCTCATTGACATTCTTTTTGCCATCTTCATTAGGGATCTCACCTTATATTTTGCATGAAGATGATTATAGGGTACTCAAGTTGACTTCTGTACTTGGTTATTTTTCAATATTACTAACTCTTAGCTCGATCACTATCTGTTTGCCTTGGAAATGCCTAAATATGGTGGTCATGAGGTTCTCCACATGCTTTGCTAATCCGTTAGCATTTTCCTGTTTCACTTGTTTATAGGATTAGCCTATATCAGATAGGGAAAGTGATTCATTACAAGCTCTGGAATCACGAACTGTGGTTACTTTTTTAAACTGGAGATTTCCCCTGTGCCCCCTAACTATGGGAAGTGGCATTTAGAGTCGTAATTTTTCAAAAGCATGATGTGCAACCGTCATGTTAAGATTTTCTCACAGGAAAACAGTTGTCATAATATAAAGCAAAAGAAAGAATGCCCACTGGTTTATTTAAAATCAGAAGGAAAGGGAACAAGTAAAGCAAAATAACAATTAGCAATGAAGAAGAAACTAAAGGAAATGGAAGGTTATGACCTAATATCTATTCCTGTCCGTATTTGCCTCCCTAAGTTTGTATTTTCATGCTTTAGTCTTAGGTCAAAGGCCAACCTACATGTGAGAGGGAATGTGAAAAATTTTAAAAATGTAACCACTCCATTTTAAAGTTTAAACCTTTAGAACAGTTGGCAGTAGTCCCGTAAAATTCCTCAAATATTATTAATCCGATTGCAGTTATTTACCTCAACAGTCCCTTTGATACTATTAATGACAGAATGGTTATTATCTTGTCTTCCAGAGTGATGCATTACGGAAATTGTCTTTCACACCCCAGCAAGTCGTTGCAACTGGTGGTGGTGCAGTTGTTCGGCCTATCAACTGGTACTTGTGTCTCTACAATGAGAGTGCAACTAGATTTTTTTTTTTTTTTTGCTTCCATCTGCATTTGCACAGATCACAACATGAGCTTGTCCACCCTACTGTAGGAAATATATCAGGCAGGGAGTCAGTGTCTTCTTGGATGTACCCTTGGATGCCCTCGCTAGGAGAATTGCCGCTGTAGGGACTGATTCCCGCCCCCTTTTGCACTTTGAATCAGGCGATCCATACACACAGGTGGTTATTCATCTTGCTAGTGTTGTTGTCCTAAATCTGAAATTACTGCATATGCTCTCTTAACTTTTTCTGCCTCTAATTTAATCATTATTCTCGAGTTAATCCTAAGTGTTACATCGCACATGTCTTTTCAGGCTTTTGTTGGACTTTTCACTCTCTCAAAAAAGAGAGCTGAATCATATGCCAGTGCTGATGTTAAAGTTTCCGTTCTAGGTACGTCATTGGCATTCATATGTTACCTTATGGCGGATGTCTTGATCAACATATACACACAATATGGCTCTCTTTAGAGGAAAATTGGTTTCATCTTTTTGTTTTTGGTGTTGTTTATGGAAGTTGCACAATGGGAACTGCACTAAGAATTCCCTTTCTAGATCATCCAAGCAGAAATACTCTAATACTTTGTCAATTGGAAATTTTTTATCATTTCCACCCTCATGAAAAGCTCCATTTTGCATTTGCTAGTGCCACGACACTCATTAGAGTGAGTTGTAATATGTGGTTAAGCCATGAATCTGAAGCTTGTTAAAAGAATCTTCTTTGTTTTCTTGAATTTGCATCCCAAACTGGGAATATTTAAGCTGGAGGAAATTCTTGGTAATCTTTTGACCATAAATGATGCATAATTTTGGAGAAGCTCCCCTTTCTCAGATCTTGCTGCTAACCTGGGTGTTGAAGACGTTCTTGACATCACACCAACAGCTATAGCGATTGAGGTATGGCCTAGTTATTCTTTGTGTTGTTTTCACACTTGCAAAGATATTCATGCTTTTATGCATATATGAAGTGTCTGATCTTTCCATGGACCTTTAGTTTACTCTCTGGTGGGTGATTTGAATGGGGAAGAAAATGCGAGACACACAAGCATTTGTTTTGAATGAGCCTTAAAAACCCTTGTCTCAGAATATTTTGCTTCTCTTGCTTTCTTTTTATCTTGTTTTATCTCTGTATTTTCTCATGTGCATTCCAACTAGGGTGAGTCTGAATAAAGAAAACATGCTGAAGGGTTGTTCCCCAATAATCTATCCAGTTTAACCTTAATGTTGCTGAAGCTTTTAAAAATGTTCTCATTACTGGAGCACCTGCCAAGTATTTTGAACAACATTCTTCTAAGGGATACTGTTGGTTACATGAAATCAAATTGTAATCACTCTGGTCACATAGTTGTGGATGCAATGAGGAGCTTTTCAAATATTATTTTGGAAATTGAAAGGCATCCTTTTTCAATGTTAACCACTCAAATGGATTGTTGACTGCTCTGATAGTACAATTTGTATGATGCTGACAATAGCAAAACTAGGGAGGCTGTCTTCAATAATCCCAAAGCTGATGGTTCACGAGATGTAACAGCAGGGTTTCAGAAAATCGTAGTCTACCGGTCTGACCATCAGATATTACATGACAGAGAGATCGTCTTAATTACCATATTGCTTGCATGCACTGACAACAAGCAGAATTCGAAAAAAGTCAACTGCTTGACTGGATCAGTTATCTTATAACACCTTCCTCTTTTAATTGTCTTCCTGTCTATGAAGAGGCGGTTTTTAATGCTGATCTTAACTGTTGGCAGGTACTTGTACAAATAGAGAAATTTCTTCAAGGCAACATGTCCAGCAGAATGTTTCCTTAGTCGATCATATATGGGAGTTGTGTTTTTTAGCATCTTACACTTCTTTTCCGTTTTAGAACTCTATCTTGCCACTTTTTGCTCCCTAGTTTGAACTGATATTAAGAGAAGTTCTGTTTATTAGGGATGCACGGGATGTATAGGTAAAGTGTGTCCATGATCCATAATAAGCATATAGTGTTGCTTTAGTGCTTGGACATTTGTCTATTCAATTACGAGCATTAATAGGGCTATACTGGCACACTGTTACTTAAAACGAATGGTACTGCCTTGTGGACTCAGCAGAAGGTATGTTCTTTAAGTTCCATTTGTTGCCTGGATATGAGGAGATAATCTTTCGAATGGAAAACAGAGGTGTATATTAAAAAATGGTTAATACCATGAAGTTACGTATTTTTGTACACCTGCTAGGAGATGTGAAAAGGGAAGTTTGCACGAAAAAGACTACTTATATCGAAAAGCTACTGTTGGTGTAAGTTTTGATTTTGAAATGCAAAAAAAGTCAATTCTATAAAAAACTGGTAACCTGGTTGAAGCAGGTTCATGAAGCGAAGCCCTCAATCCATGCTAATTACTTCGTCCTTGAAGAATTATCTTTTGGGCACAGGATTTAAGGAATTTCTAGAGGGTGTTGTTATCTAGTTTCTCCATGTCACTTCAAACAAATTCATAAGGAAATAGGATGGTCAATATTTTACGTGTGTTCTCTTACGAAAAAGAATATGTATTATTTGTATGTTCAACAAGAGCTTTGGGGCAGTTTTTAACAAATTGCATTTCCAAGTTTACTAGAAGCCTAGTATTTCACCAATTCTGGAACTAAATTTTCAGGTCCAAATAATCAAATTCGTGCAAGTGTATGGCTTGCGTCTTCTGTTCTTACTTGAAGATCTGAGATTGATTAACGATTGCGTGATTACATCGATGGGACGAAAGGCCGGTTGATTTGTCGTAAATTACTCACAAAACATTGTTAAAACATTGTTTTTTCAAGTTTGGAGAGGGAGGGCCCGTTGGATTAGGCTTTGGGGAAATTTTTTTGGAAAGATGTAAATATCTTTGGGCTAAAGAGATTTTTCGAAATGCAAATAGTATTTGATAAATTGTAATTTTAAAGTGCATTAGGAAACAACTTTAATTTACATATTGTTTAGTAAAAATTACATTTTGTAAAGGACTTTCGGTAAAAAGTATTTTTAAAAAATGTTTCAAATAAATTTCGATGGAGCTTAGCTGTCGGCAACTAGATTTGGCCGTTATATAGCTTCACCTAACGTCGCGTGACTCAAGCGACACTTGAGGTTCTTGTGACCCCAAGCGGTGTCGCTTAGGTGGCCATGCCCAGGTGGCCATCACCTAAGGTTCATGTGACTCAAGCCAACGGTGATCATTGGGTTCGCGTGACCCCTCATCCGGCGGTTGTCGGCTCCATTCGGCTCCTTTGTGCAAACCATGGAGAAGATGAATAGTGAATGAATAGTGGCGAGGCCAAGACTTGCATTCTAAGAATGCTACTTCTCAATGTATCTTTGGACTTGCTTTGAGCTAAAAGCCCTTAGCGTGGGTTTGATTCAACTTTACAAATGGACTTTGGGTGTAATGCAAATATTGAAAGTCAAACCCTTTGGGATAATGCAAAATGTATTTGGTAAAAACTCTTCACAAAAGGGTGTTTGACGAAAAAAAAAAAACTTTGTAAAGGGTTTTGGCTATATTTTTTTAATTAAAAAAGAACTCAGACCCTTCATCAGAGTCAGCGAAGGGCTATGGTTGCCAGTGAGCCTAATCTGGCTCTGGTGAGAATCGCATGACCTAGGTGAGGGCCGCCTAAGGTCACATAACCTCAGTTGCAACCCAGGCGATGCACAACCGTTGCTTGGGTCACATGAGACCAGGGTGGTCACCAAGGTCTCGCAACCCTCGCTGGTTGTCCTCATGTGAAAAAGATGAATAGTTACAAGAAGGGGCAAAATCGGAAAATTTAAAAATAGGTGAGGGTAGCTTTAGAAAGAAAGAAATATTTCAATCCTAGTTTAAGCATTCTACAAATGCTACTTCGGAAGGTTAGGTGAAAATAATATTGGGCCAAATGCTCAAGTATTTTCCTCAAGGGGCTTTGAAAGCTGAAAATCCATTGGAAAAGCTGAACCAAATGCATATGTGCGTTTGATTTGGCTTTACAAGTGAGCTTTGGGGAAACATAAATGTCTTTGATGTAAAGTCCCTTGAGAAAATGCAAATTGCATTTAGTAAAAATTCCTTTGTAAAGCTACTTTGTCTTAAATAGTGTTTGGCAAATATTTTTTTCAAAGGGGTGTTGGGTCTAATTTTTCTTTTTCTTTTTCTAATAAAAAAATCAAAACCCTAGTTATTGTTCATCATCTTCTTCGAGCAAAGTGGCCACCGAGGTTAGATAGGGACGGCGAAGGGCCGAAGAAGCTAGATCGGTATGGTGAAGGGCCAACGAGAGGCTGGCGAGGGGTTGGCAAGGTCGCGGGACAACCACTTGCAACCCCAGGCGAGTTGCACAACCAAGTAGCCGTTACCAAGGTCGCACAACCCTAGGTGACGAGGCCTAAGGTCGCACGACCCCGATGACGGCCACCTGCATCGTGTGACCTTAAGCATCGCAACCTAATTGATCGCTTGGGGTCACGTGAACCAAGCAACCATTGCAACCCAAGTGGTTGTCTAGGGTAGTCAAGGCCATAGGTGGCTATCCCACGACCTCGTCAGCATCTTGCCGGCCCTTCGTGTACTGATCTAGCCTTGTAAGCCCTTCGACATCTCGATCTAGCCTTGTCGACTGTCTTGCTCAAAGAAGACGATGAATAGTGACGAGGACAAAATCGAAAAATTAAAGAATAAGTGGGGGTAGTTTTGGAAGAAAAGAAGTTAGTTTCAGCAATTGACCAAATGCCGAAAACCCAATGCTAGTCCCTACTAGCATTAGGTTTTCAGTTTTCCTGAGGCCAGCATTTGGCCAAAAGCCTCTTGAGAAAACTTGCCAAATATTCCAATATTTAGGAATGCTGAACCAAACGCACCCAAAGCCTTTTTGAAATGCAATTGCATTTCCCCAAAATCGAGCAAAAAACGAATCAAACGCTATTTGTATTTGTCCAATGGACTTCAAAATCCCAAAGTCCATTTGAAATGCTAAACCAAACGGGTCAAAATATGATCTTTTGGATTCGATTGTTTAGAGATGTACCTGAGGAGGGTTGGGTTCAGAACGAGTTGCTGTTTTGGCTTCCACCGAACTTTTAATTAATTAGCAAAGAATTCTGGAAATAGTCGACATATGCTAAGCACATTAGTTGTGTATTTGAATCCACTTGCCAGAGATGCAAATTTAGGAGGAAAAACTCTCTGTTAAGCCAGACTTCGATTTCTCGACCGTTAAACCGTCGTGCATTCTGCTAGAAATTCGCAAAAGACAATTCGTTCCGATTTTAATTTGTGGAAGATGAATCTAGTCAGCATATTCATAGTTCAGTTTTGATTTGCTTGTTGCATTTGAATCAGGGTCATGTGCCAAAGGCTTTCCTGTATGTCGATCGAGAAACGTCGATGCACGAATGTTAAATAACTATTTAGGGAGATATTGAGAGCCAACAGACTATGAATTTGATCAATGTTCGACCTCCTTAAGTCCTTCCAAGTTCCAACTCCTCCATGATAGATAAATTTCGATTACTTCGCCATGCTAGCTTAACCTGTACAGCACATGCTATAGGCCGTCCATCGCCATTGATATAAATTGGAAGGGAAATACCAATTTCACCTAAAATAAAAGAATTAGTGCATTATTGGTTTGGTGATCAAAGTCAAATAGGGAAAGTTTTCATCGACTCCAAGCATCAACGTTCGCGCTGAACAAGAAATTTATGAGTGACAACAGATGGGTAAGTCAAGAGTGAGATTCACCACATGATGAAATGGTTTAACTGTAATTCTTCGATTGCAAAGGAGGGGTTGTTCTGGCATTCTAATTATTCTGATCGTGCTCGGCTTATTGATCCACCATTCTGAACGTAAGTATTACTGTCTTGGTCTGTTGATATACCTGAACAGAACACCAATGGAGAAGGGCATTTGAACGGTGGCTACCTCTTGCCAAAAATTATATACTTGTATCATAAGAAGATCCTGCGGATGGTCCTCGCAATACCCCGGGAGAATAATCTTGCTGCCAAATCACTTGGTAGACTCAGGAACCGCTGTTGCGCTTCTGGAGGGAGCTGTCAACATTTTTCACATGTAGCAGCAGGTAAGCATATCAACACGCTGTATGTACATAAAGATGCATTAGAAGTTCAATAAAACATTAAATAGGAACAGAGACATTTTGCCCTTCATTGTTCACGGCCAAAATACTAAAGCCGTTCACCTTGCGCCATTTGTTAAAGATGTGATTTGTGAGACAAAATTATGCATTCTCCAAAATGTATGCATTATGTAATGCATGAAAGAAATGCATTATCACAAGACAGCCTTGACATCTTATCTTTCAAATTAGTTGGCATGTGATTCGTTGTATTTTTACATCCAAAATGAACTAAGCACAGAAACTCACAAAGGACTATGTACTATTCATCAACAACCAATGCAAAGACCACACAGCTTTACCTATCCAAAGAGATTAAAAAAGAAGAATCTATAGCTGCGATTACTTGGATGATGGTGCAAGATCAAATTAGTAATAATTGCAGGAATTTGTTCTGACTTTTATGAGCAAATCACCAACTGCTGCCGACAGCAAAACAAAATAAAACATGAGATGTAAAAGTAACTGGAAGTTTGAAAAGTTTTCTATTGCTCTAAAATCCACCACCATTCTGCATGAAAAGTAACCTGTACGTTCATTCAACATGCTTTTCCTAAACAAATGGTCCTTCTGTAGCTTACTTCTGATGCCTGTACGGATAAGATTAGCTATTAGGCAATTAATGCAATGCTTGTCATGAAAAAGCAATTGACTCTCCCAGTCCTGAAGGGGAAAGAGGTGCCTTTGATTTTCTAAGAGTATCAAGGTAGAAGCCCAAATTAATGTTTACTATTCCTTAAACCTAATCTGGATGGGTGATTGCAGACTAATAATAGGTAAATTCAAATAGGGGACCACATGGCTTCAATGAAGAGCACATGTAGTTTACATAAGCATATCTGCTCCAGATGCCCATTTCTCACCTCAGAAATTACAGAAAGGAGGGGGAGAATTTCTTGCAAAGAAGAAATCTGATCCAGTGCTAACGACACTTCCTCCAAGTATAACTTTTCAAACTCGGCTCTAGATTCTCCGTTACGCCCCTACAAGATGAACACTTATTAAGAAAGAAAGGTTTTATTTTGTTTGACTAACCTAAGAAAGAGGAAATAAAAAAATACTGGTAGGAATTCAAACACAAGATTTAGATGACGTTGTTGTCAACTTTTATGCACATTAAGAATGTTCTTAAACTTTTAACATCCAACATTACTGCACCAAAACTGCTTGTCAATATTCAGTTGTTGACAAAGGAGTTAAGTTTGTTAATATTTAGTGGCTGACCAATGAGATAATGGATACTTCTCTGCTCACTAAAAATCATCAAATTTCACTGTCAATCCCAGTATGGACTATAGAATGTGTAAGCATTTACCTGACTCAAGCTTTCATTACTTGGAAACCCTGACAACAACAGCAAAAGACGGCGAAATGTTTTCAAATTTGTGATGTCTTCATCAGTCAAAGTGGAGAAGGCAAATGATGTCCCAAATGGTATGTATGATACTGCTGCAGAAGTCAAAGAATCAACGGTAGCTAGACCAAGTGCATCCACGCCCTGCGCTCAACCAGTGGTATATTAGGCAGTGTGGCATTTTATTCACTATTATATGGTATCAAATAATTCTATCTAATCACCATCACCATCAATTGATTTACATCCATTGCTCAGTTTCCAGATAGGCATTCCGCTGAAAGGCAACTGCAATTCATCCAGCTGTTTCTAGATATAAACTATCTAGGAGGGGAGAAGCAAAACACAACAATAAAGCGGTCTAAGCTTTTTATGCTTCTCATAACAGGATAAATCTCTTGAAGAACAGAAGATAAAGTTATAAGAGAAGCATAGCTATAATTTTTGCAGGGCCAGTTAAATGGTGACATGCCCTATGGCAATCATTCATATCTCCCTTTTTATATCATAGAAGCAAATCAGTGCACATATTGAATGAGTTTGTTTGGGTGGTATACATGAATGCAATATAATGTACCTCCACAATGTAAGATAAGAGTCCTTACAATATTTGTCCTTACCTGATACAAGTCAAAAGTTTATGGTAAATTCATAAAAGTTACATATTCACAGTAATAAACATTGAACAATTTGGTGATGACATTTTTCGATGAACTATATAGAAGTACACCAACAGATGTACTTGACTTTTCATTTTGGGAATAGCTTGTTTTCTAATCAGAACAAAGAGACAGAGTAACAACATTGGCCAAATCCATTGAACTTGATGAGCTGAGAATTTATGTGGAGAGTTCAAGCATTTATTATGATGAATGAGGATGAAAAAAAGTTAAAGGACATTATTTAAGCATGAGAGATATAGAAAATGTGAGTACAAAAAATAAAAAGAATTATCTAACATGGTTAACACTTTGGCTACATAAGGTCACAAAAAAGTTCAATGGAGAGAACCTGTGTCTAAAGAAAGGAATAAGGAAAGCTCTTGAAGGTAGGTTTTAAGAATCTTAAAATTCAAAAACAAGGATGTGTCCCAAAACTGAGCTCGGCCCCTCTCCCCAGCAGCTTTCCGTAGGTCAAAAAATCACCATGCCACTAAAGCAGTTCTGGTGTCAAAACTGAGAAAAAAAACAGTGTGCTCTATCTAGAGCCTAGTCATATCGTAATTCTCTCTACCGCAAAAAATACCATTCTGTTTCTGAAAAGCTAATCCCAAACTCCAAAAGGATGTCATACTCTAGGCATTAAGTCTCCAGGCCCTGTGTCAACTGTGAGACCCAGGATCACCTAAATCTTGTAAGTTTATACCATAAAAAGTTCAAGCACTGTTTTCTAGCTGTCTGCTCCAAGAAAAGATGTCACAATTTTGATTTAGATGCAGAACCTAGGAATTTTGGATGAGGACTTGAGTATCAGTTCCACGAACAGTTAAGGTCCGTAAATTAAGTTGAACTGAAACATCATCTTGCTCGTCTTTTCAACATAACAGGAAAAAGGGAAACAGATGACTTAGAAACTAACCTTAGATAACTCTTCAAGTATTATTTCCCTAACAAAACTACCCTGCCAAATTGATCAAATAAACCAGTCAGAGGAGAACAAATGCTCTTCAGGCCACAGACAAAGAATA
This sequence comes from Corymbia calophylla, assembly GCA_014182845.1. NCBI lineage: Eukaryota > Viridiplantae > Streptophyta > Magnoliopsida > Myrtales > Myrtaceae > Corymbia > Corymbia calophylla. The sequence continues at coordinate 21,995,896 of CM024698.1, read as the reverse complement.
TGTGATGGAAAATGCTGGAGTATACCTTTTCAGTTAATGTGAAAGAAAGAATTTGCTTGACAACCATTCTAGAATCATTTCCTTCTGCCTGCCTTTTCATTAAGGCCCTCTCTGTTCTGGCACGAAGAGACTGTGAAACAAGAATATACAAGATATAAACTATTAAAGATTGAGAAAAGAACCAGTTTCAGAATGAAAATACCAATTACTGTAATTTCAATAGTAATCCCTAAATTATGATTGATTGCCTCCTAAATTATCTTACTGTTGCAAGATGTTACTACTCTACAAGTGGAAAAGGAAGGCAATGCACAAGACTCAGAGAACATGGGCAAGAAACCTCTTATCAAAACAGAAAGGGAGCGGAGGAAGGAGAGGGAAAAGTGCTTACCTCAGTTAGAAGAGATTCCAGGCGATCAACTCGAAAAGAACCATCCTGCCAGAATGGATTGTTGGCATTAAGATCGTCCTCTCACACCATATGTACTAGCACCTATTGTCCTCTCACACCATATGTACTAGCACCTTCCCATATCTAATTTCCAAGGACAAGTCTTACATAGTTACCTCATAAAGAAGAGCCTGCAGAGAGGACTTCAGCTTGGGTGAGCTGTCAGATAAAACTTTTCTGGCAATCCATGGGTAAGTGCTGCCCAGAACTTTATAATCTGGGTTGAGGCCAATTGCAATTCCCTCCAATACAGCAAGGCTGGAAGAAGTAAATTATGCAGAGAATAGGCACAGTTATTAAGCTTAACCGTTGGAAAATCTCCTATAATCTCTCCCAAATTATTTGGGATATTATGTGATATTATGTGATTTGTTTTTTGATTTTGTTAGCTGTAAATTAGCTACCGATAGAGATTAGGATCTGTTTAGGATTTGGGTCCTCTATTCCTGTATTTATGCAGCTTGTAATCACTCAATGGAAATTATGAAAAACACGTATTCTACTCTACATGGTATCAAAGCCTGGTTTTCTAAAATTCCTGCCTCTGTTTCTTTTCCATTACTGCTGCCTCATTGCAGCCTTTTTGAAGCCTTATCGCTGCTATTCTGTTTCAGCCTTATTGCTGATTTAACCAGCCTTATTGCTGGTTTCAATTGTGTGATAACGACCCTTGTTACTTGATCCCTTCTTAGTCTCCCACTATAATCTGTCCTTTCAAGTTGCTGGAATGGAAGATTCAGGGAAGGCTACCTCCAACCAAACCAGATCCTCTCTTCAGGATCAATCCAACTCATTGATTGGAGATTTTCCCAACATGAAGGAGTACCGACTGAATGGAAAAAATTATCTCCAGTGGGCACAGATTGTGAGGACGTTTCTTAAAGGAAAAGGGAAGATCAGTCATCTAGAAGGCACCGGTCCAGCACAAGGTGATCCCAAGTTTCAGGCATGGGACGAAGAAGATTCCTCAATTATGTCATGGTTGTGGAGTTCAATGCAACCTGAAATCAGCAAAAACTACATGTTTCTCCCTACTGCCAAGGACATATGGGAGGCTGTTCGTCAGTCTTATTCAAAAGTTCAAGATGCTGCAGTAATATATGAACTCAAGACGAAGGCTTCAACAACAAAACAAGGTAATCGTTCTGTTACAGAATACTACAATCTCATGAATACTGGCTTGAAATAGATCACAATCTGAATATACATGAGATACTATTACTGTTAGGGGTCTCTGGCTTGAAATAGATCACAATCTGAATATACAGATGAGGTGTTAGAAGATACTAAATTACCACGCCATTATCTCCGAAACCATATGGAGAGAAAGATAGAGATTTTTGAGTTTTTGGCAGGTCTGAATGCAAACTTTGATCAGATTCGAGTTCAGATTCTCGAAAAGAAGCGGCTGCCATCCTTGAATGAAGTCTTTTCTACTGTAAGAGGAGAAGAAAGCCGACGGACTGTAATGCTTGAAGACCAACTTACCGAAGGATCCGCCATGAAAGCAATTCAGGAGGAAACAAATTCCAATAAAAACAGAAAATCAGATCTGATTAAGACAACAGACAATGATGGTTTATGGTGTAGTTTCTGCAAGAAACCACGCCATACAAGAGAAAATTGCTTCAAGCTTCATGGAAGAACGCAAGTGCTCAGCAGAGTTAAAAGACAGCCACAAGCGCACATGACTAGTGAAGCTGCTCCTATGGACCAATACAAACGTACCAGTGAGGAGATATTTAACAAAGAAGAAGTTGGTAAAATTAAGGCTCTTCTCGACTCCCTATCTAAGTCTTCTGATAAGTGTTCATTAGTCCAATCAGGTGAGTGTCTAATTTCCGAAAACTCAACAGCTTCTCAATACCCTGATTCATGGATTCTTGATTCAGGAGCAACCAACCATATGACACATGATCCCACTAAATTCGAAACTTATAAACCATCACCGGGAAATAGGAGTATTACCATAGCAGATGGATCTCTTGTTATTGTAGCTGGCCAAGGAACCATAGCTCTAAATTCCTCACTTAAACTCAATAATGTCCTTCATGTTCCTAAGCTATCCACCAATCTCCTTTCCATTCATCAACTTACCAAAAATCTGAATTGTAAGGTACTTTTCTCTATTGACCATTGTATTTTGCAGGACCTGAAAACGGGGAGGACGATTGGATTTGCTAAGGAACGGAATGGGCTATACTACCTTGAGGATTCGGGCAAAACTAGTTGGTCTCTTGTGGGTTACAATACCTCTTACAACTCTTGTAATCCTATCCACTCATCTCAAATTTGGCTTTATCATTTCCGGTTAGGACATCCACCATTTAGTCTTCTTAGGACTATGTTTCCTTCCATTTTTAAAGATGTTGCTATTGAAGATCTTCATTGTGAAGTTTGTGAACTTGCAAAACATCATCGTGTTTCATTTCCTTTGAATAATAATGCTAGAGCTTCAGCACCATTCTCTCTTATCCATACCGATGTGTGGGGTCCATCTAGAATTGCTAATTTTACGGGAGCTAGATGGTTTGTCTCTTTTATAGATGATTGTACTCGCACTACATGGCTATATCTTATGAAAGACAAATCTAATGTTCAATCTATCTTTCAAAACTTTCGTACGATGATAGTCAATCAATTTGGAGTCTCAATCAAGAGACTTAGGTCAGATAATGGAAAAGAATATTTCAATCGGTATCTTGATCATTTTTTCCAAACTCAAGGTATTATTCATGAGTCTTCCTGTGTTGACACACCACAACAAAATGGAGTAGCCGAAAGGAAAAATAGGCATCTCCTAAACGTTACTCGGGCTCTCCTCTTTCAAATGTCTGTCCCAAAGCATTTTTGGGGCGAAGCTGTTTTGACTTCAGCCTATCTTATTAATCGGGTTCCTTCCAAAACCTTAGGAAATAAAAGTGCCTTGCAGCTCCTATCTACCTTTTATCCTGATGTTTCCCATAAATATCACATTTCCCCTCGGGTTTTTTGGCTGTGTTGCATTTGTGCATATTCATAATCACAACCGAAATAAACTCGACCCTCGTGCTCTAAAGTGTGTTTTTATTGGGTACTCTAATACTCAAAAAGGTTATAAATGCTATGACCCTTTGACACGTCGAGTTTTTATTTCTATGGATGTCACTTTTAATGAAAATCAGTCATTTTTTCCTTCCCATCACTATCTTCCTAATGAAGATAGTGGGTTCGATGACGATAGTGGGTTTGGACCACTACCTCTATTATCTAGTGCGTCACCCAATCCTACTTCATCTAATTCAACTTCGTCTCCTTCCCCATCTCTATCTAGTCCTAGCCCTCTTAATCCACCTAGTTCTTCATCGAGTCCATTAAGTCCCCCGTCAAGTCCTTTGCCTAACTCATCATCATCTTCATCTAGTCCTCCTAAGAATGAACCAACTAAACTGCAAGTTTACTCAAGAAGGACAAAGCTCAATCCGGAACTGGATCAAGTCCCATCATCCGAACCGTTGACAGGTAATGAAATCACTCACCCTTCTTCCAATGAATCTGAGTTAAGTGATTTGGATTTACCTATTGCCTTGAGAAAAGCTACTAGGAAGTGTACCCAACACCCTATCTCCCAATTTGTGTCATACCATAGACTATCTACTCAACACAAAGCCTTCATTACTGCTCTTGATTCAATTACTATTCCTAACTCGGTACATGAAGCTTTTGAGGATAGGAATTGGATACAAGCTATGATGGAGGAAATGAACGCATTGAAGAAGAATGATACATGGGAAGTTGTGACTTTACCCAAAGGCAAGCAACCAGTTGGATGTAAATGGGTTTATACCCTTAAGTACAAAGCTGATGGGACCTTGGAGAGGTATAAAGCAAGGCTGGTCGCAAAGGGGTACACCCAAACCTATGGGGTGGATTATCAAGAGACCTTCGCACCAGTAGCAAAGATGAACACGGCACGGGTGCTACTTTCTCTTGCAGCTAATTTTGATTGGTCTTTGCAGCAATTTGATGTGAAGAACGCATTTTTACATGGAGATTTGGAGGAGGAAGTCTTTATGGAGCCTCCACCAGGTTTTGACAAGGACTTTAGAAACAATCAGGTGTGTCGGCTTAAAAGGCTCTATATGGTCTCAAACAGTCCTCAAGAGCTTGGTTTGGAAGGTTCACGAAGGTGATGCTCGACATGGGTTACAAGCAGAGTAGAGGGGATCACACCCTATTCATCAAACATTCAAATGAAGGTATGGTCACAGCTCTACTTGTATATGTAGATGATATAATTGTGACTGGTAATGATGAAGCTGAACAAAGATCTCTTAAGAGCAGTCTTGCTCAACAATTGAAGATCAAAGATCTTGGAAAGTTTAGATACTTCCTTGGAATCGAGGTGGCCTACTCTAAGAAAGGTATCTTTATATCTCAAAGGAAGTATGTACTTGATCTTCTTAAGGAAACAGGATGTCTCAACAGCAAGGCGGTGAACACTCCTATTGATGCAAACCATAAAATGGATGGACAGGGAGAGAGTGGCATAGTTGATAAAGGGAGATATCAAAGGTTAGTAGGAAGGCTCATTTATCTGTCTCATACTAGGCCAGACATAGCCTATGTTGTGGGAGTTGTAAGTCAGTTTATTCATGATCCTAAAGAAGAACACATGCAAGCTGTCTACCGGATTCTTCACTACCTCAAAGCTACTCCTGGAAAAGGTATTTTGTTTAAAAAGGGTGACAAACTTAAACTTGAAGCCTATACCGATGCAGATTATGCTGGGTCACCAATAGATAGAAGGTCTACATCTGGCTATTGCACTTTTCTAGGGGGAAATCTTGTCACCTTGAGGAGTAAAAAACAAAATGTGGTTGCTAAATCTAGTGCTGAAGCTGAATTCAGGGCAATGGCAAATGGGATATGTGAACTTTTGTGGCTCAGGATTGTCATTGAAGATCTCAAAGTGGAACACGAAGAAACTATGAGACTCTATTGTGATAATAAATCAGCAATCAACATTGCTCACAATCCGGTTCAGCATGATCGAACCAAGCATATTGAGGTAGACAGGCATTTTATAAAGGAGAAGCTTGAATCCGGTTTGATTAGTACTCCCTACACTCCTAGCAAAGATCAACTAGCAGATGTATTAACCAAAGGCCTACCAATGTCGAGATTTCAGGAGATTATCAGCAAGTTGGGCATGGAAGATATTCACTCACCAACTTGAGGGAGAGTGTTGGAAAATCTCCTATAATCTCTCCCAAATTATTTGGGATATTATGTGATATTATGTGATTTGATTTTGATATTATGTGATTTGTTTTTTGATTTTGTTAGCTGTAAATTAGCTACCGATAGAGATTAGGATCTGTTTAGGATTTGGGTCCTCTATTCCTGTATATATGCAGCTTGTAATCACTCAATGGAAATTATGAAAAACACGTATTCTACTCTACATTAACAACACGTAGTGAAAAGAAGTATCTTCACGTCCCACAAAAGTCTACCCATGCAGGAAACCAGACAAAAGTTTCCACCGCTGTTGCATCATTACCTTCTGATAACAAGAGAAAAGTATGAAGGTATTTGAAACTTGAACTTGTACCTGTCATGAACAATAAATTGGAGGACATCAGTCTCATTTAGAAACTTTACAAACAAGTATAAAAAATTTACATGCACGAGGTGATAAATTTTTTATCATTCTAACTGCTTCTTAATTCTTGCTGGCCTAGATGTAAAAGTAAAAGATAAGCTATGATGATCTTCAAGACAATTATACAGCACCGGATTTTCCGACTGGTCCAGCATCTAATTGGTTAAACATGTGAAATGTGCACTGACACCATAACAGTTTTAGATAATGAGGATAAGCAGTTGGCTACAAACGGAAAATTTATTCAAGAAAAGGTTCTGGTCTCAGCTTCTAAAGTGTAAAGCACCTTGAATAATTGACCTCCCTTACAACTCCTCTGTCTATGATTGTAAAGCATGGGATATGATGTCAACGGTTAATGCTATCCTCGTTTCTCTTACAATTTTTTTCCAACATTCTCCTGAACTGGTTCCGGATATGATCCATCCTTCATGACAGTCATTTAAAATGAATAGGTCTTGGCATAATCTAAATTCCAAACCCTATCCTTTTTTGTAAGATTCCTCCACCATTGAATTTATTGCCCCCAAATCTCTGATATAATACTACACCTGTTAAACAGAATGTGTATGTAAGATGAAAATATCAGTTCTAAATCAAGGTGGTGGGAAGGAGCTTACATGGTGGTTCCTAGGTTCCCCAAGAGGTCACCAAAACTTATGTTCCGGATCCCCCTAGCGACAGCATTTTGGAAAACACCTGGACAGAAGTGAATATGATATTGAATAAAATGGATCTCTCCAAGTGGAAAATCACGATGTCTCACCTGTTAAGGCTTTTGTGACAGCTTCCTTGTCTGCAGTAGGTGGAAGAAGCCTGCAAATATTGTAATTGTACATCCCCAGAAATTTTAGGTTAATCAAACCACTATATGAGAAATTGAAGAGGAAAGCAATAGTTATTCTTGTTTTAGTAGGTAAGTGGAAATGCTAATCATACCCAAGAGTAACAAAGTCCTTGCTTAGTGCGACAAAATCACGATTTACAAGATGGAGACAGGCTTCAATAAATCCATCACGTAATTCCTGTTCAAATTCACCCATCATACCGAAATCTGGTTGGAAAAAATATCAAATTCCACTCAGTCAATTGAAAACAAACAATGCACATATATGTTTCGAGATTAGCCCACATTTTTACATTTGGCAGAGATTATTGCTTAATTTAGTCACAAACATAATGATCATGTCATATATCTCCTGAGAAACAGATCAATCGAAGGCACACTTGGTATATACGAACAAACAACACAATACAAGTAATGCATGATGATGCCAATGCAAACAGAGCCATAAAAGTTACTCATGAAAATTTGCCCTGGCATTTTCACAAGAATGACTCTTATGAATAATTTGGAAGCCATTCATTCTCTTATACCTCCTATTCCATTTTGTGTTTGTGAATAAGCCTAATCCACCAAAATTAATTTATAATAACCTCACACATTTCATTATATAGCCAGGTTAATACATGCAAAAGAATATTGATTGGCATTATATATTATTTAGGGCATATACCTAAATAAGCAAGTTTCCCATCATATGTCCGCAGAAGATTGCCAGGGTGGGGATCAGCATGGTAGAAGCCATATTCCAAAAGTTGATTGAATGAGCAATAAACCCCAACCTGTTTAAACATGAAAATGTCCCATTAATATTGAGCTGAAGATCTCAAGTAGTGTAAATCACTCATCGCAAAACAATGTAACACAACTGCAGTTAAAGAAGTGACCTCAACTAAGTAGAGATCCTTAACTTCAGAAAACTTTTGTCCCTGCAACAGGCGAAGGATGAAAGCAAAAGCATAAGCAAACTAAAGAAGAAAACCTGACATGTTTAAATGAAAGATGTTATTAAAGACTTATACAAAGTGCAAGCAACTCTACTTAGTTGAGGTCACTTCGTTGAGAGTATTTGGCCGGTGGGAGCATATATGTCAATTTCCTTCATTAGTTTTATGGATGGCAACAATAAGGGCGATATTGTAATTGTGGCCTCTTGGCTTATTATAAATAGATAGCTTGGGTTCATATTTGACCTAACCAAACTTTCAGTTTAGTTTTTTGTCTCTTAACATTGTTTGTCTCCCCCTCCAGCTTGTTCACTCTCCATGAGATTAGTAGAGAAGACCAACCATAAACACAATGACCTGAGCGATGATTTTTTTGGAATATCCAGGTTGCATTCAAATGATATATTTGAATGGAATTTGAATGCATACCTTCATAGCAGATGAGCAAATTAGCAATACATATACGTTAACAAGATTAGTGGCATGCACATGTATAAGTGACATACATTACTTACTATGAGATTTTGTTGGGCCACTGTTTTAAAAGCTTAAGCTGTTAGATGGAGGCATGATTTATTATTTAAATATTCTAACACTCCCCCTCACGCTTAATCTGGTCTTTTGCCTAGTATTAAGCGTGGAAATTCAATTTGGGAGGCAAATGAAGCCCGGTAAGATTTAAACTCAAGACCTTCAGCTCTGATATCATTTGAGATTTTGTGGGACCGCTGCCAACTGTTCTAAAAGCTTAAGCTTTGAGATGAAGGCATGATTTATTATTTAAATATTCTAACACTTACCAATGATTCAAATTCAAAGTTTTAAGGGTACAACAAATCGTTGTCACCATAGAAGAAGTAAACATTAGTCCTACATATGTACCTAATTCAAAAACTTGAATGTGTCCTTATCTCATCAATAAAATGCAGCTAAAATAGAACTCATCATAACCAAGGATAAAGTGGGTGAACTTCCAACATAGAAGTTATATTCTAGTAAGAAGAAAGCACGGCAAATAAATTCTACCTCTATCCATTCCATCGTCAAGACCCTCCGAGTTGTGTGCTCCACGTACATCTTGGAACTACAACATTTGGCAAACTTCCATAAAGCTGCCTGCCAGAAAATGTAATGGAAAATCATGAAGTGCCACATTATAAGAGTCAACAGCAATACTTTCAAGAGAACCACACCAAACCAAGTCCGCTGAAAGAATTTTCAATTTTACTTGACAACATAATCAGACCATCATATCAAAGTAAAATGTATATCGGTTAAATTATTTCATTCACTTAAATTTATATGGTATGCTAATCTCTGATAAAATGACTTGTGGAGCTATTATCTTAGGGGAAGTTTAAACAAAAAAAGAATAATGAGTAGGAGCAGGAGAAAGGTATTGTGACATTCATTTGGTGCAACAATGGCAAATCATAAAAATACTTGCCATTAGAAGATATATAATCCCACAAAGAAGAGCTTGCAAAAATTTAGACAAGACCAATCCTATATCCATGGCTAGATATCCAAGTCGGTAGATACATATATAATGGTGGGGAGATAGAATTTCAATGTGGCAGGCCTCTTCGCAACCAGTTACCAACTTAGGCTTCTCCACCAAACTCCCTTTTGCTGAAACAAAAGTCAACTAAGAATATGCCAGGCTGAGGTACAAGTGAGATTTAAAGACATCAACATACAAGGTCTTGGACTTGTTGGATGTACTATTCAAAAGTCCTTTTGCATGTTAAAACATGAATCTATCAGGCGACAAACTCCCTATACCAAAAAGGTTACTCTTCAGCTCAACAAAGCAAATTGCAAAAACCACTTCTTTGAATAGTAATGAGTGTTGTCCAAACAGGAGTCTAAGTCACAAACATATGTCACAAACCCTATAACTCAGGCCTTCAAACATTTAAGTCCAAATCATTGTGCAAATCACTTACCTGAATTTGATTCCATTATTTGCTTCTTTCTGGTAGTCCATCTCCTGCATTTAATGGATTACCTGTATTCATAAGAAGCTCTAAGAATTTCTCTTGTAGAACCAAAAGAAATTGGGAGCTTAACACTGATACGTAGACTTAATCAACTACCAGACACATTGAAGGTACAAAAACCACCATTTAATTGGCCACAGAAAAAAGTTCTATTAAATATTATCACCTTGAGGAAGTTGGCGGGGCTGAGAAAGGGCATCTAATGCCTATTTTGGTTCGACAACAAGAGGAACTATTTTCAAGAATGTTGTCTCTATCATTCTGTTTCCAACAGGACAAATTTGCGCAAGTCATTTCATTTGTTTTCATTTGGGACATTACAGGTGAAGTTATCAAGCCATAAACACAGATTTAAACTATTCTTGTAGTTTTGATGATAACGTCACAACCGAACTGGTAAGAACCAGATTCATGACTGGTCCTACTTCAGCCAATCCATATCTCTATTTATTTCTCTATTTCCCTTCTTCTCTTGAAATCTGTGCCTATTACTCCTATAGAACCTAAATAGAAAATAGACTACAATACAACCCCCAGCAAGTTCAGCTATGATGGTTGTGACATGAAATTATAGTGCCAAAACTAGAGGGAAAAACCTTAAATAAAGAAGACACTGCAAAGTGTGATCAAAAGTTTAAAAGAGAATCCGAGAAAAGTTTACCAATTCAATGACTTTCATCTTCAACATTTGTCGCAACAAAGCACATTATTATGTGTCTTGTCATGTGCAACCTTAAACAACTAATAGGGAAAAGAACAGCCCAAGTGCCAAAACATGGCACGAGGGGACACAAGTGTTAAAAGTTATGAAAGGTACACTTTAAATGCCACTTTTTTTAAAAATTGGATCACTTAAGTGCCAACTCCGGTGAAGGCCGCTAGAAATCCGACGTGGGCTATTTTAATAATTTCTAACATCTACGTGGCTCATCGGAATTCCACGTTAGCTCACATTCACCAAAAACAACGCCGTTTTGGTCAAAGTTTGATTTTTAATATAAATATTAATTAAATAATATTAAAAACGAAAAAAAAAAAGCAGTAGTAGCATAGGCGGGGGAGCCTCCCATGCCTGTGGCCGCCTGTCCTCTGCCTTTTTTTAAAATTTTAATTTCGTTTTTAATATTATTTAATTATTAATTATATAAAAATCTAATTAAGGTCAAAATGGCGTCGTTTTGGGCTGATCTAGACACATTACTGCTCAAAACGACGTCGTTTTGGGCTTATTTGGCCATGTCAGCGCCTAAAACGACGTTGTTTCGACCTTAACTCGCTGGAAAAGTGCCATCTCAGCATTTTGATTGGATTTTCTTGCTATTGGCACTTAACTGATCCTTTTTGTTTCGATCTTAGCACTTAAGTGTACATTTCCGAATTTTTGCCACTTTAAGTGTTCCCTCGTGCCAAGTTTTGGCACTTCAGGGTCCGCACGTCACAACTAATACAATACAACAAATAGAATGAAGCTTACCCGAAAAAGACTTGATGCCCACTCATCAACAACTGCCTGCAGGTAATGCATAGTTACTGACCGCAAGTATATTTATTGGATGCTAAAATGAGTCGTAATGGGATGAATAGATGCTGCTATGATGTTAAGAAATATGCTTTACAGTACTGGACCATTTCCAAACAGCTAAGCTTTTAGGTAGGACAAATACTTGCATGACATTGTACAAATTTTACCTGGGTCATAAAGTCATAGTAATATGCACAGATAAGCATTAGATATGTGCTTGCATACACTATAGGCCAACAAGTTTTTCTTTTTTGGGACAAATGGTTACCAGACACTGGCCATCCAATCTGATGTCTGACATAAAAATATCCTGGAAGGCAATAAAATTTTGGTACCTTTCTACAGTTCATGCAAAAAAGAATTCATCCAAGTTAGAGATAGCTCCTTACTGGAAGATCAGTATTTAACCGGCGAGCTTTCCTAATCAGTCCAGCTAAATATCGTAAGATCAAAATGTCCAAGGCAATAGCAGCTTGTACTCCGGGCCGCTGCACCTTCACAGCAACAACCTTTCCACTGTGTCGAAGCCTCGCCTGATAAACCTATAAAGCAGAGAGAGAGAGAGAGAGAGAGAGAGAGAGAGAGAGATGAGGATGAATATGATTTTATCCTCACAAGTAACTTTTCTCGCGTTTTGATTAAAGAAACTGGACATTCCTAACAGTACTAGTAATCAGCCACATTGTAGTAAGGTAGTCCCACATACCTAGAGAGAGGATACACACTGAGGAAAAAAATTGACGGTTTAACATATGCATCCTAAATGACACCAGATATAAGAAAGTACAAGTGCAAACCTGCCCAAGGGAAGCTGCTGCTATAGGCTCTGGTGAAATCTCCGAAAATAGCTCGTCAATCGGAACCTTTAGCTCTTGTTCTATTGTGTTGAAAGCAACATTAGTAGAAAATGGAGCTATTCGGTCCTGCAACAGAGATAGTTCATCCAGGTACGAAGGAGGAATCAGATCCTGCAAAGATGACACCAGAATATGAGCACTTAACTTAATATATTTCAATGAATAATAGAGGTGGCCGTGAAGTAGAAAAGCCTCAACCAAAGGTGATCATCATTGACGTTTAACTTCTCATGGGACATGCATGTGTCTTGAAGCTTAAGCAAGAATCGTATAGAGAAAGATATAATTGCACTTTTCTTGATATATTATCTCATTGCACACTACCAACCTAAGCTTACAATTTTCCTTGATTGACTAAATATATAAGATTAGAAAGTGGGACGGTTAACGTTATTATTCTACCAAGATTTGAGAAAGAGGATTATGAAAAGCTGCAAGATTTTGTTTTGGCATAACACACACATGAAGAAATATGTACAATATTTATCAAAATTAGATGTCTAATTATGGACAAGCATCTTAACGAAATTAGACTTAAGGGATCTCAAAGGATCACCCTCTGCGAAACTTTTGGAGCCAGTAACTGCCCATCAAAGTAAAGTACGTGATTTAGTGTATACTTCTTTTCATTAGTACCATGTTCTCAAAATGATATCTCAATTCCCTCAAAAGTTACAGTAAAAAAAAAACAAAAAACCTCTGACATTACACTCCAGCTTTTACTTCATTAAAAGCAGAATGCATGCCCTCCTCTAAAAGCAATTCCTCTTCAAATGAATATATATTTGCCTGGATAAAAGAGTAAATGAAGAAAAGAATGAAATAGGATTGCTTCACTTACTGGCCGAGAAGATATAGCCTGAGCAACTTTTATATATGCCTGAGTCAATAAGACAAGAAAAAGATATAGGTATCAGATACTTAGTTTAAAACTAAGAGAGTAGGTATCCACCATATATTGCAGACAACATCACGTGTATTGTTGGATATGATATCATTTCATAAAATTCACCGAGGTCTCAAGATATCCAACATTATCATGAGACATCAAAGACACGTTTCAATTGACCTCAGCCGATTTTACTAAAGCTATGTTGATTGAACTGCACAGTGCAAGGAGGAAAGATGAAAGCCCTAAGCCCTTTCATAAGAAGTCACCACTTCTACTGTGATAACCTTCCATTATTTTTGTTCTGCCCCAAAATGGGCTCTGAAGGAGCTACTTTTGTCTAGTTCAACAAAAATGTAATCTGTTAGTTCGAATATCCAGTTAGCCCCATATGTGATGGCTATTGGTTTAGGAGTTCAAATATAGGATCAATAAATACGATAACCTTTCTTTTGAAGCCAATTTAATCAACGGGCTTTCACCTGATGGATAGAATACCTGTTAAGGTGCTTTAATAACAGCTAACTGGTGAGAAGCAAAGCAGATTTCTCAAAGACAATGTGCTTTAGGAGAAAATCCATGCAATAAATCTTGAAATTATAACATTACCAGAGTGACAGTTTTCTAGAAATTAAAGATAGTAATACTGTTTGAAAAAGAGACAAAATACTAGGAGAAAACTCTGAAAAAGCCCGAGATTTATATGTATAACGTACCGGACCTAATTCAACCAGTATGTTCCGAAGTTCTTCTGCTCTAACCTGCAAGCAAATGCAAGTAAAACAGAGTCATTCACCAAAAGCCCACATCTATATTACGTTTGACGGAAAGTTATCTTTCATTTCTGAAAATATGATCCAACACTTCTCAACAGAGGGACAAATGACATCTACAGACAAACAAAAACTACAGAGAAAACACTGGTTATCATGAAGAAAAGTGGAAAAAACATGTGATAAGTGATCAATAGATTAAGTCGCGACTGAAGATAGTAACAGCCAGTTTCAATTAATACCGAGAGCAACCTTGTACTTTTGATGAAACAACTCGCAAAATTTTCCTCCTGGAACAGACCGATATTCAACCAAGCAGAAAAGCATTTAAGGACTATTAGGAACTGCTCTGGAGAAATTACTATCAATAAGAAAAAGATGACCGAAATGTGAAAGAAAAACCAAAAAGGTAAATTCATAGAATAAAATCAAGTAGAAGCAAAATGAAAACTAATTGAATTATTCTTCAATTTTTCATGGAAGAGTAGTGACAACCATAGAATCAGCTTTAGTTAGCAATCTCAAAGAGTGAAGTTGGAGAAATTCAATTTTATGTCTCCTATCAATGAGAAGGGAGGTGACGAAAGATAAAGAAACGAGAATAATTTTTTCCTTCCTCCAATCCACTATTAAGTATGTGTGGAATGATCAAACGAAAAGCAAAAGTTAGAGATGAATGCCAACTGTAATGAAGCTCATAGTAGCGACTGTCAGCTACTAGCAGCAAATCTTCGAGAAGGCAAAATCGAAGCTCAAGAGGCGGACCTCGAACATCTGATCGGATCGCTCCATAAGGCCGTCCAGGTAACGCGACGCGAACCACCTGCCGAAGGTCGTCGCGGTCTGGAGAAGCCGCCGGACCAAAACCAGAGGTCTGCGCCTGAAGACGGCGGCGATCTTGGCGACGTCGTAGTCCGTCAACGAGTCGGCCTCGGTCGCGCTCAGCTCGAACAGGTACCCCGATTTCTCCGTGAAGGCGTCGACGGCGTCGCGGCGGGAAGCGGCCGCCGTCGCCGCGGCAATACGGCGACCGGAGCGCCTCCCGCAGGGGAACCGAGCTGAAACGCAGGGGCCGAGCGCGAGGCTGAGCCCCCCGCCGCCGCAGTCGGGATTGGCGGGGAGGACGAGGCGGAGGGGCGGAGGAGATGGGAGGTGGAGTGCCATTCGATCTTCGGCCGGTCCTGCTGCTTCAAAGCCTCCCGGATTCGGAGATCGCGTTCGGATTGGGATTACGGCGTTTCCGCCATTGAAGGACGTGGAAGGTTGAAGAAGAGCAGCAGAGAGCGAGTGTGAGGAGGAGGAGGAGCAGGGATCGTGCAAGTTAACGGCTCTCGCGTGGTCCTTTCGTTCTGTGTTTGTTATCCATTTTGAGTAGTGACTCGGATTTTTGTTTTTGTTTTTGTTTTTTCATTTTTTCCTTGAGCTGCGGCGGCGACGGCAGCAACTAGCAAGGGGTACTGTAAGAAAGAATGCTCCACGTCCCTTGCCGGAATTTTTCTATTTTTCGAAATACCCCTTCTGAAGAAATATAGATTTCGTTACTTTAATAAAAAGTTTTTCTTAAGCATCTGTACCGCGTGAGGTTACGCATAAGTTACTAGAGATGTCATTTTGAATGTGCTGTGGGATGGCAAATTGATCTCTCCATCCCATTAAAATTAGTGTGTTATCATCCACTCACGTGTTAGTATCATGACATGTGATTCTTCCACATTTATGAACATTTGTGATTAGGATTTAAGATTATCGAGTGAAGAATAAGTAATGTGAAGTGAATAAATATAATTGGTTCATGACGATAGTGTCAAGACAATCGACATTAGAAATTTTATGATAGAAATATTATATTACTCAAGAGCTTTAGGGAGGGGTTAATCTTCCATACACTAACTAGTAATGAGTTAATGCCACTCTCTTGATATCGATTGTTAAGCCTAAACTAATTTGTCGTCTTAATGAACTAAACACTCGAGTTAAACTGGGTATAGTATAATCTTATATAGGAAATTTATTTACCATATTGTTATTTGGAATCTGTAACATGAGTTGTCATGTTCTTGATTTTTTAATTGTTAAGAATTTATTGATAGAAACCATACAAAATTTAATGTCTCTATCTACATGTCGCAAAATAAATACAAAAGTCTCTTATCTATAGAAAGGATGAGAGGAATCTATCATTGCTCTATTGGTTGAATCAATATTGCACATCAACAATCGGAAATTAGATCAACGTCTACTTTGATTTTGATACATGTAGTATTCATTTTGTATTTGATATGTCTAAATTTTAACTCGATTTAATTCTCAAAATTAATTTTTGAACTTCATAATTTTATGGCTAATGATTGTTTTACCATGAATACATATCAAAATTTGCTTAGACAATCAGACTTGAAAAATAACAATTATTGAGCACAAATTTTTGTAAAAAATCATAATTTTTGGTAACTTCTCTAGTTAATTTTTTGTTAAGTTTAAGCTCAATTAGGGATAAAATCTTGACATACTTTTTCTATTGATTTTCTAATGTTTAAGCTTAACATAAATAGAATATAGAAATCGAGAAATTATGGAATATGATTAAAAAACGCTTTCTCTAATTTTATTTATTTACTTGCCAAATCCACATTTTCCTATAATTTTCTTCGTTTATTTGCTGAAAATATAAATCTAACAAGAGAGACGAAGCTAAATTGAACGCGGCTCAAAGTGAAAGCTTCCCGAGCGACGAGCGCGACAGTCTCCGGCTATGACAGCATAAAGATGGGGGAATCCCCAAATCGCCTCCGACTTCAATTTCCCTCGCGATCGAAATAGCGGCGACGGCGAAGTGCTTCGCGCAGAACCAGCTTCCCGAGCGACCGAATGACAGCATAAAGATGGGGGAATCCCCAAATCGCCTCCGACTTCAATTTCCCTCGCGATCGAAATAGCCGGCGACGGCGAAGTGCTTCGCGCAGAACCAGCTTCGCCGAATCGAGCGCTCCTGAAAGAGTCGGCACCCTCCGTCCCACACAACTTTTCAAAAACAAAGGGGGTCTTGGTAATTTCCAAAAAGAGGTGGATGTTATAGAAATTGACCCTTAAACATAAAACCTTTTTGTTCCTCTAATGACAACAAGAATTTCTATATTTTGGAAAAATCATTTCTCAAAGGAATAGAATTGGTCACAGTATGTATGGTAAGCTAATCAAGGCCCTGTTGTTGCCGCCCATCCTAAAATTACAATCAAATCAACAATACAAACTATCCTAGGATTAAAAGCTGGATTATTTCCATAAATATGAAACACCACAACCGCATCAATATTGCACATGACCCCACAAAATCAGTTTATTAGAATCCCCGCGGCATTGATAAGACAAGTATCCCGAACAAATGAGCGCCAGAATTTTTGCAACAATAAGTGCAAAAATCAGCAAAATAAAGACATGAGATCCGACTTTTCTTTGTCACCTAATACCATATACGCCTTTGAGCTAAGAAGGATCTACCATGTGCGCCGAGGTTGTCTTATCGACCATCTCCTTCCCTCCGGCCAATGCGAAAAATGTCGGACGCGGCAATCAAGTTCGGGGCTCTGGCCAGGAAGGCGAGCCGGGCCGCGAGACGAGCCCCGTGCGCCGCCGCCGCCGCCGTCTCGGAGAACCCTGTTGCTGTGAAGGCGGCGGAGTTTGATAAGGTTTCGGAGGTCCCATTTGACAATCTGGGCGTCTTGGGTTTATGCTCGGTTGGGCGGCTCCATGAGGTAACCGCTCTTTTTTAGGCCCTTTTCCTCGAACTGTTTATTGGTGCTTGTTGAAACGATTCCATCTGATGCTAGTTTGATTCAAGAGAGTAAAAACTAAGGATCTTCAAGGTCGCGTACAAGAACCGGTCCTCAATGAGTAACGGGTGACACCAACATAATATGCTTGAACGATGTGTGTGTGTGTTTTTTTTTTTTTTTTTTTTTGGGTGGTCTTCCAGATTGAGTCTGTGCTCCCTTTTCCAAGTAGCACCGCATTTTTGTGTGACTTTTTCCATGTGTCGTGTGGTAAAAATAAGGTCCATAAAGAACTTGGAGATGGGCAAGTTTCTAATGGAGGATGTAGAAGAGTGTTATTCTGCAATGCTTTGAGGTGCTTTGCAGACTTGGGGCACCCCATTTATGTGGAATTAGATCTAAACATGATGGTGCTGGCAGACATCGCTGTTGTTTATATCAAGTCGGGTTCTGTCTTTGTATCCTTGTATTGACAGTTGCAATTGTTCTGCCTGAGTTAGTCTGAGATTTGGATTTTTCATCGGGTATTTGCTGTTTGCATTCACATTTATCTGATCCCTTATGTACATAATAATCTTGAAATTGCCATTGAAGTGTGTTTCGACATTCTGTACTTTTTTTATGCGGTTTGCATGACTTGGTTGCCACCATAAATCAGTGGGTTACGAGGTCACTTTCCTAAGTACTTTGACCTGCTTATCATCAGGCAAAGTAAGAATTTGTCCTATTGGTCAGCCACTAGGATACTTGCCATGTCATTTTGTCTATGAAACTGAAATAGGTGTTCAATAGAGAATAAAGAAGATAGGCAAGAAATTCAGTTCTCCAAAACAAAGAGTACAGTGACTTGTTGATCATGCTAGTCTCCTGATTGCTCTTAATGTTGTGAATCAAAAGCAATCATCCTCAAGGGTGTAATTTGCATTAAACCTCAAATTTCTTATTTTCACAATATGAGTTTCATGATAATTTGCACACTACATTATATTATTTTTGGATCCATTACCATGTGGGAAATACAAGGGTGAAGTACTTTCACAATATAATGTTTGGACTGATCTGTCAGTGTATTATTTCCTCAAATTTCCTTTGGCTTTTATTTTTAGGAAAAGAACTGCTAATCTACTATATCAAGTTAATCATACAGCAGTCGCCAACTATTTGAGTTTTTGAGAGAAATTTTTTTACTTTATCATGATATCCTTGTATCTAAGCAGACTCCCACTAATAGGCTCTGGATAGTGTGTTAAATCTCCAAAAGGAAGCAAAGATCTGTCTCTCAAGTGCCAACCGACAGATTTATAAAAATTGATAATCTTTGAAGAGGAGTTTGATGGGCATTACTGGATGTTTTCGTTGCAAGAATGAATCTGGTAGCTGACCAGCCTCTGTATTTGATGTCTGGTATTAAACAACATGAGTAGGATAAAGAATAAGTAAGTGGAAGGGTGGTTCTGTTCGATATGTGTTCTCCTCCTCAGTACAGTGCCAATTTTGCTACCTCAAGCCCTACAAATATGATAAGAAATCTATTTCCTTCATAAGGCACTCTATAAAGCAAGAATTGTAAAAAGCACCTTTAAAGAGGTTAAATTGTGCTCAAAACTAGTCCATGGATGCTTGTGAAGACATATGTCAAGTCTGACAACCAAAGTGCCACCATAATGGACGTGAAAATTACATGCATACTGATTTGTATTTGCCGAAGTCTAGCAACAACATGATTGTCCATAGCAGGTTATATCGACAAGGTTTACTGTGGTCAAGGTTTCTTTTTGTATTAACGAGAAAGTTGAGAACATCTATGTGCCAACTACTTTTATCATTGCAAAATATCTTTAAGATCTGTGTATGATATATTCCTTAAACCCTTCAGAAGCTGTCTTCTATGTGTAATATAGCACTTTCTCTTTCAAAATTGCCAGGTTTCACATATCAATAGTTGCAGGATTTATAGAAGTACAGAGCTGAATCTCCGGATTATGAGACCTCACAAGCTGAATTTGTATAGGTTTTACTCTATGTCGAACCTACAGGCGTTGTCAAATGAAGTTTCTGGAAGTCAAGCCAGTTTTGATGGCTATCAACTGCATGCTACTAGGAAGCAATCACGGCAGATCGTGGAGTTGGTTAAAAGTGGCCCAGATGATTTGGAAGTGAAGTTGGATGCGATGAATGTAAGGCCATCTCCCTCTTCAATTTTATGGATATTTCGAACCGTAAACAGTAAGAAGGTTTCTGCTTTGCGGTTCTTTCGCTGGACTCAGAGCTCCTGGCCTGACCTTGGCTGTAATTCTGACATCTGTAGTTTGGTCATTGATAACTGTGGACGACTTGAAGATTATGAGACCATGCTTCTCCTCTTGAAGGAATTTTCTTTGAATGGAGTGTGCCTTACAGAAAAGGCTTTTACATTCCTAACTGTCTTGAGGTCTTCCTTAATGGATCCTGTAAACAAGACAATAAAAGTCCTGAATCAAGTCGGGGGATCATGTCGTAATTCTGGGGTATTTGCTTTGATCGAGATGTTTAGTCGTTTGGGATTGTATGAGACGGCGAAGTATGTAATGCAAATGACGGAAGTAAAGGCTTCGTACTACAATATTATGGTGAGGGAGAAGTGTCGTAGATGTGATTTTGAGGATGTGAAAGTTATGATTGATGAGATGAAGCAAGCAGGCTTTGGGCCAAGTACCGGTATCTATAATTACTTTATTAGTAGCTTATGTTGGAATGGTAAACTCAGCGAAGCAATCCATGTGATTGAAGAAATGGAAGGGACAGATTGCCCTCCCAACGCCTTGACTTTTGAGATACTGATTAATCACTACATTAGAGAGGGGAAGATGAACACTGCAACCCAGTTACTAGATCGAATGGCATTGATTGGGATTGAACCTCGTATCACAACGCATACTGCCTTTGTCAAGGGTTATTTTCACCGGGAGCAACATGATGAAGCCTACAAATATGCAGTTTCCTCATGTGTTAACTACTTGAGTAATGAGACTTACAGCTTGCTTGCAAGGCTTCATCTGGAGAAAGGAGACACTATCGCAGCCCAAAAGATTCTGCTTGAAATGATTGAGAAGGGCCTGAAACCGAGCCTTCCAGTTCACTGGAGAGTTCTGAAAACTCTTAAGAAGATGGGTGAGATATGTCTGGCCCAAGATTTGGCAAGCAGTTTCGCTAGGTTCAAGACACGGTTGAATTCGGAGGCTGGTTAGTGAGAATAAATGAGTTTATTCACTCTTTCTATCCCTTTTCATGTGCTTTCTGGTGACACAAGAAATAGCGAAAGTGCTTTGTCTGGTGAACACCTGATGATTTGCATTCAAGCGGTGAGACAACAATGTTTCGGGAGTAAGCAACCATGAAAGTAGGATGAGGCAACAATATGATCGGGTTGCAGCGACAATGGCAAGTGAAAGCCTAAGAGGATGTGGACAGCTGCTCTGAAGGACCTCGACCATGGGTCCTTTTGTCCTTTTTGCGCAGGCATCTCCTTGGATGATGCTGTTGATCACCTTGGATGATGCTGTTGTTCGATTAGCGATGTTGCTGGCTTCCCTTGGTAGGAACTGTTTATTGTGGTAATTACCATTGTACGGAATCATGACATTGTAACTCTCTCATGGCTCTCTCTCTCTTTTTAGCAAAGTTTTGCAGTCACTTTTGATATGTTTGGTCACTGTTGTGGTATATCTTCACGGGGTCTCAAGACTATAAAGACATTCTACCATAATGTATCTGTTCCAACGCCCCAAAAATGAAGGGAGAAGAGACCAATAATCGAGAATCTCAAGTCATTTTTTAAGTCTCGGTTGGGACGGCAAGTAAAAAGACAGGCTGACACCTATCGTTGCAAAGCTTTACGAGGGCCGACGGACCATTTCTTTAACTTCTATCATATGTTTCTGGTGCCTGGCTTTCTTAATATATCTCCATCATTGATCGCGATCATGATGTGCCTAATAAAGACTTCTACTTTATGGTATTCTAATAAAAAAATAGAATAAAATTTTGAGAAAATTTCTTCATTTCGTTTTGATGATTTTATATTCTTATTTAAAATAAGATTCATTTTAAATTCTCCTTTGAGAAAGTTGCTTCAGATCGTTAATTAAAATTTTTTTCCAAAACAATGGATAGGCGGCGGATTTTGATTGCCGGTTCAAACTTAATGTCTGTCTTGTCCGAATCCGATTGAGTCAACGACAACAGTTCTGCCCACGTTAGCAAATGAGGAAAAAGAGGAAAAAGAGGAAAATGATAATTGGTTGCCGTTTTTCTATTCCGTAATATTAGATGGATTGAATCGAACGAACGCTCCTGCAAAAGCAGCTCAAATTAGTGCCTCTCACTCTCACACTCACTCTCACTCTCTCTCTCTCTCTCTCTCTTGGAGACCGCGGAGAAGAAGAAAGAAGAATGTCGGAGACGGTCATCAAGTTCGGGATCCTGGGCTGCGCCGAGATAGCGCGGAAGGTCGGCCGAGCCATAGGCCTCGCCCCCAACGCCACCATCGTTGCCGTCGGCAGCCGCTCCGCCGAGAAGGCCGCCAAGTTCGCCGCTGACAACGGCTTCCCCCCGGCCACCCGGGCCTACGGCTCCTACGACGCCGTCCTCGACGACCCGGAGGTCGATGCCGTGTACGTGCCCCTCCCGACCAGCCTCCACGCCAAGTGGGCCGTCCTGGCCGCCCAGAAGAAGAAGCACCTGCTCCTGGAGAAGCCGGTGGCCGTGAACGCCGCCGAGTTCGACAAGATCGTGGAGGCTTGCGTCGCGAACGGCGTGCAGTTCATGGATGGGACGATGTGGATGCATAACCCCAGGACCGCGAAGATGAAGGAGTTCGTCTCCGACGAGAGGGCTTTTGGAAAACTCACAGCGGTAAATTCTCGTCTCTTTGATGATTTTTCCGGTCCTTTCGATTTTGACTCTGAGTGTGGTCTTGTGCGTATCTGTTGTGGGATTTCTGGTTTTAAGGAAAATAACAATGGGCGTTGTCTTTTTGTTCTTGAGGAAATGTTTTGAGTGGCAAGCTCGGTGCAAGAAATTTAGATGCTTTTGTGGTAATTGTCGGATGCGAACATGCCTATCCACCAGAGATATGCATGTGTTTGATTCACTGGATATGTGCATTCTTTTGTGCATTCTTTTGGGCCATCGCTAAAAGATGTTGTGATGTAGGGAAAGGACCCTTACTAGCTGGCTATCAATCTTTTTCTTCTCCACTCCAGAAACCCATGTATCTGTAGCTTTCAAAGCTAATTTATTCAACATTTTCACAACGATTTGCTATGTATGTTATGGTTCCTTCTTCTTGGATTTGAAAAAAACTGACCTCGAGTTTCCTGGTTGAATAATAAGATATAGCGAATTCCTTCCAATCATCATTAATATATGAATATGTTGGGACAGTGGGAATTTCGACGATTGAACATCAATAGGAATAGCAAAATCGATCACCAACATGAAAAATACTCTTTTCAACTGTAAATTGGCTGGCATCTCCTCCACATGCTTGCTGATCTTCTTCACTGAAGCTTGTCATGTCTCATGAATAAACTCTTCAAGAGAATCCTTTTCATTTTCACTTGAATCTTCAAGGAGTTGCAATTTATCACCCTGTTCTTCAAGTGAAGACTCTTTGAATTTTTCTTGATCATTATAGTCAGCCCAAACAACTATTTGTATGACTTCTTCATTATTCCACTTAACTCTAGTGGTTTCGTCTTCAAATTTTTCACTTGTAGGATAGGTTTCTTCATTAAGATCTAAGGCATAACACCATCACCCTTCCAATCCACCTCCGACAGCATTATTTACGGGTCCGGCATCATGACAGGTATTTTCACAAAATCCATTATTGCCATCAGCCTTGAGACCACCTTCCAGCATGTCCTAGGGATGCTATCTATCTTTAGAAGTAGGGTGAGAGAAAGTAGCAGTCGCCTTCTGGATTCTCCATTTGGGCTTCCAATGGTTCCTATCACTGCAAAGCCTGTACAGTCCGCCACAAGGCTTCAATCATGCGTTGCATCTAAACCATCTCTCTTTGATGGGTTTGGTTGCCTCTTGTGTGACCTCTGCCACGTCCAACCATCGTGCTGAAACAAAACCCTAATTGCAAGGTATGACCTTTTGTGCTCTGGTACCAAATTGATGTGGGCGAAAACATCCTAACAAGGGGCGCTGATACCAATTGACATAGTCGGAGAGGGAAAAGATAATGAAAAGAACAAAAACAGGGCTAAAATAGAGTTGAACTGAAGCTGGACAAAGAAAATATGTTCTATGGTTTATGACAAACCAGTGATGTTTATGAATGGAGAAAGCTGATGACCAAGAAACTTAAATACCAATCTATACTAAAGTTACAGATGAAGGACGATCTCAACCTTTGATCTAAAATAGCAATTTCTAATCTAAACTTTTGGAGCTCAGTAAAAGTCACATGACTGGGCACAGAATTGTATAATAACCTGATAACATCATAAAAGACTAAGCAAAAAAGAAGATGCTAAAAAATAGTAAAGCTGGAATATGTTACTGCATCAAGATGGTAATTATTCAAGGACTGACACATCTAGTGGCATCCGTCAGGGTGCACCTCATTCTTAGTAAAAGGGAAAAAAAAGAAAGATTAGAGCTTTGTTAAGGGAATGGAACACTTTGGGTATGCAATCTGGGATCTACCGTAGAAATCTCCTTTTGTCCCTTAAACTTGCAAATTACAATAAATTGGTTTCTAATTCTCAAAGCATGGTCACTAGTTAGCGCTGACAGAAGTTGCTATTGAAAGGAGGCGTGATGAAAAATCTGAAGATTGGAGTTGGTAAAATGATCTTTCTATGGTCATGCGTTATCTTTCTAAACAAAGAAGATATGTTCTATGGTTTATGAAAAACCAGTGATGTTTATGAATGAAGAATGCTGATGACCAAGAAACTTAAATACCAATTTATGCTAAAGTTACAGATGAAGGACGATCTCAACTTTTGATCTAAAATAGAAATTTCTAATCTAAACTGTTGGAGCTCAGTCAAAGTCACATGACTGGGCATAGAATTGTATAATAACTTGATAACATAATAAAAGACTAAGCAAAAAAGAAGACGCTCAATAATAGTAAAGCTAGAATTGTGTTACTGCATCAAGATGGTAATTATTCAAGGACCGACTCATCTAGTGGCATCGGTCAGGGTGCACCTCATTCTTAGTAAAAGGGAAAAAAAAAGAGTAGAGCTATGTTAAGGGAATGGAACACTTCAGTATGCAATCTGGGATCTACCGTAGAAATCTCCTTTTGTCCCTTAAACTTGCAAATTACAATAAATTGGTTTCTAATTCTCAAAGCATGGTCACTAGTTAGTGCTGATAGAAGTTGCTATTGAAAGGTGGCGTGATGAAAAATCTGAAGATTGGGGTTGGCAAAATGATCTTTCTATGGTCATGAGTTATCTTTCTAAACAACTGAGAAGGGATTCTATGATAACACTGCAATATTGTGGTGGCGTGGTTTCTCTTTTCATGAATTCTCTTGTAAAGTTGGTTAGGAACAGGATCCTCAAAATTATTTCTAACTTTTAAACGTACTCGGCAATTGATTGGTATAGCTGGTTTATCAACTTAGTATGCTTGGAATAGATTTGAAGTATAGTTTTGATATGACATAATAGACATGATGTTATATAGTCATGATCTAAAATAAAGACACTGATTTGCAAATTTCATTGTTGAATGTAGGAAAGAATATTGACATTTTGCGGGGTATTTTTGTCAGTTATTATGAGGCAATTGTTGTTATGTGCACCTTAGACACTATACAGTTCTGTAATAAATATACTCATGGTGGTTTTGGTGGATGCTTGATTATTTGAAAAGTTAGCTCTGTGTAGTGGCAATCAGTGGTATCTCATGTATTAGAGTTGTCATTATACTTGAGGAAATTTTATTATGTTTATGTATTGGAATGTCAGATGAAGAAAACCTGAAAAGATTCTGCCAAAGTCTCTTCTATTGTTCGTCCCACCAGACTATGGGACAATTACGTATTTTGGTATTTGAGACTTCTTGCCTGAAGAATATAGAATTAGTCTGGAAGATAGGATATAGTACCGGCCTTTGGGGTTTTGCTGATAAATTGCAGAGATGATCCAGTAAGATGAATTTCCAAGATGCATTTGGGAATCCTGCAGTGAGTTGCTGTATATGTTGCTTTTCAAGGGCTTTATAGCTTGATGCTCAGAAATCACTTGTTGACTTGATAGTCTTGACGTTAAAATTGCATATCAAGGTGAAGTGGACATTCAAGCTTGTAAGCCTTATTCAGATAGAGCGACGTTACCAGCATACTCTTTACATATGTTAGATTGTGTGCTAGGTGTGATGTGGAAAGAAACCCCATGTTTGTGAGCTGAGTTATATGAGCAATCTCTATTTCGTTGGTCTAACACATGGGCTAGCTAGTGACTATGGTTGAAAGTCTTTTGCAATGTTATTTATTTATTTATTTATTTTTTGGTGGTGCAAAGCAGTTATTTGGAGATTTAGATTGAGATATATTGATGTGGTAGGATACTTGCTATGGATCTCATGGTCAAATCTGGTAAGCTTACCTGGAAGGATATTTTTCCTATTTTTACAGTGAGGTGAGAAGAGTTCCCATGGAATTAAAAGATCAATAGGAACTGTTGGTAATATGCAGGTGTTCCTTATCTAAATTGTTCAGGCTGTACTGGTATTGGGCTTTTCAGGTATACATATACATTATTGCATGTGCGCACGTCTGTGCGCGCTTATACACATATTGGCCTTATCATGGCTGTTTTTTATTTTTATTTTTGGTCAACTTATCATGTCTATTTGGGGACTGAATATTGAAATCTTTTCTCCCCTGCTATGAGTTGTTGTAGCTCAGATGCATTTCCCAAGATCGGTTGGGAAGTTGTAGGTTAACCGTCTTTATATGATATTCTTTGATCTTTAGCACTTGTCAAGTCTCCTTTTTGAAACTCAATAACAGTAATAGCTTCTCTATGCCAATAACAGCATGTCCTTTGATTATCTTAGTGTCTGATTCATGGGATTGATTCAACCAGTAAGCCGGAACTGCTTAAGGGTAACCTTGAATTATCTAGTTTGCTTAATGTTTTAATGTATGAATAGTGTGAACTTTGTGACTTTTACAACCTTAATCTTGCCCTTTATAAGATGAAATGGAGATTCAATGAGTGCAGCAGAATATCTAGTTACCAACCAAATTGGAAAGCATACTAAATGTCTGAGGAGAAGACCCTGGGGGCTCCTGTCCTTTCTTTGTTTGGTAATTAAGGGGCCACATGTGACTTACTTTGTGAAATCCCTTCCTTGAAGCAGATCTTAGTGATAGGAGCTTGGATCAGGTAACGTTTGAGAGAACTGTCGGGAATTGATAATATCTAGTACTAGAGAGCAACCAGACGGATGGATGCAAGTTTGGTGAATTAGGTGTCTTAGGGAGAGTAGACATCTAGAGCTTTCTGGAATGCAGTAGATGCCTACCTGAGTGTTATATAGGTGATGCATGTCTTTTGCCTTTTCATATAGTGTCTTAGCATTTTTGTCATGTCCAGAATAAACCTTTAGCAACTCCCTCCCTTCCAAATACAAAAGAGCGTTTCTCCAGTGAGATCCATTTTGTCCTTGAAGGACTTGAAAGGAGATAAAAGAGTTGTGCGTTTGTGTAGATTTTACAGCATTTTTAAGGTAGATGCTTAGTTTTCATGGTCAAGGGGAAAGTATCTTGCGTGCACTCTTCTCTTGGATCTTATTCTTCTAATTATTTCATGAGTTGGTTTGCAACCAGCAGCGTTTTCGCTTTTGAAATTCTTTGAAGCCTCAATTGACCGGGAGTCTATAATTTGGATGTTGGATTGTTTAAGCTACTGTTTTGAATTTGTGACTCGTGATTCTGTATCCAATAATAAATGGTATATGTAGTTTCCCATCTTCTGTTGTGGGCTGGAGGTTTCTTATGCTGAACTAATTCATAAAATTTGCTCTAAATGATGTTTTCCTGATATCTTGAAGATGGTTTTCCTTGGTCTTGCAGATGCATACCTGTTTCACTTTTGCTGCTGATCCTGATTTTCTGGAGAACGACATACGTGTTAAGCCAGATCTTGATGGTCTTGGCGCTCTTGGCGATGCTGGCTGGTACTGCATCCGGTCAATTCTGTGGGCCAACGATTATGAGTTGCCAAAGACCGTGACGGCTGTGCGTGGGCCCGTTTTAAATAAGGCAGGGGTCATCTTATCCTGTGGGGCTTCTCTATACTGGGAAGATGGAAAGGTAGCGACCTTCCATTGCTCGTTCGTATCTCATTTGACAATGGACATCACAGCTGTCGGAACAAAGGGGACTTTGCACGTCCACGATTTCGTCGTCCCATTTCAAGAGAGCGAAGCATCTTTCTCTGTAGCTTCTGAATCAGGTTTCGACGAGCTGGTGACCGGGTGGGTCCCCAAGCCGGCGGAGCATTTAGTCAATACTAGCCTTCCCCAGGAGGTTCTGATGGTGAAAGAGTTTTCCAGCTTGGTTGGTGCCATTAAGGCTGAAGGTTCGCAGCCCGAGATGAAGTGGCCGATCATCAGCAGGAAGACTCAGCTGGTGATCGATGCCGTCAAGCTGTCAATCGAGAGAGGATTCGAGTCCGTCGAGGTTGTTGGTTGAATATTCTGTCCTTGGGGTTTCATTTGTACTTTGTTCCTAACTCTCTGCCGTTGGCGTGGTTCGTTGAATAAGGAATTTGTTGGCTTTAATCAATGAAAACTTGTTGCTTGAAATATTTCAGAATTGGAAAAAACCAAAAAAGAGTCGTGTATAACGTTGGGCTTAAGTCCAACGGACCATGACAATTGAAAAATAATCCTATGGCTTTTCTGTAGTAGAAAATTGCATATGATTTTCTTTTGTGTGTGGATTAAACTCATGGTATATGATTGATTCTCCACATCATCGTGTGGATTAAACTCCTTATTGACTCGCGTGTCGCTTGATTCACGAGGTTAATGGATTATTTTGTAACAAATGAGTAGTTTATCCATAAGAAAGAAAAGGTTTAGTAAGTAGAATTAGATATTTTAATCAATAAATGCATGGGATTTCATTTCATGACTTGGAGCTTCCTATGACGTTCGAATGTAAGGCGTCATAAGTCTGTCGGCCTCCGCATTTTACCCTCGGAAATTTCTAATGTATGTTTGCACGTCATTTGATTGATGAAGAATGCGACAAGCTCTTTGCATTTTCCTATTCAAAGATGCAACGAAGGAAACCATTTGCTTGATATGTACCATAAATATTAAGTTGAGGTGTATTTTCTAAATCCAGTTCTGAGAGTTTAGACATGTTTATGGTTACATTTGCAAACCAACGTGTTATTGAAATTTTTTGGAAGTACCCCTACCTGGCTTGAAGATGGCGGATATGAGGCGAGTCCGAGACGAGGCGAACTATGGCCGGCCGCCATTCATCCTCTCCAGGCCGTGATCCTTGGGACGAGCTTGAACCAAACAACCAAGAGGACTCACCTGCGAAGAACAAGAACAAGCGAGAGAACACAGAAACCGCCGGAAATTGAGAGAGAAGTCGGGAGAGGGAGGACGCCGGAGAGAGAGGTCGTCGGACGGTGGTGGTTGGTCGAGAGCCGGGTGAGGCAAAGGAGATGGAGCCGTGAGTTAGTCGAGAGGGAGTCCCCCGACAGATGCGTCTTTTCTTGCCTTCTCCCCGTGAGAGTCCAAATAAAAATATAAAAGAGTCCCCTTTTCCTTTTTAACCTCAAAACCCTTCGAAGAGTAAAACAGGCCTTTTCTTTTTTGTCCTATTTTGCTGCCAGCCTCCAATAAGCTAGAATAACCTAGGTTTTCATTTAGGATTTTGTGCATTTACACCACTAGACGCGATCGTGAGAAGGGTCATCTTAAGTTAATAGATCGTGGGGTGCCGAATGTCATACTCTAAATGATTGATCGGCTCCAAAGCTTATAATTTCTTTAATCGGATCCAAGATCATGTAATTAAATCAAATGTCTACAAATGATTAGGAACTGATGAAATTTTGATTTTCTTTTTTTGTCAAGAAATGAGTCTTCTCGAATTTTTTTAAACTTTAATTGTTAGAAAAATTTAAGTGTAAACAATAATGAAACATTCCATAATCAAAATAATAAATAAAATACTGGAAAAACTAGGATTATGCATGAGCAAATGTTACATTTGGTGGATTGGATAAAACTCTAGATATGATAATTTTTATCCTATTCGCTATTTGGAGTGATGCGAAGTTTAAATATGATAGGATATAGTTTGGATAAAAAATTCAATTTATGAGGTGGGATAGACCCGAATAGGATGTCTAATTTTTAAAAAAATAAAAGAAAAATGTGAGCCAAGTCCAAGCTATCCTGAAGCTTCTCTCTCACACAAGCTTAGCCGTCGTTAAGTCCATTCATCCTCTCACCGCCAACCACCTTTGCAATTGCCATTTCATCGCTGTCTCGCACCATTGTCACCCTCTCTCATTGTCGTACTCGCCAGGTTTGTATCTCTCAAACGATTTCTCTTCTTGCCACCACTGCCCTCAATCTCGATTGCCATTGCCCCAGACAATCCTTCTAGCTTTGTCACGCATAGCGGCAAGCACATCTGAGGGATCGGCTTCGAACACCAACAAGCCAAGGTAGACACGAGGGCAAGAATCGAGCACTGACGAGCCGAAATCTAAGATTGGTGCTTGATTCGAGCCCTAGATTCTGTGTTATTGTACTTGTTGCAATTTCGTTGCTAGCATCATTGCTTAGAGGAAAATTTGTCCATGGATATTTGCTGAAATTTGAAATTTTGTAGAATCTTCAAGTAGAGAATAGATGATCCATATATATATATATATATATCAAATATGGATGCTTCAACCATGCTCCGCATTCTAGTTTGGTTGAGGAAAGCCTAAAACTTTTGGTTCCTCCTTCTAGATGCTTGGACGGCACAAGTTTATGATGACCATATGTATTGGAATGGAGGTAGGACAATGGAGGTGGATATTCCAGACGGCGAATGTGGTTGTGGCAGGCCTGAGAAGAAATCATAATTAGTTTTCCCCACTCTAATAATCAGAATTTTTTTTCCAAATCTCAAAATATTAATTTTTTATGTTTTACGTTTGATCCAATTTTGTCCATGTATATCCGGATATTACCAAACGTTATATAGGATATATCAAATCTTATCCTATCTGACCTTATCTTATTTAGTAAGATTGCTTAGATGATTAAACGCAGCCAAGTAGTAAATGGATCCCTATTGGTCACTTATCGAGACAAGGGTTTTGCTAGCTTAGACTCAGGAAGCATATAATGTATGCGACTATCATCCATGAATGTCATGGTAAGCGTGACTAATGCATGAACTAAGTAAATACGAAATAAATTGGGATCGATATCAAATTAGTGCCCCGCCCTCTCACTCTCAGTCTCACTTGCTCTCTTTCTCTCTCTTATCTCTTCGAGAACATCGCCAAGAAGAAGAATGTCGGAGACGGTCATCAAGTTCGGGATCCTGGGCTGCGCCGAGATAGCGCGGAAGGTTGGCCGAGCCATAGGCCTCGCCCCCAACACCACCATCGTGGCTGTCGGCAGCCGCTCCGCTGAGAAGGCCGCCAAGTTTGCCTCCGACAACGGCTTCCTACGACGCCATCCTCGACAACCCCGAGGTCGATGCCGTGTACGTGCCCCTCCCCACTAGCCTCCACGCCAAGTGGGCCGTCCTGGCCGCCCAGAAGAAGAAGCACCTGCTTCTGGAGAAGCTGGTGGCCGTGAACGCCACCGAGTTCGACAAGATCGTGGACGCTTGCGTCGTGACGGCCTTGGGCGGGCCTGTTTTCAATAAGGCGTGGCCCATCTTCTCCTGTGGGGCTTCTTTTACTGGCAAGATGGAAAAGTGGCGACCATCCATTGCTCGTTCTTATCTCATTTGACATTGGACATAACTGCCGTCGGAACGAACGGGACTTTGCACGTCCCCGATTTCATCATCCCATTTCAAGAAAGCGAAGAGTCATTCTCTGTAACTTCGGAATCAGGGAGCGTCGGCAAGCCAGCCGAGTATTTAATCAGTACTAGTCTTCCTCAGGAGGCTCTGATGGTGAAAGAGTTTTCCAGCTTCTTTGGTGCCATTAAAGCCGAGGGTTGGCAGCCCAAGATGAAGTGGCCGATCATCAGCAGGAAGACTCAGCTGGTGATCGATGCCGTCAAGCTCTTGATTGAGAGGATTTGAGCCAGTGGAGATTCTTGTTTGATCATTTGGTCCTTGGGGTTTCATTTGTACTTTGTTCCCAACTCATTGCCGCTGTGGTGATTCCTTGATAAAGGAGTTTGTTAGCTTAATTTATGGAAACTTGTTTCTTGAAATATTGTCATGGTTAAAAAAAAGTGAGTCGTGTATAAAGCATGTGAGGCTTAAGTCCAACGGACTATGACGATTGGAAAACTATTCCTATCGTTATTTCATAGTAGACAATTGCATGTAGTGGATTAAAATCATGGTGTATGATTAATTCTCCACATCGTCGCGTGTAGATTATTATTGACTTGCGTGTCGCTTAATTCATGAGGTTAATGGCATTATTTTGTAACAAATGAGTAGTTTATCAATAAGGAAAAAAAGGTGTAGTATACCACCGCATGGCACTCAAGCTTTCTTCGACTAGTTCACCCCCTTATTGGAGCTGCCTAAATTCAGCCTTCCCCTCACCGATCACTCGCTCGCTCATTGGCCGCCCCCGATCGTAGAAAATAAACTTCAAGGAGGGCAGTGTTTCGTGAGAGAATGCCCAATTACTCTTCTCGTGTCGGATTTTGTTGGATGTAACAAATGAGGGAAAATATATGAGCCCCTTCTCTAGATTTAATGGCGGAAATCATGAACTCCTGGAAACTTCAAGGCATGTCTGGCCATCTTGGTCATTCCCTCATCCTATTGTGCCTTGAAAACTTTCGATTCATGATTACATTTTCGATCCTCTATAAACGTACTGGCTTTCATTTATAAAGACGTTCTGCGTTAATTGGAATTAACTGCTTTCGGGAGACTTTTTTCCATTGTCCATGTAATTTGGATGGCATCCGTATGCATTGGAATGTCCATAAGCTTTGCTCGGGGCATGAAGGCATGTCGAAGCTTGGTCGTGTTATGATGCTTGAGGGCCTTGAATGAGGTGACCAAAAGGTGGTGTTCGTCTCGATTTTTTTCAGCATAGTTGCTCATCTCAGTTGGATTTACAGGTTCCTGAAATGAACTTCTGGGAAAGGCCCTAAGACCGGTTTTGGTTGGAAAAGACAGTGTGGGAGATCTTTGTTGCGCAGAAGTTCAATTCACGGGGAGACAAAAGAGTCGATATATCATGCTCATGATCATTGTTATCCAATACAATATTTCATCTCACAGAAGTACATTACGCACAATATCATATAATTAAGTACATAGGACATTTAGAGAGATACATGTCCAAACACTGAGAAAAACATTACAGCATTACGTAATACAGCCTTACGTAATGTACGCCAGGATCCTTTTCTTTTCTCTCTTTGGCCAAAGTAAGCCAAGGATCCATTTATTCATTAAGTATAACACCACATACGGTACTCGGCTGCGATTTGGTTTAACACAGGAAACACAGTGGTCTTCGAGAATCCCTACTCATTTCTCCCGCCTCTCGGAATGGCTAGTGCATGAAGAGGTTTCTTCATCTCGCACGAAAGCTTGAGGAGCTCGGTGAGATCAACGGGGTGGGACTCGTGTTGGACCCAGTCGAAGCGACGCACCAATTCGGCCACCCAAAGGCCGACAGTCGCCAGACCCAAGTTCTTGCCGGGGCAGGACCGACGCCCCGCCCCAAAGGGTGCAAGCCTTAGGTCGACGCCCCTCACGTCGAAGTTGATGCTGCCATCGTCCAAGGCCGTGCCATCCAAGAACCTCTCGGGCCTAAAAGACAGAGGGTCTTTCCACACATTGGGGTCGTGGGTGATGGCCCACATGTTGACCATGGCCGTTGTGCCGGCGGGGACCACCATGCCATTGCTGAGGTGGACGTCGGACGTGGACAGCCTGGCCCATGATAGCAAGGGTCCGGGCGGGTGGACTCGCAGGGTCTCCTTCACCACGGCTTGGAGGTAGGGCAGCTTGGCCACATCAGCATCGTTGACGGTCTTGTCTCCTAGCACGAGGTCGAGTTCGCTTCGAAGCTTGGCCTGAGCATTAGGGTTCAGTACTAATTCGGCCATGGTCCATTCAGTCAACAACGCCACCGTGTCAGTGCCACGAAAAATCATCTCCTGCAAGCAAGATGAAGAATATAGAGATGTTAGCTCTTGCTGACGATAATTATCAGAGGGAAAAGAGGATTACAAGCAACCAAATCTAAGTAATTCTAAACAATGTAAAATATGCGTGATATGTTATGTACTAGGCAACAGAGCAAAGATAGTTTTATTGAAAAGTTCGTCATGATTTGATGAACATGACACGACATAAAATAAGTAGAATTAAAAAAAAAAAGACCAAATACAGAAAGTTGTTAATTTGTAATATTCTTGTTCGAAATTAAACAAGCTACTTATTGACAGTTATGGCATGATGTCAATGAAAAGATCATAATAACCATTTAGTATCTTCAAGATGGCATGGCAAGACCACCGGAACTCTCACTCGGATTGTTCAAGATCAGTTAGAAAGTTTTAAGTTTGGATGAGACAAGTATAAAAGTTTGCTAATGTACGTCTGTTTAAAAGTGATAAAGAGTAAACGAACCCATAGTATGGCGATGGTGTCATCTTCGCTCAGCTCTTCGCCACTGCTCAAAGACAACAAAACATCGATGAAGTCCGAACCATCGGAGAGATTCCCGGACTGCTTTGCTCGGTGTTCTTCAATGATGTTCATGACAAACTTTCTGACTCTAGGAACAAGAGCCGAGCAACGGACATCGATGCGAAAGGGGTCATAAACGAAACTCAGCCACGGAAGATAATCGGACCAGTTAAAAGCACCCAAGAGCTCGAACCCTTCTTTAACGATGTCCCGAAGATCATCGACTTCGTTGCTAGAGGCACTCATGTCATACCTCTTGCCAAAAACTGTCCCCATTATGTTATTAAGAGCCGCATTTTGGAGATGCTTTCTCAACACAACAACCCCTTCAATGAATTGTTCTTTCTCGACAGCTTCAATCATGAAGCCACAGTCCACCTGGCGAGTGGCTTCGTGAGCTGCAATGTGCTTCAGCCCAAAGAGGTGAGCGGAGGCTATCCTCCTCAGGAGCCGCCAGTATGCGCCTTCCGGCGTGAACCCGATGGCCCGGCCAAACATGAGGCTCTTCAAGGATTGCTTTAGGGGGCGGTTGGCAAAGTGGGGAGAGGTCAAGATCTCGCGGGCTATTTGTGGGTTCGACGTGACGACGGCTGGGGTGGGTCCGAGGCTAAAAGCCATGAGCTGAGTGGCAGCTCGGCGAGAGGCCATGCGAGCCAGGGTGCGATGAGGCAAGCCGTAGCTCAGGCCGAACAAGCTCCCGAAGAAGGGGAGGCTGCAAGGTCCGGGGATGGGAACCTTGCCTCTCTTGTTCAGGCCATTCTTCCACGCCAGGCCTCCGGGAGTGAAGGCCCAGCTCAGGATCACAGCAGATGTTGAAAACGCCACCAAAATGGCGACGAAAAGGATAGGATCAAACGCATGTTGGGTTTTCAGAATAGCAGGAAATGCAAAGAGAAGCCAGTTTGTATCGAAAGATGGATGCACGTCCATAGTGTTTACTTTGTGTATATGCTTGTGTTTAGGGTTTGCGAGAGGAGAGATTAGAGACATGGTATTTATAGGCGAGATTACGTGTGTTAGGAGGGTTTTGGTTGTGGAAAATCTTGTTATAAAAATGAAGGAACGGCGGATTTGCGTGAAACTGAAGTTAGATCTGCGTGCGGGCGCATGTGCTTATTACTTTAATAAGGTTTTAGGAAGAGAGAGTCAACTAAGGTCCGCAAAAATCAAGGTGGATTCCAAGTGAGTTTTTCTACGTTCAACTTATGGAACAGTATTATAACGCTTTTCTTCCCAACGTCTCTTGTTGGGTTGACACTCGTCCAATTTTTAGGAGTTTTGGTCCTCTCATTTGTTGACTATACCGTCGAAGAAGGGGACAGCCATGGATCTCTACGAAGAAGATTGAAACATTTGTTTGCACGAGAGAAACAAGACTAACCATGCTCATTATCCAAAAATCAGTTTACCATATAGTTTACAACAGCGATAGGACGTGCCCAGTTGAGTATTACATGAAGTGATTATATTCAAGCACCCAATGCAGATTATCATAGTTTATATTATGAAATCCAATCAATCTCCATATCTCTAACATTACTCGGTAAACATGCCTCCTTGTACTGGCAGGTGCTCTGCGGTCGATTATAGGAAATTACTTAATTACCTCTCGGCCAAATGGGAGTTGGCTTTTCGTCGAATAACATAGTGGTTGATTGATTATCATGTTCTTCCGGCGTATGTATACATCGCATTATGTGGAAAAAGTATTTTTATTTGACCTTCTGTGAACATAATATGGAATGCAAAGACGTGATTTTTATGTTGTTTTCTACATGATAATAAAGCAGGAAACGATCCAACTTTTATTTAGTGAATGTGGTGCATATGAATATGATTTTTTTTTTTCAGTGGGATAAAACCTGAGGTTAGGCCACCACTTGCGCAACAGCCGCGGCGTTGGAAGCGGTGAAGGGAAAGTAGAGCGAGAGAGAAAGCTCTAACGTCAAGGTATTCTAAAGGGATCCAACCTGGAATTTGAAATGATCCAAGTATGATATTAGGGCTAACCGAAATATACCAAATTGATAACAACCAGAAAAATTATAAAAAATATCTTAAATTTATTGGACTTTTGTCAATTAAGTCCTAAACCTTTAAACAATTTGTCAATTAAGTTCTTCCGGTCAATTTTGACTATAAATTACCGATGTGAACATCAATCGTGCTACGTAACAAGACTGGCTTATATGTGGTTGATTTCTACAATTTTTCTCTTTTATTTTTGTTGACACCTAAATTTTGACCTAACATATGGCTATATTTGCAGGCTGACTCGACCCTTAAGTAAAATTAGAAATTATGTTCAGCCTAATAAGGGACCATGAACCTCGCCCATAATATGAGGAAAGGGACAGATAAATTGCACACGGGAGGATAGAAAATTCGGAAAGAAATCAATTGGATACTAGGGGTCACAATTTTCACAAAGAATCTTCGGAGGAATTCATGGGATAAGACGGATGAAATGGAGGGAAGAAAATGAAAATATTTATGGCAAGTGTGAGCTGTGGGGACTTACAAAAGGAAGCTAATGAGTTGGAAAATAAGAGGGGATCAATCTAATTGGCTATGCAAGGAAGGTTGGAATCCTGGTCAGTCATTCTTGTTCTGATGGATATTCGGATTTTGGTAAATGAGGATCCGAATTTTTTATTAAGAATCAAGAGCCAAAAATCGGGTGAACAGGAAGGCGGGAAATTTGACAAAGGAAGGAATCAAAACGTTCGGGTCTAAATGGCTTACATGAAATAGGAAAGATTGAGCTGGCCACAAAATCGCGTACCAATTTGCAGACCATGACTTAAGGCAATGAGAAAAGGAAACTCAGAAAATTGCCCGTAGAAAGAGATGCATGGGGCCACTATAAAAGGAGGTCAACCTGAACACCTGGAGGCAGGAGGGAAGAGGGGAAAAATAGAGAGAGGTTTGTTTATTATCATTGTGGTTTTCCTCTATGAGTCTACGTTGTAGGAGTGAAGCAATCGCAAAGACAATTAGAGACCACGAATTCCTTCTTCTCGCTGAAGGTCCGATTCATCACTAAAGAGACTGGTCCTCTTGACATCCACTGTCGTTGGACATTGACCACTTTCATGAAGCTAAGTCAAGCATTTTCTCTTCTTCTTTTAGTTTGATTGTTTCCGATTCTATTCAAACTTTTGTAACCAGGCTTTCATTTAATGTCCAGGTTAAGCCTCGCAGAAAGAAAAGGAAAGAATTCAATTTCTTAATCATTGTGGGCTTTCACGCCTATTCCTCATCAGCGTCCCATTATCATTTTTTTATGGGAATACATGCACAAAGTCAAAACTTGGGATACCACAGAGAAGAACGTCCACCTTGAGGGACTCCAAGCTCGACACACAATACTCGAAGATACCAAAGAAATCACGCCGCTCGCTTGTCGTCACCATCTCCATCGAGAAGTCCACATCATTCCTCATCTACGAAGCTGCTACCACACTTGAAGGAGATCAACATCAGGCACAAACCCGAGGAAATCGTCAAGCAATATCAAGGGAGTTATCAATCCTCCATGAGAATTTCACTTTCTTTTCTTTCTTTAGAGTCACGTACAAGGGACACATGTCACGTCTAAGTGAACACTTGAAAATAAGAGAAGAAAGAGAGGCGTTTTCTGATTTTCTCCTAGCTTCACTTTCCTGACGTGGTTATTATATGAGTTGTCATGCTCGACCATAATATCCGATAATCGCAGACATCACCCAAGGCAAATCCAGCCCACTCCGTTGAATTTCCCAGCCTTATCCAGCAGTTCGTTATTTCAGTGCAATTCAGCGAACTTTAGCCACCACCGCGATCGGCACCAACTCGCAACGATTCCCACTTCAGCCGTGGCTAATTCACCTACACGCTGACTAGCCGCTGACCCATCATGAGCTCCTTGCCCGAGCCCCCTGCAGAGCCTTGCCGTGCCGTGCCATCTACATTGTTATCCATGCCGAATCGTGACCCATGCATCTGCTCGCTGCTCCGTGTTATGGTTAATCTGATGTTGACCTGAATGATTTGTCGTTGTTTTGTAGGTTTCGTCAAGAATAGCTATAGCACAATAAGCATCGTTGGGCCACAGTCACGGTTCATCCTCCGTCCATCGATTTGAAAGTAGAAGCAAAATTTCCAATGTAGAAACTTGTGGCAATGGATAGGGGGATACACTTGCTTAGCGCATCCAGATTCTTAAATTCCTTCGCAATTTATCTACTGCATTGATTGTTGAGTGCTCACTTGTCTGATCACTCATCACATGTTAGTGGCATAAAAAAATGAACAAAGACTGCATGCAAAACATTTTCGAAATAAAGAGAAAAGGTACAAGTCCCCGAACTCATGATTTTTGGTTCGCAGAAGTAAAATGTACTCCCACATTTTACTTGGGTGTCTAATCGACCCGAAACCGATTAGTGGCGGCTCCAATAGGTAAGATAAATATCATGGTTGAATCGAGTACCAAGTTGTGATTGGTAGGACTTGGGAGAGTCCGTGCTAGGCACTGTGCTTAGTAATCCATGAACCTCCTTCAAGAGGGTCGCGACAATTTTTCATTCATTTAGTTTGCGGCCCTCATTGGCTGCAAGTGAGGTGACCCTCACCAATATTTGGGTAGGCCTTATCAGCCGCGGCAAGGAGGTAAGGCTGATGCCGACATGGATTTTTTTATGAATTTTTTTTGATAATTTGTTTTGGGTATTTTCCTTTCCATTCTTTAATTTTTGGGATTGGAAGTCCTAAACTAGTCACAAAAGTGCAAATTAGTCCTAAAACTTTCAAAAAATATAATTAAATCTTAAAACTTGTTATAAAAGTTCAATCAAGTCCTAAAACTTGTCAAATTAATCAAATCAAGTCTTTTTATTGATAAAACTTTTTGAAAGTTTTGGGATTCAATTGTACTTTCATGATAAGTTTTATGACTTAATTGTACATTTTGAAAGTTTTAGGACTCGATTGCATTTTCGTGACAAGTTTTGAGATTTAATTTTACTTTTTAAAGTTTTATGACTCAATTACACTTTCATGACAAGTTTTAGGATTTCTAGTATACTAATTCTTTAATTTTTTTTTACTAAGGGCTGGCAAGGGTCATCGGTCACAAGCGCACACCCTCATTGTGGCCGACGAGGGCATCGAGCAAGGGTTGTGATGCCCTCACCTCGACAAAAACTTGTATGATTCGGTAGGATGCAAGTCCTTAGATTCTCAAAACATGATGAGTTTGGTCTAACAAGTATCCATGCGATGTTCACTTCTGCTGCTATCGCTTCCATTCGCACACAGTTTTGCACTTTTCAGCCGACCTACCATGCCATAATTGGGACAAGTAGAATCCATAGAATAACTTTCCTCGATTAAAAAAGTCCATACACGTTGCACCAACACCAAGGTCGGGCATTTGTGCCCATGAATGTCGGATCCCGACCTCGCGCAACGAGCCGCCCCCACAAGCCTTCCCCCCTTGGGGTCATATAATTTGAGCGTGTATTGGGGCGGGAGGCCGGTGCGAAGTGGGCATTAGTTTAAGCCGGAACGCGTGCGCTTACCCACGCCACAAGTCCCCAACACACGTGGGTTCACACCGACGAGGTTCCTACTCATGCACGTGCAACGCCCCGCTTTCATCGCTGGTCCTAAGATTTATCTCGAGGCTCGAACGGCCCATGAAGTCGAAGAGAGATCTTTCCATACCCTTTTTGATCCTCGAAATACTCCTGGAAGCTCGAGAGGACCGTGCATCTTCCTAGTCCCAACAGACGCATTGTTAATTAGCGTTGTGTTCATACACGGAAGGTCGTATTAGGATTAGGGTTTTTTTGTGTTTTGGGAAGAGATGATCTCGGAAGGTGAGCGATTCGCCTCGGTTTTAGATGCTAAATCGAGCCGGTGTACTTTCATTCTTGAGGTCGAAACGATTCATGCTCGACTACAGTGTACGGGCATTATGTGTAGAAATGCGATTGCGCCGGGTCCTTTTGCAAGTTACATAGGTCCTTGAAGAGCACCGCGATGACTAACCATTCGTTTTCGTTTATCGAGCAATCCTTGCGATGAAGAAACGCGACTTAGGGTTTGGTTGAAGTAAGTGGAGTGGTCACGCCGCTAAGGGTTTATTGGTTTTGGCGAGTGAAGGAGGCTGTGGGGAAGGGTCTACAAGTTTCTTGGACCGCTCTTGCAAACGCCATGCGTGACCTGCAAAATGCGTATGCGAGCGAATGAAATCCACGACATGTTAATCCACAGTAGCTTCGCATCCTGACTTTGAGTCGATTAAAAGCAAAGAAAGAAGGGCTTGGCGCAAGCCAGCTACACTTTTACTCAACCAAGACATCATGGGAATTAGCAAAAAGCAAGACCCTAGGTGTCTCTTGTCCCGATGACTAGGTGGACGTGTCATCCTGTGTTTCTCAACTAGTTAGATGAATCATTCACAAGAGTAAGAAATTTTACTCGACTCTAGAAGAATGTTATTTGGGGCAACCCGTGCTTGTCCTCCCTAGGAGGTCCACATTCCCAAACCCAAGTTGTTTGATGAATTATTGGGAAGACAAATCTCACTCTTTAATATCCCTCAAAGAGTGGATGGCTTGTACTTCGATCCATCATTTAAAATCTGATGGGATTTCTTTAAAGAGTGCAATGCAGTACTTAACTAATTAAGTGAAAAGTATTATAGTGGCGGTGGATCAAGCAATCCATGAATCAATTTGTGACTTGAAGATCACGTGTTCGATTTTCCAGTTCTCGGGAGATCTTGATTAATCCGAAAAGGATAGCTCTACATTTAGATGCAGTTTCATTCTTGGACTCTTCACACGCTTTGTAATGGGGCAAAATTGATGGGCTCGCCATTGGAAAGTTTTGCAAAGACTGAATTTGCGTCCTTAAACCGAGCCTTCTCGTGTGGATTTTCAAAAGTTTGCCACCGCTTTATACCCCCACCTTTTTTTTTTTTTTATAAAAAATAAAGTGCGTGGCTAAAAACTATCTTTTTTATATTTGACTTTTCTTTTGATATGGCTGATGATATACAAGACTGAAATTTTTTTGTAATATATATCAAAGAGTGCTGTCAAAACACTAGTTCAAATTGGATAGATGACATGGTATGAAAAATGAACATGAATTTTTAAAATTCATGAGATATAAGGTGATGAATAAGATTAGAACTATTGGCCTTCTAAAGTTGGTAATATCATATAAGAGTTGATAATTTCAATGAAAGTTGGTTTTCAGATATGACTTAACTAATGTTGGTAAGCTATAACAGATTGGAAACTTCATAACGTTGGTAAACAACTTAAATAAAATTTGTATAAGAGTCGGTGACTTTAATAAACTTGATAGGTTATTGGGTTAGTTGGTAATTCGGAGTCGATCAAATAAATATTGGTAATTGGTTCAAATAAAAGTTAGTAACTTAAAACTAGTTGGTAATTTCATTGAAAAAATTGGTAAGTCACTCAAATCAAGATTGGTAATTTCATTCCAAAGTTGGTAATTTAACGCGGTGCCAAAGAACTCATAATTTATTGAATTATTGGTAAGTTGTGAACAATGAAATGAACGAATGATAATTTAATATAAAAGTTGGCAACTCATTAATAAGTTGTCCGACAAGCAATATATAGGTAATTATTTTAACCAACTGTATTTCAAATTTACCAAGGTTTCGAGAAAGCTATCCACATGGACATGTCATAATTAGATGTTTTTATGAGGATACATTCCGACAATATTTAATGCATTAGGGAGTAAAAAAAAAACCCTTAATCAAAGAAAAAGTCACGCAATTTTAAAAAGAGTCTAGTCAGCTCATCTCTGTTATATTATATAGATATGTGTACCACATCGAGAAAACCATAAAAAAAATGAACAGATCATTCCTAAAATGTCGCCGTGATCAACGAATCTCATTTTAGACATTCTCTTAGGT
This sequence comes from Corymbia calophylla, assembly GCA_014182845.1. Classification (NCBI taxonomy): domain Eukaryota; kingdom Viridiplantae; phylum Streptophyta; class Magnoliopsida; order Myrtales; family Myrtaceae; genus Corymbia; species Corymbia calophylla. The sequence goes on along the minus strand of CM024698.1, from coordinate 21,953,327 downwards.
ACGATGGTTTCGGGTCATAAATTTTTCTGGGAAAGTAGATCAGAATGGCCTAGAAAATTTGGGGCCCAGTTCAAATGGGTCGTAATGGGTGATAATAAGCGGACTCAATTTCAAGCCTAGTAATTGCATAGTTCGTGCACAAACCCGCGGTGCAGCACCTAGGCGACCCAAGTACTTCAGCCATGCCAAAACCTAGATTGAAGCTGAATTTCCTAGTTCGCAAATTGAATTTGTTGCAGGTTGATTTCAGATTCTTCATATAATCTTACGGGCCATGTGTTTTGGTTTCTTAATTTTCGTATTTTGCTTTCATTTATAATCAATTAAACTGACTAACTTATTTTCTAATTCATTCACAAGAATGGCGACCATATAATTGGGTAGCAAAGGCCCACCGTACCGGCACTCTCCCTACTAACTGGGCTTTTAGGCCCCCACACCCCCTTTTGCTTATTTTATGTTTAGATTTCGGAAATGATTGTAGTCCACCACTATGCTAATTCGTAATGAAGTCTTTTTACGACCAAAAAAAAAAAAAAAATTCTTAAACCTCCTTTCAATTGTGCCGATTTACTTTTAAATCTTTTCATATTTTGCTAATTTAGCCCATTTAGCCAATTCGATGCATTTGAGTTGCAGCCCTCTATGTTGGTTGCATATGAACAATGACTATCTTATGTGACACGATCGACTTTAACGTGAATATTATTCATTTTATAATTTTTATTAATTTGTTGGTTTATTCTTTTCTTTACCTTTTTATTTGGGATGAAGGCCAACAAAGGTCATTGGTTGACTCTCATGGGCTTTAGGCATCGTGGCCCTTGCTAGATCAAGGTGAGGGATGTGCACCCTCGCTTTGACTAGCGAAGATGTCATGGCCCTTGCCCAGTGCCAGGGATGGTCGTTGGCCTTCAGTCCAAAGAAAAAAGAATAAAGAAAAGAAAAAACCAAAAAATTATTAAAAATTAAAAAATATTAAAAAAAATGTGTACGTTAGTGATTGGCCATGCCCTATAGAATTGCCAACATTCACGTCGGCGGTTTTTGGCCTAAATCAATCGGATGGATTTAATTGACATGATATAAAAATGTTTTGATATAAATTGGCACAAAATTAAAAGATTTAGTATCAAATAGTTATAAATGTAATTTGTTAAACACTTGTTTGATACTTTTTTCCCATAGAATTGGTTGTTAATAAGTATTACCGATAGTTAGGTAACCAATAACATTGTGATGAATAGACATGTACGATAAGATCAATCTATGGTATGATAGAATGCACCGAATGAAGTTCTTGCCGCAATGTTACATCTAATTAGCTATTCAAGATTGGTAAGGTAACTTATGTGACCATTATCAGAAAAAGAAAATGATTTGATCACAAACTCAGATGAAATCTTCTTCATCTCATTATCGACGAGTGCGATTCTCTATCTAAGATACTAATTAATCGAGATGAGGTCGAGTTGTCGCACGGCGGCATGTAAGCCGGAGGAGGGCGGAGACTCGTCGCCACCGTGCCCCCGTCCTTCACGATGAACACCGTGTCCATGCCCCACGTCATGTGCCGGTCCAAATGACAGTGCATGTACCATACACCTATACATATAGCATTTGAAACAAGCGTTAGAACGATAAAGTTTAGTACACATATAGCTCAGAAAATGTGCATATTTTGAGGCATGATCAGTGCATTTTTACCTGGATTGTCCGCTACAAATCTGATGGCAGCCCATCCGCTCTTCGGCACGGCGACCGTGTTCACATACGGAGGGTCGACCAAATTGTACCCTAGAGGGTCGGTATCGACGTCGAAGTCCCCGATGCCGCTACCCACGACGTAAAAAGCATAGCCGTGCAAGTGCATCGGATGAGCCTCCGCCGCGTCGATGATGTTCGTCCCCTGGAACACTATCTCGATCGTCTCGTTGAAGTCGAACACCTTCACGACCGTTCCTTTCGTCGGCACCGAGATATTCAGCGGTAGATCGTCCCCTGTGAAATTGTACAGAATCCCGGGGAAGTCCGGGAAATTCGTGCTGTAAATATCACTAATGTTCCTGCAAGATGAACATATCTATAATTGATGTATCTTTTGTGAGATTTATATATGTACACACCGCGGGTCAAATGGAATTTAAAATTACCTATAATAAGCTTGTAGTATATCAATCGACGGGTTGACCCAGCTGAAATTGTTCAGGCTCGAAACCAACCTGTCCCCGTAAATTCCTCCGCACGAGCTGTTTGGGCAAATCAGCACGCCCATGGATGCCAACACGAACATGCGCGTCGTCACGTTCTGCGGCACGTTCACGGGGTGCTCCTCCGTCGCTAGGCTCCTGAGGTGGTCCGTGAACACCACGGCCGCGACGTTGTCCTTGTAGGATGGAAGAGCCGACGGGAACGGGATCTTTTCCGGGGCGCTGTAGTTGCCCCGGTACTGCAAAATCGCCGTCACGTTGCTGTGGTCGTAATTGGTGACGTCGAGCCGGTCGCTGGAGTACTGCCGTGCCGCCATGTAGTAGTAGCTGAGGGACTGGTTTGCAGTGACCAGAACGTCCATCGTTTGGCCTGGCGTCATCATGACGTAGGCGGTGTCTATCGGTTTGAGGTACGCCCCGTCCATGCCGACCACCGTAAGGTTGTGCCCGGCAATCGAGAAGAAGAGGTCCGCATTGAGAGCCGCATTAACCATACGCAGCAGATATGTCTTCCCATAATCGACGAGCACGCGATATGCGGTCTCTGCAACGTAATTACTTGTGAAAGTCATGACCGACGTCAACAAAAGGGTTTCTTGCTCGAAAGTTAAATACCGGCACAATTACTTGTAAAAGTTGGATTAGTAACTTGGTCAATTCAATCTTTTACCGTTCGAACATGCGCACATATCTCCCGGTTCGCCATTGATCGTGTAGGCATCGGATCGAGGCGTATCTGAGCCAGTCTCCATTGCTAACTCCAGCAATTCCCTCATGCTCTCCTTGTACCAGCAAGCTGCAACCGATCGCGAATTACATCAGCACGCACTTGCAAATGCAAACCTTGATTCAACGATTGAGAAAGAGCAACAGCGTATTGACTAACTTGTAATGCATAAGGTAATCACCGAACGGTTGGATACAAAATTCAACAAGTCAAAAGACGAAATCAGTCTGACCGAATAAAATAAAAAAAAAGAAAAGAAAGAAGAAGAAGAAGACAAAATCGGATGTATCGTTCAGAGGAAGGTTCGGAACTTTTAAGACTTTTCTTCTTGTCTGTTAGATTTTTCTGCTAGGTCCTCTACTCCTACTCTGTTTTTCTTATTTCGCAGCTATTGTTTTCAGAACAAGCACGTGCAATTGAGCTCATGAGTGCAGGGGTCAACTGTTTTAGGCTCTATATAAATTTCACCTAAAATTTAGAACCTACCTATTAAAATAAATTTCTCATTTTTTGAAATTTGAAACCTATTCTACATATTCTGAAACCTAGAACCTATTCTACATATTCTGAAATCTAGAACCTATTCTTTCACAAGTTTCATGGTCTATCAAAACTCCATATGTATTAATAATCAAATAATTACGTTGAATTATTACATTTAATGACGACCACTTACTACTAATTCACTGACCACAATTTATATTTAGACATGAAGAATATGAAACATTAACAAAGTAAAAGTCTTAATCATAACATGGAAGCTCTGAATAGCGGTTCCATGTCATATACTTATTATTGGACGCCATAGAACGTCACAATATCGAGTGCAGATATAGATAAAAAAAAAAAAAAAAAAAAACACAAAAACTTGTTTTAGATCTAGGTTTCAAGTTTCAAGTTATAGGTTCTACCTACGTAGAATCTAGAACCTACTTGTCAAAATAGATTATCCAATTTTTGAATTGGAATTTGTCCTGCATACCTTGGAAAATAGGACTGGACATATTCTTACCAGTCCCGTTCTTCGGTTGCAAGCTCTACCCTATTATTCTTGGAAAAGGCCAAACTCGAGTTCTTATATTTGCATTCATGACAGTCAACACAAGTCTGCTTACCCTTCCAGTTTATATACTTTTCTCATCACGCCAGCCGAGAACTCATTTGAAATGATTATCATGAGTCCGTAAGTGGGTCCAAAACCAAAAAATATACGTACCAAACACGAGGACTTCCTCGTCGTCGGGCTTCGGATATGGATAAGTGGTCCCTTCCCTCGGCAAAATGACTATTGCGCCGTGGACGGTGGCACGCGTCCAGTCGCTGTGGGCGTGCCACCACAGGGTTCCTTCTTCATTCGTGAACTGGACCTCATAGGTGAAGTTTGCTCCCGGGGCGATTGGACATTGCGTGATGTACTCGGGACCGTCGGACCATGGATTTCGAGGCTGCTTTACCCCGTGCCTTCATGAACGGCAATAAATTCGATTAAATTAGCGTCCGAGTTTGGAAAAGAATGTAGAGATAGTATATGATATCAACTATGCCAATACGTCAGCCTCTGAACTCGGAAGTCAAACTTCAACGGTCGTCTAAGACATACGGTTTCCCCACAAATATATCAATAAAACAGTATCGATTTTCCCAAAAGAGAGAGTGCGTAAAACAAACGATTAACAAGTAATGCCTTCAAAGCTAACGTGAATATGACTTTAAAATGTACTCTTTCTTTCCTGAGGAGATGAGCGAAAAGAAGTTGGTTTATCAGCTTTACCAATGGAGGGTGACGCCGTAGTAACCGTGGTTGTAAACGTTGACGAACACCGTGTCTCCTTTATGGACCCTTATCTCCGGCCCCGGGAAGCTGCCGTTCACCGTCAACACGCTCTTGGTCACGCACAGCTTCGTGAAATTCTGTTCCTTCAGCTGCATCGCATGCCGACATTGGGGTTATGCGCATTTAAGCTTCGGCACAAATATGACGCTGAGAAAGGAAAAAGAAGGAAAGGTACAAGTCTTATGCAAGTTCCTTTTCTCAGAGCTGTTTGCCGACTGATCGATGATCAGTCCGCAAGGAAATGAAGGGTGGGTTGGATAACGTGATTTCGTTTTTAGTTCACGTTCTTCTGCTAATTTTAGAGGAAACTAAAGCCCGATCGCAAATTCACGTATTGGGAAAACCATTCGGGAAGAGCGTGCGTCTAGCGATACAAATAGAGACACATACAGACACGTATGAGGAGTCGAACCCCGCATCTCTAACTTGTCATAGGGGTCGATCAGCCTCCCGACACGAGCCCAAATAGAAAGAGAGAAAAGAAAAGATTGCATTGCCAATCGACTTTAAAATACTCACAACGAAGTCGTAGAAGTGAATGGTGCCACGAGCCAAGGGAAGGAGCAGCACGTTGAGTGCAAGAAGGCGAAGAAACACTTGGGTTTGGAACACGTCCATGTCCCCAAAACAATAAGAGGTCCTGTACTTTGCCTTTTTGCGAAAATCCTGAGTTTCCTCGCAGCGCAAAGCAATCGATCACAGCATTCAGTAGGCTCTCACTACTGTCAACTACAAGCTACTTGCTTATTTAAAAGGCAATTGGGCCTGCTTCAAAAGATTCTGATCTCCGTAATGTGCGAGGAATAGTCGACGGGGGGTTCTCAGCTTACATTCAAATCCATCCACCTCGTGGTAAACCCTAGCGTGTTTGTGCGGGTGCTGTGTGCTCTTTCGTGCGGACTGATAGTTGGCGGTCGCTGGCTACATGGGGATAAGCATAACCTGAAGTATCCATTGCTATTATTCTCCTCATTTTTTTGCTCTCCATTGTTATTTTTTTAATGCTTTCTCCGTCCACGAGCAAATATACAATTCAAATCACTCACATTATACGATAGACATCGATACTTACAAAGAGTGATAATCTATTATATTCATTCGAACTCGTTCAGTTTGACCTACTTATGTATTCAAATGTTATAAGGTCAAATATAATATATCGCGCATCGTCATCGATGCGTGCCCCATCCATGATAAGTGGACAAAACCTCCAACGGCTTGATGCAGAGAGATCCAAGGGTTGAGTCCGAAAACCCTGATCAGCTCGTGTCGTAATTAGCATCCATGGATTAAAATAATATTGCATGATTGCATTACTTTTTCTAGCAGTGGATCTGAAACCTATAGAAAGCTAAGTGATGCTTACCATGATTTTTATGTGAAACTCTGGCAAGATAGGGTTTTCCTCTCTGTCTTTGTTTGTCAAACAAGTCCTATACGATTCCCCGGCCAAGAAAAGGACACATGAAAGGGCCTCCACGCCCTCACCGACTAGAGTTGTAAATGAAAAACAAAGAAAAGAAAAGAAAAAAAAAAAAAAGAAAAGCTATAAAAAGAAAAATTAATAAAAAAATGGAAAAAATTAAAATCTTATCATGTAAATGCCAGCCGTGCCACATAGGAAAAATATATGACTTAATTGATACAATGAAAATGTTTAAGACTAAATTGACAAAAATATAATAATCTTAGGACTTTTTGAACAGTTTTTCCCGTTCCTTGGATGTAGACAACAAAGAAGTTCGAACTTAGGCACTTGTCATTGATTAATCATTAAAAGAAATAATGACATGGTGAAAGTCAGTTGAGAACTTTTCCCTCCTCTTGAATTGTCTTTCCTCAATATCTTTGGGAGACTTCCTTTGCTTTTATCTTTCAAAGTATACCGAAAGTTCTCAGATTTGTCATGAAAGTACATATTAAGTTATAAGACTAATAAAAAGTGTAATTAAATTCTAAAACTTATCAAATTTTTGGTATGTTAATTCCGTCCAATTAAACTAACGAAAAATATTGACGTGGTTTTTATTAGCATTTTCTCTCTCCTACGTGGCACATTAACCTTACTAATATTTTCAAAATTATTTATTTTCCACAAAACAAATGCAATGTAAGTGAAAAACTCACGATTGAATGCCAACTAAACGCACAAACCCCCACTATATATATATTTTTCATGCGATTATCTACACATGTATTTAGTTTGCGTTTCTTGGCATGGTCAAAAGGATGGCAATCACCGACCCAAAAGAAAAAAAAAGGGATGGCAATCCAATCCCCCCAACATTCGCTAGGATTCATATATTCTATGTCGAAATCAGACAATTATTTACCGTGGGTAAGTTAATCTATAAGGCAAGTCAAGATCGCGGATCATGATATTAAGGAATGAAGGAGTATTCAAGATCCAAATACCATATTAAATATTCGACAGATGTCGTAATTACGCCATGACCATTCCTTTATCGTTTATAACCCGCATGTCGGCTGAGGAGCTCACTGAGCAGCACATGACGATGATGTTTCGCTTCAATTTTCAAAAAAATAAATGAAGTATAAAAAGACTCGATGGATTAGATACCATAGGTCGGGACTCGAGTCCCTCCCGTCCCTTTATCAATCTTATAATTTATCTATTTTGTTCTCATTCTGGGTCTACACCTTTCCTTCAAAATTCGAACTCCGATGGTCGAAATCCATCGTTAGTGTTCTCATGCAGGCGCGAGTTTCATCCGTTCGTCAAAACTACCATTTTCTTCACGGGGAAAAACGAGGAAGGGATTCCTCATTTTCCATTCGAGCACATGTCATCGTCCTATTGACTGTTCAAGCCTGATCAAAGGACGTACTTTGAACGGGTCTGTGCTCCTAGATATACATCGTCACACTACCATCAGTCCAGCCTCTCGAAATTGACTGGGACTTTGGTTGCCCACTTTTGACTATCCTAAACTCGTGCCGGTTTGAATATCCACAAAAGACATTATGTTCTTGTTGGGCCATTCATTTAGTACCCAGTCTATGTAAAAGTAAGAAGTTAGCATAAGCTGTGTTGACTGCACAACATTCATGGATAACTCTCTTTTATCATTTCAAGGCACAGTTTCATGCATTCAATATTATCTATACATCAAATATAAATCATACCGTGTGCGATCCGTATTGAGTTCATAGTTGTTAGGATTTTTTGCACAATTACAAAGAAAATAGAGAGTAAAACCGAAAAAGAGAATTTGAGACACAAAATTTTAGCCTAATTCACTCTTAAATTAGGGTTACGTCCATTTAAGAATTTCACTATAAGTAGCACCTCGCACATTTCTATTACCTCCCTCAATTACAAGAGAAAGTATATATATAACACTCTATGATGGTTGGCTTCAACACCCTAATGATAGTTGGCTTTGACTCTCATGCCATTTTATTGATGAAGAGTATAAACTACATTCCAATAATAGCTGGCTTTGACGACTTTATTGACGAATATAACAAATGAGGTTTTCTTTTGAATTTTTGGGTCAATGAAGTTATTTAATTCTGATTGTGACTTTTATTTGTTAAAAGTATATTTTGTGGGTAGGATGTCATTCGATGTGTTTTTATTATAAAAAAGAAGAAGCATTATTAATGGAATAGTAGCAGTCACATGAGCAACTTAAGAAAACTTCATTTGTAAATAATTATGTCAATGAATGTGATCGTTGTAAATGAACTCCTTAAAATATTTAGGCATTTTCTCTTCTATATGGAATTTCTCAATACTTATCAGCTGTCACGCTTTCGAGTTTGAGTTCTCCCGCTGTACAATATTGACAATTTTCACGTTGACGTTTGAAAATCGTGTCTTTTTGTCCTTAAGGGTGTCCCGTCTGATTTGTTCTCCCAACCAAATCCTCTAATCCATAGGAATTGTCCATTCAGGTCCTTTCCGTCAGTAATTGATACGCAGATGGGGCACATATGCAAGGACTCTACTTTTTATATTCTTAAAATAAAACACAAGTAAGAAATAATTTCAATTTATTATATTAAAACAGAGATACAAACAATCAAGGAAGAATGGTATGATTTGACCATTTGAGGAAAATAACTTGAATGAATTACGTGGCCACATGATTGTTATGTGCACAGTTACTATACTTGTGTTTTTTAACCGTTGGCTACATGGACATGATTGAGATTTCTAGGCCGAAATTTGATGTTGCAAGTAATATACTTTACAACAACAAGATTATATATTGCTAAGATTTGGATTAATGGATGCCCATTCAATTTTAAATTTTTAAATTTGATTAATTTAATACTAAATCTTTTGATAATTTGCAAATGAAGATTTTCTAATCAATTTTGACTGAAAATCGTTGAGTGGATGCTAGTTGTTATATGTGCCACGTCCGACACTAGCTTGGATAATATTTATAAATTTTCTAAATTAAAAAAAAATTTAAAAAATACAAAAGTTTCTACATCAGCGTTGGTTGTGTCACGTAGAAAGTCGGTTGTGCCACGTAGGAAGCTAATATATTAGCGAAATTCAGCCTAGCTTGGTCATAATAACTACATCAGCAAATTTTCAAAAGGTTTAGAATTAATTTGATCAAATTGAAAAGTTTATGACTGAATTGATATTAGTCCAATAAGTTTAGAATTTTCTTGAAAATTTCAACCCTATATATATAATATATTATATGTTATATATTGGATATATTTCGGACCATCTGAAAAAATCATCCACCCCACCCTCATACCAGGATGGGAACTCTTCAAAAAAGAATTCAACCCATCCCAACATGACATAAGATTCCCATGCCTTCTACATTATTTTGCCATATTCAGAATATCATGGGTAACCGCCTGGGAATTTGCATATACTCCCATGGACACCATACCTGTAATCATACCCATACTCACACGCCAACACAAAACCAAATGGTGGGATAAATTTAAATTCCAGGATTGGGGAACAGCAAGCATGGTTCGGAAATGGTTAGACATCAACCAACCAAAACAATCACCAAACCAAACTGCATATCTCCAAGAAAAAACTCAAATTATGTCAGCCCTTGCTGCTGCTGGCACCAAAGAAGAATGTTACGTCATAATTGGTCAACTCTACCAAGATGACCAAATTGCCAAAGACTCCTCAGATAGCCAAGAAGGAAGCCACGAAGCTACCTCAGCATACCACTTGGCGTCCCCATAAACAGAAGACAGGCCGTAACGAAGACTGTTTTACTGTTCATTTATACTTTAAATACTGTTCATTTACTGTTCAAACTTTCACTGTGCACTTACTACTGTTCAAATAGTTAAACACTGTAGCACGAGCACTATAAAAAGAACCCATCATACACAGGAAGAGGGGGCATTTTTGGGTGTAACCTTTCAGAGAGCTCTTCGAAACCCTCGAAACCCTCTCCGCAGATCCTCACTCACCCAAACCCGGAAACCCTCGAAAACCCTCTTCACCCGGAAGTATCTCTCTGGTTTTTGAAGTAAGTTTTCGAAATCATACCATAATTTCCTCATATCAGATCCTAGATATGAATCGCAGATCCTCCGGTTCGCATATAGAAGAAGTAAGTTCCGATCCGTCAAAGTATGAACCTAGATACAACATCCATGTCTTCCTTTGACTCTCTTTCTGTCAGGGACCCAGATCTAGGTCCTATTCATAGAGAAGAAATAAAAATAGAAGATTTCAATAGATCTATAGATAGTTGGGAAATACCCAAAGTCCAGCTTAAAGAAATTTATAAGCAATCCAAATTCCGAAATCTTTTCAAAAAATCTGACTACGTCATAGCCACTGAAGAAAGAGACATTCAACTATCAGATTCTTATCAAAAAGTATATCTCCTTGATCCAAATTCCATTAAGAAACATAGAGAAAAATATAATTATCTCTACATAGGTCTTGTCCAAGTAGGAGCAAAACCTCTTACAAAAGAAGGATTAAACACAGCCCTTCTATTAGTTTTAAGAGATTCTCGTCTCTTAGACTATGAAGAATCCATACTAGGAACTATAGAAACTAGCCTCTGCAAAGGACCCATACACTTTGATTGTTACCCTAATTTCATAGTATCACTCAAAGATCGTAACATCCTCAAATCTCTTACCCTCCAGGTAAAAATCCATAACTATAATGTAGCCGAAGGCTCTATTCCTTTAGCTATTGTCTATAGAGTACAATATAAAGCCATGGCTTCTGCCTTTGGGGAAAATGCTTTCAAAAGAAGTCCAAAAGGAGAAACTCTTTTCCTACAAACTGATATTTCCAGAGCTAACACCACTATACCAAGGTCCATCAATTGGGATGAAGTCACCCTACTTGACCAATGGGAATTAGAAAACAAGATTCCCCAACAAGTTGTTCAAAACTCTGAACCTACAAACATAGTACAACATCCAGAAGGAAGAGTTACTATCCAATTTCCAAGAAGATCTTTTGATCTAAGATCAAACCCCTCGTTTCATACAGCTTCATCAAGAGCTTCAGTTGATCAACGTCCAAACCTACCTAGAATAATTACCATCCCACATAGTACTACTCATAAGACTGCACCAAGTACCAGCAATATTCCCCAGAATATACCATTACATAGACAAACCCCCACAACACCTCCTGAACCGGAAATTAGTGGTTTAGACAATAGATCAGGAATAACAAGACCCATTTATCAACAAAATGAGACTGAACCCGTCCCTCAGAGGGCAGACTCTCCTGCCGCTGATTCTCCCACTTACTCCCAGATCAACAGTGAACTAAATATTTTAGAAAAAGAATTTGAGCCAAATAGAACCTACCTTAACCATGAATTCATGTCACCTGAAAATAAAATAATTAGAGAATGGTTTTTCAAAACATTTACTAATTCTACCGTACAAATCAAAAAGTACTATTATGATTTCATATATAAATATCAAGCCCACATATTCTTTTTTGATTGGTTTGAAGAACATTTCCTTCAACCCAAAGAAATAATGATACTTGAACATCATTACAAATGGAAACTCGACAATGATGATATTATAGAATCTTTACATCCACCACTTCGGAAAATAAACATACAAATAGGAGAAAACCAAATTACAGCAGCCCCTTTCAAAATTGCTGAAAAAATGGAAGAAACTAGTAATATTCCCAAAATCATAGAACAGAACAATTATACCAATCAGCACTTGGCAACCATAGGAAAACAATTAGTAAGAATTGAATCCTCAATACAACATTGCAATCCGACAAATTCCCAAACTGAACCCATAAAACAACCCTTATTCAAAACTTTTGAATTCCCTAAAAGATTTAGCCCTGAATTTACTAAAGCAATAGAACAAAGGAGACAGATGCTAGGTAAGGAAGAATCAAAACCCATAATAGAGACACCTATGATCCGTGGTTTAACGGTTCAAGACACTCTAGACAAATCCAAAGCCAGTATTAGCACCCTTGACAAAATAAATAATAACACGGAGGATGAAAGCATCAATGAAGTAAACAATTTTAATTGGAAACAACCCCAAAAATTATATCATAATAGGGCTACCCCTCCTGACATAGCCCTAGAAGAATTGTCTTCTCAAAAAATACAACATAGATACTCCCCAGATGCTATTTATGAATGGAACATTGATGGCATAGCAGAATCCAACTTACTTAATACCTTAAACAATATGATAATGCTTGCTAATGCCTACAAAACCCAACAAGATGTTTCTGACCAAGCTGTTGCTAACCTTTTATTAGCTGGATTTACCGGCCAGTTGAAAGGTTGGTGGGATAATTACCTCACAGAAGAACAAAAAATACAAATTTTACATGCTTATAAAAGAGATGACTTCGGCCAAATTATATATGATGACAATGGTCATTCTATCCCTGATGCTGTTAACACTCTCATTTATTCCATTTCCCAACACTTCATAGGCGATCCGTCCCATATTAGAGACAGGAATGAAGAACTCCTTTCAAACATGAGGTGTAAATCTTTAGGGACTTTTCGTGAATACAAAGACCTATTTCTCCATCGTGTCCTCATTAGACCAGACTGTAATCAACCTTTCTGGAAAGAAAAATTTTTAGATGGCATACCAAAACTCATAGGAAACCAAGTCCGTGATAAAATACGAGAAGATAATAATGGCCAGATTCCCTATGACCATCTTTCTTATGGAGAAATAGTCTCCCATATTTATAGACAAGGCACCCAGATGTGTAATGCCATCAAATTACAAAAACAAATAAAGAAAGAGAAAAAACTTGGTAACAAAACACTAGGTGATTTCTGTGCTCAATATGATCCCTTCTACGATGAAAAAACAAAACCTAAATGTAAGGGCGATTGCCCGAGAGAAAGAAAGCATAATCGCCATAAATCTTACCATAGAAAACCTCGACCCGAACATTCTGATAAACAAACCGACAAAAAATCAAAAAATTATAAAGAAAATTCCAATTATAAGAACTACCAAAACAACAGGAGAAAAAATTACAAAGATATCAAATGTTATTCCTGTGGCAACAAAGGCCATACTGCCAAATATTGCCGTGTCAACAAAAAAATAGAAGAACTCTGTCTTGATGAAAATACCCTATATCAATTAAAAGACATATTCGCCCAAACTGACAATAGCTCTTCTTCTGATGAATCAATAGAAGATGGATTACAAGTTAACGAACTAGAAACATCTTCTGATTCTAATTACGAGGACTCCTCTCCACAAATAAATATGCTCACTACAGAGGAGGCCTTCCTTCTTAGCACAGCTGACCAAATAGAAGACCCTGTGGAAAGACAGAATTACTTAGATCGACTGCATTCTTCTATGAATATAGTTTCTAAAAATAGTTCCTCTTATAACCTCAAAGATATTCTTAGCAGAAACAAAACTAATAATAGACCTATAAACATTAATGATCTACAGAATGAAATTAAAGCACAAAAAATAGAAATACAAGCTTTAAAAAGTGCTCAACTAAGAATGTCTAATGACATCTTCAGAATCCAACTAAGCCTTTCTCAATCCAACAAAGAAACCCTTGAAGGGACTAACAATGTCATATACCCAGACCGACAAGATTCTGATACCATTACAAACCCGAGCTTTCTAATGCTCCTAACAGAAATAACATCCCGAAAATGGATAATAAATATCTCCATAAAAATCCATAACGAATACATAATTGAAACAACAGCACTTTTCGATACAGGAGCTGACCTAAACTGTATTAAAGAAGGCCTAGTTCCAACAAAATATTTTGACAAAACCTCAGAAACATTAAAATCAGCCTCCGGTGATAAACTTAATATCAATTATAAATTACCCGAGGCCTTCATAATAAAGGACCAAGTCTCTTATAAAACTTCTTTTCTCCTCGTTAAAAATATGAGACAAGAAGTCATTTTAGGAACTCCCTTCATACAATTAATCCAACCCTTCATGGTAAATAATGAAGGAATTGAAACTCAGTATCTTAACAAAACAATAAGATTCGATTTCATAACAAAATCCCAAAAAAGAACTCTTAACTTTCTGCAAGACCAGTCTATATCAGAAATAAACTGCCTCATAAAAGATAAAGAAAACCAATTAGAATTCTTAAAAGAAGATTTAGAATTCAAACGTTTAGAAGAAAATCTTGCTAAAACAACTATCAAAGAAAAAGTCCAAAATCTACAAAATCAAATCGAGAAAACCATATGTTCTACCCTTCCTAATGCTTTCTGGGAAAGAAAAAAACATATCATCACTCTTCCTTATGAACACGAATTCATAGAAATCAATATACCAACAAAGGCCCGCCCAACTCAAATGAACAAAGAAGTCTTAAAATTCTGCCAAAACGAAATACAAGACCTCATGAATAAAAAACTCATAAGAAAAAGCCACTCACCTTGGAGCTGCTCTGCTTTTTATGTCAATAAAAATGCTGAATTAGAGAGAGGCGTACCCAGACTTGTCATAAATTACAAACCTCTTAATACTGCTCTTAGGTGGATACGATATCCTATTCCTAACAAAAAAGATTTACTTAACAGACTCTGCAAAGCAAAAATTTTCTCAAAATTCGACATGAAATCTGGATTCTGGCAAATCCAAATCCATGAAAAAGATAAATATAAAACTGCTTTTACTGTCCCCTTTGGACAATATGAATGGAACGTAATGCCCTTTGGTCTTAAAAATGCTCCTTCAGAATTCCAGAGAATCATGAATGACATCTTCAATCCTTATTCCGAATTCATCATAACTTATATTGATGATGTCCTAATCTTCTCCTCAGAAATAGACCAACATTTTAAGCATATTTCTATATTTCAAAAAATTATGATCAAAAGTGGTTTAGCAATTTCCCCTACTAAGGTCTCCCTTTTCCAGACCAAAATACGATTTTTAGGACATAACATCTATTCAGGAACCATATTCCCTATTGATAGGTCAATATCTTTTACTGACAAATTTCCTAATGAAATCAAAGATAAAACTCAGCTACAACGTTTCCTAGGAAGTCTCAATTATGTCCTCGACTTCTTCCCAAATATCAATATCATTTGTAAACCTCTCCACCAAATATTACAAAAAAATCCCCCACCATGGACAGATGTCCATACCAGTACTGTTAGAACCATAAAAGCCAACATTAAACATATACCATTACTTCACTTAGCCGACCCTACAGCTTTCAAAATAGTCGAAACAGATGCCTCAGAAATAGGATATGGAGGAATTCTCAAACAAACTCTCAATAACAAGGAATCAGTAGTACAGTTTATTTCAAAACATTGGAATCCCACTCAACAAAATTACTCCACCATCAAAAAGGAGATTCTTGCTATTGTTCTTTCTATTTCTAAATTCCAAAGTGACCTCTTAAACCAAAAATTTCTCTTAAGAATTGATTGCAAATCAGCAAAAGATATATTACAAAAAGATGTTTTAAACATTGCATCAAAACAAATTTTTGCCAGATGGCAGGCAATTCTTTCTGTTTTCGATTTTGACATACAATTTATAAATGGTTCATCAAACTCCCTGCCTGATTTCCTCACAAGAGAATTTTTACAGGGGATACAACAACCAGTACAACAACCATGCCACGACCAAAGAGAAAAGACAAACAAAAAGCCCCAGAAGACCAATCATCTTCATCAAATACCAAAATCACCAAAAACTCCATATTACCCAGAAAATCGTGGGCACAAATCGTTGAAGAAGCAGGTCTCATACCTGAACCGACATATTACCCCAGTCAACCAGATAGCCAACCAATATCCAATACACCAAAAACCATAAATCTCACAAAAATGCTCCAAATCATAGACCTAGCCAAAGTTCTACCAAAAGAAACACTCCAAAATATCTTGACACAAAAACAGGATACGGAAGCCCAAACTTCCAGGGCCATAGCAATGAGTGACAACCTGTCACCCTTAGCAACCCAAAGAAGAGAGGAGTACCAATTGCTGGCACAGAAAAAAATTCTCAATGAAGTAGTTATCCGACCAGCTGAAATCTCCCAACCAATAGCCTCCCAAATACGGTCCCAATTCTTTCCAAAAGAAAAAAATGCTCTGATCCTCACCGTCGAGGATGGATTTTATGATAAAAACCAAAATCAATTTGCAAAACACATATTTCCAGAAGGATGGTTTTTCAAACCATATGACTTACAGAAACCCTTAGCTTTCTATGAACAAATCCTGGTTGAAACTGAATCAGCAAAATTCAACCATTTTTGTGACAAAAATGACAACACCCATATTCTCTACTCCACAATCATGATTATTAGAATCATACATCCAAACGAATGGACTGATGAACCTCATACACTCAAAAGATTCAATGCCAGGCTCACACAAAGCCTACCATATTGTGCTGCATACTCATACTGGGACTACCAACAAGCATGGTGGAATGCATTTTATAGACAAAATAATCAAATGAAGCATACTTGGCTAGTATACTTCAAAGACAAATTCGCCAGACAAAATCTGCCAAATTGGTTTAGCAATTGGTGGATATATTTCGGACCATCTGAAAAAATCATCCACCCCACCCTCATACCAGGATGGGAACTCTTCAAAAAAGAATTCAAACCATCCCAACATGACATAAGATTCCCATGCCTTCTACATTATTTTGCCATATTCGAATATCATGGGTAACCGCCTCGGGAATTTGCATATACTCCCATGGACACCATACCTGTAATCATACCCATACTCACACGCCAACACAAAACCAAATGGTGGGATAAATTTAAATTCCAGGATTGGGGAACAGCAAGCATGGTTCGGAAATGGTTAGACATCAACCAACCAAAACAATCACCAAACCAAACGCATATCTCCAAGAAAAAACTCAAATTATGTCGCCCTTGCCGCTGGCCGGCACCAAAGAAGAATGTTACGCCATAATTGGTCAACTCTACCAAGATGACCAAATTGCCAAAGATTCCTCGAGATAGCCAAGAAGGAAGCCACGAAGCTACCTCGGCATACCACTTGGCGTCCCCATAAACGAGAAGACAGCCGTAACGAAGATGTTTTTCTTGTTCATTTATACTTTAAATACTGTTCATTTACTGTTCAAACTTTTACTGTGCACTTACTACTGTTCAAATAGTTAAACACTGTAGCACGAGCACTATAAAAGAACCCATCATACACAGGAGGAGAGGAGGCATTTTTGTGTAACCTTTCAGAGAGCTCTTCGAAACCCTCGAAACCCTCTCCGCAGATCCTCACTCACCCAAACCCGGAAACCCTCGAAAACCCTCTTCACCCGGAAGTATCTCTCTGGTTTTTGAAGTAAGTTTTCGAAATCATACCATACTTTCTTCATATCAGATCCTGACTCACACATAGTCGGTAGATCTGCATATCATTTCATACCCAGTTCAGTGACGAAGAGTGGATTACCGCCCCCGGATCCGGCGATTTCAGTTTTATAGTTCTACTTCGCGGTAGATTCGGTTCGCACTTGTAATTTACAGTTTTTCCATACTAGTAACTCGTACTTCAATATTATCATCATATACCACCTATATGGTTGGTTTTTGGTTACCTTGGTGTTTCTGCATACTTTTGCTCTTTATACTTTATATATTCTTCGCTTTACATATAATCTTTAATGTACGTGATTTTGCTTAGTTTCATTTTCCTCTATATTTCATTCCTTTATATAGTGAACTTCCTTTACACCATAACCCTCACATTCGAAATATTGTACGACATCATATACACTCTATACGACGTCTTATGTTACTTTACAAATTTCCATTTCACAAAATTCCAAAGTATAAACAAATCTCATAAGCGCAAACGCTAGATCCTCAGATCTACTACATTTCTTCTATCACCTTTCTGATCTGTTAATAGATCCTCAGATCCTAACCCCTTAATATATAATATATAATATATAATATATTATATATTATGTATTTTTGTCTACTCTAAAACCTTGCGCCTTCGCCTCAGTTTTTTCTTATGTAGTTCTACTATATAAATTAGAAAGTAGAAACTTTACTCAGATTTTACCAAAAAAAAAAAAAATAGAAACCCTTTGCACTCCCCTCATTTTGTTTGCTAGCCTCGGCCTTGCTCACGGCTTGCCTCTAGCCTCTCCTCACTCCCCTCAAGAGTGCAACACAGCTGGTGAAATCGTTTGCCTCTCTTGGCCTACTTCGTGAACGCAGCCCAACAGTCATAAATAGAAATTTCTATTATTACCTTAGATTTATATTCGATGTGTTTGGTGTTGATAATTTGGTTGTTCAATATCGCATAATTGATGGACACATATTGAAAGAGTATATTTATCATTTCAAAGATTACAAAAAAATGAAAAAAAATAATTGATTTGTCTCGAATTGACCCTAGAACCAAACTAGACCCATAGGGTTGATCTGGTCATTGGTCCTAAGCTCAATATGGTCGGTCCTTGGTCTAAAAAATTAAGGACCAATATTGTGAGGATTGGCTCCTAAATTACGTTTTAGACCAATCCAACTCGGACCATGCTTAGCCCTACTGTTGACCACACATGCTTATACTTTCCTCTAATTAAGGAAGTTCCTCTTTCGCAATTTAGTGGGACAAGACTCCAAAATGATATATTGATGACCACGAGGACAAGATTCCAAAATCGAAACCCAGTTTCATAAAAACTAGTTTTGTGGAACTAGTTTGCGCCCCCCTCTTTACTGTTTATATTTAGGTAAGACCCCGATAAACTTAGATCAGCAATCTTGTAAAATGTAACGAAAACATTATAGCCGATCTTTTTCAATACATTATAACACCATTCTTTATCACAACCATGTTGTAAACTAAAAAGGCACATGATTTTTAAGATATTTTCATAAATTATTGGGACAGAAAAGGAAGTAGTGAAGTGGAGAATCGAGCTAATCGGTATATGTGGTAATCAAAAACATCTGGACATGACCTAACTAATTACTTTTAGTATATTCAAAGTAGTAATTGATTGTTTTAGAATTAATTATTTAGGCGAATGGGTTCCCTATTCCAAAGCAAAAACTTATGTATGTTTAGCTTTGGTAAACATGGGATCATGTATCCGTTCATATACATACACATCTGAATATAGGTACTGAGACTAGGTATTTGTATTTTTTCTTTTTTCTTGCTGCATGCTGTTAAAATTTAGGGTTTAATTTTTCTTCTTTGTTGCTTGGTGTGGCAAAAACTAACCCCATATCATGATCGATAGGCAATTGGGAACGAATCTAATTTACAAAAGGGCGAAATGGAAAAAAAAAAAAAAAAACTCGAAATCGTTGTATTGGCCGAACGAAAAGAACCTTAAGTTGGTCATTTTTTGGTGTAGTTGTTGAGTGCTCGAAAGAAACGCCACATGGTCCAGGCCCTTATATTCATTGGTCGATTGGTTTGGGTACACACATGTTTGGGCTGGATTCGAACAAGTTGCTCGAAGACAACCTAAGAAGCTTGTGAAGCCCATACAGTTAATATTGTTCAAGGTATGGATTTTGACTATATAGTTAATATTGTTTGGACTGATGTTGTATACGCAACCTGCGTATATAATAGGATCACAGGTTGTTTTATTCTTGACTAGCAACTTCTTACAGCAAGTATAGATAATGACATGAGTACATTTCTTCCCCCAGAAAACGGGAAAACAATCGTACGACTTATCCTCTTATAACCGGACAAATCAAGCATTGCGCGTGTTGATTAAGGCACCTAAATTCCGATTTAGATGCCTCCTCAAATTTTAAAATACTAAAAAGTAACAGAAGTGAAATAAAAAAGACTGACGTCTCAACAAGGACACTTCAAACTAAGAACTAATAACAACCCATATGTTCCATTACATCAGCACGGCGGCATGCCTGATGGCGGTGGACGCATCTGCGACTCTGTGGTCGGGCCATCCTTAACGATGAATGCCATTTCCATGCCCCATGACAAGTGTCGTTCAAGATGACAATGCATGAACCAAACACCTGAAAGATTTTTTTGTTTTTTTTTACCAAAAGGCCAAGTTGTTATTCCTTCAATTAAACTAAAGAATCGAGTAAATATTATGATCAACTTGGGGAAAAGTACTAAAAGATCATAAATTTATTAAATTAGTTCCAATTCAATCTTGAATCTTTCAACTAAACCAATCTAGTCTTAAACGTTTTCGCATTAATACTAATTTAGTTAATTCAGTCAAGTTAGGTCAGAAATTACTAACATCCGGATGTCCTATGTGATATGATCGTTGTTGACGTGGATAATTAATAATAAATTTTAATGAAATTTTGATTTTTTAATAATATTTTCCCCTTTTTTTTTCTCCTTCTCTTTACTTTGGAATGTACCGGCCAAAGGCCAAAGAAAAGGAAAAAGAAAAAAAAGGAAAAAAATTAAAGTTTTCAAAAAATAAAATGAATTTATTAAAAATTATCTGCATAAGCATTGATTGTGTCACGTAAGATGACTGTCATTCACGTCAATAATTTCTGGACTAAATAGTGGGATGAATCGAATTGGTACTAATATGAAAATGGTTAGGGCTATATTGATTAAATTGAAAATTTTAAAATTGAATTGATATTAAATGTTTAAGATTTTTTATTTTGATATTTTTCCAAATAAACTTGTATAGGGTCGCAGTAGTTGTACCTGGATTGAAGAATTGGAACCTCACCGCGGCCCATCCATTCTTTGGCACTGCGATGGTATTTTGCAACGGAGGGTCCACCAAATTATATTTTTTGGGGTCCTTCTTTTTGTCGAAATTGCCAAATCCCCACCCCACCACGTAAAAGCTGGTTCCATGGAGGTGCATGGGATGATCGGTCCCGGCCGCCACGTTCGTCCCCTGAAAGACCATCTCCACCGTCGCATTGTACTCGAGCACCTTGACCTCCGTCCCGTTCCGTGGCGTCTCCACGGACAGTGGGAGGTAATCTGCCGTGAAGTTAAAAATGAGCGGGGGCTTGCTCGGGAACCGGGTGCCGTACACGCCCTTGATGTGGTAGTAATAGGCTTGGAGTATGTCGATCGATGGGGACACGAAACTTATGTTGTTCACGCTGGCGGCGAGGCGGGACCCGTTCGGCCCGGCACATGAGTCAGTCGCACAAGGGAACGTGTTCACCGAGACGGTGAACAAGAACTTGTGCTTCACGGTCTGTGGAACGGTTATAGGAACCGGGTGTTCCCGACTAATTAAGCTCCGGAGCCTACCGGTGAAGTTGACCGATGCGGCCGTGTCGTTGTAGTATGGAAGGTAAGGTAAAGGAGGAGGCGAGGACGGTGTGTATTGACCTTTGTATTGGATTCGGGCCGTGGTGGTCGTGTTGTCAAACTCGACACCCGCTGCGCTCGAGTAAACCCTAGCAGCCATGTAGTAGTGGTCCGCGGGCTGGTTGGCCTCCAGGAGGAGGTCGATGGTTTGGCCCGGAGAGATGGTGATGTAGTCGACCTTCAGGGGCTTCGTGTAGGAGGCATCGGTGCCGACCACCGTGACCTGGTGATTTGCGATCGCGAAGAAAAGGATGTCCTGCAGCGCCGCGTTGATGAGCCGGAGGAGGTAGCTTTTGCCGTGCTCCACGACCAGCGTGAACGTATCTAGCGGTGAAAGGGAAGTCACGAAAAGTGTTTATTCGGGATGAGGTCAATTAATGCCGGAAGCCTAAAAAATCTAGGGAGAACTTTCAAATCATGATACAGTCAAAGTTATCAGGCAATGCAATAATTTAAACTGCGGTTGAAACTTCTCGGGCAGGGACATTAACTGGTGATGGAAACGTCGGTGACCTACCCGTGTGTTGTCGCAATGCAATGATTCGCACGAATAATTGTGGTACGTTTTGGATTCTCGTACATTGTTAGGGGCCATGTTTTCTCCGAAGTTGGAAGGAGCTTTCCTTCCTCCCCACGCTTAAGAGATGGGTCATTTTGGAAAGCGATCAGCACCGACGGGACTTTTTCTCGCACAATTGAAAACACACTTTAAGAACCTCGGATTCCTTTTTTCTCTTCCCCTCTCCTTCCTTCCTTCCTTCCTTCCTTCCTCAAATCAGCCGTTCCCACCCAGAGCCCCCTTCGCCATGCCGCCGCCGGGCTCGGCCCATCGCTATTGACCTTGCAACAGTGCCACCATTAACCTAGCTACGCCGCCACTGCCAGTCGAACCCTAGAGATGATTTTACTTATTTTTTGTAATTTTTTTTTGGGAGTTACACATGAGTCATGTGTAAGCAACGCATCAACTGATCGGAGAAAAACATGGCCCATTTAAGTGTATATTAGATGGAATAGCAACATTATAAGTCTAAATCTTGTCTGCGTGGAGATTTATTGGAACTCTATTAAAAAATTTAGTAAAGTTCTTTCTACATGGCAATGCAATGATGATATTTTTGAAAAAGACGATTAGAACAGCTTTCGTTCTTGATATGGGACTATCGAGGAAAGCAGAGATTCCATTGTAGGGTAGCTGAGAATGTATTTAGAAAATTCTTATCTTGGGTATCGAGTGGGTTTGGAATTCCAAAAGAGCAATAAGGACATTATGTCGAAGTACGTGCTAACCTTGTTTTGAGCATGGATAGAAATCGCCCGGTTGACCATTAATGAGATAAGCATCTGAGATGTTTGGGTCACCTCCACTTTGACGAAACTCATCATATACAGCGAATATATCTTGTTTCCACCATTCTCCTGCATTTTCATGCACTTGATTACCGTAAGATTACATAAAAAGAAAAAAGATAAAAATATTTCATCATACAAATAAAAGAGGCAATCAATTTTGAGATACAAACCTAATAAGATGGGCACTTCTCTATGAGGCTTAGTAAAAGCATAGCTCGTGCCATTCTTTGGATAGACGATAATGGCACCATGAACAGTAACACGCGACCAATCACTGTGAGCATGCCACCAGAGCGTCCCCTCCTCAAGTGAGAATGTTACGTTCTGCGTGAATTTCCCTCCAGGTTTGATCGGGCACTGCGTGATGTATTCAGGACCATCATGCCAAGGATTCCTCGGCTGTTTCACCCCGTGCCTATTATTTTTGCACGTTTTGCTTTCCCATATTAGAGATGTATTCAAAACTAAATTTCCTTGTTGCTTTTGGCACTAGTGAAGTTGAGAGCGAGAAGGGAGATACCAGTGAATAGTGATGTTATATTTGGCCTTGTTATACACATCCACGATGACCGTATCACCTTTGTGTGCGTATAAAGTCGGGCCAGGGAATTGACTGTTGACGGTTAGTATGCTCTTGGTGCTGCATAGCCTCGTATAGGGTGTTTCCTTGATCTGGCAACAATAGTATACATCATTCACAAAGAAAGAGCACATCTAATCTATTAATATAGAAGAGAACAGGGATGATAATCAACGTCGGCTTCTACTTCTAGTGCTAGTGCTATAGATATTTTGAGGATAGCAACTTAACAAACCTCCAAATAAAGAAGCTTCGCTGGGACAGGACAACTATTGTCCGGGCACGAGACAAATTATACCCATGACAAAAAAGATCATAATTCGGGATTTTGCCTTTCGTTCGGATGATTTTTTCTCTCCTCATACTTCATTTTCAACCAATGAATCGTCTCTCTCTCTCTTTGACATCTCCCATCGTTCTTCTCTCTTCCTATTACAACGTTAGCAGAAGCTTCATTGTTGCTCGGCCACGCATTCCCCATTGCCGCTGCGATTAGACATCAAAGAGACACCGCATGCCGAGGGAGAAAGACAGATTTGACGGAACAGAGAGACAGAGAAATAGAGGGAGGCGGGAAGGGTGGAGGAGTTGCGACCGTAGTGGCCGAGACACTGCAGGGACGATGGATACGAAGATGGTGGACGGCGGGGGACGGCGGCAATTGACAAGACTATTGGAAGATAAGCATCAAAAGAGTTTAGATAACCAAAATTTAGGGGCCAGATCTCTTGCACTTACCACGAACTTACGGCGAAGAATAGCTTCACAATAAGGGGTGCCAAGGACTAGCACAAGCCCCAGAATTTGAAGCACTTGAGCTCCCACCGAGCACCTCATTTCAATAAACAAAAAGGGAAGAAAGCATATGTGTTCTTCTGTCTTGCCCCTGAGTTCAGCGGATTGCGAGAAGTGTTTATTTTATATACGGAAAATAGGCTGCCCTGCCTGTCAGCATCAAAGCATTATGCAGTAATCGGTGCCGACAGCTTCCTCGGCTCGCGCTCTCTTACAAAAGTCGGGTTCTTTACCTTTTTTGTCGTTCTCATTTAAGAAGTACTAAAGTTAGATTCAATGGATTGGTCGATCGGTTAAGCTTTTGGTTCAGACGAGACAGTACTCGGAGGCCACGTTATAGCTACCACAAGCCTACCCACCTGTCGCGGCTGGAGTCTTATCCCATACGCGTAAACTAAAGGCTCCGCGTGCATGTGCGAGGACCACTCGAGTCGAAAGATTTCAAATCTTCGTACCAAAAAACAAAGGTAACGATAGATTCTTGAGCGTACGTATTCAGAAAAAGTGTGGTTCCCCTTAAAGGCGGGTGTCCATGTTGATGCCGTGCAGTGCGCGTCGACATTCCGACATGTGCTCAAATTTCCGAAGTTGCTCGAATAAGACAACCAATCTACGGGGTAGACCGATGTCTTTCATTTACTCTCTTATTGCATGTCACTTGTCACTCTCTTCAACGAAAATTGAAGGAGACGTCTTCTTCATGAGATTTTAATTTTATGTACGAGTTTCGTAGATCTAGTTTAAGTGGCTATCCTGTGAGAAGAAATAAAATCTTTGGAAAAAAAGTCCAAATATCTTTATGAGAATGTCACCATCAATAGGGATGCCCATTTGATGTCGATACTTAAATTTTGGTTATTATATTCAGTCATTTATTGCATAAAAAATTTAGAGGATTGACTCCGATCCTTTCCCTAAACAAAAATATTATAAACATTAACTTGCATTTGTATTATAAATATTATGAACATTTTCATAATATGTCCACAAAAGTTGCGTTTTAATCAGTCTGGCTATAAAAGTGCTGAACGGGTTTAAGGAGAGAGGCCCTAAGCTTAATTGAATTTCCACGACCAAGTCCATATGTATCAAGCCCCATGAAAATTCGGCCAGCCCATGATTCTATGATATGGCCTAAAATTTAGGGTGTCAAAATAGAAAAGATTGTCTTCTTTGATCAAATTTAGAAGCAATAAGGCATATCACATCATAAAATCTTGCCTATATAGGGGATAATAAAGGGTGATATCCCAATTTCCTAACTTGAATATATCGTATATCTCCTTGATGTAAAATAGGAAAATACAATATTCATTTTCCCTCCACTATTTTCAAGCGAAAAATGATTAAGTGGCAATTTTTAATCTACTATGAAAATAACAATATATTTTGAATAATAAAGAATCAAATAATAAATAATTATAAATTATTGTGGGGTCCATTCATTTACCATTACTCTCTTGTTTTAACCTTTATCATCAGCCACCACACTAACCGTTGCCCTCCGAAATTCACACTCCCTTGCCACCAGTCCCCACAAGTCTCGGCCACCACCTCCTTGCCTTGCTTTGGTTTTGATATCCTAGGTTAAGCTAATCAGGGTAGGTCAAGATTTGTGCAATTTATGTGGTAAATTGATTTTATTATATAGTTTTAGATACATGTCATATAGTATTAAAACCTAGGTTATTTCACTATGTTTTGATTATTCCCTTGCATTGACTAAAACATATTAGGGCGTCAGATAAGGAAGGCTCCAGGGTTGGGAAAAATACTGTACTAGTACTCACCCAGAGACCTGCATTCCCCTTGTATGCGCAATCTGCATCCATAATTTGACCACATAACCTTTTATTCTTGATAAGCAATATCTCACGACAAGGATACATTATTGCACGAGTACATTCTTCCGCCAGAAAACGGAAAGCAATTCTACAAATTCTTCTCTTATGACGGGGCGAATCCAGCATTGCGCACCATGACTAGGAAGGCAACTACATTCCGGTCGAGATGCCTCCTCCAATGCTAAAAGCTAACAAAAAATGAAATGAAAAACGAAATTAACAAGTCAACAATGACACTTCAAACAAACTAAGGGGTGATAACAGCCCATGTGTTCCATTGATCAACACGGCGGCATGTCTGACGGCGGCGGAAATATCTGCGTGTCGGGAGTCGGGCCGTTCTTAACGATGAACGCCATCTCCATGCCCCATGTCAAGTGTCGTTCTAGATGACAATGCATGAACCAAACTCCTGGAAAGGGTTTTTGTTTTTTTCCCCAAAAGACCAAGTTATTATTTCTTCAATTAAATTAAAGAATCGAGTTAATATCATGAGAAACTTGTATAGCGTTGCAATAGTTGTACCTGGATTGAAGGCCTGGAATCTCACCGCGGCCCATCCATTCTTGGGCACTGCGATGGTATTTTGCAAAGGAGGGTCCACCAAGTTATATCTTTTGGGATCCTTCTTTTTGTCGAAATTACCAAATCCCCAACCCACCACGTAAAAGCTGGTCCCGTGGAGGTGCATGGGATGATCGGTTCCGGCCACCAAGTTGGTCCCCTGAAAGACCATCTCCACCGTCGCATTGTACTCGAGCACCTTGACCTCCGTCCCCTTTCGGGGCGTCTCCAGGGCCAGTGGGAGGTAGTCTGCCGTGAAGTTAAACTTGAGCGGGGGCTTGCTCGGGAACCGGGCGCCGTACACGCCCTTGATGCGGTAGTAATAGGCTTGGAGTATGTCGATCGATGGGGACACGAAGCTTATGTTGTTCACGCTGGCGGCGAGACGGGACCCGTTCGGCCCAGCGCACGAGTTATTTGCACAGGGGAAAGTGTTCACCGAGACAGTGAACAAGAACTTGTGGGCCACGGTCTGTGGGACAGTAATAGGAACAGGGTGTTCACCGCTAGCTAAGCTCCGGAGCCTGCCCGTGAAGTTGACCGATGCAGCCGTATCGTTGTAGTACGGAAGGTAAGGTAAATGAGGAGGCGAGGATGGCGTGTAGCGACCTTTGTATTGGATCAAGGCCGTGGTAGTTGTGTTGTCGTATGCAACACCGGCCGCGCTCGAGTAAACCCTAGCAGCCATGTAGTAATGGTCATTGGGCTGGTTGGCCTCCAAGAGGAGGTCGATGGTTTGGCCCGGGGAGATGGTGATGTAGTCGACTTTCAGGGGCTTCGTGTAGGAGGCGTCGGTGCCGACCACCGTGACCTGGTGATCTGCAATCGCGAAGAAGAGGATGTCCTGCATCGCCGCGTTGATGAGCCTGAGGAGGTAGGTTTTGCCGTACTCCACGGCCAACCTGAACGTATCTGGTGATGAAGGGAAAGGCTAGGTCAATTAATACAT
The DNA here is from genome assembly GCA_014182845.1 of Corymbia calophylla. Taxonomy (NCBI): domain Eukaryota; kingdom Viridiplantae; phylum Streptophyta; class Magnoliopsida; order Myrtales; family Myrtaceae; genus Corymbia; species Corymbia calophylla. The sequence continues at coordinate 21,925,678 of CM024698.1, read as the reverse complement.
GAGTAAAACTATTGGTAGACAAGAAGATAACAAAAAAAAGAGGATAACATGTATCATACTAGGTCTTCAACTTTTCAGGTGGGGACCTACCGGTGACAGATTGATTGAACTCTCCCAACAACGAAGTGATTTTCGCTTACACAATTGAAAGAACACTATAAAACCAGTAGGGAGAGAGAGGGGGGATGATTTAATTTTATTTATCGCTATGTTTTTCAAAAGTCACATGTGGGTCGTCTACGTAAGTTTGTAACCTGACCGATCGGAGATTGATTGTCAGGAAAACATTACCCGTTTACATTTGCATAGGATGTAAAGATGAAATTATAGGTCTAAATCTTGTTTTAGTGGTGATTTATTTCAACTCTGATAAATAATTTATTAAATTTCTTTTCTACATGGCAATGGAATGATGATTTTCTATGAATGAGGATGATAAAAGATTTTGTCCCTGATCCGGAATTATCAGTGAAAAAAAGAAAAGATTCCATTGTGAATTTGTGAGAGAGCTAAGAACGTAGTTAGAAAAATTTTCATCTTAGATATCAAGTCGGTATGGCATTCTAAAAGAGCAATAAGGACACAGTGTCTAAGTATATGTTAACCTTGTTTTTAGCACGGATATAAGTCGCCCGGTTGACCATTAATGAGATAAGCATCGGAGACGTTTGGATCTCCTCCAGTTTGCCGAAACTCATCGTATACAGCGAATATATCTTGTTTCCACCATTCTCCTGCATTTTAATACACCTCATTACTGCGAAAAAAAATATTTAGATCATACAAATGAAAAAGGGAAATCAGCTTTGAGCTACAAACCTAATATGATGGGCACATCTGCATGAGGCTTAGCAAAAGTATAGCTCGTGCCGTTCTTTGGATAGATGATGATGGCACCATGGACAGTGGCACGTGACCAGTCACTGTGGGCATGCCACCAGAGTGTCCCTTCTTCGAGCGAGAATGTTACGTTTTGCCTGAACTTCCCTCCAGGCTTAATTGGGCATTGTGTGATGTATTCGGGACCATCATGCCAAGGATTCCTCGGCTGTTTCACACCGTGCCTGTAATTTTCACATGTTTTGTTTTTCCATATTAGAGATGTATTCAAGACTAAATTTCCTTGTTGCTTTTGGCACTAGTGAAGTCGAGAGTGAGAGGGGAGATACCAGTGAATAGTGATGTTATATTTGGCCTTGTTATACACATCCACGATGATCGTGTCACCTTTGTGTGCGTATAAAGTCGGGCCGGGGAATTGACCGTTAACGGTTAGTATGCTCTTGGTGCTGCATAGCCTCGTATAGGGCGTTTCCTGGATCTGGCAACGAGATTATAAATCATGGACAAAGAAACAGCACATCCAATCAATTACATGAACAGAAGAAGTGGACGTGTGTCGGCATGACTTCTAGCGCTTTTGATATTTTATGAAATGCAACTTATAACCTCAAAACACAAATGCCCGATGAAGATGGCTAAACCTAGCAAAATTCTCCAAATTCATGTGGGTCGACGAACTACAAGTTGAAAACTGTCTAGAAAATAAGTGGGGCCGTTTTGATCTTTAGAAACGACTCGATAAATTCAATAGATCCATTTTAGGAGAACCCAATGACCCGATCAAACTTATCCAATTTGATGTGAGTAGATTCATAATTGCGTTGATTGCCTTGTTACATAACTGAATGGACAGATTTTAATCAAGTATTGCTTAAAAAACGAGAGAAACTCAATCTAAAAGAAAGTATATTTTTAAAAATTCAAGGAGTCCTCAATTTTGTTGCTCAATTTCAACCTTCAAATGTCTTATAAACTCTAGCATGGCAAAATTAGCGTCTCGTCAAAACAAAAGCATACTACAGAGAGAGAGAGACGCGTGATTATCACACACATGATTATCGAGAGGCATGATTATCGCGCAACCTTATTCAAAGTGGCATCATCATCTCCACTATCGCCTTTCTTTCCATTATTGCGCAACAACTTCCTCTCTCAAGTAGCTATTTTCTATCATCTCTTTTCGTGGTATCTTTTTCCACTTCTTTCTTTTGTTTATCCTATACTTGATACCATTCCAATTAGGGTGCCCGCCGACAATGTTTGCAAACTTCTGCCAAATGAATAGTGCCATGCCAACAAGTTGATGGAGAATATGAAACGCGTCAGGTGATAGGAGAATTTAACTGTACAAATTGAGCCAGCCAAAAGTTTATGTAAAAGATGAAGGACAAAAATGGACCAAAAACTGCATTCGTTCGTAATAGTTTTTCATTATATCCAAACGGAAGTGCTAATCACATGTGGTCAATCAGTCCCTCCTTGAGGTTTTAGCCACACAACAATCATCAAAAGACGTTTGCATAAATTAAGTAGGTCAAACACGTCAACCTCAAAGCTTTCCTTATGCACCAAAACCATGACAAAGGATAGTCAAATGGCCAAGATGTTGCACTTACCACGAACTTATGGTGAACAATAGCTTCACAACGGTGGATGCCAAGGACTAGCAAAAGCCCTAGAATCGGAAGCGCTTGAACTCCGACCGAGCACCTCATTTCAATAAACAGAAAGATAACAAAAGTATTATGTGTTCTTCTGTCTTGCCCCTCAGTTTAGATGATTGCGCAGAGTGCCTTTTTTATACACTGCGAACAAGTAGTCATAGAGATGTGCCCCTACGTTTGTTTGCATCATAATTAAAGTGGTTAGCCGAGCCGCACTTTTTTACTCAGCTCACCTTCGATGATGTGCGCTCATAAACAGGATTTTAGCAATAATTCCACAAATGGTTTGAAGTTTTGAACGAAGGATTAAACGTTGGATTTGGATGCATTGAATCTTGGGATCAAGTCGCAAATGATGCCTTTAAATTCAAAGTATTCTTGAAGGCCATGCCTACCGCTCGGTGAGCGAAATTCTCATCCAACGCGCATAAATGTGTTGCATGCATAAATAGGGATCGATCTAGTCAATAGGCTCCGGAAAAGGTAAAAAAAAAAAAAGTCCGAGAGGAAACAGATGAGGAAAACTCGGAGGTGTTTGGTAACAGCGATGTAGTTCCAAAAGCGGACGCAATTGTCAGTGGCGTGATTCGATTTGAATCTCCAACCTTTGACTCTCCATGCATAAGCCCTAAAATCTGTCAGATCTTCTTGAGCTTACTAGAGGACATAAGACTTTTGAATGGGATCCGCATTTAGGATGACGATTCCACGTCTCTCTCTCTCCCAGTTAACGCACTATATTTAGGGGCTAATACCAATTCTATTTTGAATTTTTTTGTTTGTCTCGTAAAAAATTCTCATTTTTTACCCTAACCCCAAATCTTGTCACGCATTCAAATATCACCACGGGTTTCTTCAAGATAATGAATATCGGTAGGTTGCTGTTATTCTATACGAAGGTGAATATCCTGATGAAAATGCAAGTTCTCATAATAGATCTATAAAACTAATGGTGACTTTTGGACGTGTGGGCAAATTTAAGAGTAGAATGAAAGTTAGGGATTTTTTTGGAAAAAAAAATGTTCAACCATAATTAGGATTGGGCCCAAAATTGAAGGTTTCTTTTTAGGGAATTAGACCCTATATCTAGTATTGCATCTATATTAGGCACGTATTTCGCACATCCACAGTTGCGGAAGAGCGATATTCAATCAATGGCGTCAAAGTTGATGTCTTCAATTCGCTCTCTCTCGATGCATCCCACTCTATCACAATAGGGAGATTCTACGGACCGATTTGAAAAAAAAAATAATTGTGTCCGTGAAATCTCTGTCAAGTTTATGATGTGCACTTCAATCTTAGTCATATTGTCAAAGCACAGAAACGAAGACTATATTGAATAATCATCGTTGTTAAAATCTTGCAGAAAATAATAATTCAAAATACTATAGATTGGATCCATACGATGAGTGGTCGAATACTACGGAACCAGGTAAATCTGCATAGAAATCAGTAACTAATGCTACGTAGAAAGCCACGAAAATGTTCTCGCTTTATACCGAATAATCGCCCGGTTCATTCACTTTCTTCAGTAACTGTCGCATTCTTTTTCCGATAAAACGATCTTGCTTCGCGTATGCGCAAACCTCGTGGGGCTCCCTCTAATGATTTATAACACGAAATGGAATCAGATTCAGGATTTGATGAAAGATATGAAATAATTGAAACATTATTTGGGGACAATGATGGAACCCGGCCCTGGCCACACTAAGATCTAGCAACGCCCTCTCGACATTGTGAGTCAGACTTTGTAAGAAAAATATAATAAAAAATCAATAAAAATATTGAAATGTTATTAAATATTGTCTACGTTGGAGCCGGGCGGCAATGCCACGTAGGTTGGCCGATGTCCATGTTAACAATATCTGGCCAAAATTAGTTGAAAAAACCATATTCACATTAGCTCAAAAGATTTATAACTAAATTGTCATGATTAAAAAATTTAGAACTTTTCCAACACGTATCTCTCCAAATTGGGTCCATTGAATTGGATAGCATTGTTAATGATTTTTCCTAGCCTTGCCCCAACCTGTAGGCTTGACAAAATGCTCGGGAATGAATAATTTGGCCACGTGATGAAGCATCGCCATTATCTAATAGAAGAAAAAGGTCATATACATCCAAGTGCATAATTCCGGGACCGACAAATGCAACATCATCTCGTTGTTTCCACCTTCCCATTCGGATTTTTTTATTCAAACTTAAGGTTTGTTTATTTCGCCCAGGACTTCCTGTCGCCGGAAGATGATTTCCGAAAATTCAATTTCTGGTGTTTGTTTGTGCTGAAAGCAAATTGATGAAGTTGGTTTTATGGTATTTGATAACCAGCGATATCTACTAATGATGGATGGCTACAGATTGGAATCAATATCATCCTTGTTTATTATTTAACCCATCAAAATTGCATGAATTACAGAGAAATCGGGAAAGAAAGTATGAAATCATATTTGTGAAATATTATGCATGATCAGGTTTTTTTAGGAATGTAGAAGAATATAAGCACGCAGTATATTTAGGAGATGGTACAAGATTTATGAATGTAAAAAAATGGAAACTCATCAAGAGAAGAATTGAAAAAAAGTTAACGATAGATTGGAAATAGCTATGAAGGGACCTATTCTTTATAATTGGATGTGAAGCATGAAATCACGAAATTCTCTTTCCTTCTTTCCAATATAAACTTTTAATTTTTGGTCCATAGAAACCGTTTATCGTTAATCAAGTACTTTTCCGTCGTTCAAATATTATAGAATCCAAAAATAATTTCTTGAAATCAGTTTTTCATTGAACAAATTGGCCCTTTGATGCATTATCTGATAATTTCTATAATGCCTCCTCTAAGGTGAACTACGCCGTCATCAATTTCGACTCCTCTCTTCATGCATCAACTTCTTCTTAAGCTCCTTTACAACTCACAAATTCCATGCTTAGCTATATATGCTTAAAGTCTTCGCCTGCCTTGAAAAGTGCAAGGGGCAACGTACTTGGCTACATGTGATTAATGTTAACGCGTTTGCGTTGAATTTTCAATGTAAAACCGCGCTTAAAATCCTCACATAGCTAAGGGAAATGACTCACTAGTCTTACACGCATTCATAGTACAATCGGCCAGTGTAGCTTGTCCTCCACTCCACATAGAATCATTGAATCTTGCGTCCTACGGATCCTAACCCTTTCGTCCTATTCCTTTTGATTGGCCCGTCCATAAAAAAATGATGAGTTCCGAAGAAAAAAACGTGTACATTTTTTAATTGATTATTGCACCATGATATGGAAGACAACATCACCTGTAACTTTCAATAATCAATGCCCGACGATGACAAGGTCGGATGTTGCCTTCAGCAATTAATGCCGTGGTTGCCAAATCTGAATCGGGACCAGCAATAGGTGAGTGTCCAACTTGCCTTGCGAAGAAGTTGAATCTTCCAAATGGTTTGTGCGAAATTATGCTAAATTTGGTGGGAGTTTACATGGACCAGAATCAGATGATAAAGAAAAAAGATAAAGGCCGAAAAGTCCCAAATATACATTCAGGTCAATCGATCTTGAAAGCCTAATCCACATCGAAAGCGATGAGCCCACTTAATTGGATAGTGGTTGAAATTGTAATGCTAGAAGAGAAATGATGCTTGTGCCTTCTTTCTTTCGTCTTTTGGTAAGAACATAAAAAAGCATAAAAAAGCATGGCTCACCTTTTACCCAATGGCTACTTACATATCCCTATTTTTAGACACAAAAAATTACACTTTTGACCACAAAACACGCGCGCACACACAAATTTGCGCTTGAAATTTTCTTTTAAAGAATAATTTATACCTTATATCAATTATCCTCGTATCCTTATTTTACAAAATTACCACTTCTTTCCAAAAATACTCCCACTCAATTCCTAGATTCCCCGCACTTATAAATCCCCAAAACAAAACCAAAACCAAAACCTAACGCTTGAACCCTGGCTCAACTGCCATCACCAAACATCGTTGACAACTTCTGCCTTCGCACCCACGGCCGCCTGGCTCACCATTACATCCCGCCGACCTTGGTGCCAGCACCGTTCGTACTTGTGCAATCCCACGATCCTCTCTCTCGAGCGGCCTCAAATTAAGATTACAAGCCCTTGTTGCAACCATCAACTTGGAACATCCAATGGAGGTCAGTAGCTGCTGCAAGGTCATTGGTGATTTCGATGGTGGTCGACCTTGTGCTCGAGGCAAAGAGAGAGATTTTACGAAGGAAGGAGATAAAGGAAGAGGAGCATAGTGAAGAAACAACGAGGGAGAACCGAGAACGTGAACAGTGGGGGAGGGGGTCGACAGCGTCAACTGAGAGGGAGGTGGGGTCGATGGGGATCGTCGTTGGCAAGTGTCCAATGCAGAGGGCGCCAAAAGGCTACTCCAAACTAGGTGAAGGTTGCCAACCCTCACCTATGATCGGTGCGGGTCAGTCGGTGAGGTTGGTAGCCTAGGATTAAGGAACAACAAAAAGCAAAGTAAAAAAAATTAATATATATCAATTGAAAAAATATTAAAATATATTTTTGAAAAATTATTCATGTTAGCGCTGACCTTATCACGTAGTATGGCCAATTTCCACATCAGTAATTTCCGGCGAAAATTGGTTGAATAGACTTAATTAAAAAAATATGATAATATTTAATTTAAGATTGATTGATAAAAGTGTAAAAGGTTTAGAATTTTTTGAACAATTTTCCCCGGACATGGTGATTAGTAAGGAAGGAGATGGATTTATACTTATTTATTTATTTTTATCAAAACTCTTGCTCGTTTGTTTTTTAAAATTATTTGGCCAACATCATTTTAGTTTTTGATTTGCTAATTTGATTTTTTTAAATTTTTTTATAGTAAAATCTGTACCACATAAGCAAGCCATGCTAGCAATCATGCACCTAGGCACCTGCCAGGCTACCAAGTAGGACACCTAACGGCGAAATTCATTGTCACTGTAACTATAACAGAGTCAAAGGTGATGTATATACTTCTTTAGAGATAATTAGGATACTTCTCTCAAATATTTTCTTCCGTTAGGTATAATTAAGATATTTTTCTAGATTATGTATCTCTCGGGATTACATATATATATTTCTCTTTAATTGCACATTATCTTAGATAGTCATCTACTATAGGTTCATGTACTCTTCTTCCTTATGCATTGAAATATACAAAAATTTCACAATTCTTTCTTTGATTTTTATATCGTGGTATTAAAGTTAGATGACATTACTTTGTATTGGGTGCGCATCACACACACAAGTGCAAATCTCGAATAGTGTGTCGTTTCCTTAGTATTATTGTTTGTTATGTTCAATAATATTGTCAGATTCTATGTCTGTGTATTTTATTGTCATATAGCTTCTATAATGTTTGTGGCGACCTGCCATGACGACTAGCCTTCTGCTACAACGACTACCTCCTACATGTTGCTCATATTGTGGGCACGACAATCCACAAACACCTAAGCAGAGTTATTTAATATAGTTTATAAATGGGCTCATGTACGCCTCTGCAATACACATAGAATATACCACAATTCTCTATTCCGCCTTTTCTGATCTTTTTTGAGATTTTTTGGCCGTTTTTCTTTCACAAAATCCAACAACGGCAGAAAAAGTAAGCTCGGTTTCATCACAACCTGGCCACGGTGCGTCGGTCATGGTGGCGGTGAGGTCGGAACACGAGAGGCAAGAATATATCGCATCTTCTTTAAATCATGTCAATCAAGCCTATTTGGAACATGAATTCATGCGAGGATTGCCAGACAACCCATTTTATTGATGGTTGAAATAGTTTTTGTCCACATGATTTACAGTTCACGTACTAACATCACGAAAGAGACAAACAGATGGGATGGGATCCCAATAAAATATATAAAAGAGCGACCTATCTCATTCCAAGAAAAGACTAGTTCTACAGCGGGGCGCATTGGCATCCGAATCGATGCTATCGCACGTAGTTTATTGGGACGGCACACTAACGAAACTAAATGGAAGCACGAAAAACCAAAAGCGAATCGCCCAGCGACGACGATAAGTGTCTTCATCAGGTCTCCCCCAAAATGGAGTGAAATCGAAGGTCATTCAACAAGGCGGCATGTCCGGCGGCGGCGCCAGCAACTGGGTGTTCGGGGTAGCTCCATTCCTCACGATGAACGCCGTGTCCATGCCCCACGAAAGGTGCCTCTCTATGTGGCAGTGCATGAACCACACTCCTGCACATTTTTGTCCCAATTAGTATCAGTAATTTTCTATTTACGCAATAGATATCAACACAAACGAAGCGTCTTAAGCCAAACGTCAGTTCAAACTCACCAGGATTGTCCGCCCTAAATCTGATCGCAGTCCAACCGTTCTTCGGCACCGCAATGGTGTTCTGCAAAGGTGGATCCACTAGATTAAAGTTCAGAGGGTCCTTCTTGATGTCGAAGTTCCCAAGTCCCCAACCAACGACGTAAAAGCTATATCCATGCAGATGCATCGGATGATCGGTCCCGGCCAGCAAGTTCGTCCCCTGAAAAACGAGCTCCACGGTCGAGTTATACTTCAGCACCTTGACCTCCGTCCCACGCTTCGGCGTCTCTAGGTTCAACGGCAAGACATCGGCTGTGAAATTGAAGATGTACGGTGGGAAGCTGGGGAGCTGGGTTCCGAACACGCCATTGATGTTGTAATAATAAGCTTGGAGTATGTCGATCGAGGGGTTAACAAAACTAATGTTGTTCACACTTGCGGCGAGACGGGTCCCATTGGAGCCCGCGCAGGAATTGTTTGGACACGGGAATGAGTTAACGGAGATCGTGTAGACGAAACGGTTGGTTATATCCTTGGGGACGTTGATAGGGTACTCCTTGCTCGCTAAGCTTCGGAGGCTGCCGGTGAAATTGACCGATGCGGAAGTGTCGTTGTAATAAGGGAGTTGCGGCAAAGGAGGTGGTGAGGTTGGAGTGTAATTTCCAAAGTATTCCACGACGGCCGTGGTGGTTGTGTTATCGTAAAGCACGCCGAGAGCACTGGAGTAAACCCTACCAGCCATGTAATAGTGGTCGGGGTTTTGGTTGGCTTTGAGGAGGACGTCGATGGTTTGACCGGGAGATATGGTGATGATATCTCTCGTCAGTGGCTTGGTGTAGCTCGCGTCGGTCGCGACGACGGTGAGGCTGTGTTTGGCAACGGAGAAGAACAGGAGGTCCTGCATGGCGGCGTTGATTATTCGCAGCAAATATGTCTTGCCTTGCTCGACCTTTAGTTTGAAAGTATCTGAAACAAAATTACACCGTAGCTAAGTACAAACATACGGAAGGAAAACTGTAGAGAAGATGCGATACTTTATGATTAAGCCAATAATAGTTTAAGCACAAAGTCCCACCGTTTGCATATTTCATTTGGGGAACAATCCATCTGAGCATGGGAAACCAACATTTTCTTTTTTTGATGGTTGAATCTATAGCACAATTAGGAAGTCGCAAGACGCATACAATTTTATTTTAGGCCGTCCCTATGGTCCGTCCGTTCGGAATGCTATCTGGCTTTCGAAAGCAAGTAGATGTAGGGTCGCATCCTTGAATTTAGGTGTATGCATGCATTAAATACTATGGGAATATCTTGCAAAGCAAGCAAGCATCTTGACATTTACATGTGAATATAAAGCCCATAGGTGTAGAAGATATAGTTAAAATTAACTATTTATTGCTATCACACTAGGCAACAACCTTAGTGCCTTTATTTTGATGATTTGTCAAAAACCATGTAAGAAGTGGAAAAACAATGAAATGAACTTAGGCCAAGAAGAAGAAAAAGAAGAAGACGAGTTTGAACATGTCGTCTCTGACCTTGCTTTGAGCATGGGTGAAGATCTCCAGGTTGACCATTGATGGTATAAGCATCGGAAATATTTGGATCACCTCCTGATCGGAGCATTTCATGATAGACCTCCATTATCGGTTTCTTCCACCATTCTCCTGCACATAAAATTTTGAATGATCAAAGATCAATTATGTTTGTTCACACTGTACGTATTTCGAAAATGTGATAGCCGACAAGCACATATTAATTACTCAACCAGAATTGTGAATTACCTAATATGATAGGCACTTCAGCATCAGGTTTCGGAAAAGGATAGCTTGAATCTTTTTTGGGGTAAATAACTATGGCTCCGTGCACGGTGTTTCTAGACCAGTCACTGTGAGCATGCCACCATAAAGTCCCTTCTTCTGTGGAGAATATCACTTTCTGACTGAACTTAGCTCCTGGCTGTATTGGGCATTGAGTTATATACTCTGGTCCATCGGACCACGGAAATCTTGGTTGTTTCACCCCATGCCTACAATAATATCATCCACCATTCAATTAGGTCAAATTTTCAAGCACCCATGATGAGAAACTGTTCTCGAGAACCATATCTATTAGAACAAGGCAACGAAAAGTTGTTGAAAAAGCCTAGTAATGTACACAGAGAAGTGCTTAAAAAGCAGACGGCCTTCATATGGTTTGAAATGGGATGGGCAGGACGATACACGCCTGATGACTTTTGAGTGCCTATAGACTATGAATTCCTGAATAGTCCATTATGACAAGGGAGACACATAAATTACTTTAACATATAAAAGGTCACTTCTATCTAACAACCGCAACTAATTTACTCAGATGCTAACGATTTAATCATCTTCAAGGCGACGCTTCATTATGTGAAAGCTGAGAAACGCTATTTATACCAGTGAATGGTGATGTTGTATTTAGCCTTGTTGTAGACATCGACAGTGATGGTATCGCCTTTGTGCACGTAGAGAGTCGGCCCAGGAAATTGCCCATTCACTGTCAAGATGTTCTTCGTGCTGCACAATCTCGTGTATGGAGTTTCTTCGACCTGTAATATCTCACACGCTTGAGCAACGCAGGCCAACCACTGTTTGCATGCATATGACGATGTGGAAACACGGGTGTAACACTCATTCGAACTTACCACGAAAGTGTAACGAGCCTCAGCTTTACATTGGAGAACGCCGATGAGGAAGAGGAGGAACCCTAAGCAATGAGCTTTTGAAGCCCTCATGGCGATTAACTTGGAAATGAGACGGTGGGCGTGGCTTGATTATTTGGAGATTAAGCCACGGATGAGAGGTATTTATAAGGTTTGAGAAAGGCTGGACTGACTAGGGAAGGTAGAACTTGGGGACATGGATGATTTTGTCAAACATTGGACAGGACTTCATAACGGCACCTTTGTACATCCAGGAAAGTTCTGCGATATATCAACCATCAGGTTCTCGAGTCATAGAAGACAATCGGCAATATGGTTTCGATGTCTATTGTTCTTCCTTTTCTGGATTCCTAATGAGAAGAGAGCTGCTTCCTGAATGGTTACCTCTTGATCGACCTTCATTGGTACCCCTGGTTATAATACGGTTGACGATTCCTGAGACAACTAATTATTTCCTAACATTTTCTCAACAACAATAACGTATTATCACTATAAACTTTACTCATTCCTAGTACGTTGTCGGGACAAATTTTGCCTCTCCATGCTCTACGCAGCCAGTTGCTTGGTATAGAAGTCAATCAACTTGCCTTGATTGATGATAACGACCCTACATTTATTAATATCCTAGCTACGTTCTTAAGCAAGCAATGCGACAAACAGAAGCACTCGATCAGTTCGGCGACGTGGAGTAGCAATCTTATGAATCAGCTATACTTTCTATCTAAGGTGTAGCGAATCAAGGTCTTCGTTTCCTGGTCTTTAGTTAAGTATTTTATTTTATTTTATTTTTAAAAAAATATCATAGAACTAGGAACATCCACGTCTCGTTATTAACATGTTTTTCCTGAGGTCTTAGGTGGTAAGTGCATTTTTTCCAAGCCTTCAGGTCAGCATACCATAATGAACTCAACTGCTTTCCAAGTTTTAGCGCGTTCATGGACTTGGAAAAGTCGAATTAGTTCACCGGTCCGGTTGAACTGAAGGGTTGGCTAGACTATCCTTATCAACAGATATTCCTGTAGTTAGGATAATACCCACATTCATTCCGCCTAATTATAGTAATTACGGTCAATATTCAATGTAGATACAATGTAGATACGGAGCCGCTACAGGAGGAAAAAGAAAAGTAAGGCGTGCAGCAATCGCCCTCTGGAAAATCGCCATGTCATTTTTCTACACCTAACACACGTCCGTAACTCGCAATCATAAGCGAGGTAATGGAAAACGATAATGGCTGTAATCAATGCGCCAAACACGGCCAACCCTTTGAGGAAGACTTGCTAACAGCATTTGAGAGAGTAGTAAAATTCAAATCCAAGCTGCCTACATGATGGTTAGAACACATGTTCCGTCATCTTTTGCTACGCGGTGATTAGTTTTGTCCACCGCATCTATTAAAATAGCTCACGATCACTTGACTCTGTATATGTTCGATCACCCTCCACCTACCAGAGTAGGAAAGTCTGAGTTCAAATTTTTCCAGACCCCTTATTTGCCTCCTCATTATATATTTCCATAAAGGAGAGCGTTAAAATATTTGAATATTAGACCAATCATTCACCTAACAATTTTAGTAGCTTAACTATTCTCATCCAGTTTGCAAGTGAGAGGCAATGTTGAAAATCCCGCATCACTTGACTATGAGATTATAAGCTTTTTATATGGATGTGGTATCCCTCTATTTATTAACTTAAGCTATCATAATAAGAGGTGATGACTTCAAATCTTTTTAGACCCCTTATTTGCCTCCCCATTATATATTTCCACACCTAGTCTAGGCCATAGTCCAACCTTCTCATAAAAGATAGTGTTAGAATATTTGAATATTAAACCAAGCATTCATTTCACCATTTATGTGGCTTAATCATTCTAATATGGCTTGGAATGAGAGGGAATGGTGAAAAATCCTGCATCCCTTCACTATGGGCTTATACGCTCTTTGTATAGATGTGATTACCCTTCAGCTACAAACCTAAGTTTTTGGGTTTGACTTTCTTATCAACATCATCCATGAAATGAATATGCATATTTATTTATTAACTTAAGCTTTTGGGTTATCCACATCATCCACAAAATGAATCTACACGACACTTTTCCAATTATTATATTTTGGGGAGAAAAGTAGAGACTTTAGAAAGAATTGAATTTAGAATCTTTTACTATGATATCATGTGAAATTTTATGGAAATTATTTTAAGAGTTTCAAGATGTAGTTTAATATTTAAATGTCCTAACAAATATGATGAAATTAGTCAAACTCAAGATGCTCGAGAGTCTAGTTGGCCATTGATGACCTCCTTCTCTCAAATTAAATCAGCTCAGATGCTTGCCTCCCAAAACAATGGATGTATAATTAGCACAATTCACTTCCTTAGGATTATATCATAACACATTTTCAAAACGTTAATAGGCGACTTATGTAAGGATCACAATCTCACTATGATAAATGGAGTCATCCAGTGAAGTTCAGTTCATTTACTTATTTTGGCTCGAGCCATGTTCTTTTTCAAGTTTTCTGCTTTATTCACAGTGACCTTGGATATCCACAGCGACCGGGCCTGGTTTTCGCATGCGTTAATACTCTTTAGCGGCAGCACTTGCTTTACAACGATGTCTTTATGGTAACAACTCCTGAGGCAAGCCCATAGCTTACTCAATCCACTGGATGAAAACTGCTAAGTTTTTTGGACTTGCTAGACACGATCATCGAATTAACGCGTTAAAACAGTGGCCGCCTTGATAATAATCCGCCGTATCACATAGTATGTGTTGAGGCATTTGCGAAAACACAAATATCCACCCTCTATTGTGTTGACTAATTAGCCCCGGTACGCCAATACTCGTTGTCCATCGTATCATGCTAATAGACAAGCCAAAACACGTCAAAATAAAGCATTTTTATCTCTAGATCTTTGATTTTGAGTGAGATCTTCATATGATTTGTCAAGGAAAATACACGGCTAGTAGCTAGCCCATCTGCTTCTTCTTCAGTATCATGCACTCGCTTTCATACGCCTCTGCCCAGCGATTTCTCAACTACAAAAAAAGCGAGCAGCGTTGCATCGAAACCTAATAGGAGATTCATTGCATCGGAACCTAATAGGAGATTCATTCTTGTCGTAGTCCCTTCAGATCAAGGACGTGAGATTTCGATCCATGAAACAACTTACAATGCACGCAAGGCAAAGTGGAATAGTCAGCGTTAGAAAACACAGGACCACCAAATCAATAATTCGACATTGCGGCTCGAAGATTGTCGCAATGTTCTTCAACGAGTAAAATGTCAGATTTTTGGCCGGAGGATCGGTCCAACTCTCTTGAAGCGAAAACGATGGGCAGAGTTTGCCTTGTTCTCCTTGTCACAGGCATCGTTCTCAGATTTCTCCTGTGTAAATCCATTAGTGATTTCATGGAGCGGAATTCCACACGCAAACCAAGCGAAAACGAGACCCGCTCATTCCTTGGCGTAGATTGGAAATCCTTCTAGAATTTCTATCGGATTGGCTTCCGAATAAAAGATGAGTTTGACAGCTTTGTCTGATATATATTAACATAGTATTTGATTCCCTTATTTTTGTAGGATTCTTCCTTTAAATTAATATAAAAAAATTGGTTTAAGCTTCACAGCTGTTAGCTTTTGTCATGATTGATTATTGAACTAGTAATGATTTTCTTGCCCTCTAATGGTGTTTCTTTCTACTCTCTTCTATTGATTTTGTTAAACAACTCTCCTAGGGGTGCCAAAGGAAAAGTTTTGGCAACGTGGAGAAATTAATATATCTTAGTTGACTAGTAAGTCATTATTTTAATTTTTGAATAAATTTGAGTCCAACACGGGCTTAGACTTAGATTTTGTCTTGGTATTAGGCTTTCATAATATTGGCCCAACAAGTGATATTAGAGTCGATAGTTGATTGATGGTCCGGTTCTTATATGTATTATCATTTGGGGAATATCTCAACCAAGCAAAATGTTGGATGTGACTCCCTGGTGAATGGGTGCCCCTCCTCTTCTCACTAAGCTCAGCTAAGTCAAGGCAAATTAGGTGGAGTTTGAGGTGTAGATGTTGACCTCATCGGCATTTGCCAAACTCGATGGATCAAATTAGAGATTATTGAGTTAAGATAATATTGTTATAAAAAGATATCTTTACCAAGGGAGAGCAAGCCTTACATGAATAACTTACCAATGAGAGGGAAATTGTTAAGGTGCATGTTTAAGAGTATTAGACCCTCACATCTAGAATGTAATATAATTTAGATAGGATAATCACGTCACTTGTGATGTCATGAAAGAAAACGATCACAAGCGACCGGCTGGCTTTTGACCCCGCAACATTTATATTTTATGATTTGTTGCTTCGAGAATCACATCTGCATCGCAAGAAGAAAAGCGATGCCCAAGGATATTGGCATGTGGGCTGCCTGCGATTCGTGGAGATGACAATAAGGACGCCATCAAGTGGGTCAATTCGCAGCGATAATGGACCCTCCCTGACATCCGTGCAATCAATATCTTTGTTTTTGACCTAATCATGGATTTTATTGGAGCACGATTCAAAGTTCTCCTTGAATGAGTCTCCTTGGATGAGACATTGAAAGGAGTTCCATACGGAAGTGGGGGCTCTTTCTAAAATGATTTCAAGAAAAATGACAAAGTGGATTAGTAATTCTTGAAAAAGAAACTTAAAAGAAAGGAAGTTATCATATCAAACAGAGACAACTTGAAAGAAAACATTATCCAACGAATGCCTAATTTATTACGCAAATATCAATCAATCCTAAATTTTTCGATTTGTTAATTTACTCGTTAACTCTTGCACGGAATTCTAAAGTAATCATTCGGATCAATTTTCATCAGAAATCGCTATCACAACTTCGGATCTATTTGGTAATCATCTTATTTTTCTATTTTTTGTTTCCTAGAACAAAAAAGAAAAGAAAAAGAAATCCACCTTAGTAACGTCGGCTAATTTTTCCGTTTCCCAGAATAGAAAAGTGGCAAGAGAATAGATTTGAAATAACGAAAAGTAAAAAAAATCCACTTCTTTGTTCCTAAGAACAGAAATTGAAAAAACTATTTCTAAACAAAAATTGTTCTTATTAATAAAAATATTAGCAAACGCATCTGAAGATTATTCTTTCAAATCAAGAGACAATTTGGAAGGTGTCTTAATACCGAACTATGAGTGACCGAGTTGGTGTTTGACAAGACTTGATTAAAGAAAAATTCAGTTCATGATCCACGGATTTCATTTATTTATGGAAGTTTGGGTGTTGAGTAGAAGATTTGGTGCAATAGGAAAGTCAATGGATCATGCGGAAAATGTCGCTCTATCTTAATGGCAAAGTTAGCGGCAAGGAAAACTCAGCGGTAAATTGTTTCCCATAATCCACGGGCTCGTAGAAATATGGAGGCCAAAATCATCAGCCCCCAATGTGAACACGTTAGCAGCCACCGTCGCCATTGGTTGGCCACCACGAACATCGGAGCGTACTAGTTTGCGGGTTCCATACTTGACTACTAAGAAATAAATCAGGGGAAGATGAAATTTGAACTCTTCATATATATTACACTAGTCATAAAAAGAAGCACATTGATCTAATAAAATAGAAAGAGGCAAAAACAATCTTGAAGATTAGAAATAAAGAGCACCAACGTAAGGTCTGATGTAATGCACCGAATCGAGGAGGATTCCACTGGTCCGTTTTCGAAAAAAAGGAATGTTCGTCCGTGGTGGTAAATTTTTCAAAGAGTTGGTAAACATTCAAAGAAAACTTTTGTCAAGACAATTGTTTTTTTTTTTTTTTTGGTAAACACTCAAAGAAAACTTTTTGTCGAGACAACAGTTTGTCGCGGGGGTGGTTTTGTGATTGTTCGCCTGATTTTCTAATAATTTGTTGGTACTAGTAAATACTTTTATAAATTTAATAAATTCTTTTTGCAAATTTTATTTGCTTTCTAATTATACTTCTTGCACACTCATTCAAGTTTGGTTCATCCTCTTAGCAAGTGCGCTTTGCTGTGGTCCGTTGGGAGTTTTTTTTTGTCATTCTAATTCCATTCTCTACACAAAATCCTTGAACTTCACGCTATCGTGCACATCTCCATTTTCAGAATTAGACATTTAATCTTTACACTAGTCTTGTTATCCACTTAAGATTTCCACTGATTAAAAGTAGCAAACTCATCAAATTTATTTTTCAGAAAATAAGCTCATCCCTTCCTTGTGAAGTCGTTAATTAGGGTGGTGTAGTAGTGTGAGTTTCTAACGTAATGGACATTGGCTAGCCCCCACACATTTATATGCATCCATACTAACTTTCCTTTATGGGTTTTCTTCTATTCTTTGAAAAATTGACATATTTTTACTTGCTTAGACATCAATCCTCTTCCGGCGACTTCCCCTCTGCTGGCCGAAGCATGGGCGTTAGTCGATGCCCTAGAATTCTGCAACTCCAGATCGCGTTCTGCCCCAGCTGCTGCGTGTTTTTCTCCCCCCTCCCAGAGCGACGTCGTTGTGGTAGAGACGGATAGCAAAGTCTTGGCTGAAGCAATCGCCCAACAGCAGCACAGCACGTGGGAGGCGCGGGTCCCAGTCCAGATTTGCAGAAATTTTCTGTCGCATTTACCCAATATTCAGGTTATTTTTTCTCCCCGCGAGACCAACACCGCCGCAGATTGGGTAGCAAAAAACCATCGTGCTAATTGTTTACCACTGAACTGGGTACAATCCCCCCCCGCCTGTCTTTGGAATTTGCTTTGTTCCGACGCCCACCTTTCGGGCCCCTCAAATTTCGGATGATATAATATAAGCTTTCTAGTTCGACCAAAAAAAAAAAGACATCAATCCTCACTCAGACCAATATCTAGTCTTCAGATCATTCAATTTCCCTTTGATGCTAACATCTCCACTCCCTTTTGCTCATATGTCCAAACTATGATGCCACAATTTGGAATCAAGATTTGGGTTAGCAACTACTAAAATTTTTCTACTGCATTTAGTCATCAACAGTATTCCCAACTTTGTTCCCTATGCTACAATCATAGCATCCATAATAATATAAAACAAGCCATCTCTAGTAATGGTTCTATACCCTATGTCGTCTAATTGGCCTATATAAGATTTCTTTTCAGGCTAGGAACATATTTGACATCATGTAACTTCTTTCGAATTTCGTTGGTAATTTTAAGTAAATGTTACCTTTCCGCACAATATCCAGAGGTTTGTACAATAAGATAAACCTTATCCAACTTCATAGGAGCAAAATGATGCATTAATTCTTTGCATGAAGTTGAGAGAAACAACACACTCGAGTCTAGAATTCAAGATTTAATCAAACTAAAATGCTCAAAATTAGGGCCTTTCGGACAAACGTCTCTCCCATGGTTGCATTTACAGATCATTTTCTTAATGCTGATTTTCCTTCTTGTTTGGGGTTTTGCATTTACCCTTCTTTTCGCTGTGCCAGCAATATTTCAGCATGAGATCTTCATTTGCTTCTCCCTCAACACTTTGATGTACCATGATTTTGGTTTGAACTTGTTGATTACTTCTCCCTTTACCTTTAGTACTCCAAGGCAACCCCCAATGATTAACCTAAGCCTCTTTTGTCAATGTTTTTCGCTAAGAATCAAATCTCGAATCTCCTAAAGTTTCAATTTCTTATGACTAGATGAACTGCTCACTATTGACACCTTAACTTTTGCCGAAAAACTAAGCATGCATTTTGTAAAAGCCAAAAAAAATTAGAAAAATAATAACAATGATGGTGAAAGAAAAAATAATAGAAAAATAAATAATGTCGTGACCTTCCCGAAAGTGAATCATCATGGGAAACTAATGGATTACTAAGTCTGAAGACTTAGTGCGAACTTTCCCAAACCCTACCAACCGCAACTTGGTACCCAAAATTTAACATTGTTAAACATGCAATTTTATTCAATCAAGAGCCGCCACTAATCAATTATGGTTGATTAGAAACCTAAGTAAAGTATGAGAGAATATTTTACTTCTGCGAACTAGAGATTCAATAGGTTCGGGGACATGGTTACACTAAGTTAAACTAGTGCTCTATCGGTACCATTTCTCTTTAAGCTTCAAAAATATTTTTTTTGCAAGCAGTCTTGGTTGATTTCAACCTAAGCCACTAACATGGAAAGAAGTGGTCATGCGGATCACAATCAATAACATTTAATAAGTCCAAAAGGATAAATATAAGAATCACGATCAAATTTAAGGCATAACAAGCTATAACTGAAAATGCATGCCCGAGATGAGATCTACTCTCTCTTTTTTTTGGATTTTTCTAAAATTAATTATATATAACTTTAGTCTAGATTTAATATGCATGATTTTTACTCTAACAACATATGACATGCAATTTAGATGGCCTAGCTCTAATGACATACGTTAATTGAAAACTATTGTAATAGGGACGCGATATAATTTACATGACACTAAATATGCATGTACTACATGACGTGGGATGAATGACATATTAATGCTATATGCATATGCATGATCCTTTTTATGGTTTTTTTTATGAGCCTTATTATTATAAATTAATTATCATAGCCTCATCTAAACTGAAGAATAACTAAATCTATTCTAACTTACGATATTTTTTTTTTCTACATTATCCTAAACATGCAACTCTAACTAGAAAATTAATCTAACATGGAATTCAATTTATATATATAATTTTTTTGGGAGATTTACTAAAAATTAACACAATTAATGTGACTAACCACATAAAACATGTAATTCATCACAGCCCAAGACAGAAAATCACAATAATAAAAAAATCTAATCCGACATATCTCGGCTTAGTATTTTTGATATTGAGATTTTTTAACACAACACAAAAACTTCACCTAATTAGAATATGCTTAATATCTCAGGGGAATCACATTAGCAGCAAATGTTTTGCGAATTGTGCAATTTAATATTCATACAAATGAAAGGATTGGGAAATTACCTCGATAGTCTTTCATTTTTTCAGTTTTCATAGGCACTTGTTGATAGCTTTCTATTGCTAATGACAGCACCTGCACAAAGAGAAATTAAAGAACAACCATGAGAGAGATCACGTCCCGATGTGAGATGTAGTCTAGTCGAGTGTAAATGATCGCAAAGATCCGGCATAAAGCAGCCACGCCAAACTCACAGCAACAACGTTTGCAACAGGTGGAAAAGATCGGGTCTTCGTCATCTCTTTTGCTTAGGGTGTCCACGAACTCCTTCTCTCCATGCATGGCCACTCCCTTTTTGCATTGCACCCCACTCTCCTTCACGAATTCTCTTTGGGTGTCAGTCTGTATGCAAACTTTTTCTGCTTGAATGAAGACGATTTCCTTCATTCAATGTGGCTGAACTTCCCAAATTGTGTTTCCCTCTCTCTAGTTTTTTTTTTTTACCTTCGGCCTCCACCCCCTCTCTCTCTCCTTTTTGTCCACCCTCCTCTCTACGAATTCTGTGTGTGTGTGTGATGAACAAGTGAAATAATCTAAATAGGTATTAACAAATAAATAAATGGAGAGAGATATCAATTCGGCCACTTATGTAAAGACCAAGACCGACCCAGCACCCTCCAGCCCAACCATAAAACCCCACCACTTCAGCTTCGTTGGGCTCGGCCTAACGGCCCACACACGGATGGAAATGGCACTAACAGAATTCCGGTGGCTCTTCATTGCCAATTGAAATCTTCCGCCATCTTTCCCTCCTCGCATCACTTCCTCCAGTTTTCATATGTCGCTTTCCAGTTCCTTCAACAGTCGAAGCAGTCGTAGCCGAATACCTTCGTCGAATGATTCCGTCTGCCGAATTCCGAGCTTCGTCTATGTGAGACTCTCGACTTCTCTCAGTGATCTTCATCTAATAGCAGCAGCCACCGAGGTAGCTGTTTTGGAGACGCCGGTTTCGCCGCAGCAGGACACACTGAGTTCATAGAAAAATCCTCTCTGATTGTGATTTATTTTCTTATTCTGTCTTTCTTATTGTTTGATCGCTTATTTCCACAACAAAACATGTATGAGATTATTGTAACATGGAAAAAAAAAACCATTGGCGACAATGAATAATTCATGAGTTGATTCGTACTATTATCATTAGATTATTAATCTGAAAGACTAAATCTAATAAAAACTTATGATCCCGATTTATAATTCACGAACAAATCCGTGCAATATCGGGAACGTTTTGCGGAAGCGTAAAGGATTAGTACATTAATGAAATTCTGTTGATGAGTAAACCCAAACCTTGAACGAATGCATACTGTGTGTTTTTCTGCAGTGATAGGATTTGTAAATGACATGATGTATTTATTCCATTTCTCACACAACATGAAATGTCTTCAATGAAAACCGTTATGGTAACAATTAAAACGGGAACGTGAATAGTGGGAGAAGGGGTTGACAGTGGCAACTAAGAGGGAGGTGGGGTTGATGGGGATTGTCCTCGGCATGTGTCCAATGTAGAGGGCGCCAAAAGGCAACTCGGAAAATTGTCTAAAAAAATTATAAACTCATTGAATTTTTACTAATTGAGTCTATCGTATTTTAATATTTTTATTCGAGAGCTATGATGCCTCGCCAAATCCCAATGAGGGCATCTCGACCCTTGCCTTGCTAGTTGCCAGCAAAGGCAGCAATGCCCTCACCCAGACCAGGTAAAGGTTGCCAGCCCTTGCCTATGGCCGGTGAGGGTCAATCGGTGAGATTGGTAGCCTAGGATTAAGGAAAAACAAAAAGCAAAGGAAAAACATTAATATATATAAATTGAAAAAATATTAAATTATTTTTTTGAAAAATTGTTCATGTTAGCGCTAACCTTATCACGTAGTATGGCTAGTTTCCATGTCAGTGATTTCCGGCCAAAATTGGTCGAATAAATTTAATTGAAAAAAATATGAGAATATTTAATTTAAGATTGATTGATAAAAGTGCAAAAGGTTTAGAATTTTTTGAACAATTTTTCCTGGATATAGTGATTAGTAAGGAAGGGGATGGATTTATACTTATTTATTTATTTTCATCAAAAATCTTGCTCTTTTTTAAAAAAAAAAAAAATTATTTGGCCAACATCATTTTAGTTTTTGATTTGCTAATTTAATTTTTTTTTTTTTTAAAATTAGAGTAAAAACTGTACCGCATAAGAAAGCCATGCTAGCAACCATGCACCTAGGCACCTGCCAGGCTACCAAGTAGGACACTTAGCGGCGAAGTTCATTGTAACTGTAACTATAACAGAGTCAAAGGTGATGTATATACCTTTTTAGAGATAATTAGGATACTTCTCTCAAATATTTTCTTTTGTTAGGTATAATTAAGATATTTTTCTAGATTCTATATCTCTCGGAATTACATATATCTTTTTCTTTAATTGTGCATTATCTTAGATAGTCATATGCTATATGTTCATGTACTCTTCTTTCTTACACATTAAAATATAAATAGATTTCACAATTCTTTCTTTGGGTTTTATATCGTGTAATTAAAGTTAGGCAACCTTGAATTGTACTAGGTGCGCATCACACACGCAAGTGCAAACCTCGAATATCGTGTCGTTTTCTTGGTATTATTGTTTGTTATGTTCAATAGTGTTGTTAGATTCTATGTTTGTCTATTTTGTTGTCACGTAGCCTGTATAGTATTTGTGGCAACCTACAATGACGACTAGCCTTCTGCTACAACGACAACCTCCTACGATGACAACAACCTCCTACAAGTAGCTCATATTGTGGGCACGACAACCTACAAACAAGTAAGCAAAGTTATTTAATATAGTTTATAAATAGGTACTCTTCTTCTATACATATTGAATATACCACGATTCTCTATTCAACCTTTTCTGATCTTTTTTGAAAATTTTTGACTGTTTTTCTTGCACAAAATCCAACATTGGCGGAAAAAGTAAGCTCGGTTTCATCACAACCTGGCCACGGGGCATCGGTCATGGTGGCGGTGAGGTCAGAACACGAGAGGCAAGAAATTATTGCATCTTCTTTAAATCATGTCAATCGAGCCTACTTGGAACATGAATTCATGCGAGGATTGCCAGATGACCCATTTTATTAATGGTTGAAATAGTTTTCGTCCACATGATTTACAGTTCACTTACTAACATCACGAAAGAGATAAACGGATGGGATGAAATCCCAATAAAATGTATAAAAGAGTGACCTATCTCATTCCAAGAAAAGACTAGTTCTACAGCGGGGCGCATTGGCATCCGAATCGATGCTATCGCACGTAGTTCATTGGGACGGCACACTAACGAAACCAAATGGAAGCATGAAAAACCAAAAGCGAATCGCCGGGCGACGGCGATAAGTGTCTTCATCAGGTCTCCCCCAAAATGGAGTGAAATCGAAGGTCATTCAACAAGGCGGCATGTCCGGCGGCGGTGCCAGCAACTGGGTGTTCGGGGGAGCTCCATTCCTCACGATGAACGCCGTGTCCATGCCCCACGAAAGGTGCCGCTCTATGTGGCAGTGCATGAACCACACTCCTGCCCATTTGTGTCCCAATTAGTATCGGTAAATTTCTATTTACGCAATAGATATCAACACAAATGAAGCGTCTTAAGCCAAACGTCAGTTCAAACTCACCAGGATTGTCCGCCCTAAATCTGATCGCAGTCCAACCGTTCTTCGGCACCGCAATGGTGTTCTGCAAAGGTGGATCCACTAGATTGAAGTTCAAAGGGTCCTTCTCGATGTCGAAGTTCCCAAGTCCCCAACCAACGACGTAAAAGCTATATCCATGCAGATGCATCGGGTGATCGGTCCCGGCCAACAAGTTCGTCCCCTGGAAAACGAGCTCCACGGTCGAGTTATACTTCAGTACCTTGACCTCTGTCCCGCGCTTCGGTGTCTCTAGGTTCAACGGCAAGTCATCGGCTGTAAAATTGAAGATGTACGGTGGGAAGCTGGGGAGCCGGGTTCCGAACACGCCATTGATGCTGTAATAATAAGCTTGGAGTATGTCGATCGAGGGGTTAACGAAACTAATGTTGTTCACGCTTGCGGCGAGACGGGTCCCATTGGGGCCCGCGCAGGAATTGTTTGGACACGGGAATGAGTTAATGGAGATCGTGTAGACGAAACGGTTGGTTATATCCTTGGGGACGTTGATAGGGTACTCCTTGCTCGCTAAGCTTCGGAGGCTGCCGGTGAAATTGACCGATGCGGAAGTGTCGTTGTAATAAGGGAGTTGCGGCAAAGGAGGTGGCGAGGTTGGAGTGTAATTTCCAAAGTATTCCACCACGGCCGTGGTGGTTGTGTTATCGTAAAGCACGCCGAGAGCACTGGAGTAAACCCTACCAGCCATGTAATAGTGGTCGGGGTTTTGGTTGGCCTTAAGGAGAACATCGATGGTTTGACCGGGAGATATGGTGATGATATCTCTCGTCAGTGGCTTGGTGTAGCTCGCGTCGCTCGCGACGACGGTGAGGTTGTGTTTGGCAATGGAGAAGAAGAGGAGGTCTTGCATGGCGGCATTGATTATTCGCAGCAAATATGTCTTGCCTTGCTCGACCTTTAGTTTGAAAGTATCTGAAACAAAATTACACCGTAGCTAAGTACAAACATACTGAAGGAAAACTGTAGAGAAGATGCGATACTTTATGTCTAAGCCAATAATGGTTTAAGCACAAAGTCCCACCGTTTGAATATTTCATTTGGGGAACAATCCATCTGAGCATGGGAAACCAACATTTCCTTTTTTTGATTGTTGAATCTATAGCACGATTATTATAATGTATCTTTGAATAGTAGGAGATGGGTCTGCATCAAGAGTGAGACCGACATTTTTCGTATTAAAGAACAGACAATGATAATCAGAGGACGGCAACACTCTTGCTAACCCTAAAAGCTTAGAATTAGGAAGTCGCAAGACGAATACAATTTTATTTTAGGCCGTCCCTATGGTCCGTCCGGCTTTCGGAATGATATCTGGCTTTCGAAAGCAAGTAGATGCAGGGTCGCATCCTTGAATTTTGGTGTATGCATGCATTAAATACTATGGGAATATCTTGCAAGGCAAGCAAGCATCTTGACATTTATATGTGAATATAAAGCCCATAGGTGTAGAAGATATAGTTAAAATTAACTATTTATTGCTATCACACTAGGCAACAACCTTAGTGCCTTTATTTTGATGATTTGTCAAAAACCATGTAAGAAGTGGAAAAACAATGAAATGAACTTAGGCCAAGAAGAAGAAAAAGAAGAAGACGAGTTTGAACATGTCGTCTCTGACCTTGCTTTGAGCATGGGTGAAGATCTCCAGGTTGACCATTGATGGTATAAGCATCGGAAATATTTGGATCTCCTCCTGATCGGAGCATTTCATGATAGACCTCCATTATCGGTTTCTTCCACCATTCTCCTGCACATAAAATTTTGAATTATCAAAGATCAATTATGTTTGTTCACACTATACGTTTTTCGAAAATGTGATAGCCGACAAGCACATATTAATTACTCAATCGGAATTGTGAATTACCTAATATAATAGGCACTTCAGCATCAGGTTTGGAAAAAGGATAGCTTGAATCTTTTTTGGGGTAAATAACTATGGCTCCGTGCACGGTGTCTCTAGACCAGTCACTGTGAGCATGCCACCATAAGGTCCCTTCTTCTGTGGAGAATATCACTTTCTGACTGAACTTAGCTCCTGGCTGTATTGGACATTGAGTTATATACTCTGGTCCATCGGACCACGGAAATCTTGGTTGTTTCACCCCATGCCTACAATAAAATCATCCACCATTCAATTAGGACAAATTTTCAAGCACCCATGATGAGAAACTGTTCTCGAGAACCATATCTATTAGAACAAGGCAACGAAAAGTTGCTGAAAAAGCCTAGTAATGTACATAGAGAAGTGCTTAAAAAGCAGACGGCCTTCATATGGTTTGAAATGGGATAGGCGGGACGATACACGCCTGATGATTTTTGAGTGCCTATATACTCTGAATTCATGAATAGTCCATTATGACAAGGGAGACACATAAATTACTTTAACATATAAAAGGTCACTTCTATCTAACAACCGCAACTAATTTACTCAGATGCTAACGATTTAATCATCTTCAAGGCGACGCTTCATTATGTGAAAGCTGAGAAACGCTATTTATACCAGTGAATGGTGATGTTGTATTTAGCCTTGTTGTAGACATCGACAGTGATGGTATCGCCTTTGTGCACGTAGAGAGTCGGCCCAGGAAATTGCCCATTCACTGTCAGGATGTTCTTCGTGCTGCACAATCTCGTGTATGGAGTTTCTTCGACCTGTAATATCTCACACGCTTGAGCAACGCAGTCCAACCACTGTTTGCATGCATATGACGATGTGGAAACACGGGTGTAACACTCATTCGAACTTACCACGAAAGTGTAACGAGCCTCAGCTTTACATTGGAGAACGCCGATGAGGAAGAGGAGGAACCCTAAGCAATGAGCTTTTGAAGCCCTCATGGCGATTAACTTGGAAATGAGACGGTGGGCGTGGCTTGATTATTTGGAGATTAAGCCACGGATGAGAGGTATTTATAAGGTTTGAGAAAGGCTAGACTGACTAGGGAAGGTAGAACTTGGGGACGTGGATGATTTTGTCAAACATTGGACAGGACTTGATAACGGCACCTTTGTACATCCAGGAAAGTTCTGCGATATATCAACCATCAGGTTCTCGAGTCATAGAAGACCATCGGCAATATGGTTTCGATGTCTATTGTTCTTCCTTTTCTGGATTCCTGATGAGAAGGGAGCTGCTTCCTGCATGGTTACCTCTTGATCGACCTTCATTGGTACCCTTGGTTATAATACGGTTGACGATTCTTGAGACAATTAATTATTTCCTAACGTTTTCTTGACAACAATAACGTATTATCACTATAAACTTTACTCATTTCTCGTACGTTGTCGGGACAAATTTTGCCTCTCCATGCTCTACGCAGCCAGTTGCTTGGTATAGAAGTCAATCAACTTGCCTTGATTGATGATAACGACCCTACATTTATTAATATCCTAGCTACGTTCTTAAGCAAGCAATGCGACAAACAGAAGCACTCGATCAGTTCGGCGACGTGGAGTAGTAATCTTATGAATCAGCTATACTTTCTATGGTGTAGCGAATCAAGGTCTTCGTTTCCTGGTCTTTAGTTAAGTATTTTTTTTTTTTTTAAATATCATAGAACTAGGAACATCCACGTCTCGTTATTAACATGTTTTTCCTGAGGTCTTAGGTGGTAAGTGCATTTTTTCCAAGCCTTCAGGTCAGCATACCATAATGAACTCAACTGCTTTCCAAGTTTTAGCGCGTTCATGGACTTGGAAAAATCGAATTAGTTCACCGGTCCGGTTGAACTGAAGGGTTGGCTAGACCATCCTTATCAACAGATATTCCTGTAGTTAGGATAATACCCACATTCATTCCGCCTAATTATAGTAATTACGGTCAATATTCAATGTAGATACAATGTAGATACGGAGCCGCTACAGGAGGAAAAAGAAAAGTAAGGCGTGCAGCAATCGCCCTCTGGAAAATCGCCATGTCATTTTTCTACACCTAACACACGTCCGTAACTCGCAATCATAAGCGAGGTAATGGAAAACGATAATGACTGTAATGAAAATGCACCAAACACGGCCAACCCTTTGAGGAAGACTTGCTAACAGCATTTGAGAATAGTAAAATTCAAATCCAAGCTGCCTACATGATGGTTAGAACACATGTTCTTTGCTACGCGGTGATTAGTTTTGTCCACCGCATATGTTAAAATAGCTTACGATCACTTGACTCTGTATATGTTCGATCACCCTCCACCTATCAGAGTAGGAGAGTCTGAGTTCAAATTTTTCTAGACCCCTTATTTGCCTCTTCATTATATATTTCCATAATGGAGAGCGTTAAAATATTTGAATATTAAACCAATCATTCACCTAACAATTTAAGCAGCTTAACTATTCTCATCCAGTTTGCAAGTGAGAGGCAATATTGAAAATCCCGCATCACTTGAACTATGGCTTTATAAGCTCTTTATATGGATGTGGTATCCCTCCATTTATTAACTTAAGCTATCATAATAGGAGATGATGACTTCAAATCTTTTTAGACCCCTTATTTGCCTCCCCATTATATATTTCCACACCTAGTCTAGGCCATAGTCCAACCTTCTCATAAAAGATAGTGTTAGAATATTTGAATATTAAACCAATCATTCATTTCACCATTTATGTGGCTTAATCATTCTAATATGGCTTGGAATGAGAGGGAATGGTGAAAAATCCTGCACCACTTGACTATGGGCTTATACTCTCTTCGTATAGATGTGATTACCCTTCACCTACTAACCTAAGTTTCTGGGTTTGACTTTCTTACCAACATCATCCATGAAATGAATATGCATATTTATTTATTAACTTAAGCTTTTGGGTTATCGACATCATCCACAAAATAAATCTACACGACACTTTTCCAATTATTATATTTTGGGGAGGAAAGTAGAGACTTTAGAAAGAATTGAATTTAGAATCTTTTACTATGATATCATGTGAAATTTTATGGAAGTTATTTTAAGAGTTTCAAGATGTAGTTTAATATTTAAATGTCCTAACAAATATGATGAAATTAGTCAAACTCAAGATGCTCGAGAGTCTAGTCGGCCATTGATGACCTCCTTCTCTCAAATTAAATCAGCTCAGATGCTTGCCTCCCAAAACAATGGATGTATAATTAGCACAATTCACTTCCTTAGGATTATATCTTAACACATTTTCAAAACGTTAATAGGCGACTTATGTAAGGATCACAATCTCACTATGATAAATGGAGTCATCCAGTCAAGTTCAGTTCATTTACTTATTTTGGCTCGAGCCATGTTCTTTTTCAAGTTTTCTGTTTTATCCAGTCAAGTTCAGTTGATTTACCGGACCTGGTTTTCGCATGCGTTAATACTCTTTAGTGGCGGCACTTGCTTTACAACGATGTCTTTATGGTAACAACGCGTGAGGCAACCCTATAGCTTACTCAATATACTGGTTGAAAACTGCTAAGTTTTCTGGACTTGCTGGACACTATCATCGAATTAACGCGTTAAAACAGTGGCCGTCTTGATAATAGTCCGCCATATCACATAGTATGTGTTGAGGCATTCGCGAAAACACAAATACCTGCCCTCTATTGTGTTGACTAATGAGCCCCGGTACGCCAAGACTCGTTGTCCGTCGTATCATGCTAATAGACAAGCCAAAACACGTCAAAATAAAGCATTTATATATCTAAATCTTTGATTTTGCGTGAGGTCTTCATATGATTTGTCAAGGAAATTACCCGGCTAGTAGCTAGCCCATCTGCTTCTTCTTCAGTATCATGCACTCGCTTTCATACGCCTCTGCCCAGCGATTTCTCAACTACAAGAAAAGCGAGCAGCGTTGCATCGAAACCTAATAGGAGATATCGTAGTCCCTTCAGATCAAGGACGTGAGATTTCGATCCATGAAACAACAACTTATAATGCACGCAAGGCAAAGTGGAATAGTCAGCGTTAGAAAACACAGGACCACCAAATCAATAATTCGACATTGCGGCTCGAAGATTGTCGCAATGTTCTTCAACGAATAAAATGCCAGTTTTTTGGCCGGAGGATCGGTCCAACTCTCTTGAAGCGAAAACGATGGGCAGAGTTTGCCTTGTTCTCCTTGTCACAGGCATCGTTCTATCAGATTTCTCCTGTGTAAATCCATTAGTGATTTCATGGAGCGGAATTCCACACGCAAACCAAGCGAAAACGAGACCCGCTCATTCCTTGGCGTAGATTGGAAATCCTTCTAGAATTTCTATCGGATTGGCTTTCGAATAAAGAATGAGTTCTTCCTACCCAAAGAAAATAAAAACAAAGGATGGGTTTTACAGCTTTGTCTGATATATATTAACATAGTATTTGATTCCCTTATTTTTGTAGGATTCTTCCTTTAAATTAATATAAATTAATATAAAAAAAATTAGTTTAAGCTTCACAGCTGTTAGCTTTTGTCATGATTGATTATTGAACTAGTATTGATTTTCTTGCCCTCTAATGGTGTTTCTTTCTACCCTCTTCTATTGATTTTGTTAAACAACTCTCCTAGGGTGCCTGGCGAAAAGTTCTGATAACATGGCGAAGTTAATATATCTTAGTTGATTAGTAAGTCATTATTTTAGCTTTTGAATAAATTTGAGTCCAACACGGGCTTAGACTTAGGTTCTGTCTTGGTAAATTTAACAGGTGAAGGTATTAGGTTTCTATAGTATTGGTCCAACAAGTGGTATTAGAGTTGATGGTTGATTGATGGCACAGTTCTTATATGTAACATCGTTTGGTAAATATCCTAACCAAGGAAAATGTTGGATGTGACTCCCCGGTGAATGGGTGCCCCTCCTCTTCTCACTAAGCTCAGCTAAGTCAAGGCAAATTAGGTGGAGTTTGAGGTGTAGATGTCGACCTCATTGGCATTTGCCAAATTCAGTAGATCAAGTTAGAGATTCTCGAGTTAAGATAATATCATTGTAAAAAGATATATGTACTAAGGAAGAGTATGCTTTATGTGAGTAACTTATCGATGAGAGGGAAATTGTTAAGATGTACGTTCAAGAGTATTAGTCCCCACATCGAGAATGTCATATAATGCAAGGTAGTTAGGATAATCACATCAATTGTGATGTCATGAAAGAAAACGATCACAAGCGACCGGCTGGCTTTTGACCCCGCAACATATATCTTTTTCGATTTGTTGCTTCGAGAATCACACCTGCATCGCAAGAAGAAAAGCGATGCCCAAGGATATTGGCATGTGGGCTGCCTGCGATTCGTGGAGATGACAATAAGGACGCCATCAAGTGGGTCAACGCGCAGCGATGATGGACACACCTCCCCCCCCGGCGACATCCGTGCAATCAATATCTTTGTTTTTGACCTGATCATGGATTTTATTGGGAGCACGATTCAAAGTTATCCTTGATTGAGACATTGAAAGGGAATTCCATACGGTGGTGGGGGCTCTTTCTAAAAGATTTCAAGAAAAATGACAAACTGGATTAGTAATTATTGAAAAAGAAACTTACAAGAAAGGAAGTTATCATATCAAATAGGGACAACTTGAAAGAAAATATTACCCAATCAATGCTTAATTTATTGTGCGTATATCAGCTAGTTCTAAACTTTTCGATTTGTCAATTTATTCGTAAACTATTTTGCATAATTCTAAAGTAATCATTCGGATCAATTTTTGTCGGAAATTACTACCACAACTTTGGATATGTTTGGTAATCATCTTATTTTTCTATTTTTTGTTTCTCAAAATAAATAAAAAATAGAAATTCGTTTGGTAACGTCAGCTAATTTTTCTATTCTCAGAAGTAAAAAAGTGACAAGATAATAAATTTGGAACAGAAATAAGAAGTAAAGAAAATACACTTCTTTGTTCTTGAGAACAAAAATGGAAAAAACTATTTCTGAACAGAAATTGTTCCCAGGAGTAAAAATGTTACCGAACACACTCGAAGATTATCCTTTCAAATCAAGAGACAATTTGGAAGGTGTCTTGATACCAAACTATGAGTGACCGCGTTGGTATATGACACGATTTTATTAAAGAAAAATTCAGTTCATGATCCACGGATATCATTTATTTATGGAAGTTTGGGTGTTGAGTAGAAGATTGAAATGCTTGGTGCAATAGGAAAATCAATGGATCACGCGGAAAATGTCGCTCTATCTTAATGGCAAAGTTAGACGGCAAGGAAAACTCATTATTAAGAAATATTATCCTAGTCAGCGGTAAATTGTTTACCATAATCCACGGGTTTGTAGAAATATGGAGGGTAGTTTGGCCGGCCAAAATTATCAAACCCCAATCTGAACACGTTAGCAGCCACCGTCGCCGTTGGTTGGCCACCACGAACATCGGAGCGTACTAGTTTGCGGGTTCCATACTTGACTACTAAGAAATAAATCAGGGGAAGATGAAATTTGAACTAGTCATAAAAAGAAGCACATTGATCTAATAAAATAGAAAGGTCTGATGTAATGCACCGAATCGAGGAGGATTCCACTGGTCCGTTTCCGAAAAAAGGGTTTGTTCGTCCGTTCAAAGAGTTGGTAAACATTCAAAGAAAACTTTTTGTCTAGACAATTGTTAGTCGCCTGATTTTCTAATAATTTATTGGTGTAAGTAGTAAATACTTTTATAAATTTAATAATTCTTTTTGCAAATTTTATTT
Organism: Corymbia calophylla; assembly: GCA_014182845.1. Lineage (NCBI taxonomy): Eukaryota > Viridiplantae > Streptophyta > Magnoliopsida > Myrtales > Myrtaceae > Corymbia > Corymbia calophylla. Next base: position 21,892,911 of record CM024698.1, on the reverse strand, counting down.
GCTTTCTTATTATACTTCTTGTTCATCCTCTTAGCAAGTGCGCTTTGCTGTGGTTTGTTGGGAGCTTTTGTTGTCATTCTAATTCCATTCTCTGCACAGAATCCTTGAACTTCACGCTATCGTGCACACCTCCATTATTAGAATTAGACATTTAATCTTTACTCTGGTCTTGTTCTCCACTTTCAGATTTCCACTGTATAAAAGTAGCAAACTCATCAAATTTATTTTTCAGAAAATAAACTCATCCCTTCCTTGTGAAGCCGTTAATGAGGGTGGTGTAGTAGTGTGAGTTTCTAAGGTAATGGACATTGGCTAGCCCCCACACATTTATATGCATCCATACTAACTTTCCTTTATGGGTTTTCTTCTATTCTTCGAAAAATCAACATATTTTTCTTGCTTAGACATCAATCCTTACTCAGACCAATATCTAGTCTTTGGATCATGCAATTCCCCTTTGATGCTAACATCTCCATCCCTTTTTGCTCGTATGTCAAAACTATGGTGCCACAATTTGGAATCAGGTTTTGCGTCGGCAACTACTAAAATTTTTCTACTTCATTTTGTCATCAACAGTATTCCCAACTTTATTTCCTATTCTACAATCATAGCATCCATAATAATCTCAAACAAGCCATCTCCAATAATGGTTCTATACCCTATGTCATCTAATTAGCTTATATAAGATTTCTTTTTAGGCTAGGAACATATTTGACATCATGTAACTTCTTTCGAGTTTCGTTGTTAATTTTAAGTGAATGTTACATTTCTGCACAATATCCAAAGGTTTGTACAGTAAGATAAACCTTATCCAACTTCATAGGAACAAAATGGTGCATGAATTAATTCTTTGCATGAAGTTGAGAGAAACAACACACTCGAATCCCGAATTCAAAACTTAACCAGACTAAAATGCTCAAAAGTAGGGCCTTTCAGACAAACGTCTCTCCAATGGTTGCATTTACTATCATCTTCTTAATGCTGATTTTTTTCTTCTTTGGGGTTTTGCATTTACCCTTCTTTTCACTGTGCCTCGCTGTGCCAGCAATATTTCAGCATGAGATATGACAGGAAATGAGGAATATCGAAAGGAAGTGTAATTGTATTGTACTGATCTCTTTGTACATGTACATGTCTACATTTATAGAACTAAGGAAAATCATATAAAATCAATAAGATTACAATTCCTATCATATCTTCTGAATATTCTGAAGATATTCTATAACCAAATCAATTTAATCCATGATTTATGTAGTTGCAATCGGAGCACAAAATCAAATCTTCTTCCAACACTCCCCCTCAAGCTGGCAGCTCATATATGTCGAAGACGCCTAGCTTGCTCAATAGATACTTGTGTTGTCTCTGGGATAAAGGTTTAGTAAAGATATCTGCAGGCTGCTCCACGGTTCCAATACCTTGAGCTGTAACAATTCCTTCTTGAATTTTTTCTCAAGTGAAATGGCAGTCAACTTCTATATGTTTTGTTCTTTCATGAAAGACAGGATTTGCTGCCAGTTTAAGCGCAACATCATTATCACAAAACAACATAGTTGCCCCATCAACCTCTATTCCAAGATCCGACAATAGACCCCGTATCCAAACTATTTCGCAAACTATTTTTGCCATGGCTCGGTATTCTGATTCAGTTGATGATAAAGAGACGGTTGATTGTTTCTTAGTCTTCCATGAAATCAAGGATCTTCCTAACTTTATGCAGAAACCCGTGACAGATCTTCTCGTCATTGGGCAAGTAGCATAATCCGTATCACAATAGGCTGTCATTTTCAAGTTGCAATCCCGAAATAATAAAATTCCAAGTCCTGGACTGCCTTTCAAATATTTCACAACTTTCAATGCTGCATTCATGTGGGACTGTTTTGGATTATGCATGAACTGACTAAGTATCTGTACTGCATAACATATATCAGGCCTGGTCATAGTAAGGTAGATCAACTTTCCAACGAGCCTTTGATAACCTGATGGATCGTGAAGCAATGGGTCTTCATTGGGTGGTGGTGAGCCTTTATCAAATTCAAATGTTGTGAGTTTGACATTCTATTCAATGGGAATTGTTGCCGGTTTGCATCCTGACAATCCTGCTTCAAATATAATCTCCAAGATGAACTTTCGTTGGCTAAGACATATTCCTTTGTCGGATCTAGCTATCTCAATTCCAAGAAAGTATTTGGGAGGTCCCAAATCTTTAATACGGAAATTAAAATGCAGAAATTCTTTAAACTTCTTAATGGCAAGATCATCGTTTCCCATAATGAGAATGTCGTCAACATAAATCAACAAGTAAATTGATGAAGTACCTTTCGTCCATGTGAATAATGCATAATCATGCTTAGAATGCCGAAAACCCGCACTTGTGAGGGCAGCAGTAAATTTTGCATACCACTGTCTAGAAGCCTGCTTGAGTCCATACAGGGATTTACGTAGACGACATACCTGAGTCTCCCCCTGTCTGCGTAAACCCTGCGGTAGTTCCATGTAGATTTCTTCATCTAAATCTCCATGGAGAAAAGCATTATTGACGTCCATCTGATGGAGCTCCCAATTATGAAATGCAGCAATGGATAGAAAAGATCGAACCGTCACTTCCTTAGCAACAGGAGAAAATGTCTCATGATAATCGAAACCTTCCCGTTGTGTAAATCCTTTAGCAACCAATCGAGCCTTATATCGCTCAACTGAGCCATCTGCCCTGTGTTTAATTTTATACACCCATTTACACCAAATTGGTTTTCTGCCTGGAGGTAGGGAGATGATATCCCAAGTATGGTTATCCATAAGAGCAGCCAATTTTGCCTCCATAGCTTGTTGCCATCGTTGGTGACGTGTCGCTTCCTCATAGGTGGAAGGTTCAAGTTCCTCAGATATACGACTAATACAACACATATGCTCCGGTGACAGTCAATCAAAGGAGACATAAGAGGATATAGGGTAATGTGTACCTTGAGAACTTGAAATGGTACATATGTAGTCCTTTGTCCATGTAGGTGGACGAATGCGGCGACCAGAACGTCGAGGCGGTTCAACTATTTGCCGTGGAGACGGTGCTGGAGAATCGTCCTTTTCATTGAGTGGTGCTGGTGACTCAACTTCCTGATTATGCAATCCCGAGATTGTTGGCATTTGTTTCGGCAGCACAAAAAGATATTGCGAAGTTGCAGATAAATCTTCTTCCGATAAAAATATTTGACGGTTGGATTCAGATTCATGTGCCTCAGAAGAATTCTGCAATTCCTGGAATGGAAATACGTATTCACGGAAAACAACATCTCGGCTAATAAAAAACCGACCTGTGGATATCTCCATAACCCTGTAACCCTTTTGTAGAGGGGGATATCCCATGAATACACATCGAATAGCACGAGGGTCCATTTTTCCTCGAGGTCCCACAGTTGTTGCATAGCATAAACAACCAAAAACTCTCAAATGTCTAATTTCCGAATTTTTTCCAAAAAGCATTTCAAAAGGGGACCGTCATTCAAGAATTCTAGTTGGCATGCGATTAATCAAGTAAGCCGCCGTGACCACACAATCTCCCCAATATGTTTCTAGAATGGATGCTTGGTATTTAAGAGCACGAGCTACTTCTAAGAGATGACGATGTTTGCGTTCTACAATCCCATTTTGTTTGCGATTAATCAGATCTTCTTCCAACAAGATCTCCATTTGCTTCTCCCTCAACACTTTGATGTACCATGATTTTGGTTTGAACTTGTTGATTACTTCTCCCTTTTCCTTTAGTACTCCAAGGCAGCCCCCAAGGCAGCCCCCATGATTAACCTAAGCCTCTTTTGTTGAATGTTTTTCGCTAAGAGTCAAATCTCGGATCTCCTAAAGTTTCAATTTCTTATGAAAAGTTTCAATTTCTTATGACTAGACGAACTGCTCAGTTGACACCTGAACTTTTACCGAAAAACTAAGAATGCGTTTTTGTAAAAGCCAAAAAATTTAGAAAAATAATAACAATGATAGTAAAAGAACAAAATAATAAATAAATGAAGAGAGAGAGAGATCAATTCGGCCACTTATGTAAAGACCGAGACCGGCCCAGCATCCTCCAGCCCAACCATAAAACCCCACCCCTTCAGCTTCATTGGGCTCGGCCTTACAGCCCACACGCGGATGGGAATGGCACTACCAGAATTCCGGTGGCTCTTCATTGCCAATTGAAATCTTCCGCCATCTTTCCCTCCTCGCATCACTTCCTCCAGTTTTCAAATGTCGCTCTCCAGTTCCTTCAACAGTCGAAGCAGTCGCAGCCGAATACCTTCGTCGAATGATTCCGTCTGCCGAATTGCGAGCTTCATCAATATGAGGCTCTCGAATTCTCTCAGTGATCTTCATCTAATAGCAGCAGCCACCGCGGTAGCTGTTTTGGAGACGCTGGTTTCGCCGCAGCAGGACACACTGAGTTCATAGAAAAATCCTCTCTCTGATTGCGATTTATTTTCTTATTCTGTTTTTTTTTATTGTTCGATCGTTTATTTCCAAAACAAAACATAATGAGATTACTGTAATATGGAAAAAAAAAAAACCATTGGCGACAATGAATAATTCATGAGTTGGTTCATACTATTATCTTTAGATCATTAATCTGAAAGACTAAATGTAATAAAAACTAACGATGCCGATTTATAATTCACGAACAAATCCGTGCAATATCGAAAACATTTTGCGGAAGCATAAAGGATCAGTACATTAATGAAATTCTGCGGATGCAGAAACCTTGAACGAATAATGCATGCTGTGCATTTTTCTGCAGTGATAGGGTTTGTAGATGAGCTGACGTATTTATTTCATTTCTCTACGTTACAAACATCTTCCTCCATCAAAACCGTTATGGTAACAATTAAAACGAGAAATTATCACGCAATTATTTGAATAATAAATTAGGCAATAAATCAGAATCAATTGAGAAATTGAACATGGGATCATATATATATTATTACGTTCATAACTGATACTAATGCTTAGACCAACGACCCCCACAAGAAAAACTAAGGGTTAGAAAACTTATTGTGACCTCCAAGGCTGTTCATTTATATGACTTCGAAACCCCTGCTCAGCTTCGAGATACGCTGCATGTGGTCTCAGATGCGAGAGATTTGACGGGGGAGACGGCGAGATTTCTTCCTGGCGATATCGTAGGAATCTTCACAAGGAGGCATGTACGAAGGTGGCCCCCGCATACTCGTTTCCTCGGTGCCTCCGTCTTTTACTATGAAGACCGTGTCCATGCCCCAGCTCATGTGTTTATCTATGTGGCAATGCCAGAACCATACACCTGCCACAGATCACGAAATCGACGCCACGTTTATGTCCGCGAGTTACAGATGTCGAATAGGGTGATGAAATCGGAAAGCATCGCGAAGTAGAAGCACGTACCCGGATTATTCGCCATGAATCTGATGGCGGCCCATCCGTCCCTAGGAACGGAGAACGTGTTGACTAGGGGCGGGTCGAGCAGGTTGTAGTCCAGGGGATCCGTCTCGTTGTCGAAGTTGCCGAGGCCGTGCCCCACGACGTAGAAAGCATATCCATGCATGTGCATCGGATGACGCTGCGCACCTTGCATGATGCCGGTGTCTTGGAACACCACCTCCACGGATTCATTGTACTCCAGTATCTTCACTCTGGTCACCTTGTTCGCCACTCCCCAGGCATCCGGATTGTCGACTCCCGTCCAGTTATAGACGAACGGAGGGAAATCCGGAAAATCTGCCGTGTATACTCCACTGATGTTCCTGCATATACCCAAGAAAGCTCTTATGTCGGGAATTGCCTGGGCACATGTTAACTTGTACGAGGATACAGAACTAATAAATATTACTTGTAATATGCTTGGAGCACATCCGTAGATGGGTCGTCCCAACTTTGGTTATTTAGACTTGAACCGACCGTGGTCGGAGCGACGGTACAATCGTGATGTGGACACAAAATCTCGTTCATCGAAAGCGTTATGAACATCCTCCTCGTTATGTTGAGAGGCACATCCGAAGGATGTTCTTTACTTGTCAAGCCTCGGAGCTTGAATGTGAAGGTATCTGCCGCACTGTAGTCGTAATATCCCGGGAGAGAGCGATTCGGGAATTTTGGCGATCTGTCGAGACTATAGTTTCCGCTGTATTCGAGTATGGCCGTGGCGATGACGTGGTTGAAATCCGTGACGTCCGTGTCCTGGCTCGTGTGGCGGCGGGTCGCCATGTAATACCTTCCCGGGGTCTGATTGGCGGTGAATATGACATCGAGGGTTGATCCGGGGCTCGTTGTCAAGTACGGACTCACTAATGGTCTAGTGTATGCCGCATCCGTTCCGACGACCGTCAAGTTGTGGTCAGCGATGGCAAAGAAGAGCTCAGCGCCGACAACGGCATTGATTATACGAAGAAGGTAGGTCTTGCCATATTCGACATACATGTGATATGTTGAATCTGTACCGCCGTACCAATTATGTCACATGGCTAAGTCACACCAATATGAAAGCAATATCCACAGTGGATTAAAAAATGTAAAATCATGGAAGCCTAGGGTAGAAAAGTACCTTGGGAGCAGGCAACAAAATCTCCAAATTCTCCATTTATCATGTAACCGATTGATTCGGGCATACAGTACCTTCATCTAGTGATTCGGCTAAGTCTTCATTCAGATCACCTCCTTCCGAATACCAAGAACCTACTTATCGTAAAAGAAAATGGGAGTGTAAATATCTCAAATTAACATTTATTTACTGATCAAAATGGGTTAATATGACCATGCAAAGGTATGCTCCAAACAAGTCCACTCTATCCAACCTTTTCCACATTTTTCATTTAAATGCTTCTCTTTAGTCCTGTTTCGCCGGATGGTAAAGGTCCGTATAAGATAAATGCAAAATGCAAAATCTCATGAGCTTCAATCCACTTTAGTGCAGTTATATTTCTATGAAGCTTTTCATAAGATCTTCTAAAGGCTTTTGTCTTTTCAATTGTGACAATTTTTCAACGTACCTTAAAATTTTCAGAATAACTTAGAACACGTACCAAGCACAATGATTTCTTCGCCATCTGGCTTAGGAAAAGGATGGGTCGTTCCTTCTTTTGGAAGAATGACTATTGCACCATGCACAGTGGCTCTTGTCCATTCACTATGGGCATGCCACCAAAGAGTTCCTTCCTCAGTAGTAAAATTTACCTCGTACATGAAATTTGTTCCCGGTGGGATTGGACATTGAGTAATGTACTCTGGACCGTCTGACCATGGATTGCGAGATTGCTTTACACCATGCCTGCAAAAACACAACTTTTCTCACTCACATAACATTCCTCTTTTGATTTAAACAATGCTTATTGGGAAAATTGTCCGAAAAGCCCTATTGTACGTTGGTCAATTCTACCTTAAACATTTTAATTGTATTGATTCAATTTTAAACTTATTGCACAATATTGCACAACAATTAATTTAGTCCTGAACATTTTAATTGTGACAATCTAATTCTAAACCTTTTAATGATTTACCATTGGAGTCCTTAGGCGATTTCCAACCAAAATTTACATTGGTAAATTGTTAAAAATTTTAGGATTAAATTCCCAAATTGTCAAAAATTTAGGACTAATTGACACAGTTGAAATGTTTAGGACTAAATTGACACAATTAAAAAGTTCAGGGCTAAATTAACCGCCATACAATAGGTTTAGGACTTTTTGAATAATTATCCCTATGCTTATTGCAAATGAGTGCTTTGAAAGTATTTGCTATCGACAAGCTCCATAAATTCTCAGAAATTAAACTTTCATGACACTCATTAGTCGTTTGCCCTATTGCATCTTAGAAAGCTATTTTGTCGTCAACTGTATGCACAAGGGAAAGAACCGAATCTACTATTGTCAAGTGGCACTTAAGTAGCAACTTACCTTTTAGATGTCACCACTTTAATACCGTTGGGTGTCTACTATAAATATCGCTCGAGCAAAATGTTATTTTCCCATACAGATACACAATACAAAATGGAAATTTTCTATCTGCCTAACTGATGAAGCGGTGAAGTTATTATCCGTAAATTTTCATCAGCTTAATTTGTTATTATTATATTAGATTTTTTTTTTGGCCAGCACATAGATACCTTATCTCACGAAACATTGTTGTTTTCTCCGGTGATTTTATTTCTTCGCATATGTTTAATGACCTAATTTCATGAGGCCGACGTCGGTAAAAATTCTAAAAAAATTAGGGAAAATCCCTGAAAGATTGGCTATATGAATTGATGAGATCGTATCATTAAGTGGCCCGTAGATTATCGAAATAACATATATAGTAATGCGGAAAATAACGGATAAACAATCTCGAGCGTTGGTCTTGACATTCTGTTCATCTAATGGACGTACCAGAAAAATTAATGAAGACATATATATACACACACACTGATCTTCTCTCTTCCAATCAACACGCATCATGTCGGTTTTTTTTCAGAATTTTTTGTGAGGAGATGTGACAGGAGCGGACCCGTCCGTTCTGGTTCTTTTGTAAAGCTGCTGTGTGTAGCAGTTATGTCTTTTTTATTGAACTTGGTACCCACCCACTCCAGTGACATGTTGTCTTGTTGAGTGTGTGCTGGTGCCGAGTCTCATCATTTTGTAAAGTTGATTGTCTGATTTATATAGGAGTGTCAAACGGGTGGGTTGGGTCGGGTTTGGGTCGGGTCAAAAATGGTCCAACCCACATTGACCCATTTAACCCGTTTTGACCCATTTTCATGCAATGTAAATTTGATGACCCATACCCGACCCGACCCATACCCAACCCATACCCGACCCATATTACCAACACATATTAATATTTAACTTAATTTAAGAAAATCTACTCCCACTTATTTAGTCCACTTTAAACTTTTCACATATAAATTATTTGAATAAAAATTTCACATCAAATTTATAAAGTAAATTGAATAATAAAAATTAGTAAATAAAAAAATGTGGATACCTCTAAATTGAAATAGTTTGAGGAAAATAATTTTTTTAAAATAATCGATTTTTTAATTATTGTTGAGTGAACCTCATCGGATCGGCAACGGAGGACGAAAATGCATAGAGGAGGGGGATGGAAGGAGAGAGATGATGGGTCTACCTAATAACTCACTCAACCCATATTTGACCCATATTTAACTTCCACTTAACCCATATTTGACCCATATTTAACTTCCACTTGACCCATATTTGACCCATTTAACTAAAAGTGGGTCATAATATGGGTTTATGACCCATATTGACACCTCTAGATTTATATTATTTACCTTTACCAAAAGAAAAAGACAATGGCGTCATCTTCTCCGCACTCAGGTATGTCTTGTTGCTTTCTCCGATTCTTTCATGAAAATATTCAGCTTTGAATATCTGGCAATTTAGAGTGCGTTTGATAACGATTCTACTTCGGGCAACAATTTCTGATCAAAAATGATTTTTTTTTATTTTGCTCCCGAGAAAACAAATTCTGAGTATTTAAGGTGTTTGATAAACTGTTTAAAATTTTTACTCCAGGAATAGAAATGCATTTGGTAAAAATTTCCGATCTTTTGATTCTTTTAATTTTTAATACTTTTTGTTATAATTTTTTTTTCTTTTTTTCTTTTTTCTTTTTCCTCCCCTTCTTCCTCTTGGCCGCCGCCCCTGGGCCGCCATCGGCGAGTGGCCGGGCGAGGTCCGGCGAGCTCGCCTGGCCACTAGCGAGGCTCGGCCTCATAGATCTGCTGGCCGGGCGAGCTCGCGCAAGTGGCGCGAGGCCCACCTAGCCCGGCGAGGCTCGACCTCGCCTAGATCTACGAGGCCGAGCCTCGTTGGTGGCCAGCAGCGGCCCAGGGGCAGCGATGGGGCGGTGATGGGGCGGGAGGAGGAAGAGGAAGAAGAAGAAGAAAGGGAAGGGAAAAAAAAAGAAAAAGAAAAAAGAGAAAAAAAACTGATTTTTTTTGTTTCTTGATTCTACTCCAAATCTATTCCCCGGAACAAATTTGTTTCAGGGAACAAAAAAAATTTACCAAACGCATTTCTATTCCAAATCTGCTCGCAGGAACAAAAAAAACAGAATCGGTTGTTCCCGAGAGCGTTACCAAACAGAGCCTTACCGACCAAATAATTCCTAAAGCTTAGGTTCATCGGGAAATGGTCATTCTCCTTTTCTTTTAAGTTTCAAAAAAAGCAGCCAAAAAAGAGAGGAAGATGAATCACCAATGAAGCGTGACTCCGTAGTCTCCTTGATCATGAACGTTCACAAACACGAGATCACCTTTGTGGACCTCAATCGTCGGCCCCGGGAAGCTATCGTTCACTAACAAGAGTCTCCAGGAAGTGCAGTTTCTCGTGATGTTCGTCTCCCTCAGCTGAAATTAGAGCGACAAAACATCGTCAAAAGGTGAATCTAGTCACGGACTCGAGGGGGAACGTACATGGGGATCGCTTAAACAATGAAAAAGTTACGCGTACGGCTAATCAAATCTTGCCTGTGAATATCACTGACGCATGCGGTGTAACTTACCCCAGAGGTTTTTTCTATGTTTGGTCTATTATTCTGTCTGCCGCAAGTGGCCAGCAAGAACAATTCTGGTCGACAAAGGTTTTACGAGCTGCCACTCTAACGAAAACCTACTTAAACAGCAGAGCGCTCGAGTGCAAGGAAAAAGTTGCAATGGAGATTACTGACCACGAAGTCGTAATAATGGACACGGGCCTGAGCCCCGAGAGCAACGTTGCCGAGGAGGAGCACGAGCGGCAGAAGGGAAATGCCGAAAGTGATCGACGAAGATGGGGCCATTCCCGCTATCACTTCTACGCTTTGGTGGCCGATAAATGACTCCACAATTTATAGCTTTGAAGGAGCACCGTCTTCTCTGCCCCCTTAGCTGAAAATCAACTCACTCGTGCAACAATGAAGAAAGTTTGGTCAGCCTTTCCAGTGATGGAAAGGACGCTATTGACTTAGAGGTGCTACAGTAGAGAAAGTCAGGTCAGCTTTTCCGGTAATGGAAAGGATGCTATTGATTTAGACGCCCGGACATCCCTTCGGGCAGAAGAAATTATAATATCATTCGTGACGGATTGTGTAGACTAAGTCCATCTCAAATTATCAATTATGCTTGTCATGCGATTAGATTTTACCTATTTAATAGTTAAGATATGACCCATACCTATTAGGATTAGGAAACAAATAAATTTTTGCTTTTGGTTCAAACTCGAGATATATTTTCAACACATGTCATCTATGATTTAGATTGCATTTTCATGTAGTAACTTAGGTCATACACGTCAATTTAGTCAGCGCACGATTAGATATAGACACGTGTTGATTTAATGTGTAGACTTTAGGAGGAATATTTAGTTTTTTTTTTAATTAACAAACGAGAGAACAATCTTTTTAGGGATTCTCGTCTAGATAGCATTAGTTAGGGAATTGACTTTAGAAAACTCATATCGCATGTCATTTAGTAGGTACATGTCATTTAGAATTAATTTTTAATTGATATCACACATGGGTAATACTTAGGATTAGTTCCATAACATGTAACTGGGAACTCATTGTGCATGTCACATAATCATATACTTCATGTCATACTCATTCTGTTATGCATGTTAAATAAATGAGTAAAATACTAAAAAAATTAGTGTAAGGTCATTAATTCATGCACAATCATGCATAATTTTCATGCAATATATCTGCATATCTTTTTTGAGCCATAGTTTGCAGAGATCTTGTGGTAATGGATAATGATAATCTTTGCTTGTGCTTAGTGCATCTAGGCTATTTAAATTATCTGTAATCTATTTAACACTTCAATTATTGAGTATTACCTTCTTGACTGCACACCTGCATGATCACCCCTCACATTTATGTTATTAGAATATGACATTGAAAGGCCGTTAGGTTAATCTAGCCTAATCAAGTGGTCGAATCTATTGAATCTCTGATTTACAGAAGTCTAATGGACTTTGTATTTTACTTGAGGGTCTAATTGACCTAAAATCGATTAGGGACAATTCCAAAAGTAAGTAAATTGCATGTTGAGTTGAGTACCAACTTGCAATTTATAGGACTTGAGAAAGTCCTCACTAAAATGCAAGTGATTGACTCGTGAGAGGAGCTAAAAAAGACATGTATATTAGTGTTATAGTTTGTGTTTAGGTGTGAGATAGTTGGATTTATCCGCTTAGGTATAAGCAGCACCGGTTTTGAATAGAAGTGCTTGAGTACAAGCAACACACACTACTATAACTACTCAAAGATTGCTAGTGGAATCTTTTTAATAGACTGTTAGTTTGGGACAATGAACTTAGACTTACACCAAGCGAAATCAATATAAAGCTCTGAACGCATCGTTCTCTATTTCTCTATTTCTCTACTTATATATTTTATTATTTGATGGATGCACACTACCCTCATTGAATATGATTAATGCATGTATAATTTAAATCGCTAAATGAAACATGCGATCTACACGAAAAAGATGCAATGCTAATCAATATTTTTGAGTTTTCTTATATGAAATGAACTCCCTAAATGCAACGTGAACATGACTCAATCTAAATGCTATAGTTATATCTGAAATTTATCCTAAACTAATTTCTAGAATGTCAGAATTCCATCTAAATCACGAGATTAAGTAAATGGGCTAGAGAGAGAACTCGGTTTTTCTTTCAAATTCAATAAAAGACACGTTTATTTTCTATAATGCTTTCATGAAAATATTCAGTTTTAATGGGATTTATCTTCTGAACTCATCGTAATTTGATGAGATAATTCTAATAGCCCACAATTTACTGATAGTTTAAGTGCACCGTAAGATGCTTATTTTCAGATTTCTTTTTTTGTTGAAGTTAGAAAAAGAGGATCAATAGAGAGAGAAAGAGAGTGGAAGATAAAAGAACAGCGAAGTGTAACTCCATGATCTCCTTAATTAAGAACATTCATGAACATGGCATCGCCTTTGTGAATCCAAATCATCGGCTCTACCAAGCTTTCACTCACTAACAATAGACTCCACTTGAGTCTATAGTAAGTTATAGACAGAGTTCAAAAAGTCAAATCTTAGATGATTTCGTCTCGGTGCAATTCCTTGTCATGTCGTCTCCATTAGCTGTAAAAGAACGAAAAATAGAAAACATATTTCATTCTGACCATAGTCGGCAATATCACATGTAGTTTACTTTCCCGGGGTCGGAGATGGAAGAAGAAGTTTATTCTACTCAGTCTGTCATTCTGTCCGCCAAGTGTTATTTAACAAAATCAATTAAAACAGCCATGATTGTATGCAAAAAGCACCGAAATTACTGACCACGAAGTCATAGTAATGGACACTGGCTTGAACCTCGAGAACAACGTTAGCCGAGGAAGAGCAGGAGCGCCGGAAGTGGTCGACGAATATGTCGCCATTCCCGTATCACTCTACCCTTCGGTGGCCACTGGCCAGCACTGAAATGCTACTGTCTTTCCTGTCACGCAACTAGAAGGCAACTGGCACTTGCTACCGAGAAGAAGGTCGGGTCTCCCCTTCCAATAATGCAAAGAATACCATAGATTTTTGACACTGGAAAAATTATAAAATTAAAGTCCTAAACATATTATATGTATTAGAATATTTACATAATAAACAATGCATTCATCTATCAATACGAATATTAATTCAATTCTAAATTTTTTAATTTGGCCTAATCCAAAACTATTGACGAGTTGTCAATATAATCTTTCTGGCCCTTTGTGGCGGGGAATCGCTGAAGTGGAAGGCAGTATGGACATGAACAATTATTACAATTTTTAAAAAAAGTTTGTGAATTTTTTACTTGTTTTCTTTTATTTTTCTTTCTTCCTTTTTCCTTTTTATTAAGTTTGGCAAGGGTCGCTAGCCATTTGGTGAAGGGCATGAAGCCCTTGCCGATCGTTAGGGAGGGTTGTGGCCCTCGCTCAAAGCCCTTGCCTAGTAGCTAGCAAAAGCCTCACCAAATTTTTTAAAAATATATAAGGCAAAAGAAAGAAAGAAAAGGAAAAGAAAAAGAAAAAAATCAATTTTTTTTAAGAGTATTTTCGTGCGCACACCAAACATTCAAACTTACGCAAAGCCTGCAGTCTACGGAAGACGAGAACGTCCGATGAGCATCCCCATCGAAAGTGAATACGACTCACAAAATACGTCCTCAGAGAAAAAGGCTGTGCGATGACCAGTGCGACACGTCGAACCCATGCGGTAGCTCCTCGAATATCTGTTTTGGTGTTTTCTCATGGTTATTTGGGAACGTGCTTTATTGCAAGGCTATGCGAGTCGCTTGCTCCGTTTTCCTGTCACACGCTGAACTGATAGCGCTATCATTCATCTAATGTCAGATCGTTAGCGGATGAAATTCTTTAGAAACAAAAACCATTCAGCTTGTGGGTGCCTAGACGATCCCTGATTTGAGGCCACCGTTGGTCACAACAGCTTCGGATTTAGGCTATCTATTGCGTAATGACCTTTGACTGAGATGGTGACAAGGGAGACCAGCTAGAGAGAGAGAGAGAGAGAGAGAGGTTGCCGATCCATAGACTGGTAAGGACAGGTGCCAGAAAGTGATGGACTCCAGTGGGAGTACAATGTGGCGGCAGCGGCAAGGGCTGATGGCGGCAGAAGGTGGTGGTAGATTTGGGCTGATGTTTGGGTGAATGGACGTGGAGTGGTGTTGAGATTATTTGGGGGGATTATTTTGGGGGACACTTTCATTTTTTCAGATGGTAGTTTAGTCACTTCAATTTGCAAAATAGGGTTCCAAAAGTAAACTTCTATGTTCTCAATTGGAAGTTGTTAAGAAATTTCCTTAATCTAAAGCAGAAATGCACTATAATTTTAAAAAACTTGTCATGAAAATGTGCTTAAATTGTAAAACTTTTAGAAAGTGTAATAAATAATGCAACACGTGAACTAAACAGAATTTCTAAGTATGATTTGTAATGCTAACTATTTTTTTTTTTTTTTGTTTTTTTTTTTAAATGAATTCAATTGTAATCTAAGTTACGTATAGAACTATTAGACTAATGACCTGAGATTGGATTATTTTAATGTAATCCGGATATAACCTAAAATATGCAATTGATAAAAGTACAAAATCTGATGAAAGCGAAGACTATTTCATGGAGGCACACACTATCAACGAATAACTTTAAGAATTATAACTAAGCATCAATGCTTATGAAAATTACGCCATTTTATTCAAGACTCATCAATATCTATCAAAGATATGAACTTATCAAATTATGATGCAGAAATACTATTGTAAATTAATCCTAGATGCGAATTATTATAAGACTCCTAACATACCTAAGATATGCAATTTCTAAGTTAGGAAACATGTATGAATGCAACCTAAACTACATGCCATGCAATTTTTTGTATTTTCATAATAGGAATGTTTTCTAAACTACTAACATGTAGTATATAAACACCACATAATCAAATAATCACCATGACTCAAAATAGGAAACAAATTTGAACGGAGATCCAATCTTAGGTTTTAGAGATCAAAACCCAATTATAAGCATGACTCAAAAAAGAAAATTTTCTGTTTGAGAGACACCTAAAATCCCACACCAAATAACATTAGAAGCTTAATACTCACAATTTAGGCAATCAAATATTAAAATTGAGAATCGTTTTAAAGAAATTACCTAAACTGAGGCCCCAACTCCACACGGCAATCGATTAAGGGGTAATGATGGCGGCAACCAACAAAGGTTACGGTAACGTCGGTAAGGCCAAAAACGACGATGAGCAGCAACTTCGAACAGCGGGGCCGGTGACGATGGCAGGCGGTGGCAGTGAGTTGGGCAGGGGCTAAGGCACTGGGAGACATCAAGTAATCACGCTAGGACAGCGGGACTTGCGACGACGCAGCGAGAGAAGGCGAACAGAAACATCAGGGACTGTGGACATCACAAGGCCATCAATGGATCTTTGACGCTCGACTCCGTTTGCGGCCGACCTCGCATTATTCTCGAGCAGTTCGAACGCTCCGATTTTCTCCTTCAGATACATACTATTCAAATATTATTTCATCATCTTCACCGTACTCTCTACAGAATTTGAGTTCGATCCAACGGTTAACAAAGACGGAAGCAGCAACGAGAAACGGATGAACAAGAGTGGAGATGGAGAGACGAAATGAGAACGGAGACGAAATGAGAAACGGATGAACAAGAGTGAACAAAACATGTATTACAATGAATGATATTGATAGAATAATTTGTAGGTAGAAACACTTACAATTCACTCAACTCGACTCTAATCAAGAAAGACAAATAGACTTTTTTCTTTTTTCTTTTTTCTCAAGAAATTATAAGAATACTTGTACTTAGATAGACTTGTTACGTGACTCTTGCTATTAAATAACTCATAAATGTATCTATCTTTTCAATGAGATATATTCCTTGAATTTACAAAACATTGAACAAGACATAGAAGCATGAATCTAAACATACAAGAACATTATAGTTGCATGTAGGACATTCATGAATTTGGTTTAATTACAAACACTCCCCCTTAAACTAATTTCTCTTCCATCAATCATTCCCAAGCAAACTCTTGAACTTCTGAGAGGCCTTACTCTTGAGAGTTTTAGTAAAAGTATCTGTCATTTGATTTCCCATCTTCACATGTGAAATTTCAGTTTCCTTCTCTCTCACTTGTTCTCGAATGCAGTGATATCGAACACTAATATCTTTGCTTAGTTCCTAAAAAATTGGATTCTTTGCCAAAGCAATAGCAGAGATATTATTAAAAAAATTATTATTGCTTTGTTCTACTTTATATGAATTTCTTTGATTAATCTTATATTTAATGACAAATACATGAAGATGCTGCCATAAATGCAGCTTCACATGTCAAAAAAGTAAGACTATATTGCTTCTTTGATAACCATGTAGAAGCAATGTCACACATGAAAAATACAAAACTTGTTGTGCTTTTTCGATTATCAATGTCTTTACTATAATCATTGTTCGAATAAGCTCCAGGCTGAAAAGATTTAGACTGATAATAGTGTAAGCCATGAGCAATAATTACTTTGATATAGTGAAGTATTCTTTTTGCAACTTTAAAATGAGATGACTTTGGTTTCTCCATATATCGACTCAAAATTCCAACAATGTACATGACATTTGACCTAGTATATGTCAAATATCTTAAGCTTCCTTTCAAGGTTTTTATAATACATTGAATCAACATCAACACCATCATCAAACTTTAAAAGCTTGGCTTCACACTCCATTAGTGTATAGATCGATGTAAAATTCTTCGTAATGGATTTTTCAAGTATGTTTTCTGGATATTCTTTTTGGGAAATAGAAATCCCATATGCACTGTGCTTCACTTCTACAATAGTCCATCATCAGCCATTTCAAATTCCTCTACCATGGATGCCTTAAATACATCAATCATTACTAGATCATTTCGTGAAAAAAGAAAATGCCATCTACATATAAACAAACCAAATTGAACATCACATTTTTCTAGCTTTAAATAAAATGCATGCTCATATGAACATCGAGAAAAGATTTGCCTTGAAATAGGCATCAACTCTAGAATTTCATCGGTGGTTGTGTCCCTTTGCAACTAATTGAGCCTTATGCCTTGTCACCACCCCTTTCTCATTCTTTTGGCCTTGTATACCCATTTGACCCTGATTGCTTTTTTGTTCTTTGGAAGATCGACAAGCTCCCATCTTTGATCCTTCTCAATAGCTTCAATTTCTTTTTAATGGCTTTCCTCCAATTTTTTTTCTTTGACAGCATCATCATAGACAAGTGGCTCGCAATCACAATTTGTGAGAAGGCATACAAGATGAAGCTCATCGGTGGCTTCATAAAGCTCAGACAGTCTCCTCAATCTTGGTACTAGCCATTCATCAACTTCACTTGAAGAAGTTGTTGGTGATGGACTTGAAGAAGATAATGAAGAAGAATATGATGAGTGATCCTTCAACTCCATTTGGCTAGAATCACCGTGAACATTCGCTTCAACTTTGGGATTATCTTCCAACATGCCTTCTTCATCAAACTTGACATCTCTACTTATATACACTTTAAAAGTGTTGGGAACAAATTATTTACAGGCTTTAGATGAAGAGTCATACCCAATAAAAATGAGCTTTTCGCTCTTGTTTTCCAACTTCATTCTTTTCTTGTTCGGGATGTGAGCATAGGCAATATTTTTGAAAATTCTCAAATGTGAAACATCAAGGTTCTCCTTGTCCATGCTTCTTGTAGATGAACTGCACACATGACAACTTCACCCCGAAGCTCTTCAGGCATATTTTTGCTTTTCAACATGCTTCGAATCATGTCAAGAATGGTTTTGTTTTTTCATTTAGTCATCTCATTTTGTTAAGGAGAATATGAAATCATCAGCAAACACAAAATACCATGACCCTCATAGAATTTGTTGAATGCGGCTGAAGTGAATTCTCCTCCACGAAGACCATTTTGATTATGGTTTCTACTGTCATTCTGAGCAATATCCCCTCTGCTTCGGCTTTTGGCTCATCATAGCCTTTGTTGACAAGTTCTCATGTGCCATAGGCACCAAGTAGGGTTTTTACTCTTACAATCCAATTACCAAAATTTGCTTTGGTAAGATGAGGGTGTTGAAGTGGAAATTGATTGTTTGCTAAGGCCATGACCACAAACCAAACCATACATTTTGATACCAATTTGATGGAATAATTTGAAGATGGAAACACTCACAATTCACTCAACTTGATTCTAATCAAGAAAGAGAATGTGACAAATACAGTTTTCTTTTTCTTTTTCTTAAGAAATGATCATAGGACTTATCATGTGACTCTTACTCTTATATAACACTCAAATGTATCTAGCATTTCAAGGAGATACATTCCTTAAATTTACAAAACATGAAACCAGACATAGAAACAAGAATTTAAACATACATGAACATTCTAGATGCATAGGACATTCATGAATTTGGTTTAATTACTAACAAATACATTGACTGATCTATACTATAATCTCTCGATTAATGAATTTATTAACTTGAATGCCCATAATTGGAACAACTTCTAACATCGACGACCCGCGGGAAAACTTAAGGGGGAAAACTCGTTTTGACATATGAGGCTACTAAACATATGGCTACAAATAATTGCCATGCAACCCCAGCAGAGCTCGGAATTGCTGCATGTGTTCTCAGGTGTGAGAGATTTGACGGGGGAGACGGCGATATTTCATCCTGGCGATATTGAAGGAATCTTCGCACGGAGGCATGTATGAAGGAGGTCCTCGCATGCTTGTTTCCTCAGTGTCTCCATCTTTTATTATGAAAACTGTCTCCATGCCCCAACTCATGTGTCGATCTATGTGGCAATGCCAAAACCATACACCTGCAATAGATCACATAATTAACGCCATGTTTATGTTTGTAAGTTTAGATGTTATATATGGTGATTGAATAGGAAAGTAGTGTGGATTGGAAAAGCATACCTGGATTATTTGCCACGAATCTGATGGCGATCCATCCTTTCCTAGGAACTGCAAACGTATTGACTAGGACCGGGTCGACCAGGTTGTAGTTCAAGGGATCCGTCACATTGTCGAAGTTGCCAAGGCCATGTCCCACGACATAGAAACTGTACCCGTGCATATGCATCGGATGACTCTCCGCACCTCGCAAGATGTCGCTCCCTTGGAAGACGATCTCCACGGATTCGTTGTACTCCAACATCTTCACTTTGGTCACCTTGTCTGACACTCCCGATTCTTCCGGCATATCGTCTCCCGTCCAGTTATAGAAAACCGGAGGGAAATCTGGAAAATCTGCCGTATATACTCCACTGATGTTCCTGCATACTCACACGAGACTCTATATTAAACTTGTCCAAGGATGGAAAACTGAAAAATCATTACTCATTGGCATTACAAAGTAAGAATAAGAAAAGAATATTACTTGTAATATGCTTGGAGCACATCCGTTGATGGGTTCTCCCAACTTTGGTTATTGAGACTAGAACCGATCGTCGTCGGACCAACGACACAATCGTGATGTGGACATAATATCTCACTGATCGAAGCCACTATGAACATCCTCCTCGTTATGTTGAGAGGCACATCCGAAGGATGACCTTCACTTGCCAAACTTCGGAGCATGAATATGAAGCTATCTGCCGCATTATAGTCGAAATAGCTCGGAAGAGACCGGTTTGGGAATATTGGCGATGAGTCCAGACTATAGTTTCCGCTGTATTGGATTATGGCAGTGGTGACAACGTGGTCGAAGTTCGTGACATCTGTGCTCTCACTCGAGTAGCGGCGAGCCGCCATGTAATACCTTCCTGGGGTCTGATTGGCAGTGAACAGTACGTCAATGGTTGACCCGGGGCTCAACATTATGTATGGACTCACTAATGGTTTTGTGTATGCTGCATCCATTCCAACGACTGTTAGGTTGTGGTCCGCAATGGCGAAGAAGAGTTCAGCACTAACGGCGGCATTGATTATCCGGAGGTGGTAGGTCTTCCCATAATCAACGTAAATGTGGTATGTTGAATCTATCGCATCAATGTCATCAAAGTAATTATGTCACATAACCGTATGTCACACTGATACGAAAGAAAAACCAAGCACAGATCCGTGAATTAAAGGATATAAAGTCAGATAAGTCTAGCGTAGAAATGTACCTTGTGAGCAGGCAACAAAATCTCCAAATTCTCCATTTATCATATAACCAACTGAACGAGGTACATCAGCACCTTCATCTAGATCCTCGGCCAAGTCGGCATTCAGCTCATCTCCTTGCGAATACCAAGAACCTACACATTATAAAAGATTAAAGGTCAGGTAAAATTCGAGAGCTTCAATGCACTACAGTGCAGTTTTATTTCTATGAATGTTTTCATGAGCTTTTCTAAAAGCTTTTATCTTTTACATTGCAATCCTATATTTCTTGTCATACCACAAAAATCTTAGAATAATCTTAAAATACGTACCAAGCACAATAATTTCTTCACCATCTGGCTTAGGAAAAGGGTAAGTATTTCCTTCTTCTGGTAGAATAACTATTGCACCATGCACCGTGGCTCTTGTCCAATCGCTATGGGCATGCCACAGAAGGGTTCCTTCCTCGGTTGTAAAATTTACTTCATACGTGAAATTTGTACCCGGTGGAATTGGACATTGAGTAATGTATTCTGGACCATCTGACCAAGGATTGCGAGGTTGCTTAACGCCATGCCTACAAGAGCACAACTTTTCTCAATTATAAAGCATCCCTCTTTTTCGACGTAAACAACGCTTATGTTAAACCGGTACTTCGAAAGTGGTTGCTATGCACCTGCATCATCAATTGTCAATAATTAAAATTTTCATGATGCCCATTAATCGATTGCCCTGTTACATCTATAAAACTCTTTCGTCGTCAGCGTACTCATAAGGAAAATTACCCACTCTGCTATGGTAACATTCAACTCATATAGTGAGTGAAGATTGTTGTTGAGTGGTACTTTAGCAGCAACTAACCTTTTAAATGTTGCCACTTCAATACTCTTTCTGGAGATTTGGTCTATGGAATTTGAGTTATTATAAATAACATCTAACAGTACAGCAGCGTAAAGTATGAGAAATTTTCCACCGGACTATGTTACAATTCACATTTTTACTAAAAATATCGCTCAACGAAAACATTATTTACTCAAGCAAATACAAAATGATGGAATGTGTGCAATTGTCAATTTCATAAGGGTCGGCATTCGGCCCTGCTTGCAGAACAATTCTAGGCAATCATGCTACAAGTTGTCCAAACCCGTGGACCGTGCCTTCTCTATTACGCGCTAATTAAAATGCACACCACACTTTATATATATGGGAAGGTTTTCTTTCCCTTCATTGTACCCTTCCCGGTGACGATGGAAATCTTCCCCGTCTTTCCAATTGTGACCATTTGGTGTGGGCGCGCCTACATCAATGGATGGATGTAAGAAGCCTAAGTTCTAGATGAGTGGGGACCATGGCAACGGGATTATATGTTGCAGAGATGTTGCGTACGTCGTTAGCTGTTTGATAATTGAAATTGTAAAAGTGGAGGAAAATTGTCAGGAAAGGTAAAAGAGAAAAGCTGCCCCACACGGACTTTACACGACGGCGGTTGAATTAATGCTAGATGCTAATGTTTCTAGGGTTTCGTCCCATACGAGCCACCCACTAAATAAAGCGGCTCCGCCTCCTCCGTGGGTGTCCTATTCTATGTACGATGAAAACTCTTATTTACCATCGAATGGACAGAATAATCAAAATTAAAGGTCATCTCTAAGTATTGAGCGACAGTACCTTAAGTTATGGCGGTAAAATATTTTTCTTACACCTCGAAATATTTATCTCTGATAAATAAAGGTTCGGTTTACCTCTTAAGCCTGACCAATTGTTTTCGGTCTTTGGTCCAGCTAATCTCACAAATATGAAAAGGGGAAAGAGAAGGAAGAAAGAAGGAAGGGGACAGGACGGACGAGGCCTTTTAAACGTGTGTTTTCGATTTTAGTTGAGCATACGCCAGACAAAGCTAAAGACAGGAAAGTAGTAATGCAGCTTAATTTGATTATTTATCTTACACTTTTGGCCAGCAGAAACTTGGTACACATATACCTCAAACGACCTTATCTCATGGAAAATAGCAGTGCTTCCATTGTTGTTCTAACCTAATTTATTAAGACCACTAATGGTTTGGGAGCATTCGTATGTTCCCTTTCTTCTTGTTTTTAAGAAAGGGAGTAATGGAGAGATAGAGAAAGACACAGGGCGTAATAAATACCAGTGAAGTGTGACTCCGTAATCTCCTTGATTATGAACGTTCACGAACACGAGATCGCCTTTGTGAACCTGAATCGTCGGCCCCGGTAAGCTGTCATTCACTAACAACAGACTCCACGAAGTGCAATTCTTGGTGATGTTCGTCTCCCTCAGCTGTAATAAGAGCGAAGAAAGAATGTTCTCGCAGGTGAATATAGTCACAGCAGAGCGAAGGCACATAATTTTTTCAAACGAAGAAAGAGGCACGTTTATCGCTAATGGGATCTTGCCTGTAAGCATCACATTTTGGTTTACCTACTCGTGGGACGAAAGAGACAAGCGCATGAAATGCTTGGACTTTGAGGGTTTACCTTCCCAAGGTCAGAGATGGAAGAAAAGGGTTTTTCTATTTAGTCAGTCATTCTGTCGGCCACTAGTTGGCTTAAAAACCAAAAATTATTATTATTATCATTATTCGTTTTTCGTCCTTACCGAAAAATTATATAAAATCTCCTCGCGTTAAGCGTTCATGGTTTTGCAAAGCCACATTTAGTTCATTCAACAGGAAGCAATTTAAGTTCGTAACAGTCAAACATGGTGATTGAAAAACTTGGTAAGTTATGAAGTCCTATAAGGCGAACATGGAAAGCGAAACCTGTTAATCGATCAAACTTCTCTAATTACAGTGTCCTATCAGTGCATGCAACGGCTCTCTAGCGAGCATCACGTGGGGAAAGTACGTTTTTTGCAGACGACGATGGCGACGGCGACTCTTATGAAATCCCGTGTTCTATTCACCCGAGACTAATAGTGGTTTCGAGGGGGTCATCAAATTAGCACAGAAAGCGCGAAGGATGTGTCGTGTGACTTACCACGAAGTCGTAGTAGTGGACGTCGGTGGCTTCAGCGACGAGGAGAGCGTTCGCGAGAAGGAAAACGAGCGTGGGGAGGAAAGAGACGGACGGCGATCGCATCGCCATCTTCCGCTATTCGAATGCACCGGATGAAGTTGCCTCTTTGCTTCTTCTTGACTCGTGGGGAGTCGCACATTTCTCTCTCTCTACTTTATAGTGAGAGAGCATATCGCCATAATATCACGGTCACGTGCGCACACCATACGTTCAAACCCCAGGCAATTTTTACCTACAGGTACGACGCCCAGAACGTCCGATGAGCGTATCCCCCATTGAAATTCGAGACGACCACGTTAATAGATCTCTCGGCGAAATGCGCCTGTGGGATGACCACTGGCACGGGAGCTCGTTGGAAACGTGCCACTAGCTCCTCGAACATCCGGTGTTGTTTCGTCGTGAGGGTTTGGGCACGCGCCATTCAAAGGGCTATGCGCATCTCCAGGTCCGCTGTCACGGGATATCAACGGCACTCATCTGATGACATATCTTTAGCCCATGAGATCCTTTAATTAAAAAGATAATTCGATGGGGACATTGGGATACAAATCCTCGAAGATGGTTCAGGTTCTCTAGGTTTTTTTTATTTTCTTCTTTAAATCTCTTGTTCAATGAAATGCTCCCCGGAGCTAGGAATAGAAAACAGCAAAAGAAAGAATCAGGGACCGCTGCAGTTGTCGTTCTTGACATGGACACGACGTTGGACGGAACCGTGCGGTGAGCTCTGGCGCCACGTAGAAGCCATGAAATGGCACAGCACTTAAACACGACAGTCGCGAGAGATCTCTACAAGTTGCAGGAATACGAATTGCGAAACGGAGCGATAGCAGCGTTGCGCGAGGCTTGAATTGGTAAACGGAAAATAAGGAGAAAGAGGGGGGGGAACAAGAAATCAACAGTTTCTGATTAGTTCGCTTGTTGTCATCTAGTCACGCTGCAAGAACGGCGCGAAAGTCTCCCCTCCGAGACAAGGTTGATGTCTTGTCAAAGGAGAAAACAAAGAGTCCCAAAATCGTGCCTCCAGAATTTACATCACGGGGTGGAGCGCGAGCTAAACGCTTCAGCAGTCGTAAGTTGATTTTCTGGAGAAGAGGCCATGCCCGAATAGAAAAAGATGAAGACGGGGGCCACGGTGAAAAGGCGCGGCTAATTCGGATACCCGCTCTGCAAAAAGGCTAGCGGCCGAGAAGCTGCGCACGAAGCCAAGTAGTTCACGAAACCACCCCCACTTCGGATGGTTATTTACTATTCTTACCGGGCCCTGGAAGAGAAGGTGGGGCACAGAAGAGTAGTTGAAAGGAGAGGAGAGCACTGTGGACCCGGCTACATCTCCATGAATAATTTCATTCCATATCTTCTCCTGAGATTTCTGATTATATCTATGCAAAGTGAAATTCGGCCTTGCTTGATTGGGAAAAGGAGTCAGTTGAACACATCTAATTATACTGCATGACAGGAAAGAATCGAAAGACGAGTGGCCCAGTTGCATTATTAAACGTCCCGCGAAGATCAATCGAGATGCGACCTGGCCAAATGAGAGATTATAGTATGCGAGTAGGTGGTACAGATATGTTATGATGACAGAAAACCATCCATCTCAAAAGAATATCACTGAAGGGAGACGCTCTGACCCTCTTCGTTTTATTCTTTTTTTAAACCAACAAGGACTAAAAAGAAAGGCCGTGCTAAAGTAGAAACCGATCGCTGCGATAACCACAAATTTCCAATATAATGGCGCGGCAACCGATCGATTCTTCCCTAGTAATCCCTTGGAGAATATGCAGAAAGGGATTTTGTGGCGAGGACTTGCGGACGAGCACAAGCCAAAGGGATTTTTAGTATGAAGTTCCTTAGCCCGTGATATGGGCAAGACCTAAATGGTGCCGACAAAGGGCCTGATGCGCACGTTTAGGAAACGTCCGAATTTGTTTATTGTCCGAAATGGGGATAAAAAGTTGTAGTGGGAGCCCAGTGGACGAGTCGACACATCATGGACTTCGGAGGACGGTGTCTATCACCTGACGACATCAGGTGGCCAGTTAAATTGGATTGATTAAACAGAAGTTTTGTTTTTATTTTTAGAAAATTGATAATTTCATTACTATTGTAAAGTTTGCAATAAAGAAATAGAGGACTCAGGACAAAGTCAATTTCAAAGCGGTTCAAGAGGATTGGCAAGCTAATCTTAGGTTAGGTGCTTGTTACGCCAGGCCTTTGTCAGTCAGTCCGTGGCCCTATTAGCACCTCGGCTACAATGGTCAAGAGACAGATTAGTGAAGCGCAGCAACTAGAATTTGGCCTCGGCGATGAGTCAGTGCACTTTCGATATTAAATTATGAGCGTCCTTCAATGACTGTACCAAGCACAGATTATCTGACTGCAAAAATATCCTTTGTGCTTTTCATGTGACTTGAAAATCTAGCCTTCATGAGCTCAGCCGGGTTCACCCTCACAGATCTAGGAATACATCAATCAAGTGACCATGATAGTCTCTCCAAATAAAGCTAACTAAGCCCCTCCATCTATCCCTCCTTGAACAAGGTATCGATGCTTACCTTGAGAGAAACTTAGTTAGAAAAGGACATCAATTCATAGGGAGGAATTCTACTTACCCTATACATATTTGTAAATTTCCATTACTATAATCGTCCAAAAAAAAATTTCCTTTACTATACGATGTATCATCTATTTTTCTTATTGTTTGCATATAAAACATAAACACTCCGTTGCCTCATTTGTCATTCCTTCCTAAACTACCCTCAATAAAATATAAAGAAAAAGGTTTAACAATCAAATTCTATATCCACATTCTAGCTCATATATTGTATAGGGTATGGAGGTACATGGTTATGTTTTGTCCAGCTTTTCCTAGATGCCTTAGCATGATTGTATAGGATTTTAGGTTAAAGGTTTTCATGAAATGCAAAATATGTTTGGTATGCACAATTTGTTTTAGGTTCTTGTATAGAATTTTAGTATACTTAAAAAAAGGAAAGGAGTAGGATGGACAATGAAAAAAGCAAACAACAAGTAAATCATAACCGGTAAACCCAGTTCTCGCCGACCCTCGAGCGACCCCAGCAAGGCAGCACCTAGGATTGTGCAAGGTTTCCCTCACGAGGCCACATGAGAGTCACGCAATCTCAGGAACCCTCACTTGAGGTTGGGAACCCCATATCTCGCTCGTCCGAGGGCATGAAATCCAAATCTCAACGGCCCTCAGGTGGCCTAGGCAAGGTGGTGTCGGCAGTTGTGGGACCTCAACGGCCTTCGCCTCAGGTTCGCTTGTCCAATGGCCACACCACTTAACCTTAGGTTACATATATGGAGATGGAGGTTGGATGACCCTTGACCTCAACGAGGCTAAAAATTGCGGTCATTAGCCTCCAAGGCCCTTTGCGAGCCTCGCTAACCATTGACTTGCCAAATCTCCCCTCAGTCGCAACCCTCTAGATCTTGCTTATAGCGACCATCAATAAGGTTAAGCAATTCTTTTTTTGACGATTTGTCAATTTAGTCATTCTGCCCAATTTTAGCAAAAAATCACTAACATATGGTTTAGTTAGTGCTAGTCATCTCACATGACACGACTGGCCGATGCTAATGTGGACAATTTTTTAATATTTTAATTTTTTTGTTCTCGTTATTATTGTTTTCTTTTATACTTCCATTTTTTTTAACCCTTGGACAGACAAGGGCATCACAACCCTCACGTAGATCTAGATGAGGGCCGACAATCTTGCCTATGGCCAACAAGGGTGCTAAGGCCCTTGCTCATGGTTGGCCAGAGCTAAGATACCCTTGCCTCAATTAAGCGAGGATCGGCCGTCACCTAGGGTTAGGAAAAAAATCAGAAATTTTTTTTAAAAAAATTATTGCTATTATTTTTTTATTTAAAACCTGGCGGGGCCAGTGGTGCATTTGTTGTTCTGAACATCGATCAAACGTCGGTGCGGTGAACCCTTAACGCCACGTAGAAGCCATGAATTGGCCCAGGACTTAAATTCCACCATCCCGCCAGACTTTCCATGCTGCATAAGTCCGGCTATAATGAAGTCCACCATTTCTGCATGGCTCCCCTGTTGCCATCGAGTTCACCGCAAGAACGACGCGAAACTCTCCGCCTCTGAGCCATTGTGGGTTTTGGTTGGTGTCACGTCACAGTCCTTCTGGCGACAGAAGTCGGACATCAATGCCGTCCTTGCATCATGATCCTCACCCGCTTCATAATCTAATTTTCTAAGGAGTCTCCGAAGTAATCAACAAAGATAGCGTCTTATGCCAAAGAAGAAGAGGCTATCAACACCTCTCTCACTGGTGTAAAGTTCTATATCTTCAGTTTGAGGGTCTCATGGTATCAATGAAACCTTCTTTTGTCAACCCGTGCGAATAATTATACCTAAGATGCAACTTAATTGTGTGCATATACTACCGTCTAATCTTTCCAATGAGACCGGAGTTACTAAAATCTTAAAAAGAAAACGTTGATGGGGCACGTACTAAACACTTCAACAATTACAAGTCGATTCCAAAATCAAAGGCTACGTAAGAAGAATAAAGGGGATTATTACCAAAATAGTTAAATCAATTATGCGAATGTCAATTCAATCTAAAACATTTCGTTTTAGCCAATTAAGTCTTAAATCTTCTGATGATTTGTCAATGCAATCATTTCAATCAATTTTAATTAAAAATTACTAATGTAAATACAAATCCTCCTACGTGATACAATTAGCGTTATTGTAGACAATTTTTACAATGTTTTTTTTTATATTATATTTTTATATTTTATATTATTTTTTTCTCATTATCGCCGAATAGACTCTCATCATATCTAACCGAATGCAATTAGACGCTAGCCAGTCATAACAAAAAAAATATGTAAAAAAAATTTATGTCTTGCTTTTCATGTCAAGTTTTTTCGGCTAAAATTGATCGAAAGAATTATATTGATAAATTATTAAAATATTTAAAATTAAATTAATCAAATTAAAAGATTTGATATTTAATAGGTATATGTACGATAAATTTAATGGTGATTACGATCATTTTTTCGAGGGCAAAGGACGGCGTGAAAGTTGTACTTCGTCGGTGAAAAGAAAAGGCGGGGCTACTCGTGAAAGGCCTCAACGAAATTCGGGACCCGCTCTACAAATACTGAAAAGGGCATGTGATCTGAGACACACGCTCTGCAAATAAATTTAAGACTTTTTTGATAATTTTTCTTACTAAAATATGAATCAATCAAATGCGAGACCACGCTCTAATAATCTACTTGAGAATGTGCAAGAAGCGAGCACTTGTGGACAAACACGGGGGTGTCAGTAGTCAACATGCTCCCATGTTGGAAATTTCCTCTAATGGGCTTACATTAATTAATTAATTTTCTATTTTATATAATCGGGTTAATGGATATTCCAATATATTTTAAACCTTTAAGTGATCTTATTGAATTGGGTTTTGGCATCTATTAATTACGGGCCTAGTTGAGAAGAAGAAACAGGCGGTGTGTTTAACTAAAGCTCGTAATGGGGGGAGGGGCCGATTGACACGCCGTTGATTAGGGTTTCTACAGTCCCCTCTCTAGCCTATAAAAGGGTAGGTTATACCTAAAGCTACTAAACCGAAATAGGTCATAGAGAGGAAGATCCGGCATACCGACAGATCACTGATTATATCAGGTTGATCCGTTTTCAATCAAGTGAGGCCATGACTCAAACAGGTATGTTTAATTCCGCTGTACATATTTGGATTCTTGGTGTTTTACAATCATGTATGAATCGAATTTGTTATTAATTTAATGATTATTCATATTAAGAAATTCTACATGTGGTATCAGAGCCTGTCATATATGATCGTAGAACCTAAAATTATTTTTTTTTATGAACAAATTCGAAATTTCCTCTCTTTAACCTAATATTGTCGTTATTTTCTCATGTGGACTCGTTCATCGATTGATTCTGAAACATTAGGGTTTTTATTCTGCATGTCGAGATCTTTCCAACCATATATAATTTATAGTTTTTCGTTGAGAATTGAGAGAGAATTTCTTATTTGAAATTCTAGGGTTTGTGCCTTAAAAATTCCAAATTTTTTTAAATTACTTGTAATTGAATGAAGTATGTTATAAATTTTTTGCATGGGTATTGTTATATATGTGTTTTAGAATTTTTTGGTTGCATGAAAGTGAGTTTTTTTTTTTTTTGCCTTAAATTTGAGAAAATTGAATTTTGGCCATGGGTATGAGATCCGAAAATTTTGAAGCTTCAATATTGATGATTTGTTCGTTAGTTCTTTGTTTAATTCACTCTAATCCTTTTATAGTGGTGTTAGAATCAAAAACCCATGAAAAATCTCACAAAAATCCGCCATAAAACATGAAATTTGAGTTTCGGGTCAAAACCGGGTCACACGACCCGGTTTACAGAATTCGTGACCCAGCTGGAGGTTGAAGAAGACCTCCAGCCGGGCCAGGCTGACTTCTGGGCATAAGCCCAACAAATTGGGCTTGTTTTTCAGCCTGCTGAAGTTCCTGGGCGCAAGCCCAAGCAGGCTGGAGAAGCCCATGCGAGCCGGGTCTCCAAAGAAGCCCAGCAACTGGGCTTTTCTTTTCTGGGCGTGAAGCCCATCATCTGGGCTTCTGGTCGCCTGGCTTGCAGTAGTTTGTGGGCTTTAGGCCCGATTGAAGTATGGGTAGAAATCCAGAGTTTCTGGGCTTCTGGGATTTTGGGCGTAAGCCCAGAATCCGGGCTTCTGGAGGAAAGCCCACGTAGGCTGGTGACCAGAATTTTCTGGCCCGAGCCCGCTGGGCCAAATTACTGTAGATTAATAAAATAAAATAAGTTAATTAATGTAGCCCAAGTGGGAGAATGTTAGAAATTTCCTATAATGGGCTTACATTAATTAATCAATTTTCTATTTTAAATAAATCAGAGTTTCATTTGTGGATCCATCCTTGAAAGCTTAATTTGAAAGTTCAAGGTTATGGAATTTTTCTCCTTGTTGTTAAATCCGTGATGTCATTATCCCTTGGCACCTTGTGTATTAAGTGAGTAGATGTGCTCGTGGGTAAATCAATTAGTCCTGGCATGTTTGAATAGTGAGGAAGTTTGTTTCTCTCTCTTTGTGGTTATTGTCTAATTGATTTATTATTATTATTATTATTATTATTATTATTATTATTATTATTATTATTATTATTTTATTATTATTATTATTATTATTATTATTATTAACATCAATGACGGAATATTTTGGTGTATCAAGCATATATGCGATGAAATCCTCAAGTTTTGGATTGAGGTAATTATATTCGAATGAGGATTTTGTGCTTGTTTCTTCTTCTTCCTTTTTCGGTACATGTTTGCGTAGATTGTACTTAGAATGGCGCATGTATGGGCAGGAGCTTTGCTCTTGTGGGGCGGGCCTGCGTGAAGGCTTGGGCCGTGCAAGTCCTAGAGCTTTAGAGCCTGTTTCCAATTTTTTTTAATATGCCTATTTTTTATTTTTTTTTTTTTTTTTTGGTATGATAAATTTTAATTTTGGCATATTTAAATATTTATTTGGAATTATTTATTGTTATCCATATTTAATTCCATTAAAAAATATTGTGCCTATTTTTCAATTTTTAATTAATGGAAATTTGTTATAGTATAAGAGGGATAGAATATCGGTATTCACTTTCCCTAATTTAGTATAGATTATCTATACTTTCTTCTTGAGTTTAACTAGATAATCTTACATGCTTAATTGTAGAAATAGGCACATAAAATTGTGGCAAAAATTGTTGTTTGATAAATGCAATATGATCTTGGGAAGCACATGTCGTAAAGTGTTTCATATTGTTTGATGAATTTTTGGGCATTGATTAAATGGAACATTATATTGTTAAAGTTTGTAAATTATTGAAGTTCCTTATTGATAAAAATTAGTATATACAATCACCTGCCCAAAGGGGGTTATTGTGTATATTAATTTGAAAATTGCATGAAGATATATTCCAAAATTAAAAAATGGCAATGTATGATTCAAAAAGATTTATCTGCCCAAAGGGGATAACATTTTTTTAAGTTATATGTAATTCCCCTCTATATTGATATATTAGAGATAATTGATGGGATGTGTGACTCAAAAGGTTTATCTATTCAAAGGGGATAAACTTTGAGAGTTATATGTGATTTCCCTTTGTATTAAGATAATGGGGATGTATAATTTAAAGGATTTGTCTGCCCAAAGGGGATGGATCCTTAAAGATTATATGTAATTCTCCTTATCTATCTCTATATATTGATATCATGGAGATGTATAATTTAAATGATTTATCTATCCAAAGGGGATTGATCATTGATAATTATATGTAATTCTCCTTGTTGTTGTTTTACAAAGTTCATGCTGTGAAAAATAATTGTGCATTATACGCTCTGCCCAAAGGGGAGTTTGTAATGTACTAATTATTTTGTGGAATTACTTATTGCCCATAATTGATCATATTGCATTATGTGTGTCAAACAATTACTGAACAACAACAATGCCACGGCTAAGATGTTAATCAGATCAAATATTATACTGTTAAAGACTTAGTAAAAAAGGGAGACATTGTAATTGAGAATATTAGAACTAAGTCCATGTTGGCTGATCCCCTAACAAAATGATTACGACCCATTTTGTTTAAAGAACATGTAAATAATATGGGTGTTTTAGAGTTTTTTGATCTCTTTTGTTAGTGGGAGTTATATAGTTTGTATTTCTGGATATATACAAACTGATTATTGTTGATTTTATTGTTATCATTTCTCCTGTCGACTGAGAAATAGAAATATGAAACAGTATCTTTAAACAAATTTTAGTTTAAAGACGATTGGATGTTACTAATTATGAGATCTCATGTTGGATTGTGACATAGTTGTGCAATTTCATGTTGTTTAGAAATCGCACTAAGGCAATTTCATGTTGTTTAGAAATTGCGCTAATACAGTTTCATGTCGTTGAGAAATTGCATTGAGGACCGATAAGAAATAGTGTATATTTTGATCACATGTTGGCACTATTTCTTACTACACTACTAGGCCCATGATCCATGAAAATATAATGTTTATTATATGTGATTATGGAAGGTCATGTGTTGCGGTATTTTCTTAACACGTTGATCGCCATAATCCTATAATGAGATTATATAGGGTTGGATTGGTTTTGAGATGCCATTATTGGAATATTATTTTTTCAAAATTGTGGCCACATAAAACAAATTTTCAGTTATTAACCCGAGAGTGTTGTTTTCAAAATAAAAATCATTTTCAAAATAAAACAAATTAATTAATGTAGCCCAAGTGGGAGAATGTTGGAAATTTCCTATAATGGGCTTACATTAATTAATTAATTTTCTATTTTATATAATCGGGTTAATGGATATTTCAATATATTTTAAACCTTTAAGTGATCTTATTGAATTGGGTTTTGGCATCTATTAATTACGGGCCTAATTGAGCAACAAAGTGTAGGTAATTGTGTTTAACTGAAGCCCGTAATGGGAGGGGCCCAGTTGACATGCTATTGATTAGGGTTTACTAGGTCCCCTCTCTGGCCTATAAAAGGGTAGGTTATACCTATCAATCGTTGAATCCCATTAAAACTGCTAAACCGAAATAGGTCATAGAGAGGAAGATCCAAGATATCGACAAATCATTTGATTATATCGGGTTGATCCGTTTTTCAATCAGTGAGGCCACGACTCAAACAGGTATGTTTAATTCCGCTGTACATATTTGGATTCTTGGTGTTTTATAATCATGTATGAATCGAATTCGTTATTAATTTAATGATTATTCATATTCTACATCCCAAACACTAGAGATTCTAGTACGAGATCCCTTTGCATATGAGGGCACGACCCAAATCCATGCGGACGAATTACCATACATGCACGTTAAAAACGTTGTTGCTTTTATGTCAGGAAAAGAAAAATAAACACAATTGATTCTTCATCGTCGTATGCACGCTTTTTCAGAAATGATCGACTCTTCATTGTCGTGATTGCGACCTGCTTGCTCAATTGTTCTGCTCCAATAATGCGATCCGTATCGTGTATATGATTCTTCTCTCCTTTTGTTTTGAGGGTTTTGTGGTTGGTCACGAAAACGAGTTTCTATATGCACTAATTCATGTAGTGTCTAGCATATAGAGGTGTTGGTTTTAAGTCAGCTCGAATTTTTCTTTTTTTTTTTGGTAAAACAATTAAGATAAGACCCTAAATTACAACATAATTCTCCTAATAAAATATTATTCAATCCAATTTCCCAATAATAAAGGGCTTTACTGGTAAAATATTTTTTGATCTACCATGAGAATAACAGTTTGTCATAAGTTACAAATTCTTGTAAAAATAGACCTTGCAATAACTTATAATTATTTGTTATTTGTTTTTTTGTGATTCAAAATATACCGTTATCCTTATAGTAAATTAAAGTCCATCGTCAAATTATTTCTCGAGAATTAAATAAGCAAATCTATCAGTAGCCTATCTAATATGTGATTATCACCCACATTGTCGGGTTAGATCATCCAATTTGGAGGGCTTTTGAGTATGATGCTCAATCCCTGTACACAAAAACAATATTCCGCCCGTACTTTCGTAGGGTTTGGGCGGTTCGGGTACAACGAAATTCCAATTGCGCACGTCTTGTTAACGATCCGAGCACGTTCCTTGCAGAAATCACTCACGAACTTGCGGGGGTCGTAGCGACGAACGCTGGCGTCGAGCCATGGTAAGGACAGTTCGAACGAAGGATGGACGGAGAGACGGGAAACGAGAGGAGTCGTCGTCTTCGTAACACCGGGCATGGCCCGGGCTCTCGTATCTCCCAATCGTGTGCGCTGCGCACCATACATTCAACCCGACATTCAACCCGAAAGTACGCGGGGAATCATAAGAACCTCACCACCAAAAATAGAAAAATAACTAAATGAATAAATAGATAAAAAATAGAAAAACAGGACCAACCACGAGCATGGTCCGCGAGGGTTACCCGGAAGTTCGCATTAAATACAATTAAACCGATCACGTTGTGGTCGGTAATGCGTAAACATTCGTGGGATGAGTTTGAAATTTCATAGACGGGAAACCTATGGGACATAACTGAATTAAACAAGATACGGTCATATCATTTAAAATCCTGAGTCAGTAATCTTACATGGGCCAGTTTGTTTGTGCTGTTTTTCTTTTTAACTAAAAAGTAATCCCACCAAAATTTTAAAATATTTCAATAAATTATAAAAATTTCGTATAAGAATGTAAATGTCAACATTTGCATGTTTTAAAAAAATTCAGGTGCTTTGGGTTAAGGAAATAAAAGATAAAAAGTCTATTGAGTCTGCTGCCGACCTATGCCGCTCACTGTCCTTTGGTCGTCTATGCCACCGATTGCCTCTTTCATTGTCGTCATGAAATCGAATTTCTATATGCACTGGCTCGTATTCTGCGTCAGCACATGGAAGTGTAGGTTTCAAGTCATTTCATATTTTTCTCCTATCTTTGCATGATTTTTATGCATGGTGCTTAATTTGTTGTTCACAAAATTAATATTTTGTTCATACTTTAGTCATGTTTAGGCAGGTTCAGGTACCCACTAATCACAAATGAGATGGGTTTGGAATTATTCCTATCAAACCCCATACTCCAACTTGGTGCACGCTCATAAAACATGACATAATATTATCAAATATATATCTCGAGTTTGAGTCAATTAAGGAAACATAATCTAAGTAAAATTTCTAGTGTGAATAAGTTCTTTATTTTGGATCCAATTATTGTCTATATACAAAAAGTGGGTCTTCTCTGTGAAGAAAATCAAAAAGGTTGCTTCTCTGTGAGCTACAACACGAAGAAATGTGATCATATTTAAGCCAAAAAAATCTTATAGTAAAATTTATGTATTTCTTTTTGAGATTCACGATTAGTTCATGAGCAATTATGGGGTCAAATACTAAATAAATTATTGAGTGTGATCAAGAGCTGAGAAATACTAAATTACACTAAGAGTATTTGAGTGATTCGAGTATTATTATAATCATTGTAGGTCTAAAAAATTTCTGAGTAAAAATTACATTTAAATGACTTGGGTACGACTGAATCACATAAATCCTGCCCAATTTTTTTTTTCCTATTCTCTTTACAATATTGTTTCTGTCATTTGCTTGTTTTCCGCAACAACACCGATACCCTACAAACGAAACAAATGCATGCGTGTTTGTCCTAATGATCTTAAAACTTTAATTTGCACGAAGCACCAGGGATCACTTTCGAAGTACGAAGTCATAGTAGCACCGATCGCTGGCCTTGGACCATGAGAAGAAAAGTAAGAACGAAAGATGGGCGAATGCAAAGGCGCACAAAAAGAAAGTTGTCGGTCTTCATTTCAGACTTGTCTATTCTTTTGCGTTCCGACTGGACATGGCCCGAGCCCTCGTGTTTCCCTCCGATCATGTGCCCACCGTACATTCAACCAGAAACCGCATGGTCCCCGAGGGATACATGGACGAGGACATTAAATGCAATCACAGTAATTCCGCGTTTTCGGTACCAGACATGTTCCTATGCATCCCGCGCTATGTCAGAATTTATTTGACTTACTAATTTAAATATTCACTTAAAATTTTTATCAATGTATATTCTCGAGAAGCTACATAACAAAAATAAAAAAGACACCTCCAGACACCACTTCGCCACCCGGAGATGCCGGATTCGGCCGTGGACGTAGGAGATGGAGCCAAGTCTAGGTTGCTCCACCGATGGAGCAAAATTTGGCTGGCTTTGGGACCGTTGTTAGAATACTTAAAATAATAAATTACATATTCATTTAAAAATTTATATTAGAATACTTAAACTTTTAGAATAACACGTGATTTATTATTTTCAATATTTTAACAACAATAAAAATATGGCATCAAAATAAGTATTTCGTAACAAGTATAGATCCTTTATACATGATAACATGATCTAAAAAAAAGACGATCACTAATTATCCTCCCATCTCTTCATCTTATAAAAAGAGAAAAGGCTCAAGAGTCGTGGTCTTTTACGAATTTCTAAAAGGTAAGTGGCTACTTTATTGGCATTTACCATTGATCTCGGTACAATAGTCATGGACTTGCCCTAATTTGGAAATCTAGAGGGGAGATTTTATGGTACTCTAAACGCCACGTGACTAGCCAAAAAAAAAAAAATCTAGCCGCCCATGAAGGACAATATCCATTAATCGGATGGTGTAAGATGTGGCCACTAAGAGACAAGCGAGAGCACCATGTATCATGATTTAAGTTAATATAAAAAAAAATCAAAAATTGGTACTTTTATAATGAATTTACTCGAAATTAATTTTTTGATCACAAAAAATCTCAAACTAGTACATCTGTAATAAATTTACCCAGATCTAATTTTTTGAACTGAAATGACAATCACAAATGATGTCTAATAATTCACACAATAGAAAAAACATAAACAGGAAGTGTGTAGGAGAGCATGTGAGATTCTATGTTCTACACCGTAATTTTCATGTAAATATGAATGCGTCAAGTTAATTTTAGATATAATTGATTTTGTTTTTTCTTTACAAATGTTTACATATAAGATGAAAATGTTTATTAATCTGAATTATTATATTGTTTCGTTTCATGATTGTATGGCAATATTGACAAAACGATCAGTCCTATCGTGTAATGTATTTTTTTTTTATATATTAAGTGTGTTGGTAAGTAATAGAAACACGTCGAATCTAAAATAAATAAAATTGATTGTTTTCATGGTAGAAAGTTATCCTCGAAATTTAATCCTTTTTGGAGTGAAGGAGGGACAATTATCCAAAAAGTCATAAATCTATTGCAATTGTGTTTCTATTTAATCTTGAGACTTTTTTTTTTCAATTCAATCCTAAACCTTTTGCGTTTGTACTAATTCAGTTCATTCAGCTAATTTTGATCGGTCGATGCCGACGTGAACACTAGAACTCTAAAACAAACTTGGAGTTTTTTGGGATTTTTTGAAATTTTTTTGAATTTTCAATATTTTAATATTTTTTGATTTTTTTAATTAAAAAATATTTATTATTGTTTTTGAAAAGTTTTATAAAGTTTCCATCTAGTCGATACTAATGTCAACAATTTGTAAAAATATTAGTTGGAAGAAGAATGAAAAAAGGAGAGAAAAAATAAAAATATCAATAAATTTTTTGAAAAGATATCATTTAAAATTGTCCACGTTACCATATGAAGGACGTCGGTTTTCTCGACATCCATGTCAAGGTTTCCAGCTCCGAACGTACTTTGGGGGGTCTCGAACACGATATACAAAGTTATAGGAACGGAATTGGATGAACTAAAATGACACAAATGCAAAAGATCTATAATTGAATTGGCACAATTATTATAGATTTAGGATTTTTTTTGATAATTTTCTTGATAATTTTCTTATGAGAAGGATGTGGGAAGTAATCAAATTCATTAGTTAAGTGATGTTGGATGATATTTAATAAATTGAAATTTTACGGAGGAAGACGCATGGAATTGAAAAAGAGGAAATCATACATAAATGAAATACATCTAGGACATGAAGGATGTGAAAGCCTATATCATGTTAGGAAATCTAATTCAAGAATTTAAGGATATGATACGATTTGATAAAAATATACTATTCGTCATATTGTTCTTAGAAGTAACTATAGAATGATGGCTGTCCTTGTGTCTTGACTCATTATTCATAGCATAAGCTATTTGCGACCAAGGAACTAGTGACCCCTTGACAAAAGCATCCGACTTCTTTAATTTCAAATTATCAATTTTAATTTAATAAATGAGTGTGTATATATCGATTTTCACGCTTTTATAGATTGACATGGACGAAATTTATTCAAATATATCTGTTTAATGAATTTTTAGGGGCTAAGCAACTATTTTTACCGGTGCCCAGCATGTAACGAATAAAATATCTTAGATAAAAATCATACAAGAAAAAAAAAATAGAAAATGTGCATTGAAGATCCAAAAATCAGGTTTCCAGATATTTAATCCTAACGTTTAGTCAACGACCTCTTCCGATTGTCAACATGATCTATCTTATCTTCTAAGAGACATCGCATGCGGAACGTGCACCATACTTTACTCAATTAGATGCAGGGTAAATTAAATGTGAAAAAAAGGACAGAAATGACATTCACAAATGATGTCTAATAATTTACATAATAGCAAAATCGTATACATGAAGTGTGTAGGAGAGCGTGTGAGATCTGGACTGTAATTTTCAAGTAAATACGAATGTATCAAAGTTAATTTTAGTTATAATTGATTTTGTCTTTCTTTCTTTTTATTACAAATGTTTACATATGAGATGAAAATGTTTATTAATCTGAATTATTATGTTATTTCGTTTCATGATTATATGGCTCTTATTGACATAAATATGAGTTCTATTATGTAATGTACTCATTTTTTATATATCAAATGTGTTGGTAGGTAAATAGAAACTCAACGAATTTAATTTATTGGAAAATAGAAATGTACTCTAAAATAAATAAAACTGATTGCTTTCGTGGTAGAAAGTTCTCCCCGAAATTCATTAGCTAAGTGATGTTGGATAATATCTAATGAATTGAAATTGTACAAAAGAAGGCACATGGAATTGAAGAAGGGGGAAGCATACATAAATGAAATACGTTTGGGGCATGAAGGATGTGAAAGCTTATTCTAAAGCATGAAGGAGGCATCATGGCCTTATTAGTCATTCTTGTCTCCTTAGTACTCTTCGCCAACACAAATGCCGATCTACGTGGCAATGCCAGTACCGCAACTTTTGCCACATGTCGCCAAATCATACGTTAGGTGATTGAAGACGACTGGTTGTCGTTCAAGCCAATCTAACGGAAGATCAAATTATGAAGTCGTCCTCAACTATCTTTTCTTTCAATCATAAATTTGTATCTTCCTCTACTTTTTAGAATCCCATCCGCAGGACCTTTGAAAAACGCCGCGCTTTCTTCTCGTGCATTGTAAAGCTACGTCACGGATGACGTTAGGAACCCATAAAATTAGCAATGGTGGTCCATCCCAACATTTTTTAATTTCTTTTACTTATCATTTGCATACCCATAAATCTTCGTAAGCATACCATATAAAGAAAAAGTACCAAAAAAGTCATAAACATATTGCATCGGTACTAATTTAGTCTTAAACTTTTTAATTTGACCAAATTAATCATAAATTTTCTCATATTAATACTTATTCAGTCAATCCGATTAATTTAGACTAGAAATCGATGATGTGGGCGTTGGCGATACTACGTGACATCGTCGACACTGACGTGGATAATTTTAATTTTTTTTTCGATTTTTTTTAAATTTTTTTCTTTTTTCCTTATTTTTCCTTATTTTTCTTTTTTCCTCTTATTTGTGTTTTGTTCAGAAATCGCTGTTCTTGTCTTGCAAAAAAAAAAAAAAAAGGTGCATTGAAATTTCCCTATGCTTGGAGGGTTGTTTCAAGTTGAGTCTATCTAAAACTCCTCTATGATTTCTTTGAACGCCTGAGTGTTTTGACTAATGTTCATAATCGAACTTCTATACTTTGTATCTCTTCGGTGGATCCCATTGAGTAATGAGTTACATGTATTGCATTATAAGATGCAATCCTTAGGTGGTGAGCATTTACATTGTTGCACTTGTGTTACCGTCTAAGTCTTTAATCACTTCAGTGTTACTGCCTATATTCGACTCTCCTCAATTCTAGTTCAATTAGCACATGCAACAATAAGTCAAGAAAGTAAGTCTAGGTTCCCTAGATCGAGTTCTATCGATGCCTTGATTTTTGCCGACAAATGAAGTGCCAATAGATATAAAAAATAATAATAACAAATAAAACGGAAGAGACAAGGAAAAAAATAAAATAAAGGGGCCTCGTCAGTCTTACCCAACCCAGAACTCGGTCATTCGGCCCAGATCTCAAGCCCAGCGAAATCAAACAAAGAGCCCGGTTAGGCCCATTTTAGAGATTTTTGGCCCACGACTTCAAAAGGAGAAGGCCCATTCGGAAAAGAGAGAAGCCCAGGTCTTCACTCTATCTCGATTGAAGTTTTCGGAGGCTTTCCTATCTCCTCCCTCGTCTGCGAAAGTTATCCGGCGTCGTCGCTCCTCGTCGCCGGTCTCATTTGAAGTTCTCGCTGCCGTACTCTGTTTGTCTCTGCTTCTTGGCCGATTGGTTCGAATCGATTCGTCCTCTGTGGAAGCTCCGTTTTCGGCGACGATACTCATCGGAGATGTTTCTGTAACCTTCTATCCACTGGTTCGACGGCTTTTCCCGGCCGAAAATTGCGTCTTCAAGGTGAGATCTGGATCCTTTGTCTCGGTCGCTTTACAAGAGAAAATAGATTTTTCTGTTCGGCTGGGGACCTGATTAGGATTAGAGTATTTTCCATTGATTCAAACGTTTTAACTTTGCACACAGCCTCCTCATCTGAGACGCATTTAACCCGTTCGATAAAATGCTTAAGTGGAATGCATGTTCCTTAGGAAAAAAATAAGTTCGACAGTCATTTTGATCAATACTCGACCTGGCACGATCATATCGTTACATTTTTGTAGACGATTTCGTTCCCCCTTCGCGCTTGATCCGAGAGACTTGTGAAGTTCTAAATCCAGTTCATCCTGGACACATGGTAAGGCATTGCTATGGTCGGGTTTGTGTTTGAATCGATCGTGCTAGCCGTGCTGTCTGTTGGCCGAATACACGTTGTTGAGATTGCAATTTCATGGTTTGTGCAAAACCCACTTCCATTTCACGGCTGAACACACTTTGCATGAAAGAAGCACC
Organism: Corymbia calophylla; assembly: GCA_014182845.1. Taxonomy (NCBI): domain Eukaryota; kingdom Viridiplantae; phylum Streptophyta; class Magnoliopsida; order Myrtales; family Myrtaceae; genus Corymbia; species Corymbia calophylla. The sequence goes on along the minus strand of CM024698.1, from coordinate 21,851,374 downwards.
GAGAAATTTAGGGAGCTTCGATTCTTTAGGTGAAATAAAAAGGAAATGCCTAGAAGGAATGAAAGAAAGGAAAGAGGAAGAAAAGAGTAAATTTAGAATAACAAGAGAAAAATCAATAATAATAATAATAATAGAATTGATAAAAAAAAAAGTGAAAAAATCACTAAGAACTCTAAATTTACTATAACACATTTACCCTTAATATTTTTTTCGTGATATCAAAAGCCCCAAATTTATGCTTATATGACATATTTATTTCAAACTTCTTTTTATTATACCAAAAGCACCAAACTTGTACTCATGTGATATATTTAATATGACTTATCATGGCTAAGTGATTCTACCCGATCTTAGTAATTAGATGTCACTTTTTAAAGTTTGATCTATTTCAAAATATGGTTTGTCCTTGGAGGCAATGCAAGGAGGCATGTAGGATGGAGGTGGCCTCATACTTGTCTCTTCCGTATCCCCATTTTTCGCTATGAAGGTGGTGTTTATTCCCCAGCTCATATGTCGGTCTATATGACAATGCCAATACCACACACCTGCCACATACGATGTTCGAATGTTACTTATGGAAGTCTTTTCCTAATGCAAAAATGGTATTTTGGTCCAGCTACGTTAAATTACACAAAAAGGAAAGAAAATGACATGAGAAATACCTGGATTATTAGGCCTGAATCTAATCTCAGCCCATCCTCTTTTAGGAACTCCAAATGTATTGACTTTAGGAGGATCGACCAAATTGTACATTTGAGGATCCGTCTCGTTGTTGAAATTTCCTAAGCCGACCCCAACGACATAAAAGCTATATCCATGCATATGCATCGGATGATTTTCTGATCAAGCCAACAGATTTGTCCCTAGGAAAACTATCTCTACCGTTTCATTGTAGTTCAAAACTTTCACGGATGTCCCTTCAGCAGCCTCGGCAAGACTGGTCGACAAATTATCTCCCATGAAATTATACATAACTGGAGGAAGATCGGGAAAATCCGTGGTGTATACTCCACTGATGTTTCTGCATATACAATGGCAAAAAGTATGCGCTTCTCATGATCTTCATCTATCATTAACGTGAAAAATATTCAATTCAGAAGGGGGAGGGAGATGAACCTGTAATAAGCTTGTAGCACATCGAGGGGAGAATTGCCAAAAAAGTCTTAAACCTATTGGGGTTGTGCCAATTCAATCATAAACCTTTTTTTTAACCGATTCAGTCCTAAACCTTTTGCGATTGTGCCAATTGAGTCCATCCAGCCAAATTTGGCCGGCCGGAGCTGACATGGATGGCCAAGACCGGCGACAATATTTTAATAATTTTTTTATTATTTTCCGAATTTTTTTATATTTTCGAATTTTTTTTTTTTTTTTAAAATTTTTCTGTTTTTTTTTTTTTTTTTTCTCCCCCTCCCCCTCCCCCGCCGGCGGCAGTGGCCGGCCAGCTCCGACGAGGCTGCAGGCCCCTTTGCATGAGGGCCGCGGCCCTTGCGGCGGCCGGCGAGGGTCGCGGCCCCGTCGCCGGCCACCCTCGCCAACGGCCTCGCCCGCACCCGGGCGAGGCACAGGGGGCGCAGCGAGGCGGCCTCGCCATGGCCTGGCCGCGGCGCGGCGGCCTTGCCGCGGCTGGTGAGGCCATGGCGACCTTCGCCCGAGCCTGCCGCCATGGCCTCACCCTGGCCCGCGGCGAGGCGCCTTCGCCGCCCCGGCCCAGCCATGGCGAGGCCGGCCTCGCCAGATCCGGGCAAAGCCACCTCGCCACGGCCGGCGCTCGGATCGGGCGAAGCCGCCTCGCCGCGGTCGGCCTCGCCCGGATGCGGGCGGCGAGGCCACGACCCTCGCCGGCGGCCCCCAAGTGCGGGCGAGGTCGCGGCGAGGGCTTCGCGGCCCTCGCGCAGCGGCGGCAACCTCGTCGGCGCTGGCCGACCACTGCCGCCGGCAGGGGGGGGGGTGGGGGAAAAAAAAAAAAGAAAAGAAAAGAAACAGAAAAATTAAAAAAACAATAAAAAAATTCGAAAAATAATTTTAAAAAATCAAAAAATAATAAAAAATCAAAAAAATATTGTCGCGCGCGCCGCCGGCATCCACGTCGGCTCCGGCCGGCCAAATTTGGCCAGATGGACTAAATTAGTATAATCGCAAAAGGTTTAAAACTAAATCGGTAAAAAAAAAATGGTTTAGGGCAGATCGACCAAGACAACCCCAATAAAGGTTTAGTGACTTTTTTTGGCAATTCTCCCCACATCGAGGGATGGGAGTCGTCCCAACTTATGTTATTTAAGGTTGAGGCAATTTTGGTATCGCCGAAGTAACATGAATCGTCTGGGCATGCCACGTCATTCATGGAAGCCGTGATGAACATCCTCGTCGTCACGTCATGAGGGACGTCCACGTGATGCTCCTCAGATGCCAAGCTTCTCAGCTGTTGTGTGAAACTCACTGCAGCACTATAGTCATGATAAACTGGCAATGTTTCATTTGGGTAACTTGGTGATGACGCCAGATTGAAATTGCCTTTATACTGGATGATAGCAGTAGCAACAATGTGGGCAAATTTGGTGAAATCCATGTCTTCACTTGAAAACTGTTGAGCAGCCATGCAATACCTTCCTAGAGATTGGTTTGCCGTAACTAACACGTCTGTTGTTTGTCCTGGTTCTATCATTAGATATGAAACAACAATTGGTTTTGTGTACGCTCCGTCTGTTTCGACTTGCGTCATGTTGTGATCGGCGATGGAGACGAATATTTCTGAATCGACCACTGCATTGACTATATGAAAGAGATAGGTCTCGCCATAATCAATAGAAAAGTAAGGTGTGATTTCTGTGAAATTAGTAGCACAAAAAAACACATATTAGACATTGTAATAACAAATATGTGGAAAAATCATAATCAATTAATCTAGACAATTTGATGCTTAATCATACACATTTATGTAATTCGAATGCAAGTTAGATTTACTATGGATTGGCAGTACCAAAGTCTTAGTTCTACTTTTAGACACACAATAAGTATCAAAATTGCAGTATATTCTTGGGAAAGAGAATCATACATCTACAATAACTCGAAGTGCAAACATTTCAAGGAAGTAACCTTTACCTCATGGTCTGCATTCCTATCCTCATAAGCATAATGTCCAAACAGTAAGGAAAAAGAAAAAGAAACACAAAGAAAAAAGAAGATGGTGGGAGTATAAATGTACCACTGGAGCAAGGAACAAAATCTCCAAACAATCCATTGATCATGTAACCAGTTGCACGAGGTACATTAGAACTGCCTATAGACAATTTCATCTCTAAAGCTTTATTTAGAGAGGTTCCTTCATTATACCAAAACCTGCAAATCATGAAAGTAAGATGGGAAACTGAATTACATTAACCTCTGCTTTTACCATGTAACCGCAAATGTATATTCCAAAGAAGTGCATAGTTGGAAAATAGAGATAATGATGGAAGAGTGTCAACGTAGAAAGTTCCGACCATTAAACCCCAATCTCCAAATGAAACATTCAAATAATCTCAATATTCTAGAAAGGTAGTTTGATCTTCACTATAATATGCACATTTGCAATTTTTTTGAAATAGATAACAACCCACGATCATCAGTTACTTTGCATGCTTTTAGGAAGAGGCGTGCTTTTATTAATTCTACTTTTTAATTTCTGATCCACTTGCTGTCCATAGCCTCTAGTTTTATGTCGAAAAGGGAACCGTAAGAAATCCTAAGAGCACATACCGAGCACCAGTAAATGTTCTCCATCTGGCAAAGTAAATGGGAAACTTGATCCGTCACGTGGCAGAATAACAGTAGCACCATGCATGGTGGATCTGGTCCACTCATTGGGGGCATGTGACCAAATGGTTTCTTTTTCGTTAGTTAAATTTATTTCAAAAGTGGAATTTGTTCTTGGTGGAATAGCCCATTGAGTAATATACTCTAGACCATCTGACCATAGATTCCGCAATTGCTTCACCCCATGCTTGAAAATCAGTGAATTTGATCACATAAAATGTACTTGAGGAGATAGACAATTTTTGTTTGCATTTAATAATATAAAATCAATGTCTTTCTTGCACATCTTTTACATAAAATATTTTTTCGTCACTAAGACTCCATTTATTTAGCAAAAAATGAATGATTTAAAAAAAAATTCTTAAAAACGATCGATTGTATCACTTACGAAAATGAATGAATAAAAAAAAAATTTCATCATCCACGACAAAATGTTAGACATAAATTGTTATCTATAAAAGATAATTCTTTATTGATTAATTATTTCAAGTGATATAAGTGATCATTTTAGGAAAATATTTTGCAAATCATTCATTTTTCCGCAAAATAAACAGAATTTAAATACGGAAGTATTTGATTTTCATGTTTCATGTGCACATATGTTAATCAATCTTGTTTTAACTGAGGGAAGCTGAGAAACCGAGTTGAATTAAAGGTTTATTTGTAGCACTAAAGACTTTTTGCCTTTGGAAAATGTTTTCAGGAAATTCAATTTCAAAAAGTAAATCAATTTTTAGTGTTTGTTTGTGCTTAATCAAGTTGAAAAAATTAGTTTCATAGTATTTGATAATAGGTGAACCTACTAAAGGCAGCTTGTATAGTTAAAAATGACATTAATAACCGATAAATTAGAATCAACATTGTTTTGTTTATTTTATAATCTATAAAAATGACATGAATTACGAAGAAATTATTTATGAAATTATGATGTCACAATTTTAAAATGTTATGTATGATCGTGTTTTCCATAAAAGTAGAAGAACATTAATGCGTATATTTAGGAGACATTAGAAGAGATCCACGGAAAAGAAAATAAACAGATGAAAATTATCATAAAGAAAAAAGCAAACCATTTGATGAGTGATAGGAACTAGACATAGAGAGACCTATTCTTCTCACTCAGACGCGAAGCAAGATATTAGAGAAGACGATTTTCTTCCTGTCAGAAGGAGACATCAATTTCCTCGGTAAACTTGTCATTTTCAATCCATGAAATATATTTCATCAAACAAATCGACCCTAAACTCACTAATGAGCACCACTCGAGAAAACTAGAATTACTTGAGAATATATCATTTAGTATAACTTAAGATACAATTTCACTTCGTTTTAGTTGTCTATCGCATCACTAGCTAACAACAAGCGAGCAAAAAAAAGTTAGAAGAAGGTGGACAGAATAAAACTACCAGTGAATAGTGATCCCGTACAGTCCTTGATTATGAACCTTTGCATATACAAGATCGCCCTTTGAGCGTGAATGGTTGGCCCGGGGAGATTGTCGTTCACCGCTAAAATTGTCGTGGTTGTACAATTTCTTGTGACATTGATTTCTCTCGGCATGCGAAGGGATAAAAAAAGAGCCGATAAACTTCATATCATCACCATAAACTCTACCACCCGTGAAAAAGAAAATGATATCGTAAAGTAAGGGATTGTCCAAGTACGTGCAGAATGATTGTGGACCATGTTTAGCCGAGTCGTTGGCTGGTCATTCTATATGGTTCCCCTAAATTTCAGGCTCTTTTGGATATGTACATTCTCGATTTACCTAGCGAAAACAACTCCATCATCCCACCAGTTCTCTGTTTGGTGACATAATAGGACCGTAGAGGGGCTGATTCACTTGCGAACCCAACTCACGAGCACAGTCAGATTGCATGTGTCTTAAATGGGTCCCTCCTCATTTAACACCCCGTGCGAATTGGACAAATGTGTACTCCGATTGCGTGTAAGAATTGACCCACCATAATCTTTCCCTCTCAATGTATCATCCTAAGCCCCCGAGACGATTTTCGGGAGAATTGAAAAAAAGTCTGCTTTATTGGGGTTGTCTAGGTCGATCCTAAACCTTTTTTTTGACCGATTCGGCCCCTAATCTTTTGCGATGTGTTAATTGAGTCCATCCGGCCAAAATTGGCCGGCCGGAGCCGACGTGGACGCCGGCCAAAGACCGGCGACTATATTTTTTTGATTTTTTATTATTTTTTGATTTTTTATTATTTTTTTTTTGATTTTTTTTTTTATTATTTTCCGAATTTTTTATTGTTTTTTAAATTTTTCTGTTTTCGTTTCTTTTCTTCTTCTTTTTCTCCCCTCCCTCCCCTCCCCCCCGCCGTGGCAGTGGCGGCCGGCCGCGCGAGAGGCCGGGGCAGGCCAGCGCGCGAGGGCCGCGAAGCCCTCGCCTAGACACAGGGGGCCGCCGGCGAGGGTCGCGGCCCGGCTTCGCCCAAATCCGGGCGAGGCCGGCGCGGCGAGGCGGCTTCGCCCGATCCGGGCGCCGGTCGCGGCGAGGGTCGCGGCCCGGTTCGCCCAGATCCGGGCGAGGCGGCCGCGGCGAGGCGCTTCGCCCGATCCGGGCGCCGCCGCGCGAGGCGGCTTCGCCCGGATCCGGGCGAGGCCGCCTCGCCATGGCTCGGCCGCGGTGAAGGCGGCCTCGCCGCGGCCGGCGAGGCCATGGCGGGCCGGGCGAAGGCGCCATGGCCTCGCCGCGGCCCCCGTGCCTCACCCCGGTGCAGGCGAGGCCGCCGGCGAGGGTGGCCGGCTCGACGGGGCCGCGACCCTCGCTGGCCGCCGGCGAGGGCTTCGCGGCCCTCGTCGGAGCTGGCCGGCCACTGCCGCCGGCGGGGGGGAGGGGAGGGGGAGAAAAAAAAGAAAAGAAAAAAACAGAAAAATTAAAAAAACAATAAAAAATTCGGAAAAAATAAAAAAAATTGCAAAATAATAAAAAATTATTAAAATATAATCGCCGGCGCTGGCCGGCGTCCACGTCAGCTCCGGCCGGCCAAATTTGGCCGGATGGACTCAAGCGGCACTGTCGCAAAAGGTTTAGGACTGAATCGGTCAAAAAAAAGATTTATGATCGAATTAAGACAACCCCAATAGGTTTAGGACTTTTTTGGCAATTCTCCCGACGATTTTCACCCATGGGAAAAGAAAAAGAAAATAGATTTGAGAATAATTCATCGCCTTCATGCAAATTGCATAGTCACTGGTTCCATATGCTTTGGAAACTGAAAGTTGTATTTGTCTATCAAATATTCTAGCAAAAATCTAACAACGTGAACTGCACACTTAGCACTACAGATATGACACTTACCACGAAGTCGTAGTAGTGCACATTACTGGAGTGAGCTCCGAGGACGACGTTTCCAAAGAAAAGCAAGACCGCAGAGAGGAAAACGTTGGAGGAATGGCACGACGAGTTGGCCATGCTCATGATCGTTCGACGCTCGATCGGTTCTTCTCTTCACTCTTTCTTTACTTTCGCTGGTTTTGAGCTGGTGGGGCGTCTCTCCTTTACAATGAATGATCGGTGGAGGGGCCATTCTACGAGTTAGCCAACAGTCAACTAGTGTATGATACGTGCAGGTACACGGTAGGCATCGGAACGTCGGACAAGCACTTCATTTCAATTTGATTTGCACCAATTGATTCGAACGCGTGATGATCCGTGGGTGCATATACCATGTATGAAGGGACCTTCCTCGAATGGTGTCGGTACTTCAATAACCATAGATCAAATAATGATTTAAAAATGAAAGGGGATTGTCGATTTGAGTAAGCAGAGCCCACATAGGATCCATCATTTTCGTTAGGCGAGGCGTTGGAATACTTCTCTTGGAAATATGTGTAGTTTTCATGTCTCGCTTCAGCAATATTGTACATGTTTTCATCCCAATCTTGGAAGCAGATGGGACCGAGAGAGAGAGATCGACCATTGGGGGAAGAGAGGACTGCGTTGGTGGAGCTTTAGGCTCCATTAAGTCATATGAAAAATGAATGATTTAGAAATATTTCTTGAAATAGTTAGTTAAATAAAAATATTTTCACTATCGGTAACAATTTATGTCTTAATGTTTTCATGGATAATTAATATACTTTTTGCTTATCTATTTTTGTAAGCAATATAACCATTCATTTTTTTAATTTTTTTTTCAAATTATTCAATTTTTTTGTAAAACAAATGGATGTTTATGTCCTTTTCACGGCCAAATTTGGATTATTGATTTGCTCCCACAATCAATCTTGATAAGTGGTGTCAAACATCTAGCTCAAGTGGACCAAGTGATGGTGATAAGAAAGAGGTTTTTCGTCTTGTGTCTGCCAATCCCCTTTAACTTGGTGTATGATCAAGTCCGAATTCCCGAATACTAGAAGGACTTCCATCTTTGTGCTCAAGGCCGCCCTTAATCCTAGGATACAAGTTTCATATTTAACCACTTTGCCAAACATGGCAAAGACTCATCCACATAGCCCAACAGATTGTTGAATATTAGAATAGGTTTTAATCCAAATTCTACAAAAGATAATTGTCTTGATCAAGCTTGATGGTGAAGAGACTTTTGATGTTGGGAAGAACACGAGGTGGCAAGGTTGAGTGTGCGGATGTACTTTGAGCAGTAGGAGAAATCGGAGTAGCAGAGAAGAGGGAAAAAGAGGTGAAAGGAGGTACAGTGTTGTAGAGGAGAAAATATTCAATGCTCACCAAGCACCACGTCAATGGCTGACATGGCGTGTATTTTTTCTTTTTACCCAATAACAGATCGACAAGTGGCAGCTGAGATGGAAAAAAAATAATGAAAATCTTTTCTTTCTCTTCATCTTCCTCGCACAATCCCTCCGGCCATCTTTTCCGTCCCTTCCGGCGACGCTTGGCAGCATCCAGATCTGAAATCGCGAGAACCATGGCCACAACGGACCGGCCAAGCCTTCGGATCTCGGTGACCTCTGCGACTCCATCCTCCAATCATCTTGCCCAAGCAAACCCGTCGTCGAGCTTCGAAGAGCCAAGCGCCAAGCCTTCTCCAAATCTCGGCGAGCCATGGCCGAGCAACTCCTCCAAATCTCGGTCAAGTCATCATGGCCGAACCTTCGTAAAAGATGGAACAAGCCTTGGCGAGGCCATCCCTCGCCCAGATCGGTGAGGGCCGGCCTCATCGTGAAGCCATGGCCGTGACAGATCTGGCTCCAAGCCATGGCACCGGCCATGGACGAGCAAGGATGACGAAGAACTTTCAGATCTGGTGAAGACCAATGATGGAGGCGAGCAAGAAGACTGCGAACTTTCAAATGGGAGCTCATCCATGGCCGCGAGCCTTGAAGACGAGGTCCATGGCGACTCTGCCGGTAGCGACGACGGAGAGAGGCGCCAGATCTGGATGAGCAACATTGGAGTTGACGAGCAACGACGGAGGTGTAATCCGGGCTGACCGGAAGTAGTGGAGATGGTGACTGGAGAGGTGGTGCTCTGTGACGGAGGAGGAAGGACCGCAAGCAACGCCGAAAGGGGTGAAGATGGTGGCCGGAGCAGGGGTGCTCTGTGGTGGAGGAAGAAGAAGATAAAAATCAGATCTTTATTTTTTTTATTCCACCTCAACAGACACGTGTCAACTTGTTATTGGACATGAGTAAAAATGCGCGCCACGTCAGCAGATGACGTGGTGCTTGGTGAGCACTGAATATTTTCTCGTTGTAGAGAGGCGACTGGAAATTGGGATTAATGGAAACAGAAGATGATGAATAAGGAGATGGTAGAGAAAAAAAATGGAATTGGAGATGCATTAGATTCTGTTGAGATAGAAATAGAAGCAAAGGAAGTGTTGATTTGGGGTTAAGATATGGAAGAATTTGATGTGCTTTAGTAACAAGTTGATTTTCAGAGTCAGAAAGAAAAATAATGATAGAGTATTTACGGTGGCTTGGCCCAATTAGAGTTGTACGACATGTATTCATAATAGTGACTAATTATATTTAGGACACATATTGGAATATGATTAGAGAAAGACCTCTAAATACATATTTATTGCATATTAATAATGTGACACGCACATATTAGCCGACACCATAATTCTACCTTATCTTAGCAATTATATGTCACTTTTTAAATTATGATCTCGTTCACCAAAGAGTTTGTCCTTCTTCGAGGCAATGCAAGGAGGCATATAGGATGGAGGTGGCCTCATACTTGTCTCTTCCGTATCCCCATTTTTCACTATGAAAACGGTATTCATTCCCCAACTCATATGTCGGTCTATATGACAATGCCAATACCATACACCTGCCACGTATGAAGTTAAAATGTTAGTTCACGAAATTCCTTTCCAAACACAAAATGGTATTTTTTGCTCCAAATAGTGAAAACGATTTTCAATTTTTTCCAAAAACTCTTTATGTATACAAAATGGCACTTTGACCTATGGACAAAAACAAATAAGTAATGTCTCCTGTTTCTAGTTAAATCGAAAATCGGATGTAGATCTTGAATTACACTAAAATAAGTAAGAGAATAGTATGGGAAATACCTGGATTATTTGCCCTGAATCTGATTGCAACCCATCCTCTTTTAGGAACTCCAAATGTATTGACTTTAGGTGGATCGACCAAATTGTACATTTGAGGATCGGTTTCATTATTGAAATTTCCTAACCCGAGCCCAACTACGTAAAAGCTATATCCATGCATATGCATCGGATGATATTCTGATCCCTCCAACAGATTAGTCCCTTGGAAAACTACCTCTACGGTTTCGTTGTAATTCAGAACTTTCACGGATGTCCCTCCAGCAGCCTCAGCAAGACTGGTCGACAAATCATCTCCCGTGAAATTAAACATTTCTGGAGGAAAATCGGGAAAATCTGCGGTGTATACTCCACTGATGTTTCTGCATATTAACGGCAAAGATGTGTCACTCATAATTTCCATATGTATACTTAACGTGAAAATAGGTGTTTCTAGCCTATTGTGATAAAAAGCCGTAGGAAGAAAAGATCAAAATTACAAGGAAGAGAGATGAACCTGTAATAAGCTTGCAGCACATCGACAGATGGGTCCACCCAACTTATGTTATTTAGACTCGTGGCGATTTTGGAATCACCGAAATAACACGAATCGTCTGGGCATGGCGAGTCATTCAGGGAAGCTGTGATGAACATCCTCGTCGTCACGTTGTGAGGGACGTCCACGGGATATTCTTCAGTTGCTAAACTTCTCAGTCGTTGTGCGAAACTCGCTGCAGCGCTATAGTCATGGTAAAATGGGAGGGTATCGATTGGAAAACTTGGTGGTGATGTCAGACTGTAATTCCCTTTGTACTGGATAATCGCAGTAGCAACCATGTGCGAAAATTTGGTGAAATCCAGGTCTTCGGTCGCAAACCGTTGAGCTGCCATGTAATACCTTCCTGGAGATTGATTGGCAGTGACTAACACATCCATCGTTTGTCCAGGTTCTATCATCAGATACGAAACAACGATCGGTTTTGTGTACGCTCCATCCATTCCAACTACAGTCATGTTGTGATCAGCGATAGTGAAGAACATTTCTGTGCCAACCACTGCGCTAACTATTCGGAGCAGATAGGTCTTGCCGTAATCAACAAAAAAATGAGGTGTTGTTTCTGTAGAATTGATAGCATGAAGAAACAATATATCAGAACATTGCATGCAAACAAACATCGAACTTCTGGAAAAAACAGAGTACCTTCAATCTAAGACAATTCAATGCTTAATCATGCACATCCATGTAATTTGAATTCAAGTTAGATTAACTACAGACAAGGAGTGCTGAAAGTAATAGTTTTACTTCTAAATGCACTAGTCAACAAGTACCCACTTTGCAGTATATTTTTGTGAAAGAGAATCATGTATCTACAATAACTCAAAGAGTAAACATTTCAAGGAAGTTGCCTTTATATCTTGGTCTGCATTCCTATACTCATGTACTCATAATGTCCAAACAAGAACAAAATAAGGAAGAAGAAGATAAATGAGAGTATGTATTTACCATTGGAGCATGGAACAAAATCTCCATATTGCCCATTGATCAGGTAACCAGTTGCACGAGGTACATTAGGACTGCCAATGGACATTTCCATCTCCAAGGCTTTATTTAGAGAAGTTCCTTCATTATACCAAGAACCTGCAAATCATGAAAGGAAAATGAGTTTATACTACCATTTGCTTTTACCATTCGTACGCAAATGTATATTCCAAAGAAGTGCACAGTCTTCTCATAATTTTATTTTATTTTTTACTTTTGCGTAAGTTAAATTTATTTATTCGTGTTCTCTAGGGCAAGAAAGATGCATCGGAAAATAGAGATCATGATGGAGGCGTTCCATTGAAGAAAGTTCAGGCCATTAAACCACAATCTCCAAATATAATCTCAATATTCTAATAGGATAATTTGATCTTCACTATAGTATAAACTTGATCCATTGGGCGAGCAGCCCCTCGTTGGATGAAAGGCAAAGTTAAGCTCACGATTGGTAGCCAAAATATTAAGTGATTGAGATGGACTAAAATGGACAAATTTAAACTATTATATTAAAAACAGAAATCTTTTTTCTTTTTTGATATCTGAGTTATGTTTTTTGAACTTCTAAGCCACTTCCTATCCTTAGCCATAAGTTTCAAAAGAGTCTCACAAGAAATTTTTAGAGCACATACCAAGCACGATTACATGCTCTCCGTCCGGCGTAGCAAATGGTAAACTTGATCCTTCACGTGGCAGCACAACAATAGCACCATGCACAGTAGATCTTGTCCACTCATTATGTGCATGCCACCAAACAGTTCCTTCTTCTTCAGTTAAATTCACTTCATAAGTGAAATTCGTTCCTGGTGGAATAGCGCATTGAGTAATGTACTCCGGACCATCTGACCATGGATTTCGCGGTTGCTTCACCCCATGCCTACAAATAAGTGAATTTCATCACGTGCAGATGAACCCCACGAGCTAGATAATTGCTGTTTGCATTTAATAAACGAAATTCAATGTCCTCCTTGCACATTTGAAAGATGAAATATAGTTTCGTGATGAAGTACTGAATTATTTGATCTTCATATTTCTTTTATCGGTTAATCTATGCACGTATATTAATCGATCTTGCTTTAACTAAAAGAAACTTAGAAAACCAAGCTGAATAAATCCCCTGAACTAACACTGCCGTAGATAACTAGAGGTATTCTGAGCTCATACCTTACTGATAAGGTCATAAATCTTAATATAGTTTTGAGATGCAACTTTGTTTCGTTCGAATTGTCTATCGCATCTCAAGCTGACGATAGGAGAGCAATCAAATATTAAAACAAGATGGACCAAAAAGAAGTACCAGTGCAAAGTGACCCCGTACAGTCCTTGATTATGAACCTTCACGTACACAAGATCACCTTTTTGAGCGTGTATGGTTGGCCCGGGAAGACTGTTGTTCACCACCAGAATCGTCGTGGCCGTGCAATTCCTCGTGACATTGATTTCTCTCAGCTTCAGAACAAAATAAAGCATCACTACCACAAAGTAGATGTGAGCACATTGGACCATCCGAACCGGGAATTGTTCGGACCGGATTAGATCGGCTGATTTGGTCCGGTTCCCGGTTCCATAAAAATGAAACTGGTGATTTTCGATCTAATTTCCAGTTCCGAGGAAAAACTAGACCGACTATTTTCTATTTAAAATATATTTTCTAATTTCTTAATGCAATAAACCCTAAAATAATAATAATAATAATAATAATAATAATAATAATAATAATAATAATAATTTTAGTATTTTTTTAAAAAAAAATTAAATTTTTTGGCTAAGTGGTTGGTCCTATTGGACCCGATAGGACTGTTGGTCCAGTCCAGTCCACAGTCCCAAAAAATAGGAACCGATCCTCCTAATCTGATTTCTAGTTCCACCCTGAAACCTGATCAGATCTAAAACCGATCACCCTTACCACGAAATGAACCGTCCGTACAAAAGAAAATGACTAGTATTCGATCTCAACAATAGCGAAAGCATGCACGTGTTACCGCCCAATTAAATTTGCACGTGGGAAAAATAAAACAGTCAATAGTGGTCCTTGTTTAGCCGACGAGTTGGCCGGTCCCCAAATTTGCACCGTGGTAATACTGTCCAGAAGGACGCAGTCGGGAAAGACAAATTCTCGGAAACAGAGATGATGCCCCACCCATGAACGTATCTTGTTCACAAAAAAAGACATGGCCCAGAACAATTACGAGTGCAGGCTCTTCTATGCTTTATTTATGTACAATATAACATCTCAAATCACTTATTACGAAACTTCTCTGTTTATGTATAAGTGTATGGTTTTCCTTTACTTATTATATTTAATTTATAATTTATACATTTCGAAACACTATAAAGGAAAAATTACCAAAAAAGTCATAAACCTATTGCAATTGTATCAATTCAGTCCTAAACCTATTTTTTTTACCGATTTAATCATAAACATTTTGTAATTATGCTAATTTAGTCCATCCGGCCAAATTTGACCAGCCGACACTGACGTGGATGCCGGTTGGCGCCGGCAACAATATTTAATATTTTTCGAATTTTTTTATTAATTTTTCTATTTTTTTCCTTCTCTTTTTTTGTTTCCTTCCTCCCTTGCCCTTCCCCCCACGGTAGCAGTGGCCTACCAGCTTCGACGAGGCTTGCCGACCACTACGCGAGGGCCGCGAAGCCCTCGGCTGTGGCGGGCGAGGGTTGCGGCCCCCGTCAGACTACCCACCCTTGTCGACGGCCTTGCCCAAACTAGGGCAAGGCCGCCGGCAAGGTTCGCGGCCCTCATCAAACTCCCCACCCTCGCCGCGGTCCCCAGGCCTCCCCCAGGTCTGGGCGAGGCTACCGGCGAGGTTAGGCAGTCTGACGAGGGCCGCGACCCTCGCCGGCATTGGTTCTGTATGTTCTGGAAAGTGAGGGTTGTATTTGAATTCGATTGGAAAGGGTATTTTGTTCACAAAATAAGACATGAACCGCACTTGGAGCACCACAGATTATACAGTTTGAGTTACTTACCACGAAGTCGTAGTAGTGGACGGTTCTAGCTTGAGCTCCGAGGACCAAATTCCCCAGAAACAGTGAGATAGCGACGACGCAAATGTACGTGGTCTGGGACGATGATTTGGCCGTGTCCATGATCATTCGACACTTCTTCTTTTCTCTCTCTCTTTCCGTTTACTGGTCTTGGTGGGGGATGAGCTCTCCTCTTTTTAAAGAACGAGCAGTGGAGGGACCATCGGATGAGCGGTTATCTAACGGTCAACTCGTGAATGCCACTTACGGGTAAAAAACAATGTCAGAACATCGGATGAGCGTTTCAATTGATCAGCTCCCATGATTTCCACATTTCGATTGATTGGCTCCATCGATTTCAAGCATGCAAATATATATCTGGGATGATGATCCGGCCACATTTATGATCATTCAATGGAGTAAGTACACTTTATGTACGGCACTTACTTTGGTATCAAAAGTTTATTTTTTATCAATTGAGTTTTACAAATTTGAAAAATCAATCACTTAAATGTCACAAATTTAAAAAATCGATCATTTCAATGCCACTCTAACGTGACTATCGAAAAAGCTGATGTGGCCGCCGATTGTCCTATGTGGCTGCCGGTCCACGTTAGCTTTTTCAGCGATTACGTTGGACGATCGGTGGCCACGTCAGCTTTTTCGACATCCACGTTAGAAGTGGCACTTAAGTAATCGATTTTTCAAACTTGTAATATTCAAATGATTCAAAATAAACTTTTGGCACCAAAGTAGACGTTGTACACAAATTTTGGTGCTCCTAGTGTCCCAATCCCTCGTTCAACACTCTATTGGTGCTTCTTCTTTTTTTTTCCCTTTTCTCTTTTTAGTTGCTGTTCTTTGAGCTGGTAAGGGCTCCTCTTCTTTCTAAAGCACGAGCAATGGAGGGCGCATCCGCCAAGTCAGCCAACAGTCATCTCGAAACGCCGCGCACAAGTAGACAACAACCTCGGAACGTCGGATGCGCGTTTCAATTATTTCACGCCATTCAATTGAAAAGCTTGACAATCCATGGGCACATTTACCGCGGAGTCGGCGTTTCTTGAAAGTGGAATCACTCAAGGAATTGAGTAATAATTTTAAAATGAACAAGGTTTGATCACGCGGGGACTAAAATGGGATCCACCATTTTTCATTAGTTAAAATGTTGGGATATTCCTCCTGGGAAAAACACTTAATGCGGTCCGCTTTGTCATGTTTTTAGAATGCTTGTAACAAAAGGGTGATGTCGAGTCTTATAATAATAATACTAATAATAATAATAATATAAAGTCAAAGCCAAATCTTCCACAAGTCATAGATAGGATCTGCATTCTCACGTCTCTCTCTCCTCTCTCGGTGGAAGAGGCATTGCTGAGGGTCACAGGAAACAAGGTGACTGGTCCCCAGGCTAAGGTAATCATTATAATCGAGATTCCCCAATAATTTAAGGTCTTTTCAAAAGTTCATGAAACATAAATTATAAGCCACAAAAGGCCTGCTAAGCTATATCAATTTGAATGGTTGGTGCGCTTATTAGTGCGCGGTTCAATCTAAGCCAGCTTCAGTACATCATCAAAGGCTTATCTTGGACAACCATGGCAGAAGATTAAAATGAGTTGTGATTGTATCTTTTTGCCTACACTAGATTCAACCTATCACATTGATAGCACTCATGAAATGACGAATTGATCACCTTATGATGATGTCTGCATAAGGAGAATTCTCTGATACTATTCCGAATGGCGACGGCATGACCAAAAAGGAAAGAAAATATCTTTCCCACAACAAATTAATTGTAGGCTAAATTTGGGTATCGGAAGAGGGTATTGTCTTTGTCAGTAGTTTGTTTGTAAAACAAATTGAGAAGTGCCTTGTTCCATATGAAAAGATGCGAGTGCGTACATGAACGAGATTTGGCACTAACCAATATTCATTAATTTTTATTTATTGAAAAAATTTGGATTTATTTTTATAAAAAAATTAACCATAATGTCCTATTGAACAGTGCAATTATTTACGAAAGAGTTATGGTTATTTATTATTTATTATTTATTTATTCCGAATTTTATTTTTTCTTTCAACGGTTATTTCAAAGTTCGTATCTATTCAAACATAACTTTTTAATCTTTTGAAAGTTGTGTCTATTCGGACATAATTTCTTATTTTTGCTATTAATTACTAAACATGTCTTTTCAAATAATAATCTTCTTCTTCTTCCATTTGTTCGTTTTCTTTGGAAAGTCCTTTCAAGTTTTTTTCAAAAAAAAAAAAAAAACTACAGCCATTGTTTTTAATTGTTTCTTGGAAAAACCCTGGAAAAATACTATTGTAAAGTTTGCAATAAAGAAACAGAGGAGTCAGGACAAAGTGAATTTCAAAGTGGTTCAAGAGGATTGGCAAGCTAATCTTAGGTTAGGTGCTTGTTATGCCAAGCCTTTGTCAATCAGTCCGTGGCCCTATTAGCACCTCGGCTACAATGGTCAAGAGACAAATTAGTGAAGCCTAGCAACTCGAATTTAGCCTCGGCAATGAGTCAATGCACTTTTGATATGAACTTATCAACGCACTTCAATGATTGTGCCAAGCACAGATTATCTGACTCCAAAAATATCCTTTACGCTTTTCATGTGACTTGAAAATCGAGAGTTTCTACCATTGCTCTAGCCTTTGTGAGCTTAGCCAGGTTCACCCTCACAGATCTGGTGAGTACATCAATCAAGTGACCATGGTAGTCTCTCTAGATATAGCTAACTAAGCCCCTCCGTCTATCCCTCCTTGAACAAGGTATCGATGCTTACCTTGAGAGAAACTTAGTTAGAAAAGGACATCAATTCATAGGGAGGAATTCTACCTACCCTATACATATTTGTAAATTTCCTTTACTATAATCGTCCAAAAAAAAAATTCTTTACTATAGCGCTGTACCATCTATTTTTCTTATTGTTTGCATACAAAACATAAACACTCCGTTGCCTCATTTGTCATTCCTTCCTAAATTACCCTCAATAAAATAATAATAAAAAGGTTTAACAATTAAATTCTATATCCACATTCTAGCTCATATATTGTATAGGGTGGAGGTACATGATTATGTTTGGTCCAGCTTTTCTTAAATGCCTTAGCATAATTGTAAAGCATTTTAGGTTAAAGGTTTTCATGAAATGCAAAATATGTTTGGTATGCACAATTTGTTTCAAGCTCTTGTATAGAATTTTAGTATACTTAAAAAAAAGGAAAGGAGTAGGATGGACAATGAAAAAAGCAAACAAGAAGTAAATCATAACCGGTAAACCCAGTTCTCGCCGAGCCTCGAGCGACCCAAGCAAGGCAGCACCTAGGATTGTGCAAAGTTTCCCTCGCGAGGCCACATGAGAGTCACGCAATCTCAGGAACCCTCACTTGAGGTTGGGAACCCCATATCTCGCTCGTCCGAGGGCACGAAATCCAAATCTCAACAGCCCTCAGGTGGCCTAGGCAAGGTGGTGTCAGCAATTGTGGGACCTCAACGGCCTTTGCCTGAGGTCGCAAAACCCAGATCTCGCTTGTCCAATGGCCACACGACTTGACCTTAGGTTACATATATGGAGATAGAGGCTGGATGACCCTTGACCTCAACGAGGCTCAACATTGCGGTCATTGACCTCCAAGGCCCTCTACGAGCCTCGCTAACCATTGACTTGCCAAATCTCTCCTCAATCGCGACTCTCTAGATCTTGCTTATAGCAACCATCAATGAGGCTGAGCAACCCTTCTTTTGACGATTTGTCAATTTAGTCATTTCGTCCAATTTTAGCAAAAAATCATCGACGTATGGTTTAATCGATTCTAGCCATCTCATATATGGCATGGCTAGCAACAATGCTTATGTGGACAATTTTTTAATATTTAAATTTTAAGTTTTTTTGTACTTGTTATTTTTTTCTTTTTTATTTCCATTTTTTTAAAACCTTGGGCCGACGAGGGCATCACAACCCTCACTTGGATCTGGGTGAGGGCCAACAATCTTGCCAATGGCCAGTAAGGGTGCTAAGGCCCTTGCTCGTGGTTGGCTAGAGCTAAGATGTTCTTGCCTCAATCAGGCGAGGATGGGCTGTCACCTAGGGTTAGGAAAAAAATCAGAAAAAAATTTTAAAAAAAAATTATTGCTATTATTTTTTTTATTTAAAACCTGGCGGGACCGGTGGTGCATTTGTTGTTCTGAACATCGATTCCGTGCTGCATAGGTCCGGCTATAATGAAGTCCACCGTTTCTGCATGGCTCCCCTGTTGCCATCGAGTTCACCGCAAGAATGGCGCGAAACTCTCCGCCGCTGAGCCATGTGGGTTTTGGTTGGTGTCACGTCATAGTCCTTCTGGCGACAGAAGTCGGACATCAATGCCGTCCTTGCATCGTGATCCTCACCCGCTTCATAATCTAATTTTCTAAGGAGTCTCCGAAGTAATCAACAAAGATAGCGTCTTATGCCAAAGAAGAAAAGGCTATCAACGCCTCTCTCACTGGTGTAGAGTTCTATAATTTCAGTTTGAGGGTCTTATGGTATCAATGAAACCTTCTTTCGTCATCCGGTGCGAGATAATTATACCTAAGATGCAACTTAGGTGTGTGCATATACTACCGTCTAATCTTTCCAATGAGACCGGAGATACTAAAACCTTAAAAAGAAAAGGTTGATGGGGCACGTACTAAACACTTCAACAATTATAAGTCCGTTCCAAGATCAAAGGCTGTGTAAGAAGAATAAAAGGGATTATTATCAAAACAGTCGTTTTAGCCAATTAAGTTCTAAATCTTTTGATAATTTATCAATGCAATCGCTTCGGTCAATTTTAATAGAAAATTGCTAATATAAATACCAATCGTTCTACATGGCACGATCAACATTATCATGGACAATTTTTACAATGTTATTATATATTTATTTTACTTTATTTTTTATATTCTTTCTCTTTTATTGTCGCCGAATAGATTCTCATCAAATCTAATTCAGCGCATAATGAAAAAAATATAAAAAGTAGAACGAGGGTTTTGTATATAATTGTTAGTAAATTATTAAAAAATTTAAGATTTAATAGGTATATGTACGATAAATTTTAGGGTGATTACGATCATTTTTTCGAGGGCAAAGGACGGCGTGAAAGTTGTACTTCGTCAGTGAAAAGAAAAGGCGGGGCTACTCGTGAAAGGCCTCAACGAAATTCGGGACCCGCTCTGCAAATACTGAAAAGGGCATCTGGGGAAAGTGATGCGTGGGCTGGGAGGGAGGAGCAGTTCATGAAACCACCCCCATAATACCCGAAGCTTGGGTATCGGAAGGGGATATTGTCTTTGTCAGTAGTTTATTTGTAAAATAAATTGAGAGGTACATTGTCTCGTATCGAAAAGATGCGAATACGTACATGGACGAAATTTGGCACTAATCAATAATCATTAATTTTTATTTATTGAAAAAATTTGAATTTATTATTATAAAAAATTAACCATAATATCATATTGAAATAGTGCGATCGTTTACAAAAGAGTTATGGTTATTTATTATTTATTTATTCCGAATTTTATATTTTCTTTCAACAATTATCTCAGAGTTTGTACCTGTTCAAACATAACTTTTTAATCCTTCGAAAATTGTATATATTCGGATATAACTTCTTGTTTTTGCTATTAATTACTAAACGTGTCTTTTCAAATAATAATCTTCTTCTTCCATTTGTTCATTTTCTCTGGAAAGTCTATCGCAACCTATTTTTTTCTTGTCCCTAGGCGGAAAAGAAATATTAAAATATACAGGTTTAGGGGTAATATCCAAAGGATGGGTCAGGGTAACCCTCATTAGGACATAAGAAAGCCCCATACCCCGCGTGACATTGGGTGTTCATGAAAATCGCTACTAGCCTATTGGGATTAGCTAGAAACCAAGTGAGACATGGCAATGTGTCTCACTTTCTACGCAACCAGAGAATCTGGGATCGGACCAATTAGTGCTCTTTTCGATATCTAATCTTATTCACAAAAGGACTTTTATCAGGCAATTTGGATTGATTTTAGAATTATCCACTAACATGTGAGGTGATCATGCAGGTGCACAACCATCAAAATAACAATCAGCAACATGAAGGAAGTAATAAATAAATTGCATGAGAGAATAAACGCATGGCATCATTAAGAGATAAACAAATGACGGTCCTAATTAAACTAAGGGAGAACCATAATCATCGCATCACAATCGTGCAATCAAGGGCAATTATATTCGAGGATAATTAAAATCCTAAAGTGAAGTCGTGCGGGCTTGTTCAATTTTAAACACAATCTTAAGCCAATGATTTTTCTACACCATTTTAAGAGAAAATTGTCCAAGAATTATTTTAAAGTTTTTTAGGGAACTATAAAACAAACTTGGAATTTTTGGGATTTTTGAAAAAAAAATTTGGAATTTCTAATATTTTAATATTTTCGACTTTTTTTCAAAAAAAATATTTTTTTCGAAAATTTTTATAAAATTTCGATGAAATTTCGAATTTTTAATGATTTTTTTTTTTTAATATTTTTTGATTTTTTTATTAAAAAAATAATTCGGGACCCGGCCCTGCTGACAAGATTCGGACCCTGTCGGTCCGGGCTGGGTTAGAGGAACCGGGTCATCCCTAAGCCCACTAAAAAAAAAGGCCCACACAAAATTTTTTAAAGAGGGGGACAACTCTCGGCCCAAAACCCATCTTCAATTTTTAATTTGCTCTCGGCCCAGTCGTTTCCGGCCCGCGACGAACCCAGCCCACAACAGCCAGCGGAAGCCCATTCCCATTTGTCTTTTTCGGCCTTTTCTTTCCAATTTTTTTTTTTTTTTTTTGGTAAAGGTAAGTATTATATATGAGATAGACGGCCAAGAATGCCCACCCTTGCCACCCAAAAAGCCAGCATGCCATAAGGGTGGGGGGGCCGGGTTCACAGCAAATATACAGAATACATTAGAGATGTAGTCCCTTTTCTTTCCAATTTTTCTTCTTCTCTTTTTCCTTATTTTCTCTTTCTTTTGGTCTTCTTTCCCCGAGGCTGCAGCACGCCCGACACCCCTGCAGCTACTTCGCCAGAGCCCGCCTCCACGCACGACGAGCCTACCGCGGCTTTTTGGGGGCGTCGCCAGGCCATCGTCCGGCGTCGGTCGTTCCATTCGACCGACGCCGAGCGCTTCCGGCCACTGCCTGGCCGGCATTCCCGAAAGTCGCCGGAGAAGGTGGCGAGCCGAAACAAAAAGGACACCCTTGGCCAAAGCAAGCCAAACCTTCGCTAACCGGGCAAACCAGACGTCGCAGGGACACCCTCACGAATTCAGACCAGCAATGGTGACTCGGTTTCTACCAAAAGAATCGAAATCAGCGCCAGACCTCAATCTGGCATTTCGTCGAACAGTTGGGGTGCGCTACCGAATACTAAGGTTTCCGGCTCAACCGAGCCTCGAACGCGCCTTGGGGGTCTCGAACACGACATACAAGGGACATGAGAATGAGAATGAGATGTAATGGCGGCGAGGGCCGGAGCTTGCGCGAGCTAGTCGGCCGCGAGCTCTGGCTCGGCATCTTCCCGAAATAGGATTACGAGGATGCAGGGGACCTACCTCGTTCGGGTTCCAGAAACGAGCTTCTTTTCTCATTGTCTACAGCACATCGTATTCGTTGCAGATTCTCCGCACCATACCTTCTGCCTTCGGTATCCCCCTTCTTGTGGTTAAGATATTTGCAATCTAAATTTCGAATCTACAGAAATGAAGTTCAATCTCACCATCTTTGACCACATGGAGGGGGATGCCGAAGGCAGAAGGTGACTGTGTGGAGAATCTGCAACGAATACGACGTGCTGGAGACCATGAGAAAAGACGCTCGTTTCTGGAACCCAGAAGACAACAGCACCACGGATTTAGCTGATGAAGACGACTTGCGATCTCATAAAGGGCACTGATAGCATTAAGCATCTGAGCAAGTCTGGGTCTCTAAGCCGGAGAGCGTGGAAGAGAGTCTTCATGATATCCAAGTCCTTTTAAAAGTACATCAAACCATAATTTTGGAACGCAAAGATATTACAAATGAACGCACCTAACCACAAGCTTAATAGCATGTTTAATGATTTCACTGTTGTAATGCCTACACAAGACTGATCAGCTCAATGACCCTCATGAACACAAAAAGGAATCGTGTTTTTGGGCACCGAAAATGACTGACTGACAAGACGACTTTCACTGCATGCTAATGACTGACTAGACGACTTTCCATTATTATATTAATAATTTTCAGCACAATCTGCTGTCAAATTTGGTTTACGTTGCCGGAGATGCTGGTGGTTTCTTTCAGGGCAATCTTCGATGCATCTGTGCAAGGAGGCATGTAGGAAGGGGGCGGTCGCATACTTGTCTCCTCAGTATCCCCATTTAGTACTATGAAAACAGTGTCCATACCCCAACTCATATGTCGATCTATATGGCAATGCCAAAACCATACCCCTGTGATCAATTAATTCCACCGGATACATTGGGTAAGGATGTCAAATTGTTAGATAATGACACAGGAAAAGAGCATGACACTTGTGTATTTATACCTGGATTGTTTGCTGTGAATCTGAGGGTAATCCATCCCTTTTTGGGCACCGAAAACGTATTGACTTTAGGTGGGTCGACCAGGTTGTATTCTTGAGGATCGGTCTCGTTGTCGAAATTTCCAAAGCCAGATCCGATGACATAGAAACTATGTCCGTGCAAATGCATAGGATGGGTTTCTGAACCTTTCAGCAAATTTGTCCCTTGAAATATTATCTCCACGGTTTCGTTATAATTCAAAACCTTCACCTTTGTCCCTTCAGCTGCCACCGCAAGACTGGTCGATAAATCATCCCCCGTGAAGTTGTACCACATCGGAGGCAAATCCGGAAAGTCTGGGGTGTATACACCGCTGATGTTCCTGCATACGTATGCCTGAGATGTTATTCATTACTTTTAGGTAGTTTATATTCTTTCGAATGAAACAACTACCTGTAAATCAAGTTTCAGCAAAGCAAAACATCTTAACCTAGGACGTGGAAATTCCTTAGATGTATAATTTAAAACTATAATTTCATATCTAGATGCAAATCCGAGAATCAGCTGCGCCTTCTCATTCGGAAAGTAATATCAATCATAAAGAAATTTAGGGTACCTGTAGTAGGCAAGCAGTACATCGATTGAAGGATTCACCCAACTTATGTTACTCAAGCTCGAGGCGATTTTGCTATCACCCGATGCACATGAATCGTTCGCACATAATAGCTCATTCAAGGAAGCTGTTATGAACATCCTCGTACGTATGTTCTTAGGGACACTGATGGGATGCTCTTCATTAGCTAAACTTTTAAGTTTGGCTAGGAAATTTGCCGCCGCAAAATAGTCATAAAAACCTGGAAGGGTGTCGCTTGGGAAAATTGGTGGTGATGTGAGACTGTAGTTTCCCTTGTACTGGAGAATGGCAGTAACATTGACGTGGGAAAAGGCCGTGACTTCCGTGTCTTCGCTTGAATATCGTCGAGCAGCCATGTAATATCTTCCTAGGGACTGATTGGTTGTCAGCAAGACATCCATCGTTTGTCCAGGACCGATCGTTATGTACGAAGTTACTGCCGGCTTTGTGTATGCTCCGTCCATGCCAACGACCGTCATGTTGTGCTTGGCAATGGAGAAAAAGTGCTCTGCGCTGACTGCCGCATTCACTATTCGAAGGAGATAGGTCTTGCCATAATCGACGAACAAATGGTATGTCGTTTCTATGAAACCAATACCGTCTTAATCAAGATTGTATCCCTATATAGTATTGAAGTTATGAATCCATGGAGGAACCGGAAATATACCTTTGGAGCAGGGAACGAAATCTCCAAACTGTCCATTAATCATATAGCCAGATGCTCGGGGTACATCGCTGCCTGCCGCTAAATCCTCATTCAATACTTCGTTGAGTTTTTCTTCCTCGTACCAAGAACCTACGAACCATCACAAAGATTGATGGTGGAAGCAATGCAACTAAAATGTAATTTAACCCTTTGTAATTAGTGCAATCTCACTCGAAAGTCGTGCATCCCAGCCAAGTGGATTGTACGCAGGGTCCGTTTTTGAGTTAAAAAACTGTGTTCCGACTAGTATGGAAGCTTGAATGAACGATCCCAATAAGAAATCAATGCATAGAGTGAATCCGAATATGAGCGATTCACGTGGTTAATTTTGGTAAACGATGCTAGTCCTTGAAAATTCAACCCAACAAGTTGAGGGGCTATGCCCAAGGAAAATTTTCATACCACCTCTCAATTTGAAGAATTCCAGCAGTTTATATGTATTATGATTCTGCTATCGGAAAATTGTGGGTAAAAATTCTTATTGATAAAAATATGTATAAAAAAAAAAATGATCAACCTCTAGTGATGATGAGTAGGTGAGGGTCCCCTCACTAGATCTAGCCAGGGGTGACCTTGTCCAGCCCTTGACGGCCTCGCCAAAGGCCGGCAAGGGTCGGTCCCACCTATGGCTGGCTAGGGCATCTTGGCCCTCGCCCTCACTAGCAGTCAGCGACCTCTCTCGACCATAGGCAAGCAATCAACAAAGGGAAGAGATAGGAAAGGGGGAAAAAGGAGCAAAAAGAGAGGAAATAAGAAAAGGGAAAAGAAAAGAAAATTTTAATTAAATTAAATTAAAATTTTGAAAAATATTTAAAATTTAAATTAAATATCTACATCAATGTTTGCAATACCACGTTTGATGATTAGTATCAACGTTAGCAATTTCTAACCTAAATTGGCTAGATGGACTAAATTTATACTAATGTAAAAATATTTATGACTAAATTGATACAATTTAAATGTTTAAAATTGAAATGATACTCATGCAATAAATTTAGGACTTTATTGGCACTTTTTCCACTAATCTTGCTATTTTTCGAAAAAAAAAAAACACCTTTGCTCGTTTCAAACTTGTACTATCCTTCTCGAAAGTAAAATTTGAGCATTCAATGTCTTCGAATTTTTTATTTTTGGTCGAATGTCTCCGACTTTCTTTCTTCGTTGCTTCTTGTGGGCCAACGCAGGAGACTAAAGGAACTGAATAGATAAGGAAACCAACAGCCCACTAAGTCAACATTTTATATTATTTTCTATTTCTCTATTTCTAGTTTCTCACAGTTTGGTTCACCTACTGCCTTTTCTATTGGTGGTGAAGATCCCCATCTCTAGTTGAATGCGTTTGAAGTAGGCGGGTACCATGGCGTGTAGGGTACAACTTGCTCAAAAAGGTTAGGCTGTTTGAGAATAATATGGGGACTATAGTTAGTATATTCTTTAACAAATATAAATTTTTGAGGTACATACCAAGCACAATAATGTCTTCTTCATCTGGCTTGGGGAAAGGGAAGGTCGACCCTTCACTCGGCAGAATGACTATTGCACCGTGAACTGTAGCTCTCGTCCAATCACTATGAGCATGCCACCAAAGAGTTCCTTCCTCATCGGTGAAATTCACTTCATATGTGAAATTTGTTTGTGGTTCAATCGGGCATTGAGTAATGTATTCAGGTCCATCTGACCATGGATTTCTTGGTTGTTTCACCCCATGCCTGAAAAGTTAACCAAGTTTTCCAATCAATCACTCTCCTCTTGAGTTAAACATGTTTTGCTTTAGAGGTAGATAGTTATTTGCAAATAGCTACGCCACTTGGAGAGAGAAGCAACACACAAGTCAAATTGACTCCAAGAAATAATTGAAATAAAATTGGATGGAGTGATCCTAAACTTTTTCTTTCAATGTTTAATGTGATTCCCAAAATTTTTTATGTTCAATCAAATTTGTGAAGTTTCATAAATCAACATGATATGGTGATCCTTTCTTTTTTAGCCAAAATAATCAAAGAGAGAGATGTTGCACGGAAGCCATATGGATGTCAACATAGCAAATTTAACAATATGTTAATAGAAATTATGGCCGCATCAGTTAATGGTGTCAAAAATTTTACTAGATCAAGATTGTATTGATTGAATTTTCGATAGTTCAAAGACTAAATTAAACAAAAGATTGCTCAAGGACTAAATTAAACATTAAATAAAATTTTAATGACCCGTCATATCATTATCGATTCCCTTGCAAGATAATAAGAAAAATCTATTTGGTATTGTCTAACTTTTAAGTACACTTGTCGGCCCTATAACTGAGTATCCTATTGGTCTTTTATTATTGATGATCAAAGGAAAGGACAAATGTTAGAGAACTAAACATGGACTTTCCTACGCTCAATACAATAAAAGAATATTTCCATATGCATTAATATGACTTCTAATATCCCCTTTTAAGGAAAATTTCACATTGCCCCCAAAATCGATGCATGTTGAATCTTGCGTTTAAAAAGTTGAATTTAACTATTGGGAGCTTACCTAATAGTCACCATTCTCATATGGGAATGGGAAAGTGGAGAACTCCTTTCCTTCAAATAAGGGTGGTTAATGGATTTAGGGAGACCCTAAGTGGGCCCATTAAGGGTCCACCAAGCTTCTCGTAGAGGAACTCTAAAGTTAAGGAATACACCTATTAGAGAAAATTGACAACAGTAAGCCTAAAAAATTACTACATATTTAATTAGGTAATAAACTGAAAATTTTAAATGGATAAATAGAAAAAAATAGATAAATAATTAATTATGAAAATGTAATTGGCTTTCCACTAGAAAAACTGGAAGATCTGGAAAAGGTTTTTTTTTTTTCGGTTTAGCTCATTATCATTGCTAAACAATAAGATTTACTAATTTAGGGGAGCAACGTTCAAATCAGGCAATTTGTCGTGCTGTTAGTTAAGCCTATGCAACTAAACACAATTAGAAGTTGCTAATTTATCCAAATTATTTAATTTCAAATAATCTTATACTATCTATAAATTTCAAGTCCCTTAAAATTTTCGTCTTTTCTATGTCATTTAAGGTATTTCTGATCCTAATTTTTATATTAAACAAGTGCTTTTGTCTTCTGTTTATTTTTCATTAACTAAATAGATTAAACACTAAAATTTAGATTTAGTGGTGGCAATTTCACTTTTTTTTTTTATATATATTTTACTCGTTATGTATGTGAATAGAGGGTAAAAAGGATATTCTATCCAATAAAATTCCATTTACATTGTTTATCATATAGGATATATTAAAATATAATGTTTGACAATCTTTGTAGGGTTTTGCATCATGTATTGTGTCCCACCATGTGATATGGTCTCCGTCCTACATGGCATCTTTTGGTGGGACAGGAGCGATGAAAACTGGGCCGAGTGATCCTCGATCTCTTGAAATTACGCAACATCAACAATGTTCATTTCTAAACTATCGGGGTGTCTTCATCTAATATTAGTCAGGATGCTAATGTTGTTTTTATAATAATACATGAAGTAAGTTCCACATGGGGTGGCCAAGCGCACTAAAGGATTGAATGTTTCTCTCATCTAAAAATTTAAGCTATTGAATAAAAATATGATTTAATATATTCTATTACCCTAAATCACTCATCCGAACCTAAAAAACTTGATAGTGAGGGGAAAAGGGCAGGCAGGCCAGGTGATTCTGCTCAATTCATGGCTTGTCAATTACTAATATGGGAGAGATGCCACATAAATGAGGACTGGCATTCAAAAATATGGGTACTAAGTAATATGCCATTTTATAAGTAGGTATTTATATGAGTATATATGACACTTAAATAAAGTTCATCACATTACTTAATGTACTAATTTCGCAATGAATCGAAATGTGTGTCAATACTTGCTATGGCTAGAAGGATGTTAGGAAGCAAGTCACTTTCAGCACTTCCCACGTATTGCAGAGATAGATAGCGTTAAATTCCAACATACTTTAAGAAATCATTGAAAGTCGATGATAAGAATGGTGGACAGAGGCATATGCAGGAAGCAGTACGAAGGCACGCAGACCGGTAGTTCGCTCCTCAGGAGAATATATACATATATTAAATAACCCTTTTCTCATTGGCTCATAGAGGAAGGAATTATGTGACCGACAGAAAGTTCATGCTTCGCAGTTTACTGGTAGGTTTGACAGAAACGTCTAACTTTGAGAGAAGAAAAGTCTTCGATCTGGACGAAAACGATTTAGCTATTTGAAAATCCGTTTATGAAATGATTATGTTCATACCATTGACCTATAAATATATGTTTCGACCCAGATTAACTGACAGACATTCATAAGCTGGAAACCCACCAATGCCCAAATAAATCGCCATGACTGTGAAGTTGTCTTTTATCATTAAAGATTACCGAGACATAATCATGTGATTTTGAAAACCGTGAAGTTGGCAATCTTTGCTATTTTTTTATTTTTACCTGGGGCAATCTTTTCACCATTTTTGGGTGTTTTAACTCACAGAAAGTTCATCATTAATATTTGCCTCTAGTGATGTACTCGCGACGTCAATAATTCAATTTAAATATAATTTCTTCTGTTTTGACTTCTAAATGTGACTTAACAGAAATGGCCCAGAAATTTATGGGCACCTGCATGGGCACCAACCCCATCTCTTCATTGAAGTCTTTCTTACTCGCGTCGGTCTCGAAGGAAAATCCTTCATCCTTTATTGCTTCCAATATCATCTTTGTCCAACTTGCTTTCGCTTACCTCTTTTCTAGAACCTTCGCTTTTCATCCTACGTAAATAACTAGGGTTTGGACAAAAATATAAGGATTCCTTGCAAACATACATGATTCAGCCAAGCAGACCTATAGCCGGAGACTCTTTCTGGTTTCTCGTCATCAAAAATAAAAGCTTTATTTACTATTCTAATGAAAAAGCATGTGATCGGAGGACTTGTGCAAAGGGATCCTATCAGAGGAAAGCTTCTTTGACGGAGTCTTCTTTTTAGGAAGATTTGTTAGGAAATGCCTTATTACTGGCGTATTTTTTAAAAAAATTAAATTTGAACACGGGAAATTGACTCTATTACATAGGAATTTTAAAAACGGTATAAGTGGAAGAAGCCATAGGATGACGAGTTGCATTGATTGAGCAGCTCCTGATGGAGAACGAGCATTGCTAGTGTTGGCCTTTTCTGTGCTATCAAGACAGGAAACCCTTCGATATGAAAAGTAGCTTCTACCCCACCCCGGATGTGACTCCACACCCGTCTTTCCAATCTACGAGCAAAAGTCTCAAATCTTGCCCAGGAAGTTTTCTTACGAAAAGTCTTACAATCATATCGACTATTTGCGAGTTATGCTTTATTTTTCTTCTTTTTGTGTTGTTAATACTTCTTGTCGTGATTTATCGCTTTAGATATTCAACAAAAAGCAAACAAAAACTCGGATGCTTTTT
Organism: Corymbia calophylla; assembly: GCA_014182845.1. Lineage (NCBI taxonomy): Eukaryota > Viridiplantae > Streptophyta > Magnoliopsida > Myrtales > Myrtaceae > Corymbia > Corymbia calophylla. The sequence continues at coordinate 21,821,209 of CM024698.1, read as the reverse complement.
GGCCTAATCTATTTTCTCAGGTATTTCTTTTTTTTCTTTCCTTGGTTCGCTTCCGCTTTCACATTTATATCATTTTGATGCAGCAGATTTGAAAGACTCGACCCTAAACCCTAAGCTGAAAAAGATCCTCTAGATGCCGACCTCAAGCGGGACTTACAATCAAGTGAGGCATTCAACTGATTGAACGTTGTCGATGGATTGAGCCCCTTGGATGGACCAAGACCCCGACCACCATAGTTAAATCAGTAAACTGTTCTTTATTCTGATTAATGTTGACAGATTGATATGTGTAGTACAGTTTTTCATTCCCATTCCCAGAATATTCATGTAATCAATATGCACTGGACCGAATTCTGCGTACAACGATCTTGTTACAATTGCCGTTTGTTGTTGTTGTTTTCTCATTCATGTTGCCATTTCAGTGAAACAAGAAAAGAAGAAAATATTCAATCTAAAACCACAAGGTACGAGCGACAAGGGCATGCCCAGCGATCACAGAGAGGTAAAGAGATGGAAAGATGTTTGACGAAATGAAATTACCAGTGAAGGGTGACGCCGTAGTCTCCTTGATTATGGACGTTCACGAAAACGAGGTCGCCTTTGTGAACACGAATCACCGGCCCTGGAAAACTGCCATTGACTGTTAAAAGGGACATGGTAGTGCAGTTCCTCGTAATGTTTGTTTCCCTGAGCTGCAAGGAAAAAAGAAATAATTCGAAATTAGATGTATTGAGATAAAGAAGCAAAGGAGAAAAACCAAGAGCACTTTATGACTTCAGCCGAGAAACCAACGAAAAAGATCCGTTTTTCCTCAAATGAAACAGTCCGGGTGTATGCATGCATGCATACTAGTCAAGAAGTCCATAGAAAGTGCGGAAACAATCGATAATGAAAGATGACCTTTCGCAATTTACAGAAGGTAATCGCACAGATACCAATTTTTCCTCTTTTCTTAATGAAGGGCAACGACGTACGTCATTGGCAAAAGAAAGAGGCGTGACATACCAGTCGACCATACCCATTTCATTAAACATCGCTCGTCAAAAAAGCAGGTTACTTGCAGGCACTTTGCTAGCGAAACGACACCTCAAGAATAACAAAACCTCGATCGACGAGCCACTAGGAAACTCTCCCGCATGCATCGGTTCTATGATCGTCGACGCAAAACTTCGCACAAAGAGCACGTTGCACCACTCGACCGATGATCAAAAAGCACTTACGACGAAGTCATAGTAATGAATACTGGCTCGAGCCGCGAGAAGGACATTCGCAAGAAGAAAGAGGACGGCGGCATGAAGAGAAATGGTGGCAGAAAGAGGCGGGCCGATGGCCATCTCCACGCGATCCGTCAGCACGCACGCGCAGATTTTAATTTTGTTTTTCCTTCTCTCAGTTTTTCTCTACATTTCGATCGAGCGGGATCGACCCGGGATCGCGGTCGCGTTTTAAAAGGGGAAGAGCGAAGGGAGACGACCGCGCGGGTCCTAGGCCCAAGTCACGTGCACACCAGACAGTCGAGTTCCGAGGAACTACAAGTGACAGCAGAACTTCCTGTGGGCGCTGGTCTTCGGCAGCGCAGCCCTAGGCATTGAATTTTTGAAACGTGTGGGATTGGAATTTCCCCGCGATGGTTTTGTTTTCTTTTGCGTATTATCATTTTCAAAATTTGCGTGGGGCGCACTAAGAGAGAAAGCATGCGATTGTAGTTCATGTGATCTTCCAACGTCCTCTTTCCCGGTCACCGTGGCAATTTCTATGACGGTTCGGTCTATATGACATGGGAGCTGACATGGTTGGGCGGTTCTAGCCGACTTTTGTCAATATTTTAAGCACCGGGAACTAAGACCTTTGATTTATTAAGCATGGGAACAATTCTACACGAAGCTGTAAAGCCTGAATTCGGCAGGTAATTTTTTTACGAGCCCAAAACGAAAAGAGAAAAGGCTACTCGAAAAAGCTTACGGATATTATATCCGCATGATGCAAGGGTCAAGTTAAACTACACGTCAAAATAAAAATACATATATTAATTTACTAATTGAAGTTGTCATTTCAATATATTGCAAAACTTATGAATAATAAAGGAATTAACGTGTACGAAAGATTACAATAAATACAACTAACGCTCTCCCAAAACTTCCCAAAAGTAAGGGTTAGTAGTACTTGAAACATAGAGATGTTATCCTCAAATATCATTGAGTACACAATACAATAATCTAAAGAGTCTATCCTATAATAACATATTTTACATATATATCATCAATTTTCTCGATATAATTAGTAATCTTTATAAGTTGGATATATAAAAAGTGGGATAAGAACACTAAAGATTTCATGGCATCTAAAATTAACTTTGAAATACCTTTTAATATTTATTTTGCCAATTCCCAAAAGTGCAAGAAGTATATCAAATATTTGATCTCGAAAGTTGCGAAACGGTGAATTGCATGCGCCGAAAGCACCCAAAATCCTATAATCATTATTGTGACCCTATTTTCAATCAGAATCACATTTTAACCCTGATTTTGACAAATATTTTATTCCTCACCCCAACTTCATCGGGAATCACATTTAGACCAGGGCTAGGTTGGCATGCTCCTAACGGGCTACAAAGATCTTCAATTTATTTTTTGACGGTGAGGAGCCCGTCTCCAACACCGCAAGTTAACTATAGATAATTTTCTTCCCTAGGGCCAAGGAATAAGGAGGACTCTCCAAGAAGTCGGGTAAGTTGCCTGCTTCTGGATTTTCCCCCTTGACCCTTTTGGGGACCTGCTCATGTCCAACATATTTTACATATATATTATCTATTTTCTCGATCTAGTTAGTAACATTTACAAGTTGGATATATAAAAAGTGGGATTAAGACACTAAAAGATTTGAAATTAACTTTGAAATACTTTTTAATGCTTATTTTGCCAATTCCCAATAGATAAAGAACTACACCAAATGTCTAATCTTGAAAGTTGCAAAATAGTGAATTCCATGCACCAAAGACATCCAAAATCATATAATCACTACTATGGCCCCATTTTCAATTAGAATCATATTTTAACCTTGATTCTATCGAATGTTTTATTCCTAACCCCAATTTCAATGGGAATCACGCTTTTAACTTTTGAATATTACCAAAGCAATTGTTTTCACCAATCTCACGTATTTTCTTTATGGAGCACCAGCCTCACCAGCCTCACTTGAGAGTTTCGTTCTTTTACCGAGTCTGTAACCATTAAAACCCTCGATTCATCACATATTGCGTTTTCCCCCTCTGAGGCCTGGCGATTTGTGCACTCCACTCCAAATTGGGGCAAGAAACTTCGTATGATCCGGCAAGTGAAACATTAACACATTGCGTCTCGTATTCCTAGCTTGTCTGCTTAGCACTAGGCATATTTAGAGTCTGTTTGTTAACCCTCCCGAAAATAACCGATTCTATTTTTTTGTTCACGGAAACAGATTTAGAACATAAATTCGTTTGTTTAATTTAATTGTTTCTGGGAACAAATTTGTTCCTAAGACTAAATTTGAAACAGAATCAAGAATAAAAAAAAAGTTGCTTCTTGTTCCCAGGAGTAATTTCGAGAATCAATTCTCATTTTTTCTTCCTTTCTATTTTCTTCTTCTTCTTCCTCCTCCTCCTTTTTCTCTCCTTCTTCTTCTTCTTCAATGTTCAGCAAGTTGCCGACCGGCGACCTCACTGGAGGGTTGTCAACCCCTGGCAAGGCCGAGCCTCATCAGCCGAGCCTTGCTGGTGGCTGGGCGAGGCTCGACCTTGCCAGATTTGGGAGAGCTTGACCTCATCGAGCTATCGCGAGGTCATGGTCGCCCGGCCAAGTCAAGGTCACCCGGCCAAAGCAAGGCCGACCTCATGGTGACTCAGCGAGGTCAAGCTCACCAACAGCTAGGCGAGCTTGGCCTCACCCAATCACCAACAAGGCTCAGCCGACGAGGCTCGGCCTCGCCCAGGGCTAGTGATCCTCCTGTGAGGTTGCCAGCCACCCCAAGGCCAATGACCGGCTGAAGCGTGGAGGAGAAAATGAAAAAAGAAAAGGAAAAAAGAAAAAAATTAAAATTAAAAACATAAAAATATAATGAAAGTATTAAAAAAAGTATAAGTTACAAAAGAATCTAAGATTTTTACCAAACACATTTATATCCCTGGAATAAAAATTTTGAACAGTTACCAAACGCCTTCAAATGTTCAGAAATTGTTCCAATGAGCAGAATTAAAAAGAATCATTTATGAGAAAAAATTGTTATCGGGAATAGAATAGTTACCATTCACACCCTTAAAGAAGCTACTCTTTTGGTTTCCTTTTCTTTCTTTTTTTTTTGCCAAGTTCAATATTTAAAATTTAGAACAACTATGAAAAGAAAATTATATGAGGATTTATACGTCACCATTTATATATTATAAAAGATTCCGGGGTTTCAAATGAAAAAACCGATCAATTGGATGCCTTGCAAAATTTGAATTAAGATAAGAGACAAATTAGATTAATTTATAGTCTGGCCCATGGTAACACTTTGAATTATTTATATAATAAGCTTTTTCACATGTTTAAATAAAGAGACAAATAAGATTAATTTAATATAGTCTTACCTAAATGGTTGTTGAATGTTTCAATCGATGGCCTGGGTAGGTATGTTACACAAACCGCCGACCCCTCGTCGTAACTCTTGTAATAGCCAAATGTTTCCTAATTTTAAAGTCTGTGCTGCCGCATCATCAAAGTATTATTGGCTAAAATAATTCCCCATAATTTTATATTCTGGATTTTTTAATAGTTATTATAAATATTTTTTTGTAAATTCAGTCATAAATCTTTTGCAATTATGTTAATTTAGTCCATTTGATCAAATTCGGCCGGCCGATACTAATGTGGAAGCTAATCAGCTTGCCGAGGTTGACGTGTCAATTTTTTAATAATATTTTATTTTATTTTATCTTTTCTTCTTCTTTTTTCTTTTTTCTTTTTTCTTTTCTTTTTTTTTTCCTACTTTTCTTCTTCTCTTCCCCTACAGTGGCTGGTGAGGACAAGGGTTGCGAAGCCATCGCTGGTCATGGACAAGGGTCATGGCCCTCGCCTCGCCTCACCCAGATCTAGGTGAGGCCTAGGGGCTGTGAGCAAGGCCAGCCTCAACATGGCTTTACAGGTTGTGGGCAAAGGGGGCCTTCCTTGCAACTACGAGGCCATGGCCACCTTCGCTCACTATCGCCTCAGATTGAGGTTGAAGTGCAGTGTCGAGATTCAATCTAGCCCGATGACCATCGGTAGAGATAGAGAGTGCGCTTGCTATAGAGGGGGAGGACTATGAGGCTCCTCGCGAAGGCTTGGGGGCCGCAAGGAAGATCGTTTCTGCCCGTGGTAGGCAAGGCCATGGCGAGGCTATCCTCGTTGGATTCTCGCCAACCACTGTGGAGGGGAAAAGAAGAAGAAAAGTAGGAAGAAAATAAAAAAAAATAAAAAAATTTCACGTTAATTGGCACAAATACAAAAGATTTATGATTGAATTGATAAAAAAAATATTTACGACTAAATTTGTAAAATTGTAAAATGTTTAAGACTTTTTTAATAGTTTTCTCATTATGATAATATTGAATGCATCTATGCTTATACATTCTTGAAAAGATATAAACTGTAAGATCTTGAATGTCGAGGATGCAAAGTGTAACTTAAGGAAAAGTACGGACGGCTTTTGTAATTTCTTATTTTCGCCTATGTGAATTGACTTTTTCTTTTTCTTTTTATCTTAATTTACATTTTGCGAGTCCCGCTCTTCGAAATTTTGCAAACCTTAGGCCTTTCAAACTTTCAAAACATATATTCACGTGCAATTTTTTTTATTTTTCCAATGTTTAAATAGTATTTTGAATTTTGATGGGAAATCAAAGAAAATACATTTTACTTAAGTGCAGGGTAAATGGCCGGAGAGCACCAAGTATGGCCGAAAAATAAAGAAAAAGAGGCCGCACCATGCGTACCGCTAAAGTCCTAATTATATAAAGGGTAGAAGTCACCAAAAATTTTCTATCCAAAAAAAAAAATTATCAAAAATTTCAAACTATGCCTTTTGTGACACACTTACCCCAAAAAAATTTTTACACCAAAAACCAGAAAATTTTACCTATGTGACATATTTACCATAAACTTCTTTTTATGACGCCTAAAACCCTAAACTTATATTCGCATGTGTCACAAAAAAAAAATTTGGGTAAATTTGTTACACGAGTATAAGTTTTGGATTTTTTATGTTACAAAAATTTTTTTAGGATAAATGTATTGTGTGAATACAAGTTTTGGATTTTTAATGTTACAAAAATAATTATGGTAAATGTGTCACGGTCGATAAAGTTTGAAGCTTTTTGTGACTTTTTCCCTTATTTTATATGTTTATATGTTCACCCGTAAAGAATTTTAATCTTATTTCTTTGTTTTTGTACTGAGTTGTTCTGTTGGTTTGGATTTTTTTTTTTTATCAGTAACGCCGTGCATTTGTCAAAATATATTTATCACTTTTTAAATATAGACGGACATTTTACTTGGTCATTTTATATTTTATCAGTAACATCATGCAGTGATTTTTAAAAGAAGATTCTCAGTAAAAAGTGATTTCCAAATATTATCATAAAAGGCGAAATATACATACCGAATGATATGTTAAAATTTCAATATGTATCGGAATAAGTTAGAGCACTACATGAAACTTGGTTTTTGACTTAGCTAATGACCTGATCTTATGGAAATAATTTTTGCTTGCTCAAGAGCGTCCGGACAAAATGCAACTCGACATATTAAAATAGTTTTGTGTGGTTATATATATAAAACTATAATAATTCATCGGAAACATCTTTTGATATAATTCCTTAATTTATGTTGACACCCAAAAAAGTCCAAATATTTTGGTTGTTGACTCGGTTAGTAGAGACCGAGTTAGATGCAACAAAGGAAAATTTTGCTAACTATTGAAGGCTTTTAGTGGGCAAATTCATTTGGTCGACAAGGAAATCAATTTTAGCTGACAAAGAATATGACTAAATGTAATCAAGTCTTGGAGTGGAATGTCGACAGATGAAAATCAATCTAAGTAACGAAAATACCCCAATCGATATAACCGTTCGATAGAATAAAGCCTGTCAATTAAAACCTCATAAGCGATAGCTCTTGCCCAAATGATACATCAAAACTCATATTAATTATTGTGAATTTCGAGAAATTTCACTTGATACAAATGCAGAGTTCTTTTTTAATGTTTAATTCAAGAGCACGTTACCCCATATTACCTTCTTTCCTCTTGTGTGATGAGACACCTTCCGGGCCACAACTGATATCATGATTAAGCCTACTTTCAAAGGATGCACATTGACAAGGAGTAAAGATACATGGGAGAAGTCGTTTGAGCCTGTTCTCAGGATTAGGGAGTACGGGAATGAGCTCCATGAAAGAATTATCTCGAAAGTACGAGGAAGTGCGCCGCTTATAAAGAAGTTTCTAACAGCTTTGCTTGACGGAAGGGCCAAGTGCATCCCATCCCGATATCTAAAGAACAAATAGTACAGGCAAGATCAAAGTTAGGAATCTGGTCGGCAATGTCTCTCTGTTATTCTCTGCCCCATCCTGATTGAAACGACTCATCACAAAACTTTTGAAAACGAACGGCAACATCATCTTCTCTTCCAAGCCATCGCTCCAGGTCCATCTTAAAGTCTAGGAATTTGAGATTGATCAGGACCTCTTTCGTCAAAGGACTCGGAAATCCATTGCCAAAGAAGTACGGAATCCTACTCAGAGTATCCTCCGAGTAGTTTAGGCGTACTGTTCTCTTGGGCATTGACTTCTCGTTGGAAATCTCGAGTGATCAGCAAATGACTCCACAACCTTCATATCGGATTCCTTAGGACGGTTCGAATGTGGGACAACTCAATTTTGCAATTCTCACGGGGTGGTGTCGGCTCTACGCCTTACTTGGTTTTCTTCTTAGTAGTTCTACACGGCCAGTGCACATGCCCGAATTTATTTTTAAAGTCTACAGAATGACAACATGTATTTGAATTAAAGAAGAAATGGTTAATACCATAAAAATTGGTACACCTGTAACAAATTTATCTCAAACTAATTTTTTTACCGCCAAAAAAATCGGTACATTTGTGACTAAATACCCTGCGTTAAATTGGATTAATACCACAAGAAACCACAAAATCAGTACAACTGTAATAATGAAATCACAAACTAATATACCAGTCAACTATCACGTGTCATCCAACTCAATAATTTGACAGTAAAATTTAATGGAAACAAACATGGTGTAAATTTGTCACAAATATACCAGTTTTGGATAAATTTGTCAAATGTACTAGTTTGGGATTTTTTGTGGTCAAAAAATTAGTTTCGGATAAATTTATCACAAGTATATCAGTTAAGATTTTTTCGCAGTATTGACCCAATTAGAAAAGACAATATGTGTGTTTGAATAAAAGACTCTTGATGTGCTCTGAACATCAAATTGCCGAAGATTTCTAGCGGAACATTTGATAGAAAAAAAAAAGAAATTGCAAGTTGATAAACGTATGAAAACGTTGACAAAAATCAAATATATTGTTGGTGAAAGAATGATCAACAAATTGCTCATTTATTGGTGAGCTACTAGCTCTCATAATAAATTACTATTATATATGGGATTGTTTACAAATTAACCTATAAGTTACCGTATAGAACGATATTTGTTGTTACGGTAACTTACCAACGTGTTAGAGTCACCAACTAACATGCAAAATTGTCACGCTCAATTTGAATGAGCAACCCGTTTACTATGATGAAGTTACCAACTAGATTTTAAGTCACCAACTCTTACTTGGATAGCTTTAAGCATTTATTTAATCCATTCAAATTTATAAATTTTTAGAATAACTACCAACGTTCCTAATATGTTACGAGCTTTTACTGAAATTATCATCTCACATAAGACCAACTAATTTTGTGTTTAAAACTTTTGTTTTAGCCATTGTCGCGACCTAATTTTTTTGAAAATATAATAGGTTAGGTAGGTTTAAGGGTATTGTTAATTTCGGGCCGACGGCTCTTAATTAACTCGGGCTCTCCCAAGCCCATACCCCGCGCGACATTGGGATATTGGTAAAAAATTTCAAACAAGGAGTCGCCACTACATTGAGGTCGATTAGGAACCGAAAGTGAGACATGGGAGCGTGTCTCACTTTTTACGCAACTGAGAGCAGGGTCGGGAACTTGATTACGTTAGTCACACGACTAACGCCCTTTCGGTACCTAACTTAATCATGCATTAGTGAGGTCAGCGCAACGTATTCGGGAAACTAAAAGTCGTCATCATAACCATTCTAAGATAAGGGAATAGTGTCAAAATATCATCTGAAAACAAAGTGCAGGAGAAAATCCTATTGTAGCCCTAAAGGCTTATTCGATTTTGGTCTTTTTTCTTTTTTAAGGGTTTTGTATTTTTTTTTTGGAAATTTTCTGAATTTTCTGAATTTTTAATATTTTTAATATTTTTAATATTTTTTTAATATTTTCGAATTTTCCGAAATTAAATAAAACAAGCTTTCAAGATTTTTGATATTTTCTGACTTTTCTGAAAATTTAAGAAAAATATTTATTAATGTTTTTGGAATTTTCTGATTTTTCTATTTTTTTGGAATTTTTTAAATATTTTAATATTTTCGAAAATAAAATAAAATAAAAATATTTGTTTTCGAAATTTCCAGATTCCTGAATTTTTCCATGCATTTTCTGAATTTTCGAATTTTTTTAATATTTTTTGATTTTCTGAAATTTTTTGGTTTTTTTTTAGATTTTTTTTTAAATTAAAAAAGGTGATTCGGACCGGGTCGCGAGACCCGGCCCTACTAAACCGACCCGACCCCTATCGGGCCGGGCTGGACTAGCGACGGGGCTGGCCGAACGGCCCGGTCGAAATTTTTTAAAATGGCCCAATAGTGAAAGCAATTAAAAAGACAGCCCATTTCCTATTTCTATTTTCAGCCCAATCCTCTTCAGCCCACATCAAACAATCGGCCCACTCGAAATCAGCCCAGCCCCACTCCTATTCAAACTCTTGGCCCGGCGCCCTTTTTTTTCTTTTTCTTTTCTTTGCTTTTTCTGATTTTTTTTATGTATTTTCTTTTTTTTTTTTTATTATTATTTTTACTCTTTTGGTCTTCTTCTTGTTCGCAACTACAGCACGCCCCCATGCACGTCTTCCCCCATGCACGCCTGACCAAAGGTCCTGCAGCTTCTTCGCTGGCCTACCTCCGCGCACGACGAGCCCCTTCCGGCTTCTAGAGGGTCGTCAGGTCATCGTCCGGCGTCGGTCGTTCCGTCCGACCGACGCCGAGCGCCACCGGCCGCCGGTGACCATGAACGCCCTCCATCACCAGAACCAAGGACGTCCCCACCCGACTCGACGCGGGCCACTCAAGAAGAATCGTCATAACATGAAGAAAAGCACGAAGGCAAGGGAAGATTCACAATATGCTAACAAACATTCACGAAACTAAGCTACCGAGCACGGATCCGACGATAAAAAATTCTGAACTTCATTTAGGCATTTTAACAAACAGGGGGTATGCATTGTCGAAACAAATGATTTTGACCCAAACAAGAATCGACTCGGGCTTAAGCTTCTAAACGAACATGCTGGGACGCTCAAGGACGTAAATGGAGACACGTCAGGGGTCGGGGCTCGCCCGAACTGGTCGGCGCGAACTCCGACCCGATGCCTTGCAAAAACAGCCAAGAAAACGACCCTAAAAAAAACCTACCTGGTTCGGGCGAGACGTCACGGCGGGCGTCGGCCGACGAGCGGGCTCCGGCAGCGTCCAGAAACGCTTCTGGGTTTGCTCTCTCACCTCTGACTTCCCCCTGTCTCCTCGCTCCAGCTGCGACTAAACACCGGCTGGCTTCAAGGACAAAGAGCGGAGGCACGGCAACGGGACGTGGACCTCGGGTCAGGCGTGGCTGCCGGCGGTCTCTCCCTCTCAGACTCTGCTCTCTTGTTCTCCCTTTTTTTCTATCTGGTTTCTCCTTTTTTCGTCACTCCAGCCTCCTCCCGGTCTCTCTCTGTTCCCCCTCATTTTTTCTCTTCGTGGTGGGGGGTTATTCTCGCGGCCTCGTTGCCCTCTCCCCCCCACGTTCTGCTCTCTAACCGTTTCCGTCCCATGCGGCCTACATCAGGGTCCGAGGGGGCCGCACCACGTCGTCGCTCGTTGCTACTGCGTTCTGTGTCCGTTTTCCTTCGTGGGCGTGCGTCTGCGTCTCTGTCCTGTGCGTGCGTGTGAGAGGAGAGAGAATAGAAGGGAGGATGGGCCGGGCCGAAAATCCAAGGGAGGAGGGCCGAAGGAAACAAAAGAAAAAGGGATGGGCGAGTAAAGGAGTGGGCTGGGCTGAACCCATCCGATTTTATTTTTTTTTATCAAAATTTTTTATCTTTTCTAGAAATTAATATGTATTTATAGACGCAAAGTAAATGGGCATTTAAAACAAAATAGACCAAAAAATCGGGTGTCAACAGCCATTTACTAACATTTATTTAATCAATTCCCAATTATGAAATTTTCTGATATCTTATAAGCTTTAATTGAAATAACCATCTCTTATATGAAATTGCCACCCTTTATTTGAGTAAAATACAACTTTTTAATGATTAAGTTACCAACTAGTTTTAGATTACAAACTCATATTTGAGTTACTTACTAACTTTTTATTAGATAGATTCCAAGTTACCGAGTTTGCTACTAATTTATCAACATTTCTAATGTCTTATAAACTTTTAGTTGACCGATTCTGATTTTTCTAATAACTTCCCAACTTTTTATAGGAATTTACAATCTGTTATTGAAAAATTACTATGTCTTACATGAAATTACTATTGTTTGATTCAACATTTGCAAGGGGCTTTAAGTCCAATGCAAATGCTGAAAGCCCAAAGCTACTTGGAGAAATACAATTGTGTTTGGTAAAAAAATTTTGCAAATAGACTTTGAGTTGACTTTGCCGGTCCAACGAAGGGCTACGGTCACCAGCGAGCTAGATCTAGTGCCGGCGGCCCTCGGCTGGGTCGCGCGACCCTCGTCGGAGGTCGTCCAAGGTCGGGCAACCTCGGCCGATGGCGTCAGCGGCCATCACCCTTCGCCGGTCCGGCGAAGGGTTGCCCCTTTCTCAAAAAAAAAAAAAAAAAAAAAAAAAACCAGGGGTAAAATCGAAAATATGAAAAACTAGTGAGGATAGTTTTGAAAGGGAAAAATTAATATTAGCCTTCAGCCAAATGCTGAAAGCCCAAAGCTAATTCCCTACTAGCTTTGAGCTTTCAGTATTTTGAATGCCATTTGAAAGCTGAAAGCCAGCTTCAAAATTGAACCAAGCGCACCCACAATCATTCCTATCAATTTTAACGGAAAAGCACTAACATGGCATGCTGATACAAACGTGGCCAATCTAGTCCTTCCGATTATAGGTTTGGTTTAGGAGCACCAATTTGGATATTTTTTATAAGATAAAAACTAATTCGGGAAAATGCGCCATGGGATAAATATATCATGGACAACCGGTTAAATATTTTTAACGGTAATAACCTTTTTTCCTTTCTCCATATGGGCAAGGAAAACCAAGTCGGTTTTTCGAGTGTTTTGTTTCACAATAGGTACATAAGAAATGGACTAACCAGAATGATCTTAAGAGGACCCCAGTCCTTACGCGTTAGAAGTTGCTTTTTTGAAAAATCAAGTGGAAACGTTTGATTTTCTGTCTTCTAACTCTATTATTTTCCATGAATTATGCACATGTGTATGAATGAGAGAAAATGATGAAGAGATATCAATCGTGTTTGGACAAAAAAAAATTTCCCGTGACTAAGATATTTTGCTTTTGGCGCGGCATCTAGAATTGGGCATGGTTTCTTATATTCTAAGCTAAGACCGACAGCAACTCTAAATCAAATCAAATCAAACTGTTAATTTTTTCCACAAAATGTTAGTGAAAAGAAGATTTCTTGCTCTAGTCTACTTTTGGCCTTTTCCCCGTAAACACGGCTTTTACTTAGTTTCTTCCTCTGCAAAAAATATACAAAATAATTTTTGTACCGCGACTACCCTTGATATATAATTAGAATTTATATAAAAATTAATATTTTAGTTACGTGTGGAGCTACGGCGTTAGCGTGTTGCTTGAATTAGAAGATTAAATCGGACAAATTTAGTGCCAGATGACCAAAAGCAGACTTGGAGCTTAATGTTTTCACATAACGGAAAAATCCTAATAGGAATGCAAGACCTTAACGGCTCTTTTGATAGGAACACGATAAAGCTAACTAGCATGTCCGGATATATTTTTATTTTTCGCTTTTTGCTTAAAAATAAATTTTGTGGTAGATTTACTTTAATTTTTTCTTAATTTGGAATACCCAGAATTTTTCATAACATTACAAATGTCAGCACGTTAAGTTCATATGTCAATTTTTAATGAGCTTTGGAATTTTTTTTTAAAAGTTGAAAAGCAAACAAACCTATCGTGGAATTTGTAAGTCTTATCGAAGCAAATAGAGAATAAAGTCATAATGTACTTTAATAAGTTCCAAGCTACAAAAATATAAAAGTCCACTGTCAAATCTCAGGGCTCAATACTAGATAAGCAATCGAAAATATTGAATTGGAGTGTGGTAGAAGGTAGAGATATTTCTAGTGGAGCGGTGAAATACATAGGGATCGAAGAGCACATCGGTGACGAAAGTACTTTGCTGGCCGATGTTGACATTGAGAGCCGGATGCTAGAGTACACATGCGGATTAGGTATGACTCTTCATCCTTCGAGGGAAAAATGGCAAACGTTGTTAATGTAAATAACACAACTTCCCTAAGACTTGCGGTATCATTATGTCAGACCTAACACTTTGGAACGCACGATGTGACTACAAGGACTTTGACAAGTCAATTGAGGAAGGGGAGAACAGGTGGAATAATATGATTCCTAGACGCGAAAAGTTTGGGACTAAACTCAAATTGAAGACTTGTTTTATGATAGCGTGTTGGACAAATTACTTTTTCTCAACAAACAAATTTGTCCATAAACGGGCTATATCTCCAAACCTGGTTATTATGGAAAATTACACTGTTCTACTCTATTAAAAAAAAAACGATTTTTTTTTCATGTAAGCGGGATCCTGAAAGAGAAGTGTAAAAATATTGTTGGTAAAATAATTATCCACCTCCTTAGTTTCAAGTAACTTATTGTAACTTATCGCCACTTTTTTTGACATTACGAACTCTTTCTGACACTTTGCAAACTTTTGTTATATTTTACCAACTTTTGTTAGCTTTTCTTATCAACATCTTACATTTATCAATTCTTATATGAATTTACCATCTTTATTTGAGTGACTTGTCAATTTTTTTCAATTAAAGCACCAATTAATTTTAGATTAACAACTCTTATTTGACTGACTTATTAACTTTTTTGTATTAATTATTCAAAGCGCTTCAATTTCACACAATTCTCATATAAAGTACCAATTTATTTATGTGACTCACCAGCTTTTCTCCCATTAGGTTACCTACTAATTTAGGTTACTCAACTCTCATTCAAGTTGCTTACAATGTTTATCTGAATTTTTTCACATTTATGAATGTTTTTATTCAGTCAGTAACTTTTATTTACCTTACTTACCAACCCATTAAATTCTCCTTTTCTTCTTAGAAATTACCAACCTTAATTAGAGTGACTACCAACTAGTTTGCAACATCAACACTTATTTGAATTAATTACTGACGTTTATTTGACTCTCGAATTGCCAAAAAAATATTGATAAGCAACTCAAATGAAAGTTAGTAAACCCAAATATTACAAAAGTTAGTTAGCCACTATACTTTACTTTGGTAAATTCTTTTAATAGTTATTAAATCCAGAGCATGTAATAGTTTGTAAATCCAGAGCATGTATAAGTTATGCAAATATAAATTAGTAAGCTGGCACAAAAGTTTATGATTTGCAAACTATTAACGAAGTTGGTAATTTCATAAGATGTCGGTAACTTACCAACAAGTAATCTCAAAGAAAAAAATGTCACCTTTATTTTTTATTAACATTTTTTCGTCATTTATCAATACTTATTAAATTTCACTGACGCGGAAAAAAGGAGTACGTATTTCTTACGTAGAGCAACAGCAATCTGCGGATATGACATTTCCTTTGTGGAAGGATTGATTAGCGTACCGCACAGATTAATAATTACTCAAAAGCCTATATGATGATGATTAGTAATCAGAAGATGATAAATTACAGGCAAGACGTTATTAAACATTATTAGGGAATGGACGGGACATTAGACGCCCAAGAGGAAATGAAGCAATAAATCTGCAGCACTATCGACGGCATCAGTGCTAGAAGATGACTAGCGACACAACAATATAGTACTTTTTTACAAACTGGGTAGAATCCATTGCACTACGATTAGAGCCATCCAACTTTTTGTAGTCCGCTTTTTTCTAAGTTTGATTCCATTCTAAAAGAGAGGATGAATGTGCAATGTAGAGTCGTGATGGATGGCCCCCATGAGTACGGAATGTTAGGTGAACCCGCATTGGGCGGCTCGTGCCTCATTGATAGGAGCTTTGGAAAAGGAACAAGTCACTAGGTTCTATGAAAGGACTTCACTAAGGTTTTGAAGAAGCTATAATCTGTTTTGATCATCCAAGGAAAGCAAAGATCATCAACGATTCCATTACAAAACAAGAAGGCCGACAAAGGCACATGTAAATTGTTCTTTTTACATATTAGTCATGAAATAGAAACTCTAATCTATGAATAAAATAAATTTATTTACTAAAATTTAAAATTGTATGTATGTCGACGCCTAAATCTGAACTGTGTAATGATTTTTTTTACTCAACGTTTGCTGTAAGAAAATCCAAAAAAGAGAGTTGATCTCAAAGCATTCGAGAGCCATCTTTCCAAAACCATTATTAGGTGCTCTAAAAAAAATTAACATTTGGATCACGGAGGGATTTATCTTCTTGATTAGTGTAGTTGGACTTCTAAGTCTATCTTTATAGAAGATGGTGGTAAGTGCATTTACTTGGAAAAAAATTAATGTATCTCGTCGCATTATAATAATTACAAATGCAAGGTCAGTATCGATCACATCACATCAAGTATTGATGGTTTTTTTTGCTTTGTTCTTTGAAAATCCAAGTAATAATGATTATGCATGAAAGATCAAGATAAGTTAAACTATAGGAAATGTCGCGAAAATATCTTTAAAAAAAAATTATTAGTCATAAATGAGCCAAGGCAGCTTTGCTTTTTCACTCGAGGGTATATGGCCTTTAATTACTCAAAGTTCCTTTCCTTGTGCTTTCTTTTGAGAGAGAGAGAGAGAGAGAGAGAGATTCGATATATAGCAAATGCTACAGTTTTGTAGCCAAAACATTTCTCACACAAGCTCCCAATCCTTTTGGTCATGTCGACTTTTTATTCAAAATCAAGAACAAGCACGCTAAGTCAAGCACCAAAGTAAGCTGCAAATTCGTTCCTTTCCTTAGGCTTTGGCACAAGGAGGCATATAAGCCGGTGGCTCGCGCATTTTGTTCGTCTTAGCCAGACCGTCCGTGACAATGAGAACCGTGTCCATGCCCCAGCTAGCATGTCGCTCCAAGTGACAGTGCATAAACCATACTCCTGAAAAAGAGATGACAGATGAAGTTGTGATTCCATGAGCAAGGGACTTTGAGAGACAAAGTGACAATTGACAAGTGAAGTACCTGGATTATTTGCGACGAATCTGACCGTCGTCCAGCCATTCTTGGGAAGTCCAATTGTGTTGACCAAGGGTGGATCGACCAAATTGTATGTCTTCGGACTAGTCTTGAGGTCGAAATTTCCATTGCCCATTCCCACCACGTAGAAGCTGTAACCGTGCAGATGCATCGGATGGTTCTCCGCAGCGCCGACGTTGGTCCCTTGGAAAATTATTTCGACAGCCGACCCATATTTGATCATCTTCGCTTTCGTCCCTAGACTAGGGTATATCGTATTGTTGCCCACGTCGCCAGTGAAGTTGAAAAAATATGGCGGTATGCTCGGAAAAGTACTGTTATACACTCCACGGATCTTTCTGTTTAAAATAGAATCGCCCGATTGGCATTAGTCCATCATTTGTCCTAAACTTTGAATCAATGCGATTGGTATTTAGAGATTCATCTTGTAACGTGTCATATCATTCATCATATAATGAGATTTATCACTAGAAATCTTTGTCAAAATGTCTGTTGTGCGTTACCTGTAATATGCCAGTAAAATGTCGATTGTAGGAGTCACGAAACTGATGTTGTTCAGGCTGGCTGATAGTCTATTTCCATCCGGACCAGCGCAAGACTCGTTCGCGCAATATATTTGATTGACGGAAACTGTCATGAAGATTCGCTCCGTGATTTTCAACGGGACACTAACGGGGTGCTGTTTGCTTGCTAAACTCTTCAAACGGACGGTGAAATTTCCGGCGGCATCCTTGTCATCATAAGCCGGGAGAGATGGAGAGTACGGGGTCGACGGCGGAGTGTAGTTGCCACTGTACTGGAAGATCGCTGTCGTGCTGGTGTTGTCAAACGGAGCGGTCGTATCTGCAAAGGGGCTTCCCATGATGTAGTAGTGGCTCGGAGATTGGTTCGCCGTGACCAGAACGTCCATGGTTTGTCCGGGAGTTATCATGATGTAATCAGTATTGATGGGCTTTAGGTACGCTCCGTCCATCCCAACCACCGTGAGGTTGTGTTTCGCGATGCCGAAGAAGATTTCCTCGTTCATCACCGCGTTGACAATGCGGAGAAGGTACGTCTTACCATAATTGACCAATAGGCGGTATGTCGATGCTGTAACAAAAATTCTCGTTATTCATACAAAAACAAGCAGGAAATGGAATTGCTTGTCGTAGAGTAAGAACTCCCACCTTGTTCTGAGATAATTACTAACATTGTTATTATTTTAGAATCTAACTGGGGATTAAATTTCTGATTTTTTTTTTCACCTTACCTAGTTAAAAACCGAAATGAATGTATATCTGCGTATACTTACATACGTCACCAACATCACTTCGGAGGAACGGAACTTTTGAATATAGTAACTTTTTCAGCCGGCCATTCAGTAAACTTAAGTATTAGATTTTGCAACAGATCGGAGTAAGCCGTATAAATTTGAATTAGTACCGTTAGAGCAATCATATAGATCTCCCGGTTGACCGTTGATGGCGAATGCATCTGATACATTCGGATCGCCGCCGGTTTCGAGTGCCTCATCGATTATGGCCATCACATCTCCGTTGTACCATTCGCCTGGCATAAAGAGAAGCATACAAGTCCCCATCGTCATTCTATTCAAGATTTAACAAACGCTAACTTTTGTTTGTAGTCAAGACGGAGAAGAAGAAAAAGAAAAAAGAAGCAGCAGCTAATGTGACATTCTCATGGGAGTAGAGTGTGAACATACCAAGAACAAGTAGCTCTTCCTTGTATGGCCAGGGGTATGGGTAGGTGGTTCCGATTTTCGGATATATGATGATGGCACCGTGGACCGTGGCACGTGACCAATCGCTATGGGCATGCCACCAGAGCGTCCCTTCTTCGTCGGAAAAGGAAAGTTCTTGAGTGAAGCTCGTACCAGCCGGGATGGGGCACTGTGTGATGTTTTCGGGACCATCTGGCCATGGGTTCCTAGGCTGCTTGACTCCGTGCCTGTAAGATTAAAACAATTTTCATCATTAAGCATCACGGTTGCTCACACGATCTCATGCTCGCAATTTAATTAACTCACTCTAATTATTTGACTTCTTTATTCATAGCGTCCTATCACTCGTTCGATGGGGTTACGCTTGTCATGGCCTATTTCACATGTATCAATCCCATGGTCAGGGAGTATATTGACGATTTAAACTTTTTGGGAAGAGGTCACTTTAGATTCATCATAATCAAATGAATATTTAGTAGGGTGGACGAGAGAGCTAAAAGTGTGAACTAGAGGCGACCAGTTGAATATTGCTGGGAAGGATTGACGATTAGTCCTCTCTGATCATGGGAATATATTCTTTACGCGGATCGTAGCCATAGAAAGAAAAGAAACATGGCTACAATTAGCTAGGTGTTTACATTATGGTGGGTAACCACATAAGCAAATGACTTTTTTCCCTGCTTTTGATGCGGTCATGGGTCCTAAGATAACACTAATGAAGTTGTGGGAATCTTATGGATTTCGGTGAGCATACAATTATTTCCACGAGAAGAGAAAAGTAAGGGGAAAGCTGGGGAAATTATTTTGCGAATTTATGGAGGAACATGAGGGCTCTGCACGACAGAACTGTCTTTTTCAACGAAGCAGAAAGAGAGCACCGAATTGAGACTCCAGCTCGAAAGGAGAGAGGGGAAGATGGGTAGGGGTCCTTCTGTTCCTTTCCTCGAGCATCGGTGCACTATGCTTAAAAAATCAGTTATGAAGTCCTAGAAATGACAAACGCATATACTGTTACCGAGGAGCGGTTCATCTAATTTGGTTTGGATTTGATCACCGCATAATAACGAGCGGCGTGTTTACCGTCCAGGAAATTATGTCCCCAAGAGACACAGATTTTTTACCAGTGGACGGTGACGCCGTAGGTGCCCTTGTTGTGGACGGTGACGAAGACGGTGTCGCCCTTGTGAACCCGGATCACCGGCCCGGGCCAGCTCTCGTTCACCACCAGCATGCTCTTGGTCGTGCACAGCCTCGTGAAGTTGGTTTCCTTCAGCTGCAGCAGCAACAACAAACAACAAAAGAGAAACCCTCATCGTCCCACGCATTCCTTCGTTATGTGAGGCATTGCACGAGCAATTCAAAAGTGCCTCGAGACACAGGCACCGTCTGCGTCGGCACGAGGAGGCTTACCACGAAATCATAGTGATGGACATTGCCCAGAGCCATGCAAAGAAGTGAGCCGTATTCCAAGAAGACGAAGCCCAGAAACGCAGCGATCAACGCCGTCTTGTTACCACTCCCCATCCTCATCTTCTTCTCTGCTTTCCCAAGATCGATCTCTTCGTCTGGTGTTTCTCCTCTCGTGTCTTGTGATGGTAAGAAGCTGGTTATGGCCTTCTTATTTGTAGTCCCTTGTTTCGCTCCTTCGCACGAAAAGGAGGAATGGGGTCCCACGCGGAAAGCCCCCAGCACTTGGATCTTGGCCTCTCACGGGGTCTCATGGGTCTCTACTTTTCATTGTTCGCCTGTCCCACTTCTGTGTTAAGCTCAAACGAAACGCACTGGAATCGAACCGCCAATACCATCATAACTTGAATTAAGCTAGTCGTTGCGACTAAAGTTCCTAAGAGGGGGTTCGGTTCAACTTTAAAAATGGGCCACCTAACAGTAAATGCTGCAAACCAAACCCTTTGGGAAAATGTATATTGCGTTTAGTAAAAACGTAAAACAACTTTAAATACAAGTGTATTTAGTAAAAGAATTTTTGCAAGGGGTTTTAGCTGCATTTTATATATTTTTTATTAAAAAATACACTCAAACCCTTTGCCAAAGCCGGCGAAGGGCTCAGGTTGTTGATGAGCCAAACTTGGCACTGGTAGCTGTCAGTCAAGGTCACCCAACCTGGAGTAACCCCGCGCTACCTCAAGTGACCGCCACCTAGGTCTCATGATGGTCGCAAACCCCAAGCAAACCCTCGCGAGACCTAGGTGGTCATTGCTCAAGATTGTGCGACCTCTGGTGGCAATCACCTAGGTCCACAACACTCATCAACCAGATCTAGCCTCATCGACCCTCGTTAGCCATTCTCACATAAAGAAGATATACATTAACAAGGAGAGGCAAAACCATACAACTAAAGAATTTGTAAGAGTAATTTTGGAAAAAAAAATATTTAATCCTAGTTTTAGTTTTCCACAAATACTACTTTGAAAGGCTAATCACTATTTGTTTTGGGCTTTCAGCATTCCCAAAGTTAGTATTCGGTTGAAAATTAATTCAAAAAGCTTAACAAACTTCCCAAAATTTCCTCAAGGGAATTTAGAGGGTAAAAGTCTCTATCCTAAATGAATAACTAACATCGATTTGTTCGTAATCTGATGAGCATCGATTTCAAAAATCGTGGGTACAACACTTTTTTGTCCTTACGAGTGCCCGAGCGATAGGAAGTGTCCTAGTCTCTCTATCTGTCCGGAAGTAACACTTATAAAGAAGCCTGGGAAAGGAACGCCAACTTAACCAAAAGAAGAAATTGGAAAACACGCAACACGGAAGGGTATACTGCAATGGTCACGTGGGGAAAATTTTCGATTTCCTTTTCCCTTGTATTGTCTTTCGGCAATGGTCCATGCGACCCCACAGCTCGTGTCGTCAATGCTGTCGTTCCATGTTTTAGGGTCACGAGGGAGATTATCGCTTGAATTTTGGAGTTGATTTTTTTTTTTTTTTTAAACTTTTGTAGCGTACGCATGATCCACCTAAAATTTAATTTCAATGAGTCTCCTGAACAAATATCATATCCAGGCCCTAAACTTTAGGTGCATTTTAAATATAATCTTTAGATTATATGAAAATGTTCAATACAATCCTTCCATTAATTCAAAATCAAAGATAATATTGAACATTTTCCTAAAATCTAAGGACTAAATTGAAACTTGTACTAAAAATTTAGAGATTACATTGAACAAATTAAAAGTTTAAGAACCACATTGTATATTAATTAAAGTTCAAGGACCACAATAAATAAATTAAAAATTTAAGAGCCACATTGCGGATTGAGTCAAAATTCATGGACCGATTCTATTATTTTCCCCATTTTGTATGAGCGAATGTTTTCCATAAGATATCTTAAGACCTGGAGCCAGATGATGAGGCTGCTTTTTTGGAGCAAGTGACACAAGCATAAATCCAACAGAAAGCTCTAGACAAGTGCACTATCCCTGAGCACTTTCTTTGGTGCTCGATCCGGACCAAAAACATTACTGGCATATGATGCAATACCTCTCTTGATAGGGATTTGTTTGTAAGCCTCTGTTTGTTTCATTGAAATAGGATAATTTTTAAAATATTTTTCTAAAAATGATCGAATATAGCATTAATCACAACTAATAATATCTAGTCCTTGGTTTGATTATGATGTTAAATATTTTAATTTTAAAACAAATTATTCCGTTAATCACCTCCAATCAATTTGATGACACATTTTTTTCCTTTTTCAGGGTTAAAATCATAGTCAAGTTCAAGATATTTCCTTAGGTTACAAATTTAGAAATGAAAACCACAAATCATGAGGCCATCGTTGTCGATAATTATGATGATATAATTTTTCTCCTTCTCAAGCCTTAAAATGACAAAACACATTCCCTTCATTTTGATTGGTCCAGTAGTTTTAAGCCCCAACCCATAAGAATCGCCCAATGGCTAGGAGGTATTACCATCACGTGTTAAAAAGTTTAATTCAAAAATTAAAATTAATAGGTGTAGAGAGATCAAATGAATATAACACATCACGAGTCACATGTGGAATTGATAAACAAGCTCACACAAAGGAAATAAATCTAGGCAAAACCTAACTCTAATACCATTAGAATGTCAAACCTGAAAACTTAAGTTACTACGTGTGGAGATACTCTTTGCATATGAGGCCGATTAAAACCCAATAGACAAGCGATATGCAAAACCCTTCACCTAGAGAGAGAGAGATGCAAGTGTAGTGGCTATTCTT
Organism: Corymbia calophylla; assembly: GCA_014182845.1. Lineage (NCBI taxonomy): Eukaryota > Viridiplantae > Streptophyta > Magnoliopsida > Myrtales > Myrtaceae > Corymbia > Corymbia calophylla. Next base: position 21,798,466 of record CM024698.1, on the reverse strand, counting down.
CTAATACACGAAATATCAATAAAAAATTTGTCGTACACTAGTGATTTTTTTTTTTCCTACGAAGGCTAGCTTGATATTGCCTAAAAGCAAATGTGGGAGACCACATCCACTGCATTCCTCAGTGCCTCTAGCTATTAGATTACGTGCTCGAGGCATGTTGATGGAATAATCTTCCATCGAAACCGGGTTTCAAACTCTCCACGTCCCACTTTGGGACCTCATCTGCTATGATGCCCCCCTCCTTTATCTAGCTGGCCCGACCTTAATGAATGGAAAGCTTGTTTTGCGACCAGAATAATTTTAAAATCCGATAGATATTTCTCTAACCAAATAATGAGCGGTCAGAGGTAGTGGGATGATATGAGTGCTTTGAGTACGGGACTTAAATAGACGAAGATAGAAATGGTCCAACATTTCCCCACTAACTCCAGCAAACGTATTTTTCTCAATTATGGCCCAAAAATAGCATGTCTTAATTTCTCAATTCCTTTTCTTTCAACTCAAGAAGTGGAGGGCATCGGAATCCCACTTAAGTAGATGGGAAAGATCTTTCGACCCGATGGGAGACAGGAGCGCACAAGGGCGTCCCTCCGCTCAAAAACTGTCTCGCCTGATGTTGGCTTAATCCGATCAATCCTCCTAACTTTGCATCCAGATCGATTTTAATTTGGAAGCTTAAGCCATAAGGCGAGAGAATGGTACGGAGAGAATGGTAAGGTTTATGTAATAAACGACGAGCTTTGTGAATAAGCTGCACTCGATAACACTACCACACTGTCATGCAAAGCCAGATGAAGAATGGATGACGTTATTGATTTGCTTGCAAAGTCGACTGATCGAGAATGGACATTGAATATTTGTGATGTTTTGATATGAAGAGATGGCAAAATGGCTCCTTTTCGAAATCTCTTTTGCGCAAACTTCTTCTTTTGTCTCCTCAAATTAGGTCGTGGCCACTAAGGGTTTTTTAGTGTTCAAGGAACAAAATGGTGCTGCACTGATCAGTAGGGCAGCCTTCTATTGGAGCACTATATTGGCCTTGTTATTTTCAGCAGCAGCAGGTGAAACTCACGAACAACGACTGGCATAGTTGCAGCCAATGGCTGAGTTCATCTTCATGTAATGGGGGCATCATCACCACTCAAATGGAGCACGTCTTCACCCCCATTGCGCCAATTCGACTTTTTCTTTTATTATTCTCTGTGCAAGCGACAATGGAAGTACGGACTCTTGGCCACTTCGACTTCGTGCAATGAACTGCCGGGAGGATTTGTCAAGGTCCGGTTGGCTGAATAATCTCGTCGGACTATGATATTGGAACGATATTCCCGCAATGCAAGACAGAACTTTGCAGTTTAAATACTATTATTCAAAGGTTGGAACGATTGCGTGTATGAATAAGGGTCTTACCATAAGGCGTAAACCTTGCTTAGTTGTCCATCATAGTGGCATATTAATTTTTTTTAGTAGTTAGGGTATAAAGCAGCCGAACCTCAAAGTTAGGAGGTGACTTGCCCCATTTTGAAGTTTAGAGAGCTAAATGGAGTATGCCCTAATAAAGTCGAATTGTAACAATCACATAGACACCATGCCAAAAAAGTTTTCAATGTAGTGATCTATACTTCCAAAAAGAGTTTCCCTTAAACGATATAAAAAATGACAAGTCTTCAAACATATTTAAATACTCTGCTATACATTAGCATGAACTCTATTATGATTACAATCCATGCATCGGAACAGCAAATTATTTTAGGCTCGAGTCATTAGGTAGCCAAAGGTCTAAATTTAGCCGGTACATTAGATTTATAAGTTATTTTTACATGTTTTTATATACTTGTGCCTTCATGTCCATTCTCTTGAATTATTAAAAAAACAAAAACAAAAACATAGGCCTCGAATAATAATGATTAGTAGGTAGTGATGTGATTCTTGGAATGACAGCTAATCATATCTATTGATGCCTCATTTAACTTGGTTGTGTGATTACAATCCATGTATTGTAACAATAAATTACTCTACATTCGAGTCATTTGATTGCCAAAGATTTGAATTTAGCCAGTTCATTGGACTTGCAAGATACTTTTATGGGACTTTATATACCCGTGCCTTCATGTCCACTCTCAAATTATTAAAAATAAAAATAAAACAATAACATACGCCTCGAATAATAGTGATTAGTAGGTAGGGATGTGATTCTTGAAATGACTTCATATATTTAGGTAGATGATCATACTTGTTTGCTGATCCCTCATTTAAACTGGCCATATGATTATAATCCATATATGATAATGGTAAATTACTCTATGTCCCATTTATTGGATAGCTAAAGATTTGAATTTAGCTGGTTCATTGGACTTGCAATATGTTTTTATGGGTCTTTACATATCCATGTCTTCATGTCCGTTCTCTTGAATTATTTAAAAAATAACAATAAAACATACACCTCGGATAATGGTGATTAGTAGGTAGTGATGTGATTCTTGAAATGACTATATTTTTAGGCGGCTAATCGTGCTTGTCTGCTTATCCCTCGTTTAACCTGGCCATTGTTGGTACTATTGGATTAGGTGAAGCATTGTGGATGATTTATAGCGTGTAAAAGCAAACTGACCCTCAAGCCACACACAGAGAGAGAGAGAGAGAGAGAGAGAGAAATTATATGTGATGAGGAGGAAAACACGAGGCCCTGTCGCTCTGCGTCGCCACCAGTTCTGATGATATTTTTTGCTTGCTATGACATGTCCAGCATCAAACATCCAAAAGTCACGGCGTTGATTTTAAGGTGGGGGTCGTCCTTCTCTTACCTTCTAGTTCTATCCCAATGCAAATTCAAATTTATTCTTATTAGCACGATTATCAAAGAAGAAATTAGAATTGAGAGACATAAGATGATACTGGGCCATTCACACCCACCCTGCGCATGCCAAATTGAAAATGCATTTTGGCAGTTTTTAGTAAGAAAATAAGAAACGTGAGTTATTTAGTACGTGAAAAGAAGGAAGAGAGTTGTTAGACACTTGCCCAAAGATATCGAATTTTGTTAACGCAGTTTGATCCACTCTATGGTTTCTATTACAGAGAAAACTGAAAAATCAGGGTACTCTGATCGTTTAAAATGGTGAATCCAAAATTTGAAAATTGACTTTATATACGATAAATGATAGATTCTAAATGAAAGTTGAGGTGAATGGCATGCATATATCATATGACGGATCGCTTGCTCAAGTACCAAAATGAAATAATTAGGGAAAATTACTCGAACAATACGAATCGTTTTCCCATATGTAATAAGTCCTAAAGTTTTAAAAAGTACAATTAAGTCATAAATAATATGGATCATCTGCAATTATTTAGTCAATTTGTTAAGAGAAATGATTATGTAACAGTTTTTAATTTACTATGAGAATAACATTCTATTATGAATAAAAAAATTAAATAACAAATAATTATAAATTGTTATAAACCACATTCTTTCAAGAATTTACAGCTTACGACAAGTTATTATTACAATAGCCTAAAAATTATTATGCTAACAAAACTCATTTGCTAAGATGTCATATCTACATTCGACTTGGTGTTAATAAAAAAAAAGCAAAAAAGAAAAAGAGAAAGAAAGAAACTACTCGAGAGAGAGAGAGTAAAGAAGAAGGGAGTGGTTGTAGATTTGGATAGCATTGCTAGCAAGAGTGGCGAGGTGGCCCAAATGCCGATAGAGGTCGCCTACCCTCACCGGCAATAGGCGTGGCACCTTCAAAGCTCACCCTCACAAGGCCCTCCCCCCTCTCCCTCCCCCAAGGCGGGGATGCGACCTTTTAATTATTTTATTTTTAATTTTCCTCCTTTTATTTGGTTTTTTTCCCAATTCTTTTGGCTTTTTAATATTTCTTATAATTCTTTTTTGTAGCTTTTGACTTTACCTACATGATGTCATGTCAATGTCGCAGAAAACTATAAAAAGGGCCACATCAAATTTTTAGCATATTACTTTGGCAAAACTGGTTGAATGATCGCCCAAATGACTTGAATGCACCGATTTTAAAGTGATTGGGACTTGAATGCACTTTTTCAAACATTGATGACATACTTGCACACAGGTCTAATTGTTCGGAATCCTTTCTATAACTTTCCCAAAAAATCATTAGTCATGTTGTTAGGAAATAAACAAGCTATTAAGACTTCATTCGTTTCGGGGAAAATATCATATTTCTGCAAAATGTTTTTAAGGAAATAATTTTCCAGGAAAATGACGATATTTTCTGGTGTTTGATTGAAATCTGAAAATGAAGTGGAAAATATTTTCCATTGTTCGGTATCTAATTTGATTTTCTGGAAAAAAAATCTATGTAATTTAATTTTTTTTTAAATGAATTTTTAATTATCTTTTATTTTGTAATCTTTTATTTTTATTTTTCTTTTCCTTCCTCCTTCTTCATTCTCCTTCCGCGACTTCCTCCTCCTTCTTCTTCTTGCTCCTTCCTTCAACGTTGTGTGCCTCGGCGATGACAAGCTGCCCAGCAGCCGTCCTGGACACTAGTTGACAAGCCCAAGCTCCGCTAGAGCTTACGAGCTCACAGCTTGCCGTATACAAGACAGCTCAAGCTCTACTAAGGTCGGAGAGGTCGCTGCAAGCCAAATTAGCCAATCGGCGGCAAGCGCAAGCCCCTGGTTCATCGATCTAGTGAGGCCTAAGGCCGGCGATAGCGAGCCTCAAGCTCGCGCAATTTGATGAGTTGGAGGTTGTCGCTTGGTAGCCGCTCACTAGCGGCGAGCGGTGAGGCCTAAGGTCATCATCGGTGAGCTTGAGGCTCAGCTATGGCTAGTTGCCAACCATCGCTGTGGCCAGCAGCCGGCAGAAGAAGGTGAAAAAAGTGAAAGGAAAAAAAAAGAAAAAAGAAATAATTAAAAATTTGAATTTTTAAAAAAGAAAAAAAGAAGGAAGAGAGGCTAATAGTATATGAGATATGGCAGAGTAAGTGAGAAAAAAAATTTCCCTAATTTGAAAAGTGAAAAACATTTTCTTCTATTATAGAATCCTTGATGAAAAATGTTTTTCCCAACCGGTTTATTTTCCGTGAAACAAACACTGAAAAATTTGGAAAACGTTTTGCTGAAAGTTTTTTTTCAGTGAAACAAACGAAACCTACGTAAAAGATTTTAGCATCCTTATAGCAATTTAAATTTAAGAATGAAAATGCAAGCAAGTCTCTATTTAAGAATATTCCACTTTGATACGAATATCAAATGCAACTATCGCGTTCGTCGATTAAAAAGATACTTTTTCCCCTCGTTGGATCCTTTAAGTAACAAAGTTCCAAGTAGCAATTCCCTACCAGCAATTCCCTACCTATCGGGACATGTTCGGATAAGGATCGAGCAATCATTCTTTAGGGCAATCCCATCGCGAGGGTTTGAGGCCTTTAGAGATCTTCATTCGAAGTCTCTCTCGTAGTATTATGGACTTAGAACAAGACAACCAACGACAGAACTAGTTTTAGAGATTTGCTTCGCTTGTCGCGAAAGAGATTCCAAGAATCGACTAAACATCTGTATCCCTCTCTTATCTTAAACCATAAAAGAAAAACTTTAGATACAAAAAGATAATACGAACTGAAGGTAAATTCTTTCATTTTCGCTGTGGTTTGTCAACATTAGACAATTAAGCATTTTTTTGAACCGATCCGAGGACATTTGCGAAGATACACCATTCGTGTAAAATGTTCTCTTGCACAAGCGGTCATGAAATGGAGGCTTTCACCGGCTAACGGCACAGACGCGTTTGCCGGAATTAAAAGTTGTACATATATCATTACCCGGACCCCGCATGTTTTCCATCTTTCGTCTTTATTTTTCCAAATTTTAGACTCTTCGGTGGACTTAACATTCCTCCTCCTTCTTCTTTTTTCTTTCATTTTTGTCATCGTGAGTTAATTAGGGATTATATCAAGCTCGTAAACAAGGGCCAAGGAGAGATCTGACGTTGAAGGGATGAACGATTCAGGAGGATTATCCAAAGTGGGCGCACAAGAAGAAAACTGTGCCGACGCGCTTTCTGCCGTGACTTTGCGATCGGAGAAAGATGTTGTTTACAGGAATTCAAACTATGGATTCCATTGATCTTTTCCTGCATCAATTCCGGAACTTTGCTGCAGATCATAAATTCAGAGGGGCCATACGTGTTATCAGCAACGACTTTTCAGCGTTTTGTCCTGTGGAAGGACAATTTAGGGCACATGCTTTTCACACAATAGACTAGGCCGTGTGGAAACGGCGAAAAATTATTCAAAAATTCAAAAATTTATTACAAATCTTTCACTTATTTAATTCAGTTTAAATAATTGAGTTCATTTAACTAATTTGGACGCTGGTGATGCCCAATGATATAGAAATTAGCACTAATGTCAATAATTTTTAATAATCTTTTTTTTATTTTTTTTCTGATTTTTTTCTTTTTTTACTTTTTTTTTCTTCTTCTTTTTGCTAGTGGCCAACCACCAATTGGCCTCACCTACCTCAAGAAGGTGTGGCCGGGCAAGACTCTGCAAAGGTCACCCTCGCCCAAGCAAGGGCAGCCTTATTGGGCAAAGGCAACACCGAGCAAAGCTACCCAAGCCAAGCTCACCAAATTTGGCCTACGCGAGGGCCAGCCCTAGCAAAGGCAACCTCTCTAGATCTAGCGAGCCCTCACCGCCTAGCTATGGCTAGTTGCCAGCCACAATCAGAAGAAAGAAGAAAAGGGAAAAGAAAGACAAAAAAAAACAAATCAAAAAAATATAAAAAATGTATAAAAATTTCATAAAATATTAAAATATTATTAAAAATTGTTCATGTAAGCAAATTACAACCAAAATTGGCTAGATGGACTTAATTAGTAAGAAGAGAAAAATTTAGGATTGAATTGGCAAAATTGAAAAGTTTAGAATTAAATTAGCAAAAATACTATAGGTTTAGGACTTTTTGGACAATTTTCCCATTGGAAGTGTGCAGTAACAACTCAATACCATTGTTTAGAAAAATAATCAAGAACAAGCTCCAAATCTAAGCTTGTTAATATATCTAATTAACCTATGTTCGGTAAAAGCTTAAGCATATGTGTTATAGGCTTGCTAGGATTTTCCATTGCTTCACAAATCACCAATTTTCTAATGGATGACGCTTCTTTTTTAACACAACTCACCCTTGTATCTCGACAATATTCCCCTCATTTGTGAACTCAGTGTGTCGTTCACTCTCATTGTGAATTCAGCATTAGGTTCACTCCACAATGTTGTGTGTAAGGACCGCAACAATAACAAAACTCACCTTCATTCCTTGTCTCTTACACTAAATTGAACTACAAAGGTTTTCATCAGGATTGTTATGAGACTCTCTCTTGAAGATATTCACCAAACACCAACACACATTAAAGAGTAGGTTACTAGAATCACCTCCAGCTAAAGGTTTAAACTAATAAATTATGGACCGATGGAAATTCTACCTACTTCATGTCCTATCAAATTCTCTAATCTCAAACTTTTTTAATACGGCTTATTTGTGCATCTCAACATGCCAATTAATAGTAAGAGCAATTTTTAGGCATGTTGCCGTCAAATCAAATAAATCACGATGTTAAACATATATGTTATCATCGAAAACAAAAAGTATCTGATAAATGGTGATTAATTTGCATAGACACACACATTACACTTCGTGATCACCTAAAAATTTCTATAACTCGTGATGAAGACTTTCTCGTCCTACATCCCTACAAATTACTCCATCCAAGCTCGGGTACTATGGTCTCAAGTTGCAACTGTAAAGATAATCACCTTTTCAGTTTCATGAGTTGGGACCATACCCTCCACTCTTAAAGTGCATGAAAAATTCATAGACACGATTGAACGCATGCACCATGTAATATTTCAGAACCCAATGATAATTTTTAGGGTTAAAAGACATTTTTTTCATTAACAAGCCAAAGAATTATTTATGAATTAAGTACAGTTTTGACTTTTAACTGTTGTTATTTGTGCGATTTGGTTCATTCATTTTTTTTTCTTTTTTGTGCAATTAATCCTCTTCTTAACTTTTCTTTATTCAAAGGTATGCTCCTCGCCAAAGGTAAGGGTGACCTGTGACCCTAGCACTCAGCAGAGGCCTTAAATGGGTAGGCATTGCCTCACCTATCGTATGATTGGCATATTAGAAAGATAGGCTAAATAACAAGTGGACGTCTGAATAATTTACCCAGATCGATTGAATCAAGATTTAGTAGTGCATTATTTCTTTTCCATCACCTGTCGTTTTCCGTGGGTTTTTACGATAATGAAATTCGAGCAAATTAACCCTTGCCAGGTATGGTTCAGGTAAATGACAAGACAGCGCTTCATGTCTTAACATAAAACATCACGTAGTTAGTAACGTAAGACGGTATTAGGTGAATCAATAGAGGTCATATTGCTAGCTGCTGCATTGGCCTCAGTCTATGATAAGAGGCACATCGTGTTCTTTGCAACGTTCTTTTATTTGAAACTTAATGATAATCTAGAATCATCAATCAAATAGATTAATAAGAATAAACATGATTATTATATAAAAGAAAAGGAGGAAATAATCGTTCTTTAGATTCATTTAGCGGTCCCAAAAAGCAACTGATGTTTGTTAACAAAACTACTTTGCTAAATCGTATAGTAAATAAAAGTAGCGTATGCATTACTTAGCCAAATTGCATAGTTAATAAAAAGTAGCAGATGCATGCTATGCGTAGATCTTAGGTTCTACTATATTTTTTAGTATATCGCTACTTTTGAAAAGTGGTTAAATTTTGCAATAACTTGATTTTCTTTTCTTCTATCCGTGTCTCAATCATACTTTTCATGATTTTGTTTATCTCGATTTTTGTTGACTTAGATTTCGATTTCACCATTACCCTCATTAATCATCACAATTGAAAAAAGGTAAATTGCTTAAATACTGTAGATTTATAAACATATTCTACAAATGCCCTTGAACATTGATTTTAGCATATATTGCTCAAACTTTATTGAAAAAACAGTCAAGCATTGCAAACTTTCGTGTTTTCTTGGTTAGTCGCTTAATTAATGTCCTGGAACAATCATTCAAAAATTTCAAAATATATATATGCTTTTGAATTTTTCAACTTCACTAAAAAATCCTGTCGCTAACAGACATTGTTTATAAATGATTCTGACTTTACAACTAATACATAAATATCATTGAGTGATGAAAAATAATACGTCAAGACTCATATACTTTCATATCGACTTGTCACACGTTTGTCATCATCAAATCACATCCAATTAATGAATTAAAACTCAACGAGGGGCCTTTTCATTAAAAAAAGAATAATTTATTTTGCACGGAAAAAGGCGTAAAAGAAAACGTTTTGAAATAATCGATACAGATAATAATGCAATGCTCCTTTCAGAGGACAAAGCAGCTCAGCTGTTGTCTACATCTTGGCGGGATATATTATTGCATTTCTTGAATGCAATTTACTTTTGTGATTTCCTCACCGTGGGTCGATCAATTCATTTCTCAAATAAATCATAGCGACAACCTTAATAATTTCCGGAATGTACAAGCGTCGCACACATGATGAAAAGGATAAAAGAAATGCTTTATATATAATATATTTTTGCAACCTCACCATTTTAATTTGAAAAGCATATTTGTGCATATGCTACTCCACCACACAGCAAAACCAAAAGGCGTATGCTACTACATTCTATTCGTTTTAAATCAATGATAATTAATTATTGCCAAAAGAGAAACCCTACAATAGATAAATCGCAAAAATAATGGATAAGCCATCTAGTTTCGCAGCAAGGTTCAGCTCGATGATAAAAGAAGTTCGACACTGGGTGAATGTCTCTCGAAATCATAAATATTGAAATATGTTACTGACTTCTTGCATTTGGTAAAGTGCCGATTCAAAATATATACGTACTTTAGACCCTCTAATTTTTATAATTTCTTAGACTCCAATGTCCAAGGTGTGCGTTATCTCAAAATTTCACGGTACAAAATGTCGATTTCAAAGTCCAGATAATGCAAACTGTATGGTTAAAGAAAGTTGATGAGGACAGTTTTTTGTAATTTTTCAGAAGAAAGCAAGAGACCCTACTGACAAGCAAATAGAGAACGATGAATTAAAAGGGTATTTACCTTAACCCAATTCAAGTAGCCAAAGTAATTCCGGCGAATCCTTTGATAAACACTTCATGGGATTCGAAAGAAAAGTTTTGAGAAAAAGGGGAGCTTCAAGATGAGAAGGTATGGAATCAACCACATCTTCCATCTTATATATATATTTGCTTAAGAGAAATCAGTAGTACAAGAAACTAGAAAATTTTGAAGTACATCGTGTACTACACTAAGCTCGGATGACATGCACCCACATCATCCATAAGCCCCTCGCGATCTCCTTAAATCATAAGCCAAGAGCAGCATCCTCCGATTTGTACGCTCATCGGCCATCGGGGTCTACAAGATCCTTTGTTAATCATTCCATAGTGTAGCTTATGCCAGTAGTAGGGCTCACGATGAAAGTCTTCCATCGTGGTTGTTTTTGTCGGACATTACATATTATTGCTTCGCGGACGAACGAGAACCTTGATTTCTAACGATTATCCAAGTAACGAGACCTATTTTGCCTTGTGTCTGATCTAAGGGCGTGAAAGGGTCCCGGGAGCCAGGATGCATGCCGGTTTCACACGACCGGGTAGAGCGGCGCGACTGCTCTTTCGAATGATCTGGCTCTTTCGCTTTGCTTTCTTGTTTGGTCCTTGGAAGAGGGAAACCCTATCGCTCAAGAAGAAGGATGCGTGAGGTTAAAGTTGAGATTATCTGCTTCTAAGAAACCAGAAGCTGACTAAAAATTTCCTACACCAGCATTTCAGTCCTCGTATTGGTTTTTCTCTTTAAAGTGTAGGTTTGAGGGTGCGCAGACTATAGGTCGAAAGTGCATCAAAAGGTGGGTTAATCTTTTCTTTTTGGTCGGTAAAAGGTAGGTTAATCAGTGGCTTGGAAAATGTAAAAAGTGCATCAAAGCAGATTGATTAGCCATGACAAAAGGCATGATGTTCGATAAGTGTATGTCTATGTACGAGACACAGAAGATAAGATGGATTCTTGCAATATTCATAGGTCCTCAGAGGAACTATTGGCAGATTCTCCAGGACCCAGAGAGAGAATTTCGAAAGCTCCTGAATTATTGCACCCGTCCCGCGCCAACGCAAGTCCAAACAAAATTCGCGTCGGACAATTCTGTATCTTGCTTTGTCATGGCCCATGCTAGTCAGGCATTGAAAGGTATTTCCTGCGTAGGGAAAAAATTTATCTGCCAAAAGTAAATGCTCGATGTCGGAATTGGACGGGGAAGGAACAACATCATCTGTCATCACCATTCGCAAATTCGTACACTTGTCCGCTTCTTATAACGTGGAAAGCACTGGAAATTAGATGTTTTCGCCTCGCAATTTTGTCCTCACTGCGGTAAGTCAATAAGCACAAACTGAACATGATCCCATTCGACCGTAGTGCGTCGAGCGACTTTTCATGTGGGAATCAAAATGATATAACCGGAGAACTTTATGAAAAACGAAATTCGCAAGATTTGAAAAGATTGTGGAAACTTGATTACGGGTGTGTACTCACTCACGAAGGAAGTCTTTTCCAGAGAAACCCTTTTTGAAATTGAGACTGACAGAGAAATGACTTCTCCCTTTCCGACCATAATCCTAATCCCAAACGTTGTCCAGAAGAGAAATTACAAAAAGCACCCGGAAGGACTCGTCTTCGACGTCATGCATACGTTGATTATGTGTTCAAACGCGACTCCCTGTTCAGATTATTCATCACTAGTTTGTCGCATCACTTCAATAACTAATTTGTTAAACCGATAATTTTTGTATTCCAACTTGAGTTTTTCGTTTCCACACTGGCCTCGTCAAAGTGTTGATGTCAATTTTGTTAGTAGACAATGTCATATACACCGATGAAGACATTGTAGAAATGAGCTTCATCGACATCACGCATCCTTCAAAAGAAACCATCTATTACTGTAGCGTCACTGTTGCCAACTTGTACACATGTCCTTGGCAATCCTCAGGCTTCCCTTCACTAAGCCATTGCTGTCCTTCATTGATGAGATCCTATACTTTGTCCGGGACCTTAAGAGGAAGAAAAGCAGTGCCGCCAAAAAGCGAAAGATTTGATAAAGTTCGATGAATGAGGCAGCCCATCATAAGGGGGAATTGCCTTGATCGCAATAGTTGAATGCAATGTGCCTTATTGATTCCAAGTTTCCTACACTGAGTAGGATTAGGAAAGTGTCATTCAATAGGGATCAAGAGTTAGCTTAATCAATACTTACTATTAGGATCTGCTGTTTCCAAGCATTGCTTCTTACATATAACAAAAGAAGACGACATCCTTGTATTTATCCCAACCCTTGAACTTGTTACCAAGTTATGTCACACTCATTACTCACAAGATTACACACATAAAGCAATCCTACTATCGTTAGGGTTGCCTAAAAATCGTTCCATGGATGGAAGTTGAGGAACTAATATGGGAACTTCCCTATCCTAGGTTTGCCAATTTTAAAAGATACCAACAGATGACATAGTTGTTGATTCAATTTCTAGGGTCATCAAACCATTAAATGATCTTGGTGACAAATTAAGTTGATTTTACGCCCATATCATAGGTCAATGGGGTTATAATTTATAGTTTTAGGTCTAGAACTGACGGTATATGTTGCTAATTGACATCTCAAATACCATATCCGAGAGGGGTAAATGTAGTGAGTGTCTTTCAAATTGTCTATGGAGATGTTCCAAATAGGCGAGAGTCTATCGAGACAAAAAGCCCTTCTCAATTTTTAAAAGGGAATAAACGAGGAAACACAGAGAGAGACACAGAGAGAGTTATTGGGCCGCATAATGAAGACCCACGGGCTGGCCCAATTGAAAGACAAAAAGAAACGGAGTAGACAAGATGAACCGTTAGAATTTTAGGGCCACACGGCCCAAAATACAAACGGGTGGGCCTAGAAAAATAATCCTACATCCAAACGCCCAACCAAATTCACATTAAGAGACTCACAATTATCAACACAAATTTCAAGTTCCAACAAGAGTGATGTTCTGCAGAGCAAAGCATGCCGACAGGGTCGATACCTATTCGGCCACACGCACACACATAGCACACAAGCGGAGCAACAAATTAAGAATTGGCAGTTAGAATTAAATTCAACAAATGAAGAAACAGCTGACCCGGAAATAAAAAAACCTAAAAGGAGCTTATTCAGCTGACTGAGGATGGAGTTCAATTAGTCTGCGGACCCGATCCCTGGTTTATCGGCGGCCTGGTAACCACGGATGATTGTACAAACGTGACCGGATTGGCTCCCTGCATACAAAAAAATGATCCTCGTCAAGGCTTATGATAAGTGAGGTCGTGCTCGCAATGAACAAGTTAGGGAACGAACTACATGTATAGCAGGGTTGCCATCAGTCAGGTTTTTGGCTCGACAAATGATGTGCTACCGTTCTGAAAACAACTACTATGCAACAGAGTACCGACCGGTTTTCTCGAATCATCTTTGAGAGAAAAGGGTTGCCCGAGTAAGTTTCTCTGCCATCAAATATGAAGTCGGGTTTTGCTGGGTGGTCGGAGTGGGAAAGCACGTAAAATGACAACTTTCGATTATCGAAACTCGTATGAACGGAGTGGAAATGCACCATGCAATGTTGGGTTGAAGGTCTTATCTTCCTTGGTTATGAGGCATAGGATCAGTTGGTTGACCGCAGTAAAGCACGCGATAACTGCATAATTTTTCGCTTGAGCACTTGCCAGTACGACTACGTAAAAAATTCTGGGAATGTCCCGTCATATTGAAGAAAAGTTAACGAATTAGAACATAAGATCATTATTAACCGGTGGACCATTTACTGATAAAATCATGTCGATTCTGAGCCTGACGTTGCCGACAACATATTTATGATGTAAGATACTGAGAGAGAGAGAGAGAGACCACTGCTCCGGTAGTTGGCGGATCATCGGCTTCTATGGGGTCCGATGGTTTCGATGGTGGATCCAGTTCAGCCACGGCAGAAGATGGAGGATCTGAAGCTTGTGCGGTGGAAGGAGGACAAGAATCTTGTGGCTTCAGCGGAGGAACATCGGGATGATCATGTGCCGTTTCTAGACCTAAGCACCTGAGCATGGCCTTCACAGCTTCTTGAACAAGAACGCACGGATTCAACGAAGGGTGTGCCGATGCTGTTCCTCCACTCTCCTCCATCTCTCTCTCTCTCTCTCTCTCTCTCTCTCTCTCTCTCGCTGATGTTGCAATGTTTCAGTTTCAGTAGTGGAGGTAGGTGAGTTGAATTGAATTGGATTGGGATCTGAGGGAGGTGTCTTTCCTCTGTAATAAATGGGCTGAGGTTCTTCTGATGTAGTAATAAACGCAGGTAGAGCGGTCTTTCCCTATTCCCATCGACACAAAAGAGAGTCCAAACCGTGACAGTAGAGAGAGTTGACCAAGTCACATGGTGTTTCTTCCTTGTGACTGTCATGCCCTCCTCCACTCTTCACGATCAAGTCTTTAATTTTTTTTATTTATCGGTTTTACTCTACTCCTACTCTAACTCTAACTTTCAGACTTTTACCTTACCTCTTTGCATGGTCTAAGAGTCAAAACTTACACTTGAAACTAAATCATCCACATTCCAATCATTTTGAAAATGTAAGGATTCGAACCCCCCACCTCTACTTTCTTATGTGGGAAGAGATGATCATTGAGGCAAATCGCAACAATTAAGTCTATAATTTGATTACATTCAAATTAGCCATTTTCTTTGCCCTTCCATTGCAAGTGTCCATCCCCGATACTTGTTGTACAAATGAACTTCCCAATTTTGCTAGTATAGTCCTAAACCTCTGCGTAAAGTTCCAATCTAGTTCTCTTGGCCAATTGCAACAGGAAATCGCCGGTGCAGCAATTCACGTCGGACATCGCTTTGGATAAAGTTGTTTGTGTCAACATGTCACGTAGACAACTAGCAATAACTAGACGCTATCTTAGAAAATCTACGGTCAAAATTGGCTAGAATGACTAGATTGAAATTTTGCATAAAAGTTAGACTACATCTAGAAAAATTGAAAAATTTAGGACTTAGTTACCATCCATCTAATAAGTTTATAACCAATTTGGTAACCATCCCTGTATATATTATGTAAGAAATCATTTAAAATAAGTTTGCAATCTCCCAAACATTATTTTTCTTGTAATATACATAATCTATGCATTGAAAATCGAAGTACTCCTTGTTTAAGATATTTGAATATATCATAGCTATTTGTTAACAAAAATTTTATAGATATAATATAAATATATATACGAAGAAAAAATAAAAAAACTCTCAACTATGCCCATTGTGACATATTACCCTAAACATTTTCTTATGACATTAAAAACCCCAAATTATGCCTATTATGATATATTTACTCTAAATATTTTCTTGTGACACTGAAAACCCAAGATTTATACTTATGTAACGCATCTACTCTCTTTCAAGGTTCTATCAGTTGATTTTCTAGCCAAAACAATATCGTTTTTATTCATGTAAGTCACGTGGGCGTGATGTCAATACCGTTTGCCTTCCATCATCTATGTAAATAGATTTTTAATCGTGCTTATTGACGGAAAATAAATGTGTCATATTTGTATGAATTTAAGATTTTATATAATGCAAATATGTCACGATGAGTATAATTTGAGGGTTTTTTTTCTGACACTTTTTCCTATTTTTTGAATGCCCAAACCATGTAATGTTGGTCACGGGGGTTCAAGTGTCATTGCGCTCGCCATCGTTTCGGTGGATCTGTTTAGGAACCGTTGACGACTACTGGCTTCGACGTGGTCGGACTATTAGTCATATGACATCCTCGACCTTGTCTGCTTGTCCTTATGAAACCTAATGCCTTTTTATATCATTGAGAACTGAGATCTGTCGGATAAGTTCTCGTCTTTCGTAGATCTAACTAAACTCCAATTAAAAAACTCCGGTTGATTGGAGATTCGTCCTCAGCTCATTGCTCCCTAAACTCCTAATCGCCTTTCCTACCAACCCCCTCTCCTTTCCAGCGATGCGACACCGACCTAACGAGCTCATTTTTATCGTTAAGCAAAACGTAGATGAGGCAAAAGCCAGTCTAGTCTCGATATACCGTTGGTACGATTGGGCGAGATGACTAGGGAGTGTTTTGAAACTGTTGGGGGTCTGGGATTTTTTTTCCTTGCACGCTTTAGAATGTTTAAGGAAATGGAATCCCTATCATATTAGGTAGTCAAGAGATCGACGATTGTAATCTGAGGTTCCTCCTCGGCTACATCATCGATCACTTGAGAAAAATGGTAAAAACACTCTCTTCCTAACCCTTCTCTAGGAGCTTAGTGCAATAATCACCATTAGTAGGCGTTTCGATGTTGTTGATTAAGCAGGAAACGTTGGATAACACAGTCAACTGAGGAGAAAAATTACCGACACGACAGTCTCCTTGATAAAATCGACGCCTAATCTGCCACCAACTGGATAAAATTCACGACAATCTTCTTCGGAGCTATCGATAAACATGGGTCTCGAGTGTAACTTTAAAGATAGATTCTGGAGATAAAAACATTTCATACGACTATTCAAATACGTGATAATTCGAAACTAGATCTAACATTAAATGGATGGTGTTCAAAGATGCTTAAGAAGAACGCACTGAAGAAGAACGAGGAGATAAACTCTAAAAGGAATCTTCATCCAAGCGTCCGACATATATTAACTTCTCAAGGAAGAAACGCATGCAGAAACATTCGTGTGAGCATAAACCTGCTCGGCTTCGCGATCAAGTCGTCAAAATAGCATTTTCACCTAGAATCGATGGAGTGGGTAAAAGTAAGTACTCGAGATAGATTCGTACACTTTAGAAGTTCGATGTTAAATAGTGATGGAAAATGTTAATGTATTTAATTGACCAACGTGCCAAGAATTTTAACAGCTAGAAAGACATGCTCTAATAGCTTGATCTTTCCTATCTTCTAGAAATTTTGTGTTTTTTCGTGAGATTCCCTCTAAAAATGTTATGCAGACTCAAAAGAAATATCAGTTCACTTTCTTGTAACGAAAAAGGCTATCAATAGGGAAAATTACCAAAACTATATTAAACCTATTGTATGGCGGCCAATTCAGTCATAAATATTTTAATTGGCCAAATTTAATCTTAAGCATCTTGACGATTTGCCAATATAATCCTTCCGACTAATGTCGACCAAAAATCCCTGACGTTAGACACTAGTTATGGCACAACTAGTGCTGACATAGATAATATTTGCAATTTTCGGTTTCCAAATATGAAACTTGACTATGAAATGATTAAATCTGACAAATATTCACTTATATATTATTTCCAAAAAATTAAACAAAATTGAAAGAGCAGGAACACAAATTCGTACATAGTTCTATCATCCTCAAGATGAAGTGGATGAAGCTCAGAGAAGGGTTTAAACATAGAAAATCTAAAAAGATGACGATAACAACAAGCCAAGTAGAAGGCCGGAAAAGGTCAAGGTTGAAGCAGAAACCTAGATAGCAAAATACGTTATCATCTCGGTTAGGTTGATCGTGAATCAAGGAGAGGACCGGATGGACTTCGCCTTCAGTCCACAGATAGAAAAGAGAACCTCTCTTTTTCCAATCCTGGACCGGCCATGCGTTTCATTCCAACCATGAACTTCGAAGAAGTCCAAGGGCTATATGAGGTTCAAACCGAGAGATTTAGTCATCACCGACTCGGACGCTTGCAGCAATTTGACGAAGTAACAGGTAAATAGTCAACCTCTTAGCTGCTCCGAATAGATGCTTGTCCTCATAACCGGTTGACACCGAAAAATGCCTAAGTCTTTGACCGTCGACTCGGGCTGGAAGAGACCATGCAAGGTGCGATGGAGGAGGATTAGCTGAGTGTCGTAAGCTCTTAGTCGCCAAATTCCATAAGTGGACAAACATAACGGTTTTACCTGATAGAGGGTACAAGTGAAAACAGCCAAGTCTGGGCGTTGCATGTCGACAAATGAAGGTCGACTGAAGTGACAGAAGGCCATGGTTGACGTAACCATCAACATAGTAAGGATGAACTAACCGTCCAAGCGTTGGAGTCGATAATCTTGAGTGCAACTCTCCCAGAGACATTCGTGAAAGGCAAAATTCAACACAATCTCCAAGTAAAGGAGCCGAGAAGTCCGCGAGCGACTGATAGCAGCCGTTGTGGAGAAGAGAACGAGGTGCAACCGTTGAATTAGTGGAGATGGCATAATCGTCGAGTAGTGGAGTAACTTTATCGTTGAGTAACTGTTTCTAAGTAGGATTCATTGAATTATGGTAGACATGTAGAATTTTTTTTATTTCTCTATAACTATTGTTAATTGTCGATCGTAGGTATAAATACCTGAATTGTTCCTTTTAAAAAGAGATGCCAATCAATCAAAGAACACCAATTTGTTCGATTTTATCTTCCTATTCATCTTTACATTTTTTAGTACCTTTACATAGCTCGACATGATCGTCTTCATTCTAAGTACTCTTAATATTCTCGTCGTTTGCATTTCCTGTCCAATGATCAACAAAAGAACCCTTTGCATCTTCTTCTTCTTCTTCTTCTTTTTGTAAAAATAAGGTACAAAACTAAGAAAAATTAACGTGTGAAGTCTACAATTCCAACTTTATCATGAAGCAAAACATTAGATAATTTTCTAGGTGGCTGTAAGTAGAACATAGTATCCAAATGCTTTGCTATGCCAACATTAGCAAGCATATTCGCAGGCTGATTGCCTTCCGGAAAAATGTGATGGTTTTTGAACTCAAAATGAGAGCTCGATAGCCTTTTGATATCCTTAAATAGTGTCGGTCAAGTGTTATCTGCTACTCTTTCTTGATTAACAAGTTCGATAATAACTTTGGAGTCCATCTCAATAATAAGTTTATGGAAACCCTATTGCTTTGCGATGGTATGTCACAACCATAGCTCTCATAATTTTGCTTGTACAAATGAACATATTCAAGAAATGAGGTAAAACCACCAAGTTAGTCTCCCCCTTCTTTTTGGAATAATCCTCCAGCTCCTGCAAGTCCAAGATTACCTTTAGACACTCCATTTGTATTCAGTTTAGTCTATCCTAACAATTGAGGATCCCAAGCAACCATAATAGGAGAAGCACGTGATCCACTTTTAGACAAGTTGATCATGGGCAAAGATATGACTTCCTTCATGTGTGATTGGATTACTTGTACAAGGTTGGAATGAAAAACAAAACTTTCTTGGAAAAGTGACTTGTTTTGCAATTGCCAAAAAAATATATATATACTCACACCAAGAGTAGTACTCTAATCATAGTGGGAGTTAAATCTCCCATTGTCAGCCAAGTTTCGCCATAGCCAAAATAACCCTTCACATCTTTGTCAATGTGCTCATAAATCCATACTTCGGAAGGTATAATGGTCAACACTTCTCAGCGAAGCATGACCTCATCTACATGCGCTTGATTCATTGACTTGGGGAATTTCCGATTTAAAAACTAGACGTTATTCATTCAAATTTCACCAACAGTATGCAAATTATTTTAGGTTAGATTCATCTCTACAAACCGAAAATCGAAACTTAATCGATTCATAAAATTAAAAGGTCTTTTGTAAGCTTCCAGAGAGTTGGGTTCCTATGCCTACATCCCGGACAATTGTCGCTATTGCTATCCCTCTTAAAAAAGACTTGAACGCACGTGCATTGGAGCATAATATACATCCCCCATGTATATTGAAGCAGTAAAAAGAAAAAAGAAAGGGGGCGACTGTGCATTTATCGCCAAAAAAAGGCAGAGGGAAGAAGAGCTTGCAGTTCATTTAAGTCGGAGACTGATGTTCACGTTTGTGGCATTGGCTGCTGTTTTGTCTCCTTCAATGGCTACATGACAGATCATGTCTTGGGTCTCCTCCCTTTTTAACTTTATCCACGTGAACCTCCTCAGTCCATCGCAATTCGAAAACTTGTATTCTTTCAAAATGATTACTTATATCGCTTTAACCGATGAAAATTCATTCATTATTTATAATAATTTATATCTAAAATATTTTTATTGATGATTAGAATGTCTCCTACTCATTCATCTTTACAGTCAATAAGAGCAATCATTTTTAGAAGAATATTTTTCAAATCGTTTATTTTGCGCAAAACGGACATTTCTAACATCAACTTAGGACAACATTCTGCTATACTAACAAAAATATTAGAAACTCTCATCCTGCGTGTGTTGAAGAAAGCGGCTATCGCATCGTTGGCATCTCATAATCATCTTATAGTTCATGTCACCTTAATGAGAGACACGTGGCATCGCCATTGCATAAGATGCTTTTTGTCAGCTTTTTCAATCCATAGAGAATCTATTCTCTTAATGGAAATCTAAAAGTGGTATTGAGATTCAATATCTCAAAATATTATCGTTGTGCCATCATTTTGCAAAATTAACTCCATTCGTGAAATAACATTTTAACCATGCTTTTGAAAATTGGGATTTCACCGGCATAATAGATATAATAGTGAGAATCCTATCTAGGTTCTCAAACTGCACTACAATTGACACGTCCTTTAATCACTTCTAGCGATTCAAGTAGCATAAATTTGTACATAATTTTTTTTCCCAATTAAAGGAAAAATTAAGAAGAAAATTTCAGAATTATTAGAGTAAATCGAATCGACTGATGTGAGGATGCCATTCTCCTAATAAAGCCATTCACATGCATTCGACTTCTAAGACACAAACTATGTACTTATCGGCCAGAAGCAAACACGACCGGGCAACATAAGACATCGTCCCGACCCGATCTTCTTTAAACCGTCTGCATCTCCCGTGAATGCACATACTAAGTATAAACGATACAAGAGGAATTGCAATTACTCATCTGAACTCTCGATATTAAATTGGTAAAGCCAAATCTTCGGGCCGACTCACGGACCCAATCGAGATCCTTCAAAAGATGGCCGTGGATCATGTGAGTTTCACCAGGTGTACGTGTACCTCTCCTTCCTCATTTATAGCCCCCTCTCCCTCGCCCGCCTTATATAATAACGTTACCACCTCGTCCTTTAACCCCCCAATCCAGATGCAACAACCCCTCTTTCCTCAATTTCGTCGATCTTCGTACTGCGGCTGTCGGTAGCTACGAACTAGAACGAGAGCCGGATCGAAATGACGAAGATCTTTCCATTCGGAGCCCACTTTGCTTTCACCTTTCTCCTCCTACTGTCGACAGCGATGTTGGGTTGCGATGGGCTTCGCATGAATCCTCATCCTTGTAAGTGCATTTATCATACTCTCCTATAGCTCCAGTTTATACCTTTGTGACTTACATGGTTTGGATGACTTCATTCATCCAATGCGTTTCGTTTTCTGACCATTTATAAAGCGGTCTCACCCTTTCCTTCTCAATTCGATTCGTTGCAGCAGGCTCCCGGGAACAGGCGGACATCAACGGACACCGCGTCGACCATCTCGCGAAGGTGCATTATACTTTGGAATTTCATTACATACATGATGTTAGGCACGGAATCTTATAGAGGCCGCCATCGTTCGACGTTTGTGGGTGCAGGAGAAGACGAAGGAAGAAGTTGGGGCGCAGCTGTTCCCGACGGGGTCGAGCTTGCCGGACTGCTCGCACGCGTGCGGGGCGTGCGTGCCGTGCAAGAGGGTGATAGTGAGCTACAAGTGCTCGGTCGAGTCGTGCCCGGTGGTCTACCGGTGCATGTGCAAGGGCAAGTATTACCACGTCCCTTCCCATTGATCAAGGCCCAGCGGGGGCATCAAGATAATCAAAGTTCCGGGTCTCTCTCTCTTTTTCTTTTTTTTTTAATTGGGTCGGATAGTCCGGGGTCCATTTGATTCGCTAAGAATTACTTTCGCAATCAACTGTCGAAAACGTCTGCACTTGTAAATAACTTCGAGCGAGCTTTTTCCTCATCATTTTCCTCGATGAGAAAACCCCATTTTAGGACAAGGCATTGGTCGTTTCATGGTAGGTTTTGGTTTTGATGTTGCCACTTTCTTTTATTTCCTTCTAAGATTTTTGCTGCCCTCTTGTTGTACTAGTAGATTATAGTGGTAATTGATTATTATTATTATTATTATTATTATTATTATTTTGTAACCCCTAAAAAAATATGGAATGCTTTTGTCGCATGACTTCATGATGGGCCTCCATCCTACGCTGCGATGGGCCTTTTCGCTTTGTGGTTTGGTTTTAGCACGCACGCACTCTGCCGTTCTTTGCGTGTTCTTTTCTCTCGCCCGCTTTCTGAGGAGAGAAGGGACGGCACGTGATTGCAGAAATTTCAAGAGTCATTGCTTTGATTCGATGGTAATGTTCTCCATCGGGTTGAATTCTAAGTAAGAAAAAAGTTCGTTAAAAACGCGTCTATAGCCGGGGATATTCGCTCGACATGACTGACAACGAAGGCAAATTGTAGCAAAAGAAAGAAAGAGGACACGAAAGGTGCTGCGACGTATAATAGTTACCATCGTACAATTGCCCTTGTGCATGTATTATTTGCACTATCATGTGGACACGTAAACCTTTTTTCTCGATTGAGCCTTGGATTTTAGTTCCATCAGTGATGAATGATAATCCATAAAGTTATTAATATTCTATCTGATGACGATTCATAAATCATCGCATCTTCGACATATGTCGAAATCAGTCAGGTCTGTCCAGATCAAGGTACCGAAGCGAAACCAACGTCTATCCAAAATCAAACCGCTTTCGTTGAACTTACAAGTTTTTTTCGAGACCGACCACGCTTTTATGAATCGTTGAACTTCATCGAGATTATTTTTTTTTCAAATTGGAAAAGCACAACCCAATTTGAGTTGATGTCTTTATCTCTCTCCCTCTCTCGAGAAAGAACCAAGACTTTTCAAAAATAGCAAAACCCGACGAAAACACGGGTACCCAAGAATCCAGATTGAAAGCGATACCTGTCGAGCAATTTTAATTTTATTTGAATTTCGTTTTGAATCATCCCTCCCTCAATCAAGAGGTCAATCATTGCTTTCCGTTCGATTCACGGGACCCCCCCGGCCCGGTTATTTTTCCCTCGGAGGACCTTCCTTCCCCCCCAGCCAACCGTGGCTCGCCACGTCGACAGGCGGAGCGTGCTTCATACGGTTCACGCCATGACGCGACGGCATCCTCTGCCGTCCGATCTCCCACGTGGCGCGCAAGCAGCCGCGATTGGCCTTGCGCCGGTTCGTACATCGTTGAGTGTCGGATCAGAGATCTCCACCAACTCCTCCTCCATAATGGGCTTAAGCAGAGCCAGGATTCGACCACGTGTCGAGCGGCCATGGCTCTGGACACGCGTCGGTATCGTGGACTAAGGGAACTGTGCGGTTGATCCGGGTGCCGTCCGATTATTTGCTGGCGCAGGATGAACGGGAGGGGGCGAGGGGAGGAGGAGGGGAGATGGCAGGGCCGCCAATTGGAGAGAGGATAAATTTCTAAGGAGGCCGTCAAAATCAAGGAGGGGGGAAAAAATAATAATAATAAAATAGAGAGAGAGAGAGAGAGAGAGTCAGAGAGAAAATTATGAAAGCATGCGTGATTCTTTTATCAGAAAATCATTCCTCCAAGTGGGTAATAAAAAAAAATATGTGAAGATCTTTTTATGAAATTTTTTTTTAAATCTTTGTCATAAATGGTTAATCTAAATGTGTCTTGATTAAATTTTAAATTGGAACTTTAAGCTCAATCAAAATCTCGCGATTCACACACTTTGACTTAAGGGTGTGCAAAAGAACTGGAAACCGCCTGAAACTGGACCAGATTGCCTAAGAACTGGTTCGGTTCTCAGTTCCAATTTATCGGAACCAGAGGATACTAAAATGGTTCTCATTTCTAAGTGTGGAACCATACACCTGAACTGAACCAGTAATATATATAATATATTTTAATTTTCAATTTAAAAAATCATAAATCATAAATCCTTAAGCTACTGACTAGTTTCTATATTGGATAATTGTTTGCATTTGCCTATTCATAACAATTTTGGTGAATGTACTTTTTTGTTTACACACTTCCTAACATACTAATATTGTTGGTTCCTTGGCTCTAACTGGGCGTGTCTTTAATGAGGTGATTCCATCATGTAATTCTTTGTTATATATTGCAGTGTTGACATGTGAAGTTTAATGGGACAGATTCCATTGACCCACCCGAGAACTGGACCGGGTCGGTGGTCCGGTTCTCGGATGAATCCATGGAATCAACGGACGGTTTCTGGTTTTAAAGCGGACTGCCCACCCAAACCTTGCCCACGCCTATTTTGACTTCTTCTATTTGAGATATATGATATTTTCATTGTATAAACGCCAACACGTGGATTTTTTTTTTCAATACACTTCTTTGAACTTAGATGATCATATAATGGGAAAATAAAATTTCAGTAATCCCAAAAAAGTGGCCCATCAACATAACAAAGAATGAATTTGATGATTATTTTTATATATATCAAGCCAAACCGATCAATTGACTCACTTTTTATTCCTTTCAAAAATTTAAGAAAACTAAGAATTAATTTTTATAGCATGACCCTTGCCATGCATGCCGTACAAAATTCAATAAGACAAAAAAGCCGTCTACGGAGGTCATGTGGAGATTTGGACGATGCTCCTGAAACGAGGAAAATAGATACAGCTGCAATTTCTAATTAATTATAAAGCCGCCCCTCTACTTTGACGTATCTGCGGGTATAGTAAAGTCTTTAACTTCGTTTTGCTCGAAAAAAACTCAATGGGAACAAAATAATTCTCAATTTGACCCCACTGGCCAAGAGGAAATCGGCATCGAATTTCAGTTTTGGTTCCAACTTCTCTCAATTTCCACCGCCATGTCTGCCCGCGAAGGTTCTTGTCCGGTCGGAAAGCTTGAGTTGGGTTGAATTATTCTCTATGTTTTACTTTTCTTCTTGGTGATATTCTAGGCACACAAACAACGTGTCATCCACGCCAACCTTAAAAGACTTCCAAACCCACATTTTCTCGAACGTGGGTCCTTCTAGGTCGATCCAATTTGAGGAATATCTCGATTGATTTTTTCCAAGGTCATCGCGCATCGCGGCCGCTCGCTTATACAGTGGATAATGCCTTTTATGGAGGTAAAGCGATCAAGATAGTCCAAACTCTCTTTTTCCCTGTAGCTTGACATGACAGATTACACCGTGTCAGCGCTAAATATGCCACCGATCAAAGACCTATCCAAGAGCTGTTGGGGTGGGAGGCATCGTTTAGGTACTTTTGTTAGGTAAATTTGTTATGCCGGCGCATCGTTCACTAAATTCAATAAACCATATGATCATGCTAGGGTCTAACAATATAATTTATTTTGGTGAATCGGATGCACGTGAATCCGATTCCTTTGATACTAGAGTGCGCCTGGTTCAATTTTGGTGAAACATTTTTAAAAAAATACAAAGACCGTTGAGTTAAAGGAGCTTTTCGAAATACAAGTATCATTTGTTAAAATGTATTTTAAAAACACATTGGAAAGTAACTTTGACAAAAATATTGTTTGGTAAAAATACATTGTAAATGACTTTTGCTAATTTCTTTCATTAAAAATCTAAAACTATTTGGTAACAAAACTACTCGACAATGGCTAGCCTGTGGCTTGCCTAGCCACTTGTCAGTTGCTAGCCAATGGCTAAGGCGACCAAGGTTAAGTTAGGGTTTTTGTGGATATTTATGAAATTATAAAAGTTGAGTGAGGGACAAAGTTAGAAGAAAAAAATTATATTTGCATTCCCAAAATATATCATTCCAAAGTACCTCCAAACCTATCTTGGACTAAATGCCTTAAGATTGTATCTATCAAAAGCACCCAAAAAATTTACCAAATGGCATTTGCATTTGCATTTGCCCAAGGACCTTTGCTAAAACACACATGTCATAATTCAACGCTCGAAGGGAGTGGCAAGGTTAGGAAGGTGGATAAATTCTCTCCAACCACATATTTCTAAGTTCCTTACAACTCCCTCCAACAATTCAAATGAAAAATTGTACTTCGAATGATATTTGAAATTTAGTCTTTACCGTATGAAATGTCTATTTTAAACATAACTAATGCGGGAGCATCAAGCTTTATTGATCGATTCAAGATGAAGATGTCGATCATGCAAGAGAGTTGTTGATTAGGTGGACAAGTTGGTTACTTCAAGGTCATCGATGTCAAATTTACAAGCTTGTTATCTATTATGAGACTACCAATCAACTATCTAACAATTAAAGGTTGTTTTGGACAATTTCCTTTGCTGTTCGACAATCTTTCAAGGTGTCGATTGCACTGCCTAAGGAGACAAACGAATTTAGAGTCCGTTTTAATTGCTTTGCGTCTAGTCAAGTGTCATTAGTGAGTCTTGAGTGTGTTGTAGTTTTCAAAGAGTCAAAGTTCAAGTCTTTAGATATTTTAATGTATTTTCTAGTTCTTAGGTCTTTATCTATCATGTTTTCTAGTTTGCATGTCATTAATGTTGGGTAGTTTCTATGTCTTCAATGGTTAATCTATTTCCTAGGTGATATTCCCTTTATAAAATGAGGCGAATTCTCAAATTAAGATATGTGAACTTTAAGTATAGAATTACTGATTTTTTTCTCTATGCGAGCAAATATTTTCAGAGAGTGGATTACTCCCGATTTCTATATTATTAGAATGTGGATTTTTCCTTGATGGTGAATCAAAGAAGCACTGTATCATCGGTTGGTGATTTTCGTATAGGCCCTAGTGGTGAGCTTTTTTAATCTTGAAGCCCTATGTCATTGGCTAGTGATTTTTGTAAGTCTTGGTGGCAAGCTTCGTCAATCCCAATCTTGATCATTGGTCGGCGGTGCGTCCTATACGCTTTGGTTCTGATCATATTCTATCTCTTATTTTACATTTACCCATCAACATCCATCCCCATATACTCACCCGTCATCGATAATCACTCAAAACGAGTCTCATTCATCCCACAACCGCATCATTTACTGTGTGAGGGCCACATTTGTTAGGCATGCTAATGCTATTACCAAATTAATTTCTTATGCGGTTCTAGCGAATCCTTAAAAAGAAAAATTAAACCTTGTACAGTACAAATGAAGACTAGCATTGAGAAATATATATATATATATATATATATATATTTGTATATATATAATATTATATATTTAAAAAAAGTGGTTGTGTCATTGATCGCCACCTTCCGGTCCATTCT
The DNA here is from genome assembly GCA_014182845.1 of Corymbia calophylla. Classification (NCBI taxonomy): domain Eukaryota; kingdom Viridiplantae; phylum Streptophyta; class Magnoliopsida; order Myrtales; family Myrtaceae; genus Corymbia; species Corymbia calophylla. The sequence continues at coordinate 21,771,124 of CM024698.1, read as the reverse complement.
TATACCGAGGGAATATTCTCTTTCTTGCTTTCGAAGCACTACACCCCTAGGTTTTTCCATTAGGAAAAACCCAATGGGATGTCACATTGCTGCGAATCGATTCTCCATCTTGTCTCCTTCATTTCCCTAATGATCACTCCGTAGACTACCAGAAGCCACATAGAAACTCAGAGCACTCAGCCTCTTTTGTAAGCGATGACCCATGCTGTGAAAAGAGAAAACGACTCCTCTGCATTTCCAACGTTATGTCTGGTCTAATCTTAGATCACTGTTGGTGGTCCAGAGGGAAATTGCCCGGCAAGTCGTAAGGCTATTGTACCAGCTTTTATTCGATCGTAAACTTTTAAATATTATCAATTTAATTTTAAATATTTACATGAAATTTCAATGTAATTCTTTCGATCAATTTTCGCTAAAAAGCACTAACGTGGCGGTGTGGCGTGTAGAATATCCAGTGACGATTGAATCACTACATCAACGATTTCCCGTGAAAATTGACCGAAAGGACTAAATTGGAATTTCGCAAAAAGGTTTAGGACTAAATTTGTATAATTGAAAAATTTTAAATTAAATTGACATTTATACAATACGTCTATGACTAATTGGGTAATTTTTTCCTAGGTCTTGAGGTTTTTTCTGCTTAAATCCATTGATACTTGATTTTAGTTTGGTCAGGTGTGGACTCGGAGTAAGATTGTGACTGCCTTGATAATCTTTTGATTGATAATGGCTCTTAACTCGTTTTCCCTCCATCACTCGCTTTTGATTTTTTAGAACGAAACAGGAGATTCATTACTAATCTTTCTTAAAGTTAGAGATGCGAAGAAATTTGAAATTTTCAGTGGGGCCAAGGTCTATGGACAAACATGGAGAACTTCAAAAAATGCCGGGATCCAAGCATAATTTCTGAAAGTTGGGGGGCCGGGGCCCCTCCAACCCCCGCTCGATCTGTCCATAAATGTCATGAATTGCTTTCAATCGACCATAATTAAAGTCGATGAGAACATTTTCCTAATCATTTGTGGGATTTTGTATCCTTTTCAGTTATCATTTCCCGATTGCAATTTGCATGCTCTTCCCACCACAAATTCCAATTTTATCGCCCCTACTTTTACTTTTCCGGTGATATTTGCAACATCCACATGATTCATGCGTGTCGGGTGACGTGATTTAGTATTTATACTTTTGATAACACCCGATTGAGGTCGCCTATCACTCGTGACATGCCCGGCTTATTGTTACCAAGGCCATGGCCCCCTCAAATGGTTTAGGCACATGAATTTCCACATATACGGTGTTAGAATTCAGTGCACAAACACAACGAAATAGAAATTAAAAGTGAGAAAGATAAATCAATAATTAATGTTTATCCTGATTCACCTTTAAACAAAACTCCATCCAGTAGAACATTCCTCTATAATTAGTGGGATCCCCATGTCTTCCTATCGATAGAAAAAGTGTTAGAAAAGTCATAAATCTATAACATTGGTGTTAATTTAGTCTTTAACATTTTATTATGCCAATTTAGTTCTAAATCTCTTGACTTGGCTCTAATTTAGTTCTTATAGCTAATTTTAGCCGAATATTGTTGACGTGAATACTTATCGACTTATGTGGTACAACCGATATTGAGTTAACAACTTTTAAAGATTTTTTCAATTTTTTTTTATATTTATTCATTTTTTTCCCTTTCTATCTTCCTTCAATTAGTCGCCGGACCTCATCGACTAGCCAAAGGTGAGGCTGACGGTGGTCGAGCCTTACCTTGAATATCTTAATTAGATCCTGATGATTACACCTATTTCAAACGCCGTGGTACTTGAATAACATCTGTGGTTTTGGCACACATGCAACGACTCGCTTGCGTAGGATCTACGCTAAACGGAGGCTAACTGGTTTAGTCAAAGCATCCTCATCCAAAGCAGAGACTTTACCCATGTGTGGTCCTAATCAAGCCTTAACCTCGGCCGGCAACAAGAAGCAAATCTCGAAAGACTATCCATTGAATTCTATACTCAGAAAATCTCGAGAAGGGAAAGCGCTTTTCGAGCCGATCCCGCCTCAAAAAAAATTAGGCACACGGTACGATTCTCGCCCATTACTTTATATCTAATCCATGTCATGTATTCCCTCCTTCCGCATCCAATGACCGGGGAAGCACTCATTAATTATTAATAATCACCCCAATTTAGTAAGCTCCCCGATCCCATTGGCGTATAAATTATTGGGGCGTATTATCATCGTCACATATGAGTTTTTAATTCGGGGGGACCGATTCCTTCTCGATACGCACTCGCATGCATCCATGTTCCCTGTCTCGGTAGAGAACATGTCGGTCCTTTTCGTTTAAAAAGCCCTCGATTGACCTCTTCCTCAGGAAAGGTTCTTGTGCTCGGTCGAGGTGAGAATCGATCCAAGTGCTGACGGCGGCCTTCTGTGCGTAAGTTCAAGGTCGATGTGGGATCGAACGAAGAGCAGTTGAAATGAAATTTTGAATTAGCTAGAGTGATGTGACCCCTAATAAAACCCTAATCGTCGACTTCGTGAAACCAAAGAGAAAGTAAATAAATTTTTTTAAAAAATGAAATGTACGGATGAGTTGCTTTTGCATTCATATCTAGAAACTTCTGCACAACTGTAAAGAGAAATTCGCAAACTTTAATCGCCACGTCAGCGGCTTTACATCCATTTTTTTTAAAAATTAATCCGTAGTTATTCCGTAATTAATGCATGATATCGTGAGGACATTTCAATGCCGAGAGATGCAATGTCTTTTTGCAGCAATGAATCTCCCCTGGTTTCGTTTTTCCTCTCTTGGCGAAAATAAAAGATATCTTCGTCCGAATGAGATCTCCAATAATTCACTCGTTCAATTTTAGCTTGACGATAGTTGGCAAAGCTGGCTTCAATTAAGTGACTCAATACGTGAATTCGTGGGTTTTTTTGACATTGGTAGATGCATCTTTTGCATTTTCACAATTAATGTTGAATTGTATTCAATTCACGGTGATTGTAGATAAATGTCATTTGAGCGGAGTTATGGTTTTGGCCTCTTTTTCGTTTTTTATAGAAATGGAAACTTTAATATGATTTCATAACTAATTAAAATGGTCACTTGAACTAGATATTACAATTTTTTTACTAGAAAAAGCAGAGAAAAAGTAAAATTAACACTCAATTGGCCCCTAATTATCCCAATTTTGTACTAGAGGTCCGTGGATAGATCCTCTAGTCAACGATTGAAAGTTTCTAAAACTCTAGACAACAAGAAATTCAACGATTTTTTTTTTCGGTCCAAAAGTACAACGAGTTTTAAATAGTGGATATTGAATAATCTAGAACACCCCAAGAGTAAAAGTCCAAAAAAGAATAAAGAAAAAAAATCATTTATATTTGCAAATTTCCCCCTTCTTTTTCTCCAGATGAGGGCGCTATCGGTTCTAGTCAAAAGACATGCTGCGGATGTTGTCGGGCTTTAGTGGAAATAATCGAAGTTCGCCGAGAAAAGGTAGGGACGTAGTGGCGGCGACAAAAGGAGGGACGTAAATGAAACAATCAGCGTTTTTCATGGGGCCGAACCGTAAAATCCAAGTAATTCGGCACCCCCTCGCGCCTAGAATACGCGGACAGGATCTACTGAAATCTAGCGACGTGGTAATGTACGCTCCGCACCCGTATTCATTTGACCGCAAGAGAGTAAAATAAAATAAAATAAAATAAAATAAAATAGAATAGAATAGAATAGAGCAGAATAAGCAAAATTAAAATGCGAAAAAATAATTAAAAAAATTAAAATGAAAATCTCTTACGGCGAGAAGAGAACGAGGCAAATGCCAGTGGTCGCTCGCTTTCAAATACCTTCATTCTCATTTCTTGTTCTCTTCATCGTTTCTCCATCTCGACTGTTTCTCTCTCTAGTTCTTCATTCTCTCTCTCTAGATTCTCTCTCTAGACTCTCTCTCTCGTCGGAATCTAAATCCGATTTCCAGTGGTTGATCTTCGCTCCGCGCGCGGCAGAGCTTCCGTTTTTCTGCAGAGACGAAGGGCGGCGTGCCGTGGGGGATTCTCTACTGAGAAAGAGAGAGAGATCTTTCGTCGCACTCCACCATGCTCGGCGCGGATTCGGAGGAGGGGTCGCGACCAAATCTCCGTTCCGTCACTCGCTTCGGCAGTACGACATTCCTTACCTTACCTCACCTTCCATTTTCTTGTTTTTCTTTTCTTTTCTCGTTTCTGGATTCTCCATTTCTTGCGAACTCGGTTAGCTTTACTGCTTCCAAGGTTGTTCTTCTGGTTTGATCTTGGGTTTTCTTTTTCATTTTATTTTATGTGGAAATCGGGTATCTCGGCTTACTGAATAGTGGGTGTAGCGGAATTCGTGGGTTGATTCAAGATATCGGTTGATTTGGTTGATCAGCTGATCGCAAAAAGCCGTAGGAGGCCATGGTTTTTCCTGGTTCGTTGGGGGGATTTTTTTTTATCTTTTTTGGATTGTGAATAGAATATTTTGTTCTAGTTTAATCCGTTTCTTTGACTTGGCTGATGAGTTTTCTCGAAGAGGTGAATGATCAGTTCTTTTGTTGTTTGTTCCTCGATTCTTTGATATTTGCGGTGCCAAAACATCGTCTACGAATTAGTTTCGGCAATTTCTTTCTTTCTTTCTTTTTTTTTTGGTGGAAGAATTGAATGTTTTGCGAGCGGTTTGTGCCGGATCAGGCTTGATCCTGATTGCAAATTTGATCTGTTTGGATTAAAGTTTGGCTTAAATTTCTGTGGGTTGGATCCGAGTATTTACCTGATCAGGATATCGGCTTCCAGTTTTAGGCGTTAATCAAAACATATGTAGCGGGAGAGGAACTCTTGTTTTTGGAGGACTTGTTAAGTTCAGCGTACTTTTGTTGCACTATACGCCTCTTTTTTTTCGGTCGGTACTATACGCCTATTTGAGTAGTGCACTTATTGGCTTATTGTTGCGAATTTTGTCATGTCGAATTCCATATGCAACAGCTTCAGGATGTATGGCTTTTCATCCTCCCTAGTAGATCTTTTAGTAGGATTTCGTGGGATGTGCTCATACAAAACAAGTGCATTCTTTTTTTTTCTTCAGAATAACTTATTAGTTTACAGACCTGATGTGGTTTTCTTTCTTCCAGTTGTGCTGATTTTTCTTCTATCTTTCTTCTTTCCTTTGCCACTGGAATTTATGCATGATCCCATACTAGATGCCCTAGACTGATTCATCGCGTGAATTTGCCATCTTTTGTTTGGTAATGGCTGTTATTTTCTTGACTTGTATACTCGTTAGGAGTTGCTTATACCTTTTTTAGATACTTAACTTTGTACTTCTGATACTTGGAATTTAATATCAAACACCTTAAATGTTATAAACTATGAACTTGACATTTAAAAACATGTTGAATTCTGATATTTCAATAACTTCGACTAATTTTTATTTGGGACGACTTTAAGTAACTTTAATAAGCAATTCCAAACGGACAAGAAGACTTGGTTTAGTAGGTAGGACCCACTTTTGTCCTAACTCCATCTCCACTTGAGATTCGTAATATCCCTCTCCCAACTTTTCTGGCAGAAGGATGCATTTGGTTATAGCAGCAATAAAACCGGCTGGTATATCCACCCATACTGTTTCCGTAGATGGACAGTTATACTTTTATTCTTCTATTGATATTAGTCCTTATGGGATATGTATGAGAGGATATGAATAGCCTTCCTGCTTAAGATTCAGTTAGTAGGTCTAATATGTGATATGTGAAATAGGTATATGTGCTAAAATAAGAAGGATGAACTGTTACGTATGTTGTACTTATGGAATTTGCGAATTGACCATGTTAGTCAGTTATGATGACAATGATTGCATACTAGGGTTTCTATTGACGCTTGATTTAGTTGTACGTTGATGGATTTGCTTTTATTGGTTTGTCTGGTTATTACTCATAAAAAGGGGCTGTTGTATTCCACTAGTGATTATGGATGCACTATTATTTCCTTCATACAGAAAGAAATTGATAATCTTTATAAACCGTCGGATTTGTTTCTTGAAACTAATAGGTGACTGAAGTTGAAGCGGCAATATAAGTGGTTGCAGAGACATACAAGAATCAGATGTGCACTATGTGTCATGTCTGTGGTTCGGAACTATCAAAGGCATCTAATGGGAACAAGAATCACCAAAATGAATTTATCTTGAACTTGAATGATGGGGCACACTGTAAATTCTGTGATAAGATGAAGGAGCGAGATTCTATAAAGAGGGATCTCACGAGCCCTTATGAAACACCAACAATGAGTCCAACAACTTCATTGTCAAGCTATGACAGCTCTGTCTCAAGCTGCAGTAAGTTTTCTGTGGTCTCTGTCAAGTTTTCTCTGTACATGTTCACTTGTTTGAGAAAGCCATTAGTGTGGCCTTTGGCTCATACATAAGCACTAATTTCAATATTTTCATATTAGGTGAATTTTCAGTGGACCTGAACCCCAATAATAGGTATGCATCTGTCCTTTCTCTTGCATGTAAAAGCCTGCTACCTAGTTAATTAATTATTAAGGACTTTGAATTTCAGAAGCAATCAAGAAGAAGTTACAATGCCCAGTAGTCGAGAAGATTCTTTATATAGAGTGGAGGAACATAAGGACTCTATTTCAGAAGCAACTAGCGGTGGAGTTGGAGGATCTGATATGGCAATGGAGAACAATTTTAAAGAATTGGACAGGGATCATGAACATAATTGTATCGATATTGAAATTAGGCAGGCTAACCATCTTCAGGAAGTAAATAATACTGGTGTTGAAATGAAAAGCAGAATTGTTAATGGAGTAACAGACAATGGAAATTCTAGTGGTTTTTTTGATGAGATAGGGAGCAGAATTTGGGATCCTCCAGAAGCAGAAGACCCGGAGGATGACATGCAGGGTAGCATGGCTTATAACGACGACGACGACGACGACGACGACGAATGTGGTGATGGCACAAAATGGAGCAGTTCAAGTTCTCTGAGTAACTTCAGAGATGAAGGTAGTGGGAGCTACAGATGTAAAGAGGAAAAGCAGAAAGCTCTGGATGAGGTGATTAATGGAAAATTCAAGGCCCTTATCACCCAACTCCTCAGATCTTTTGGTTTTGCCCCTTCCATAGAGGGTGGTGAAAGTTGGGCGGACATAATAACTTCATTATCATGGGAAGCTGCTTCCTTTTTGAAGCCTGATGCTGTTGATGGAAAAGGATTTGGTCCAGATGGCTGTGTAAAAATCAAATGCATAGCAACTGGTTTGCGCAGCCAAAGGTGGGTATGCTCTTCCTGTGGGACAAATGGTGCCTGCATTATCTTTTTGCTTGTTTATGCAAAGGATGTGGTGTGAGTGTGCTTTTACTTTCTAAGTTACATTAGCTTGTTTATTTTTTTGACCATTATAAAGTGTTTTCATTCAATCTGCTATTAACATGTTGGATAAACTACAGTTTTGTTGCACGTTTCTTCGAGACTCTTATCTTAGAAAAGAATTAATTCATGCTCAAATATGTTTTCATCTTTCAATTATTTTACCATAAATTGATGTATTTACGTGTGCATACTTGTGATTGAAATATCAGATGTTTATAATGCCATCATTGGTTTTGCAGTCAAGTAATTAGAGGTCTTGTTTTCAAAAAGCATGCCGCTCACAAGCACATGCCCACGGACTATAAGAATCCAAAGTTGCTCTTGATTCGGGGTATGCTTGGACAATCATCAAGTGTTTTGTCATCATTTAATACAATGCAGCAGGTAAAATGTCAGGACGTCTGTAATGCCCAACAATTTATTGGTACATTAGATTTTATTGATATTTTCTATCTTTATTGACATTCAAAGTTTACAGGAGAATTATGACAAACCCATTGTCGAGAAGATCTACATGTGCCAGCCGAATGTAATTCTAGTAGAAAAATCAGTCTCTCGTGATATTCAAGACTCTATTCGCGATCAGGGAATGACGCTAGTCTTCGATATGAAGCTCCATCGCTTGGAAAGAATAGCTCGTTGCACTGGCTCATCAATTGTCTCAACTGATACTTTGCCAATTCAGAAGCTAAAGCAATGTGAATCCTTTCGTATTGAAAAGTTGGTGGAGGAGCATGCTGTTTTTAATGAAGGAGGGAAGAAACCGAGCAAAACTTTGATGTTTCTTGAGGGCTGTCCAACACGACTTGGTTGTACGGTGAGTGGTGTTTTTATTAGCTTATTTATTTATTTATTTATTTCAACGCATTCTTTCTTTCTCCTCATATCTTGGGATTTAGTTGACATTGTAATGATTGGAATTTAGAATTTCTCTTATGGTGGAACTACAGCTATACTATTAGATACTGCTGGCCTAAATTAGTGTTAACCTCTGTGGATCTAATCACAATCTTGTACTAAGAACAAGCATTTTCTGATTGATATCCTTGCCCTGTTGAAGTATGAAAAGTGACTTGTGACACCTACGATTTTTAGTTTAAATTACATTTCTTGCATTAGGAGGATTGACAAGTTCATTTAGTTGGTGGTTGGCCAGATATGCTCTTATTCGCCGAGTTTATTCGTGATTATGTTAAATTGTTTTGATTAGCCTTTAAGGTAAAGATATCTGAGTTTTTACACAATTTATTGAGTTTGGGCAAACTTTTATGGATGCAGTTTTAGAGATCATACATTCTCAACTTAGGTAAGCTAGGTATGCCTTTGAGTGCTGCTTACACAGAGGCTGTGTGCCTTTCACTCTTGCTATATTGTGCACACTTTATGCCTTTGGATGTGCTTATGTAAGCACACTTCCATTGACGATCAGAATGGTTTGCAATAGTTCTCGTATCAGGTTTTAGCAATCTTCCGGGCAGTTTGCTTTTTGCTGACTTCTTTTATCACGTTGTGGAAGATAAATCCCGGCTTGACCTTGTACCTATTCTTGGTTCCAGATTTTGCTGAAAGGAAGTCATAGCAAGGAGCTGAAAAAGATCAAGTCTATAGTGCAGTGTTCAGTTGGTGTGGCCTATCATCTGATCCTTGAGACTGCTTTCCTTGTTGATCAAAGAGCAATGTTCTCAACCATTCCTATTGCTGGAATAGCAGATTCATCACAAAATGACCAATTATCCCCTACCTCGGTATCCAATGGTGTTCATGATCCCAGTGTTGGGGAGGCTACTTCTGATGATAGCTCATGTGCAATTGATGTTCCCATTTCAAATGGATTTCATGATGAGGATTCCTGTCATGTGATGTCAGAATTAGGGGGAAGCTCACCGTTTTCTTATGAGCCATATAAGCCAGTTGTTTTTTCCGGATTCTCAAGCCTGTCAACATCATTGAAGAAAGTTATAGGGGACAAGTTTCCTCTTGCTTCTTCTTATCCTTCATTGTCTTCATATCTTGGATTTACTAGAGAGGAACCAAATGGTCATGTTGAAAGTCCTACTTCCTTGTCAGCAAGCTCAGATGCAGTGGCCATAAAAGATTGTATTGATGATGCAAAGTCACCCGATGAAGCAGAAAACCAGTCTTTATTAGCTTCCTCTGAGGTATTTCTGGAATCAGTGGAAGATGCTCATGGAAATGGCCCAATAGAAGACAAGAGTGACATGACTACAGTGATTGATACACAGAGTATTTTAGTTCTGATGTCTCGTCGTAATGCCCTTAAGGGAAATGTGTGTGAGCAAAGCCATTTTTCTCGTATTACGTTCTACAAGAATTTTGATATTCCCCTAGGGAAGTTTCTCCGAGATAAGATACTCAATCAGGTATATTGTAATTCTGTCTACAGGATAGTCTGTTAGATGCTATTTGAATTTCATCATGATCTTCTACTTCTGAGACATTAATTGGTTTTGGTTAAACAAAATATCTATAGCTTTGAATTTGAAGACACCATTGCCCGTCTTTTCCTATTTTATTAAGCTTAGATTAAACTTGCTGGGAAAATTTCATATTTACCATGAGTCATAAAAGTTTTCTTTTAGAATTGCCCTTACAGGGGCTTCTGGTTTTGCAGAGAAGCCAGTGCAATACATGTGGTGGACTGCCAGAGGCTCATTTCTATTACTATGCACATCATAATGAGCAGTTAACCATCCAAGTGAAGCAACTTCCAAACGATAAGCAATTACCGGGAGAAGGAGAAGGAAAGCTTTGGATGTGGAGTCGATGTGGTAAATGTAAACCAATCAATGGATCTACAAGATCAACGAAAAGAGTTTTAATCTCTACTGCTGCCCGGTGCCTGTCATTTGGAAAATTCCTTGAGCTCAGTTTTTCTCACCAGTCACCATTTGCTAGATTGGCAAACTGTGGGCATTCTCTGCAGAGAGACTTCCTCTACTTCTTTGGGTATGCAAAATTGCCTCAGTAGTGATCTTATTCTCTTATTTGGTTGGAAAAGCATTATTTTTGTACATTCTAGCATTAGATAGGTGAACAAGCAGTGCCCTGGCCGGGGATAGTTAAGAAGATTATATTTTGATTTTCCTTCCTTGTGCTATGCTGCAAAATGTATATGCTGCACATCCTAGATAGGCTTTACCAAGCAGTTGGCAAGTACACTGCAGTCTTAAGCACAATGCTATTCTGAACTCAACTGTTTGGAGTTTGCATTAGAGAGAGAGTTCTCTGTTTGACTGTTTAGTGGGGTAACACGGGAGGCTTGTTCAATTTTAGTTCTATTGCATCTTTTTTCAATTCATTCATGTTATGTTGGTTTTGTTCTTCTAAAGTGAGAGACTGATGAACTTGTTCATGCTGATGCAGATTAGGCCCACTTGTTGCGATGTTCAGGTACTCCCCAGTGACAACATACACCATGTCAATGCCACCCCAGAAGCTGGAGTTTAATAGTTCAATCAGATCAGAGTGGTTTCCAAAAGAAGTTGAGAAAGTACGGGATCTTACTCAACCTGTTATCATGAGTTGCTATGGTTAAGAAGGTGCACGCACTTGCATGTACACGGAGGGTTTCAAAAGCAAGTGCATGTTCACCCCAACACTGGACACATCACTCCACTTTGGTGGTGCTTGGCTACTCTTTTTGTCCTTATTTTATATACCCGACTTGAAAGTAATAATTACACTTTCTTTTGCATAAAGGTATGCATGAAAGGGAGGCTGCTATTTGCAGAAGTTGATCGCGCCTTAAAGAAGATAGGGCCCCGATTTGCAGGATCTGTTTTGCATCAAGTGGATTCACCGAAGGCATTCTCTGACATTGAAGAGATGTTTAAGCAGGAAAGCCATGATTTTGAGGTTAGTTTTATTGTTCTTCTGACATTTATGCATGAGGAGCTAAACTCAAAGGTTTTCTATATATGGTATTTTCCTGTTATGTAAATGCTCCATAGGAAATGTTCTAGCTCTCTCTTTAATGTCATAAATTTTTATGGCATTTTAGACAAGCACATTTTCAGTTTTCCTATTCTTACTACTCAGCTTGTCTGGCTCGATAGATCATTACTTCTTAATGTAATACTTGTTTTGTTCTTGTGGCTTGTTCTAGTTTAGATATGTTTTCTCAATAGGACAACAAACTAGCTCCTCTTAAGCTACAGAATATGCCTGCACCGAGTAGGTGCACCATGCATTACTTCGCTTAGTCTGTCTTGGTGTTTTCTTGGATGTATATTAATATTTTTAACATTTGTTCAAGTAGGGTGGTCCTGCATTGGTGTTGCATAGGTTACTTATGTAGGATCATTTCTCTATTTTGTAGTTTTTCTCTGGATTTTGAGTCTCATTAGACACAGTTGACTTTCCCTTTTAATCTTGCCCCTTTCCTCGATACTATAAGAGCTGTTATCTCAGACCGACACTCTCTTTTCTTGTTGGGATCAGTTGAGCATTCAGAATGCTGTCAAGAATGATAATTCAGGCCAGAATGCTTATAAGTCGCTTGCTCTGAACCGGTTGTGGTGGGAGCTTTTACTTGAATCATTCATTTGGGATAGACGTCTCCATGATCTTCTCTCCGCTGATCCTCCAAAGGCGGCTGCTGTTTCTTCTGGAAATGCAGCTCAACAACGTGAATCGAATATGGACGGTGCTGCAGGTAGAGGAAATCGAGGGACAGATTTGGGAGCAAATGACTTTTCTGTTAGAGAGATTCCAATAAAAGAATCTTCTGTGGTAGAAAGAGAATTTTCAGCCAAGGATATCCCAATTGAAAGTCCCATCAGAGAGCTTGAGCAGAATGATCCATCCATAGTAATCACAGCTTCTGAGGATCTTCATGGAGCAACAGCTGACAATTTAAGGTTGAGTATATCATCTGACCAGAATCTCCTTTCAAGATCGGATGTCTTATCTTGTGATCACTCTGGCAAAGCAGAGAATCAATTATATCCTGATCATTCCAATATAGATAGAACCAATCAGAATTCCACGAGTCTCCTGAAACTGGGTTCCTTTGTCAGCGCTAGAGAAAGTAAAGGCCTTACTTCGCAGAGTTCACTCTTCTCCAAATGCCAAAGTGTGAATGGATGGTTCTGGAAACCGTTTACAGAGATTAAGGAGTTCTACATGAATGAACTTCGAAGAGGCTACTCGCCACGTTTTGAGTTTGTTAGTAGCCGAACTTCTGAGTATTCGGTCATAACTCATCAGTTAATTTCTGAAGAAGGCTCAAGGCTGCACATTCCTCTTGCAAATGATAATTATATCTTGTCAGACTATGAGGGTGAACTCTCTAGTATCATTGCTTGTGCTTTGGCCATGTTGAATTGTCAGCCTGCAATGACAGTTCTTATAACTGATGATAGTCGTTTAAGCACTTCTTATTGGTCTTCAAATGGTTCATTGGACTCAGATAGTGTTCATTCAACAAGAAGCAATTTCTCAGAAGAGTCACGGCTATCCAGCTTTGATGGGTTGGGCTTGTTGGATTCTTTGCTCCCATCAGAAAATTCTAAAGGAGAAGTATCTTTGGGAGTGACGAAGTCACTGGTGAAGGGTAAATACTCAGTAGTTTGTTTGTATGCTAATGAGTTCCGCGACCTCAGGAGCTATTGTTGCCCATCCGAGGTTGATTTTATTGCTTCATTAAGCCGGTGTAGGAACTGGGATGCAAAAGGTGGAAAGAGCAAATCTATCTTTGCTAAGACTCTGGATGATAGGTTCATTATCAAGGAAATTAAGAAGACTGAATTTGATTCCTTTGAAAAGTTTGCCCCCAACTATTTCAAGCACATGAAAGAGTCATTTAAGTCTGGGAACCAGACTTGTCTTGCAAAAGTTTTAGGAATCTACCAGGTTTGTCTCTTGAACCATACCGTTTCCTCTACGTCATTTACATAGTATGTTCTTAGCATTTCTGCTTCTTATGTAGGTGACCTTAAGGCAAAATAAGAATGGAAAAGAAGCTAGGCATGATCTGATGGTGATGGAGAACCTTACTTTTGGTCGGAATATTACTCGACAGTATGATCTGAAAGGGGCTCTACATGCGCGATTCACTTCGGCTTCTGATGGAGCAGGAGATGTTCTCTTGGATCAGAATTTTGTCTATGACATGAACTCATCTCCGTTGTATGTCAGTAACAATGCAAAGCATCTTCTGCAACGGGCTGTGTGGAATGATACAAGTTTTCTCAATGTAAGTAGGCAGTGGAGTCATTTTCTGGTCACGTTATTATATATATTGCCTCAGGAAGAAATCAGTTTACATACCATATCGTGGTGTTATCAACACGTGCTTTGGGTTTGCTGTTATATATGCACTATTCTTTGATCTGTAGTCATAATCTTCAGTGCATCTGCATAGAAATGAGATCTTAATGACGGTTATCTTGCTCCACTTTCTTTCTGTTTTACAGTCAATAAATGTGATGGACTATTCATTGCTTGTGGTAGTCGATCAGCAGAAGCAAGAGCTTGTTTGTGGGATAATTGATTATCTCCGGCAGTATACCTGGGACAAGCAGTTGGAGACATGGGTGAAGTCCTCGCTCTATGTCCCTAAAAATCATTTACCAACTGTCATCTCTCCAAAGGAGTATAAGAAGAGATTCAGAAAGTTCATGTCTGCAAATTTCTTGTGCGTCCCAGACAATTGGTGCTCACAAGGTTCTACTGATACTTGCGAGATTTGCACCATTAATGATGACTCTTCCAAGTTGGAATCCCAATGCGAGGGGACATGAATGGATTTTCTGCATAGATCATGTCCATTTTGGCTCTCGTTTTCTGCTTATTGGCAGTGGAGTTGAGGCTGTCCTCCACCGTCAGTGTAAATAGTATATATGCTTCACCCCGTCATTGGCAATTTTTGGCCAATTTCTGGGGATAGTTTCAGTTTTATAGGTTTCAGGATCGAACATGAACATGGGATAATGTCTTTTTTGGTCAGTGTTGAGTAAGTGTAAAGAGTCCAAGGTTGTTGAGGCATGCTTTTGTTTGGAATCAATGAAAAGTCAAAGATTGTTTACAAGCAATTTTGTCTGGCCGGGTACATTCTGCATCATACCTCTTGTGCTCATTTCAGAGAAATAAAGGTCTACTTGGTTCATTTTCTGTTACCACTTATCAGGTGTCCAATTTTTAGTGGTTGTCCCGGCACAGGAAGCTATGTATGAACCATCAGTACAGATTTAATCAATTTTGGTGATTTTTCCCCTTTGCTACGTAGAAAATTGCTTTCGCTAACTTAAAGAACTCATCAAACCAAATGGGATTGCTCATCCTCCGGGATCTAAGGAAGGGTCTAGCGTTCACTCTAAAGCGCAAAGCACCTCACAACTTGTTCAAAAACCGCAATGGGATGTCAGAATAACATCTAGAGATCATTACAGATGCCCACTAGCCTGTGAATTCTGAGATCGTTTGCCAGACTTAAACTAAATGGTTTTCTTTTTCTCTTTCTTTTTTGGGTCGGCATACTTAAACCAATTGTAAGTATATTGAGTAGAAGATACGGTAGTTCGTATTGGCGAAATTTCTTGATACCTGATCTCAGGAGTCCCTTCACGGGAAGAATCGGAAAAAGCAAATGCCAAAAGTCATTATGGAGGATAAGGAAAGCCTAGAGGACCAGGGTTTTCCTTTGATCTCCTCAATTCAGCGAAGAATCTCTCCTCGTGTGCCATCCTGCCGCTATAAATCTATGGTTCGGGACGACGTCTTCACATTGTCTTCCCTTTCCTCTAAAAAGAATTTGATGGTCGAGAGCTGATAATAGATGGATGACTCCCTCGAGCAATCGCTCATAGAAATTGATAAGCACGAGAGCGATCGTTCCTACCTCAAAGACGATGATACTGATGAATCCCAATGCATACACCTGATGAATTTGATCTTAAGCGGCACTGCTCGGCTCAATGTTCTCTTGCCGTCGGCCACCATCCTTGCCTTCACTATTTTTGCTCCAATCTTGACGAATGATGGCAAGTGCACGCCTTTGAATCGCTGGCTGATGGGTTCCTTCTTGGTCCTCTCCGCAGCTTCATGTATCTTCTTTACACTCACCGACAGCTTTCGAATGGCTACCGGCAGATTATATTATGGGATCGCGACTTTTAGAGGCATATGGACCTTCAACGGCGGCAGGAAAAGGCCATGCGTGCCTTCAGATTACAGGCTCAGGTGGATGGATCTATTCCACGCGTCGCTTTCCCTGTCTGCATTTCTTACCTTTGCCGCATTGCACAGTGACGTCGTGGGGTGCTATTACCCGGGATTGCCTAAGAAGGTGACCAACGTGGTTCCGCTTGTGGTAGGGTTCGTCGTGAGTGTTCTGTTCGTCTTGTTCCCATCTAGAAGAAGAGGAATAGGGTACCCTTTCCTCCTACAGAGAGACGCCTTCTACTCCAGGCGTTGATGGACATCTCGTTCTCATGTATCAAGCCGTTCTTTTACGATAAATAACAGGTTGCACTCCATCATTGTAATTACTGCCATGCTGTACCCTCAACACTTTTTCGAAGTTTTAGTACATGTCGATCTCCGGCAAAGAAGAAAGATCGATAATCCTGGCCATATTTCATTAATGAATGTAGCAACAATTGCAAATGTCTCAATATCTTCAGATGCAATCAATAAGTCATGAAGTGAAGTAACTCCAAAATTTTTTACTTCGCTTGATTTTCAATACCACCGGTGATACAGATCAACCATCCCCAACCTATCTAACTTATCAAAATCGTGTTAAACCCATTTCTCTCATGAAATTTAGAACATGGTAAGAATAAACAAATTGGATATGCTCTTACGTACAATGGCACCGGAGGGGGATTGAAACCCCAGGTGGCTTTCTTCTCTCCCGGACGATGGCTTCTTTGATCATAGGCAATTTCTGATGCACCTTTTTCCAAATATAGTTCACTGCACCATCTGGAGGGCTAGGCCCAATGCCACCCTGATGGCCACTATCGTACTCAAAGTTCGGCTGAACTTTCGCCATGTTTCGACGAAATCTATCCTTTTGCTCTTCAGAAAAGCTTCTGAGATGATTTATGAGCCAGTTTGGCCTCAAGGCATCTGCAGTAGCCACGAAAACAGAAAAGTCTGAATAATCCAATATCCCTTCGAATGGTAGTTCAATGTTGTCGCTGATGATGACAGGAATACAAAGACTCTGTATGGCATCAAAAAGTCGGCAGGAAGTTGGTGTATCCCCAGCAGGATGCAAGCAGAATTCAGAAGTTCTCATCCCTTTAATGGACTGCTCTCTCCCAGTGGCATTAGGGAAGCCTTCTTCCATGATCACGCCAGGCACCTCGACCAGCAAGTCCCAAAGCTTCTCTCGTACTACACCGCCCTGTTACACAACTTTTAGCAATAAAGCATCATAGAGAAGATTTGAGTTATGCAAGGAACTTGTAGGTTTGACTGCTATCATGAATTAGCTGGCAATTTTTCCTCAATAACTTCTTATAAAAAGACAAACTTGCTCTTATATTGCACACTAACCCATCTGCTTGCGAGACACCATTCTCAGTGACAGCCAAATTTATGAATCATTCTAGATGTCACTAGCTTTGTAGGAAGCCATAAATGGAAGTAGATATCAACCTAGTTATTGTTCCTCCTGTAATCAATAAAGCATAACTTACCCGATGTCTATGCTTAGCCCCTTTAAAGTAAAGAAGGGTTTGACGTTTCTGATTCTCTGATAGATGTAAACTGGGAAGCAGATGGGTGTACGGCACGATAACATCCTTGAGCAGTGAAACTTGTGTGTGGTGTACCATATCAGGCAAGCTACCATTTGAAGACTTAGAGTCGAGCCTGTACCATCCACCAAAATCCACCACGAGGAGAATAGCTGGCGCGATCTCATCTCTCACATGCCACATCGCAACCGGGTCTGCGAAACAACGCTTCAAGGTTTAACATAACCTGACAATCAGAGATACAGCATAAGTTCCTAGGACACACACATTACCCCTCTGGTCTAGCATTGCTCTATCTGCACAACCGCTATGCAAAGAAACACTTCTCGAGTTAAAAATTACTACATTGATTATATTCAGTAGAGTTTACACGTGATCCTATTGCAAAGGCACGCACCCATGAATCGATTCTATTCCAGGAGATGCAAGCACAAAGAAACTGGGACAGCAAACAAATCTAACCAAGGATCACGTCATTCAGCATAAAGTGCCTAGAATTACTGAAATTCGGCCTCAAATTCAGTTCAACACGAATTGTAAAACAACAAACGATCAGAGTTCGGACCAATACCAGTGAGAACGAACACGTGATCCCGCCCGCCCGACCGCCTCCACGCCTCGGAACTCTTGACGAGATCCACCACCTCCCTCTGCCTCGCGTAATCCTCGTTCCCCTCCTTCTTCCTGAACTTCCCCTTGTCACCCCCGAGCTGCATCTCGGCGCTCAGCGTCGCTAAGAAAGGCACGAAGACCACATCCGCCTCCTCCCACCTCATAACCCTCTCCGCGAAGGACCCGCCCCTCGATTCCCGCGGCGTCTCGAGATCGCCCAAGATCCAGTATTCGGCACTGTACTGCTTGATCAGCGGGTTCTCGGGGTACGGCGGGTAATCGCCGGGCGTCCGCAGATGGGTCGGTCCTGACGGGTGGTCGGGGTCGGCGGAGACCCTGGAATCGGGGTGGGGCGAGGACCAGTAGCGCTCGAGGAGGCCATAGTTGAGAGATCTTGGGAGCTCCGCGACGTAGACTCTGATGCGGTCGGCGAAGGGCGATCGACGAATTTCAGAAGAGGAGGAAGAGGAGTGAAGGAGGGGAGGAGGGGTGGAACGGAGGAAGAAGAGGGAGGAGAGGAGGATGGTGAGGAGAGCGAGGGAGAGGAAGAGGGAAGGGACGGAGCAGAGTGCTTTGAGGGTCGAAGGATGGAGGATGCCGCCACCGCCACCGCCCCCGCCGCCGCCGCCGCCGCTGTTCTTGATAGGCATCTGGTGAATTCCTCGCTGCGCGGCGAGCGCCGAAGCTTCTGCACACGCGCGACGGAAGAGGAGGCGTCTATGCAGAACCGGCGACACTGCTCGAAGTCGAACGTTAAAATTAACTCGAGATGTCGGGCGGTGAGACACTTCCACTAAGAAATTGATCAAATTGAAGTAGCCAATTACTTCAATTAACCTCCCTCCATTTCGAATGGATGACAAATTATTATTTTTTAGATATTTTGAAGGCACATCGAGATGGGAGGAGGGTGGCATAGATGACGGCGAGCATCGGTGACCCAATTTTGAGGTCTTCACGAGGGCAATTGGTTCTCACATGACCACTGATGACGGCCATAGGCCATGTATGAGTTAAGTAGGGGTTTGATCACAATCTTTATCCAATGACATGTGAAAGTTGGGCGGACATAATAACTCATGTGATGTGAGCATCTTTTCGAGTGATGTTACCAAGTCATGCAGTTTGCATACAAAACACGTTTTACTTAGCGAGACGAACAGTGATCGCGAATTATAGGATACCTTTAAAGTGTTTTTTGAGACTTTCCTGATGGGGCTATCGTGTAACTTTGGCAAAGCTTTCCTGCGGGTTGTGCAATGCTAGTGAAAAATTGGCGAGGGTCGCATAATGCCAACAAGACCTCGCCAAGGCTGGCATGAGTAGATTACATGATTGACACTTGCAAGAGTTGCATCTAGCTTGGCCAACTACAATTCATGCCGCGGCAATGGCGCTGGGCTTGGCTGGGGTCGTGTGGCCCTGGCATTGTGTCACTTAAGGTTCGTCGCCCGTCCCCGATGAGGGCCAGCTCTGCGATTTCCCACCTCCGTTTGCTCTTATCCACATTAATTAGATATCTTGATTCTCATGTTACAAGTTGCTTTGTAATATATTATGTTCCATGAACAACGGTCCAAGGCCACTACGAGGAGCACCGCTGGCATGGACTGAGGTGCCGCCAGGCCCAACGCACGTTTTGGGTGGGCCTAGGTAAAGACAATTCCTTCAAGCTCAGGCTCGCGACCCATGTCTAGCCAGTTTCGTCTAGGCCTAATCAAGTTTTCCTACGACGAGCGGAGCAAAAGCTCGCAAGCTCGATGTCAAGCCTCAACCCGCCCCCATTAAATCATACACAACGCCACCTTGGTTAAGCATGCCTTGGAACTCTCCGGCTTGAATGCGGATTGCCCATGTGCCTCGTGTCGGTACCGATTCTAGTCTCGCAATGCGCAGAGCTCATGATAGAGTCGGTGCGGTGCTGTTCTGTATCAATATCTACTTATCTCATTGGGAAAGAACACGGCGTCCATATTTTCAGTCGTGATCAATCGCGATCGGTGCACGAGTACTTGGCCAAGCACAAGGGCTAGAGCCGTAGAGGTCGGGCGGGCCAAGTTATGCCTGATTTACATGGCTAGAAATGGGTTGGTGGTACGATCGTACGACTGGCCATATAGTAGTATGCACAAGATGGCATGATCATTAATCCCACTTTACCTGCCTATCTGTAGCTTATATTCGTTAAGCAATATTCCATCTCGGAAGCCTTGAATGTGCGTGGGGCAATGTTCCGGCCGCCACCTAACCAGAAGCGAACATTTTAATCGTGGCGGACCACTCGCTTTATAAGCTCCAGGACCTTCCATGAACTTTTTAACGTGGGAAGTTTCCAAACCAAGCACAGTTCAGCTGAATTGGGTACAACATAGTCGACCTCGACAACAGTGATTTTAGACTCGATTGAGGTAACAAGTACCGGCTACAATTCTTGACGAGAATTTATCTAATGAGCTAGCCAAATCCTTATGAATGTTTACTTACACCCGTCAAATGCGTCATTTATATTTAAGGCATTGTTTTTTGATGACCCATACCCGATGCAACTTAAAAGCCCCTCATTGTCGACAATGTTTTGGATTGTGATGCTATTCTCGTCAACCGTAGCTTGAGAACGACAAGCGTCGCGAGCCTGTGTGCCCTACACGAATCTCATGCACGATGGAGCTTGAGGCAACGTCGAGCTCCATAGATGGCAAATGCGACCTTGTCCTCGAGCTCGATTTGGAGAGCGAGAGAGAGAGATCTTAGGATTCGAGTCGAGGGTAATTTTATGTGAAGTTAATGATCTCTCGTGTATTTTTACTAGGGTCTTTGTCCGTATCGAACATTTGTTACTTTCGTGGACCAAACACGCACGATTTCAAGAAAGAGAGGAAACTAAAAGCTAGGAGGACTTTCGAGCACCTATAAACGACATTCGTCTCCCTCTTCATCGCATCACTCGCTCAACAGTCAACATGGCCAAGCCCCGCTCTCTCCCAGCGTCCCTGCTCCTCCTCCTCCTCCTCGCGACTGGTCCATCCCCGCCCCATGTCCGCGCGCACTGCCGCTTCGAAGGGAGGAGCGACGCCCGCCGGCGCCCCTCGAAGGTGGAGGGCATGTTCGTGTTCGGGAGCTCGCTGGTGGACAACGGCAACAACAACTTCCTCGACAACATCGCTAAGGCCAACTACTCGCCCTACGGCATCGACTTCCCCCTGGGCCCGACCGGCCGGTTCACCAACGGCCGGAACGTGGTCGACCTCCTCGGGGAGTACCTCGGGCTCCCCTGGCCGATCCAGCCCTTCGCCAACCCCTCGACCAAGGGGCTGAAGGTCGTCCACGGCGTCGACTTCGCGTCCGGCGGCTCCGGCATACTGGACGACACCGGCTCTATCACGGTAAGAAACATCGTTCGATCGCTCACGACCTTATCATGTGATGAGCGCCGTTGATGAAAGCATGCTAAGAGCCTCACGTCGTTCGATAAAAAAAGGAAGAAAAGCACATGTCCTTCCCCAGCCCTAGGCGGCGTAGCTTATTAGAACATCCGGTCATCCGCTAGCTTAGCTTTCGTGCGTCGAGTTCATGACTTGGTGGGACTGATCGATCAACCGACCAGGGACAAGTGACGAGCCTGAGCCAACAGGTCAGGGACTTCGAGGGCGCGACGCTGCCGGAGCTGGCATCCCTGGTGGGCTGCCGGAGCGGCGAGTCTTTGCCGAGCAGCTACGTGTTCGTGGTGGGTACGGGGAGCAATGACTACACCTACAACTACTTCTTGAGCGCCAACCGCAACCTCACTCTCCAGTCCTTCACTGCCAGTCTCATATCCTCTCTGTCTCTGCAGCTTCAGGTGCATTCAATAGCCCCACTCTACTGTCGCATGATCGTCGACTCTATAGTAATTCGACGGTGCGTTGCATGAGCTGTAGTTAATGTTGGAGAAGAGAGGAGTTACTTTTTATCGGTATCGTCGTCACCCGTATGTAAACTTAAGTGAAATTTAATGCTGAGTTATAGCGCACAAGTTAAGAGGTACGGTCAGGGTTGGAGGAGAGCACGTGGCCTTCATGTGTATATAGACGTGGATATTTAATCGATAGAGGTCTACGAAAATGATCATTGCGGTAATGTATTTCCCAGCTTGTTCATGAAAAATAAAAAGGATCAGCGTCATGGTTAGGAAGCTATGAGAGGATATAACCAACGTTATGCAAGAAAGATGTAAGGATTTCACGTCTCAAGCTCAAAAGAACTTGCACCACGAGGAAAATTATCAATAAATAATAAATTATTTGTATTTTTATCAATTCAATCCTTAAAATTTTTTAATTATACCAATTGAATAATAATAAGCATTTTCATGTTTTGCTAATCAAACCAATCTAACCAATTTTTGGTTGGAAATTACTAATGTTGATGTTTTTATTATTTAAAAATTTATGATTTTCTTCCATTTCTTTATTTGTGTTTTTATTTTTTTTGGGTTTTGGAGTGGACCAATGAGGGCTGAAATGGTCTCGCCCGAGGCCAGCGTGGCCAGCCTTCACCAAATCTTGGTGAGGGCTTGCACACCCTTGCTAGCCATAGAAAGGGTGTTGCATCCCTCGGCTAGGCCTTCAATGGCCACGGTGAGCGTTGTTGGCCCTCATTCCAAAAACAATAAAACAATAAAAGGGAAAGAAAAGGAAAAAAAGAAGAAAGAAATCCAAAAAAAAATTGTATCATTAAAAAGATGTCAATATTAGTGAAAGTCGTACTATGTAAGACAGTTAATGTCTATATTAGTAAGATAGTTGATGCCTACATTGGTAATTTTTGGCTAAAATTAACTAGGTGAATTCAATTAATAAAATATAAAAAGAGTTTATGATTCAATTAATATTATTAAAAAATTTAAAATTAAATTGATAAAAATATAAAAATTTAATTTTTTTTTTATAATTTTCAGCCGCACATAGTAAAGGCTACCTCATAACTTCATCATCGGTACTTGTGGAACTAGGGCAATGGGATGCTTTTGTCTTGTGCAGTGAACTACGGTGAGGAGGCGCGATTGGAAATTGTAGCTCCGACATTTATTTTGCCCGATTAAATTCCTCGATTCACATCATTCGCGGCGGTCAAAAATTTGACCTTGGTCTTATCTATCCTTATAGCTTGCTCAACATGAAATGATTTTCTTTTTTTCATGATCAATTAAAATAACATATTAGTTTTCCTCGGAGTTGAGACACGAGAGCTAGGACCCCATTCTTTCATTCGACGCTGACGGGCTGCACGTACGTACATGTACGTACATGCCTAAATATTAATGTAATTTTCCAGGAAAAGAATTTGAGATCGCCACATTTTACCGTCCTCTAGATGGCTGATCTAAAGCTTCCTTCTTCCTTCTTCTTCTTCTTTTTTTTTTTTGGGGAGAGCAGAAGCTGTACAATTTAGGAGGGAGGAAGTTCGTGTTGATGGCAATAAACCCGATAGGATGTAGCCCCTCGGCGAAGGCAAGGGTGCCGAAGCGCGTCGGTTGCGTGCAATTCTTGAACCAGGCGGCTCATCTCTTCAATGTCGAGTTGAAGTCGCTCGTGGACGACCTGAATGCGAAGCTACCCAGCTCTCGTTTCGTCTTCGTCAACTCGTACAAGATCGTTAGGGACATCATCAAGAACCCCACCTCCAAAGGTACGTGCCCTCTTTCTTATCGCTATCATCGTAGTGTTCGTAAAAATCTAATTTTACAGAAAAAAACAGGTAAATTGCACATGTGGGTTATGCATGCATTTCAGAAATTAGTCAAATTAAAGGTTTTGGTACCTATTAACATTATCAAAAGTTTACTTTATACCACACTAGCGTGCACGGCGCAAGATCACTTGAACATTATAGCGAATAACACAAGAAGGTTTTTCGTGGACGGTTTTCAAGTTTCGAAATTTAGGTGATTTATAAGGTCCGTTGCTGGTAGATCATCCCAAACTCGCATCATAGTGGACTAATAGTAACGACGGGTCTACTGTCCTCAGGATTCAACAACGCTACCTCGCCGTGTTGCGAGGTCGCGTCGCTCGAGGAGGGAGGGAATGGAGTGCTGTGCAAAAGAGGGGGACGAGCTTGCGCGAACAGGAACGTCCCACGTGTTCTTCGACGGGCTGCATCCGACCGAGGCCGTGAACGTTAAGATAGCGACCAAGGCTTTCCTATCTACTCGCACAACTGAAGTTTATCCCATCAATATCAAGCATCTCGCCGAAGCGTAGTTATGTCAGATTTCCTTTTGTCCGCTCTTGTATGAACGTTGTAACCCCCGAATTAGTTAGAAAATTCGGGTTTAAGACAGGCAGTCTTGATGTTTCCTTGGCTTCGAGTTAGGTTTCTTGTCCTCGTTTTCTTGGTCTGTTGGGTTCGAGTTACTGGACAGGTTTGATGGGAAGAGAACAGTTTGATCAATAATTCCCAGATTTGTTTGACCTAATTTTATGAGAACAATCTACGCCACGTCTCAACTCCGAAAATCCGAAAGGTAGATCAACTGAAACAATCTTTTCGAGAATGACGCACCTGCTGGGATATGTCGGCATGGTTAATATACAAGAAATGTGTTCTGATAGCCAGTGATGCAGATTCATATGAGAATGTCATAATTTCTTTCAGATGCCAGAGAAACTAGGCGAAGAAGCAGACATATATATACCCAATAAAAACTTCTGAACTGCAATTAGCTGTGATTTGGCTAAAACTGATTTATAGACCTTGGCTAAAACTGATTTATATGTATAGACCAACAAGGAGGCCAACCTTGACAACAGTTCCCAAGGACATGTCCAGAGGATAGACTGTTCTTTCCATCAATTTTTCCTATTCGACTCACTAAAGTACTCTGCTGACTGGAGCAGCCAAGCACAGATGGGTTGAGCATCAATGAAACTTTGAACAATCTGGAGCTGCTTGAGACCACATGGATGCCATTTTCGGATCATAAAGAGATGACCAAAATACAATCATGAGTGTATCTCTGCATACAGAAGACAAAAACGATCCAATCACACAAAACATCAGTGGACTCACCATACCTACAGTGATGCAAGAATGGCCATGATCACACACAGTGCAAAACACAAACATTTGAAACAAAAACACCGTAGATAACCCTCCAACAGATAAACCAGGACGGACAAGAAACACGGTCAAAATCATCACAAACCTAGATCATATAAGAGCTAATCAACAAACCAACATGCACCTGATCAGGAGAACTCGGAAGAGGGTCTGCCAAAAAGTGAGAGAGCTCAAACCCACAACCACCACCACCTCTGCTGCCATCTTTGACCTAGAGGAGGTGCAGCCCAAGGGAAATAATGCCAACATTGCCATTGTAGTGGTGCATTCTGAAAGAGGCCAGGTAGTGATGCACTCCCAAAGAGCAGCTGTGATCTTTCTTGCAGAAATGTGATGAGAAGAAGAAGAGACAGAGGAAGAAGGCTTAGAGCCAGAGGAGGCAATGATAGCTCCACACGCAAAGAACTTGAGTCTCATTATGTTGCATTAAACCTCAAAGAACAAAGGTGATCCGCATCTTTAGTTTCTAGATAAATGAAGCTACAACCGGATAATGACATATCTGCCTCCGTTGGAAATTCACAATGTCACATGATAACTCCGTTTCTCATCATAACTGTTTCTGTCTTTTACTCTATTTATCACTGCTGAAGCACAACTAATACCTAAACCACAAAATGGCTTCACCTACATGGAGAATGAGCAAGCATAATCATCCATGGGTGGAACAAATGACATATAAATTTGTCTAATAGATGTGAATTCCTAGTCATATGGTAACTTGAGAAGGCAGAGTCAAGTGAGAAGGGAACCTGCATATATGTCCTCCTTGTAGAAAGTTTGACTGCCTACTGCCTTCAGAAACATTTGACTATTCTGGTGATCTCCTGTGGAATCATCTTTAGACGTTCCTTGTAGAGAGTTTGGTCAAAACTCTTTTAGTTTTCCTACTATGTGATTCTCCAGCTGACTTGTCCCCAGCACGACTTCTAGAATCGTACCTCGGAGACAAATTTGACTTCCTAGTCCAATTTCCTCTCGGTGAAGCATTCTTATGAGCCCTAGTCCGAGTCCGTCTAACATTGCCATTTTCCTCATCACCTTCAAAATCATCATCTTCATCATCATCATCATCGTCATCATCATCCTCGACCTCAGAATTTGACATGCTTTCAGCATCATCCTCGTCAACATTTTCATCCTCGACTTCTCTTTGATGCTCAGAACCATCAGAGACCCTCTTTGTTTGCTTAGAACCAGATGTAGTAATCACTTTCTTCTCTTCCTTCACCATGTTCATCAGATGAATATATCTATTCCTCATATCCATCAAAGGATGCTGCTCAATTAAGGAACCCCTTTTAAATGCCTCTTTCAAAACCACAGTGTGGGTTCTATTCTTACTCGAAACATAGAATATGCCCGGATGATCCAGCAATGCTCTCTTAAACCTCGACCGAATCCCCAAATACTCCCCTACACCAAACATATCTTCCCTATCTGTCTTCTTGGCAACAAAAAGATTTAGAAGCTCATGTAAGACCGCAACTGCCCATTTATCAGATTCCTCACTACTCTGCGATAAATGCAACCCATTTTCATAAGGGGAAATGTAAGGGAGCCTCTGCCACTCGTCAATCCACTTCTTTAACTTCTTATCCACCTCAAAACCTTTGGAAACATGCATAGCGAACTCGATCGGCATACCTTTCGTATAATTAACCGCTCTCTTTTCCACGACCGATTTCGCCAAGTCGCTGCTCCAACAAACTAATTCAAGAACTCGAATTCCCTCGCCCTCCACTACCCGGAAACAATCAGGGAACTCTGGAACTATGCTCTGGACAAAATCTTGGGGCAAGCCCATGTCCCATTTCAGCCGGTCAATAATGTCCAGCGGCATTTTGAGGGCCTTCGATATCATCAACAGCTTCAGAACCCTATCCGCAGCCTCCTGCCTGTAGCTCTCCCTCTTGTAAACCAGCTGCTCTTCCGCATCCAGCTCCAAGACTTCATCCGTGAGCTTGAAATGGGGGTGGACCCCAACGTTCCCGGGCAAGAACTCCGCGAATATCGAAGGGTACCGGCGGACGAAGTCGATGGGGCGAATCGGGATGCGGAGGTCGTCCCTGCCCTCGGCGATCGCGGAGATGGGGAGCGACTTCGAGGGCTCCGACTTGAGGAGGTTCTTGAGGTTGACGACGGGGATCAAGAACTTCTCCTTCTCGACGGCGTGGTCGAGGCCGCGGTCGCGGACGCATATCAAGGGGGCTGCGGCGGCGTCGCCGCCGCCGGGAGAGGCGCGGCCCGGGGCGGCCGGCGAAAGGGGGCGGCCGTCGAGAGAGGACCTGCCGACGCGCTTCGGAAGAACCGATCTCATGGCTGAATTATAGACGCAGGAGAAGATCGCGTTCGCTTCGCGGCAAGAAGATGACGGGGGTGTTCTTGAGGAAGAGGAGGGTTTTGGAGAGCGTCCGAGGGTTTAAGAAGCGGCCGTTGCCCCTAGTCCGCCGCGTCTTTCAATTTATAATCTTAATTTTATCAAATATCTTCTCAACTATTTATGCCAACTTTTTTTCTTTTACCCCAAAAAAGAAAACCAATTATGCCAATTTGATTCAATGTCAATCTTATACCCATTGTAGGAACCCACAAAAAATAAAAAAATCTTTAAAAAAACTGTACTCATAAAAAGAAATCCTACAATTTTTTTTTTTATTTTCATATCGTAATTATTGTTACCGAAAGAATAATTATAAAAGATTTTGTGAGAACTTTTCTAATATTTTAAACTGTTAGATGAATATGTAATTTAATATTTGAATATTTTGATCATCTTATTTAATTGTTCTTATGTTACTGTTTTATCCATGGTCTCTTTGGGTTCTTTTTTCTTTTTTGGAAAAATTAGCCTTTTTATATATTTTTTAATCTTGCTTAACCAAGATTTTGGTCCAAAATATCAAGATTTGAATCAAAATGACGTCATTTTAATATTGTGTTTTATTTTTAGTAACACTAAAGCCATAGAAGAGAGAGAAATTGATAAAAAGGAAGAAGAAGTCAAGTCAGCTAAATTAACGGAGTTAATCGAGGAACTTAATTATATCAATTTAATAAGTTTTATTATTTGATTGCACTTTTTAAAAGTTTAGGACTCAATCGTGTTATCGTTATAAGTTTTCGAACTTTCGATAAGTTTTCGAACTTTCGATGTATTTATCCATTTTCTTTTTCAGTTAATATTCTAAAATATACCATCTTAAAATGGATCTTATTAACAAATAAGGATAATTACATAAATAATCCCTTAATTTTTGGCTCAATATGTAATGTGGTTCATAAACTTTTGGTACTTGTGTCATTTAAGTCCTTTGATTACATGCAAAATGTTTAATGTTGTCATTTCATTAATTTAAGTTCAGGGATAATATTAAACTTTTTATGGTACATGAACTAAATTAAAAATATACCAATTTGAATAAATTAAAACATTAGGGACAATATTGAACATTGAGTTAAAGTTCATGGATTACATTAAATAAATTAAAAAATTTTGGACCACGTTACACAATGAGCCAAAATTTAAGATCTGTGTTATTTTTCCTAACAAGTACTCTTTAAGAAAAGTTTGTCTTTTTTAATGCACTTTTTATCTTGTGTTATGTGTAATTAACGAATTGAAAATCAAAACATTCCTCTAACGGATATTGTTAAGGGCTAAAGTTTGAGAGGTCAAACGTAAATTATGGAGTTCACATCATCGATTGTTTTCGAACTTTGGCCCAAAATCAAAACATTCTCTCTACTTTAATTTTAGTTTAAAAGGATCCCTCTATTTTTAAAAAGAAATTACACCCTTGGTCCTTCCATTTGACTTTCTATATGGTCGATTTATTTTTGCTGAATTGGATCGTCCAATTGTTGACATAGACCGTTGGATTGCGAGAGATGGGTCATGATATGCTTGAAATTTTCATGTGGGGTCTACATAAGTTTCAAATCATACGAAATTTAAATAATAAATAGTACCTCAATCCTAAGTCACCTCCACCCCCACCATGGGGCACTACTCGAGCAACTTGCACCACCTCACTATATGCCCTTGGCCGCTAGTTCGAGCTCGAATAACAACAGTGAATGCTGTGAGCTTGGTCATGGCTATAGTGTGTGCGTGTGTGCAGAGAGAGAGAGAAGAGTTGCATACAAGAGAAGAGAGAGACATAGAGACGCATGCATAATGAGAAAAAGTTCACATCCACAAATGTTTAATGGGGTCGAGTCAAGTTGGTAAATTCCATCACCAAACCAACTCATGGACGATCAATGACATTACCTTGTCACTTATAGAAATTGATCGAAACTTAGGAGTTGAAACTCTGTGTTAAAATTAAAGATGTAAAGTAGTCTGGCATAAAGTTTAGCAACAGGAAAATTGCATCTGAAAAACATGAGCATGATTTTTTGTCCCAACACTGCCATTATCAAAGCTCCCTACCTTTGATTTGTGGCCGGAAGGAGAAGACCATCATGGCACCAATCAGAAAGATTGGAGGATCATCTAAAGTCGTGGTAAATTGAAAGCTTGGTGGAAAAGAATAACGCTGTCACAATTCCAACTCCAGCATATACCCTGCCAATGTTAAGTGGGAGCATTACGTTTTGCCTCCCAATGCATGACTTCGGCCCACGAAATACCTCGCCATCTCCATGGATCGGGCGCCACGCGTGCCGGAACCAGAGTAGCCGGCCGAAACATTAGAAATTATTCGCATTTGATCACGTGGGAAACTCGAGCCGAGCCCGTATCGTACATCTAAAGCCACGCGAACTGACTTGTTGCTCTAATCACTAATTATGTGTTCGATGGAACTGTGATTTGATAGGCCATTGTTTCTTGCTATGGTTGCCTTCTGGGGACCAGCTATTGGATTAAAGGGGTTTGTGGGCTCGAGGCCTCGTTGTACGCATGATTGAGAATTACAAGGTACTTTTTTGATTGCAAACAAGTCCTTAAGGACACTCCCCATTGAGCTCTCCATTTTTCATATTAGTCCATCATGGAGAAACAATTATTCTTTTTAGACCCTTAATCAAGAATTAAGCGGCATTGTCTTACTTTTGAGTTAATTAAATCGAGTCACCCAGCATGAAAACTTTACGATTCATATTAAAGAATTCACTCCAATTAAATTTTTAAGAGAAATGATTCCGGAGGCCCCTATGCTTTGAGTGACCAAAGGAATCGGCTTAGTGCGCAAATCATGATTCGAAGGCTTTCTTCCTCTTTCAATTTAAGAATTGATTTACACATTTATCGTCAGATGATTGGCATGTGGAAGATTTCGGTTGCATGATTCTCTTCGAATACATGTCTCCATCGTCCAACGGTGAGTGTGCAAGAATTTCGTCACATTGGCAGTTGCCCCAAAATAAGAGCTTGGAAGAGAGGTTAATAGGGAAGAATATTAACCATTATCCCAACTTTATAGCTAACTTTTGTATAGATCATCATTCCACCATTTGAAGGTGCGGGACCACGCATCCATTTTCCTTAATCTAATCGAACTTAATGAGGAAAAAAATACAAGAAGTTGTCTCCATTAGATAATAGATAGTGACTAATCATTGTGGCGGTGAGGGCCTAACTTCTCACTTTATCGATTATAAAGTGATCTACATCCGATATTTACAACAAAAATGTATGTACGGACATACTTTGCATGCTTTTGATTATGGTATAAAGTATAGTATGGTTCATCTAATTAAGTATTGTTGCACATGCATTGTGGCAGTGCGATCGGGGGCTCGTTGTGTTGTATTGTATTCTAACAATAGTGAAAGGATCTCGACAAAAAAGAGGATAATAAAGTTAATCTTTATATAAAGCTTTCACATGGGTTATGATAAGCAATTTAATTAGGGCTTTATTTAACGGACATGGCAAGGTTGTACCTAATCGATCCTCACCTTCGATGCTGATGATTGCAGCCTTTCTTCATTGAATAATGCATGAATTTGGTCTGTGGGGGCACGTCGATTTCTATGCAAGTGCTTGGCACACTAGTAGTCCCGTTGTTTCCGTACATATCTATTATTTAATGTTAGATTTCTTTTTAACTTCCAATATTTGTTAGTTATATATATTGCGAGCGCTATCTTTAAGTATGAGATATATCGGGATAGATTAGGTATTAAATGAGATGAAAATGACCTAATGACATTTGATGGAGAAAATCTATTTCGAGAGAAACGAATCCCTAATTGGGTCATACAAAACTTTTGGGTGTGGTAGTTAAATTCTCATTGGTACGCACCAAGAGAATGGCCTTCTGTCCTTTGATTTCCATATTAATGACACAATGAGCATAGCATACCATCTTTAACTTCTGTTTGGATGGACTGAATATGCTGCATACGAAACCATAAGAAGATGCCATTTTTTTTCCAGGAAATCCCCAACAAAAAATAAATAGTATTCCTTCTTTTCTTAGGCAATTAAAAGCCAAATCAACAACCCCAAAATGCATCGAATAGAGATCAATGAAAAGCCTTATTCCCTTTATTCAAGTAGATTATACTGATATGATGCATGGACCAACTTTAGATTAATTAGACTGTTAATCATATATTCTTGCGTCATATATTCTGCTGCTTATCATCATTACCGCACGACCTAATTATACTGTAATCAACTATAGATAAAAAGGCTAATTAATCGCGATTAGCTTGTATATATATATAACAGAGGAGCATCCTATTCTTTCTACTTTTCTTTTCAAACGTTGATGGGGGCTCCAGGGATCGCCACACCCTTGACCTCACTGTGCAAATTTTTGTTGTTGGAAGGCGTCGTCATGACAGGGAAAAGAAAGGGACAAAACCCCAACTGTCGGATTCCCAATCAAAAAGCGATAACATGCCCCAAATGCTTGATTTGCAAGCCAATCCCCTTTCCCGGAAAGGAACTTTGTTCTCTGGGTTCTTGGTGAACTTTCCAACGTTTCAACCGTGTTTTGTTGTACCATGGTTTTGGGATTATGAAACGGATTTGGTCATCATTGCATAAGAAATCGTATGTACATCGTTCAGAAGGTGTCCTAATCAGTATAGTTTGCTTTTGGAATTGCTAGTGCTTCCAGAAGTAAATATTGAAAAGTAGTCCCCCTTGGGGTGTCAAGTGCATTTCAAAGACCTCTGCCTGCTTGCTACAGTTGTAGCTGTATTGTAGTTGAAGTGTCTGTATTTGGTAATATATATATAAAGTGAAATTACTTGAAGGTGAATGGAGTATATTTCTAAAAGCAGCCATAAATGTCTAGTAGTGAAAGTGTGAGATCCCTAAATTAATTAACTCGAAATATTATCTGTTTTAACCCGTCTTATCTCGAGTCTTGTGGTGGTGTACTTTCTAATGAGGTTATGATCTTAACCGGGCTTTTACCTAAGCATACCTAACATTGGACTTACACTGCCAAACAATGTTGTTACGTCAAAAGATAACTCTTATGGATTAATTCGGGTTTTACAAATATAATCTAGGAACACTTCCTCTTGTTTGATGTGTAATTTGGTACTTTCTGCTTACCTCCCATTCGCTATCCTAGAGGTTTGCTAGGATTTGCTCCTTGTCCAAACCCTCTCATCTTGACAATTACTCTCCGCCCTTATCGGACGGGATCACTATAGCCCACTAGCTTTTGCATGATTTTTTTTTAGAACCATATACCTATTAGAGGGAGTCAAACTTTGATGTCATATTATGATATTACTGGATTAATAAAAAAGACATTTGTCCATTTTGATCAATTCCATATCAGAGTTTCACAATTTTGTCATTTGGTGTACATGTGAGTGCTTTTTAAGGAGGTTATCCATCCTAAAGGTGCTTTCACTTGAGCATAGTTAGCATGGGATTTTCAATGCTAAACGATACCCTTATGGAAAAAAGATGTCTCATGTGAGTCAATTCCAATTATATATATAATTCATAAGTATTTCCCCTCTATTTAGTGTGCAATTCGGCTCCCCTTTGTCATCCTTGAAGCCTATCAAAAGCCTCTCTTTATTTGGATCCTCTTGCCCGACAATCACTTCTTACCCTTGTCGGGTCAGGTTATTACAACCCACCACTTCTCTATGTTTAATCCCCAAACCATACATCTACTACAAAGGGTTCCGCTTCGTTATCATATTGGGACAGTCTTGGAGTCATTCACTTGTAGCACCATCTACTTTGACTCATCCTACATCAACTCTCATAATTTTATGACATATAGTTAAGCAATTTCTTAGGAGATCACCAATATAATAATGCTCTCACCTAATCACACTTATCATGAGAGTTCTAACACTAAATGATGTTGTTACATCAAATGCGCCTCTTTTGAATCAATTCTAATTTTGCATATAGAATCGAACAACGCTTCTCTATGTTTTGGTGTGCAATAAGAGTCAGTTTTTTGCCACCTTAGAAGCTACTAAGAAACACTCATGGTTTGGACCTCCTTGTTTCAATGATCACTCCTTGTTCTCATCGGACCACATGGTTTCGAGCGTGTAAATGGTTGACTACAAGAAGAAAGCAAGAGCCGTCTGTAATGGATCTGAGGTTTCCATGACCAAGGGATCTTGCATGAACGAGGAAGGACACCCCAACTCGCCCATGGAATTCTCTAGAGTTTTCGGAAGTTTCCTAGGGAGGGGTGAGATAGTAATTGTGCGAATGTCTAGAACTCTCTTGATTTAAATGTCGGTAGTTGGTAGGTGAGGAGATACGATCTCGTCCGTCGGAGGTAATTTCGATCAATGCTTGTAATCTAAGGATCACTAGTATAAGAATGGGTGTTCTTCTCTTCATTGTATCAATCCAACCATTTCATAATTAAAGTTCCATTATCTTCCGGAGTTTTTTCTCTCTCTACGATCGAGGTGAGCTTGAGTGATTGATTTATTTTAAAAAAGCTTGGCTTAGGCGCCTAACGATCCCAAGTGATCCAAGAAAGTCTAAGTCGCCACATAGTCTTAATCCAAAACGATCGATCCATGGCATGCCGGTATTGATCATAAGTTCTTTTTTAATGTATGATATTGCACCTATTCATGATTTTGCGGGCTCTCTCTCAACTCGCACAATCTTAATCCAAAACGATCGACCCATGGCACGTTGGTGTTGATCATAAGTTTTTTTTAATATATGATATTGCATTTTGTGGGCTCTCTCAACTCGATATCCACCAATATGGGAGCAACGATGCTTGACCCTCTATCAATCTTTTCTCTTTACTCTCCAAGATGAGCCGATGTCCCTCCATTTCTCTCGCATTGAAACCGTCCTCCCTCGCCCCTAACCTTTCGCCTTCTTCATTTGGATGAGCCGATGTCCCTCCATTTCTCTCGCACCGAAACCGTCCTCCCTTACCCCCTAACCTTTCGCCTTCTTCGTTTGGAAGAGCAAAAGAAGAAAACTCTCTTCATTTCTCTCGCACCGAAACCGTCCTCCCTTGCCCCTAACCTTTCGCCTTCTTCGTTTGGAAGAGCAAAAGAAGAAAACTCTCTCCTTCGCCGCGGATGTTCTGTTCTTTTCTCTCTCCTCTCTGCCATAAACGTCCTCTTGCTCTTGCTGATATATGCAACAACTGGGCTGACTCCAACCTTTTTTGCTTTCTGCTTGTGTAATGCCTCCTCGCAGTCTCTGTTTGCGCGAGCTATTTCCTTCTTCCATAAAATAGTCGAGAACTAAAACTTGGTGGGTCTTTTCTCTTCTTCTGCAGCAGTGTCTCTGTAGTATCTGGTTTTCAATTTCTTGCTTGTTGGTTTGTAGTTTTGTCGATTCTTTACGTTACCATTACAAAAGGACCCGCCTTTTCGAATCGACTTCCCCTGATTCTTTACGTTACAATTACAAAAGGATCACTAGTATAAGAATGGGTGTACTTCTCTTCATTGTATCAATCCAACCATTTCATAATTAAAGTTTCATTCTCTTCCAGAGTTTTTTCTCTCTCTACGATCAATGTGAGCTTGAGTGATTGATTGATTAAAAAAAAACTTGGCTTAGGTGCCCAACAATCCAAGTGATCCAAGAAAGTCTAAGTCGTCGCACAGTTTTAATCCAAAACGATCAACCCATGGCACGTTGGTGATCATAATTTTTTTTTAATGTATGATATTGCGCATTTTGCGGGGTCTCTCTCAACTCACACAGTCTTAATCCAAAACGATCGACCTGTGGCACATTGGTGTTTATCATAAGTTTTTTTTAATGTAAGATATTGCGCCTATTCATGATTTTGCGGGTCTCTCAACTCGAAATCCACCAATATGGGTGCTTTCCACGCATGAGCAACGATGCTTGACCCTCTATCGATCTTTTTACTTTACTCTCCAAGATCCTTGTTGGCCAATCTTAAAAACTCCCTTCGCAGCTCCATGTCGCTTCTGCTTCATCATTCTGCTCCTCCTCCTCCACAGCCTGTGTCATCATCTTTTACATCTTTCTCCGCTAAGGCTCCACACCATCATTCTCCACCATTTTAAGCTGCCCTTGCCTCTCACCAACTGATTTGTTCAACAAGAAATTAGAAGAATTTACGTGTCCCTTTTGCATTTTATATATAGCAAATTTGAAAGAGGGATTTTCTCGAATAAAACTTTTGTGGAGTCTCATTGGGCATCCGCCATTGAGGTAGTCCAATTTGAAGGGTAGATTTCGGGGCTTAGTTTAAGTTATTTTTGCTGCCATCAACTTCACAGCCACGTGCTGATTGACATAGGCTCACAAGGTGTTTGATAATGAGCTTTATGTATGTATTAGGTTTATCCTATAGTTTTTTGTTAAATTTTTCTTGCATCTCTATATTCATGTGATTCTTGAAATTTTTTTATCATCTTACAATATAATACCTAATAAGGTGTCACATATCTCGTCACTTACTCATTCGGTTTTAACCAAGATAAAAATCTTTATTTTGAATAGTTTTGAAAGGCGTTCGCAACGCCCATAACCAAAACTGAGCATTTCCTCAAAATTGTATAGGACGGGGAAATGGACAATCTGATCAAATATTTTTACAATGGTCGAGGAATTCTCCAAACCAAAGCTTATGAAGCGGCCATCGTGGGCACTATCAGACGCAGCTTTTAAGTTTCTTACTATTATCTTATTCTCAGTGGGATTTAAGTAAGCAAAACAAAGCATACACTCTCTCTTGATAAAGAACAGCGTTTACTAGTTTCTAGACGAGAGCCAGAGTGTAGTGCTTCTGCCGAGTGCTTTCTTCTGTCTTACCTGCGCTCCCCCATCACTGCTCATCGAAATGCTGAAAATGACCGACACCGACGTGAAACCCTAGCCTCTCGTTCTCAATCAAAACTGAAAAGAAAACCCTTGTGCTTTCAGACAGGCAATGGCGAGCCAATGCTTACTGACCCTTACAGCTCGCATCCCCAAGTTCCCGCAGAGGTAAATTTCCTTTCGCATTTTGGTAAAACCCTGCACTGGCTGCTTAATACAAAACCCCTGACATTCATGGCTGTGTATAGTGTAGCCTATCTGATCTAAGAGTTTGGCTATGCAAGGTTCGTATGCACCCGAGGCATTCGAGAATTACTCGTGATGTCGGGAAATCGGATTCTTTTTAGTTCAAATGCCTCGATTACATGGCTGTATAGTGTAATCTATCTGATCTAAGAGTTTGGCTATGCCAGGTTCGTATGCACCCGGGGCATTCGAGAATTACTCGTGATGTTGGGAAATCGGATTCTTTTTAGTTCAAATGCCCTGATTATTTGGTGGTAGTTCATATTATTAAGTAGGTACGCGAAAAAGATATAACATTATTGTATATGTGAGTAGTCATCAAACACGGGACGACACGAATTGATCGAGTGATTAGATGCTTGATCTAGACGTGACGGATCTCATATTCAATTTCCAACATTTCTCTCTCCTAATGACTTTGCACTTGAGCTTGCCACATTATGCATGGAGATTCGAAGTTTGATTCGATGCACGTGGCCACTGGATAGCATGAATCCATGTAGATTATTAAGGGAAGTTGGAATGTTTAGCGTATTGTTCAATAACTCCTTAGATATATTTGAAGTCTATTGTCGTGGATTGTTCATAAATCCAAGACTGGCTCATCTTTTTAAGATTTTTGTCCTTGTCCATTTTTCGATGATCTCAATTACTTTTGCTTTCGGATGGTTTAGCTAACTTTCCAATTTAGTGTCCGCCGACCCAAAGAAAAAAGAGAGAGTTTAGTGTCTGCTCTTCAAATGAGCGCAATAGCGTTGTTCTCAATATAAGAAAAGTAGGGAGAAAAATGACATTAGCAACAGGAAAATTTGATGCATCCGTAGACGGTTAACTAACCAATTTTCTTGCTTCCATGTAGCACTTGCCTTCCAAAATCTGTCGCTATTCAATTCCTTAAAAAGACACCGACGTCCACTTCCAACCGAGAACATACGTGGGGAAGCGAGCTAGTTCTCATCATAAGCCAAATTTTCCTAGAAGCATAATAAATTTATAGTAGAAAATCACGAGATATCCGATTTTGTGGGAGAAACTTGCAATTTCATCCCATGTCCGTCCAATTTGGATGAGAAAACCAAGTGAAACTTTATCTCTTTCATCTGAATTATTCCAAAACTCAACAAGAGGGACAGTCTCTACTGGACATATCGACAGGGTAACAAAAAAAAAAAAAGAATCAATAATTTGACAAAGTGCCCCACCTGCCGCTAATGCACTGGGCGTCGGGCTTTGTTGGCGACAGAATAAAATTTCTCGCGGCTATTCGTTATTTAAGCAAAGTCTGGGGAGCAACTTGCAAAAGGTTTCCCAGGTCTGGATGGGGCAAATTGCAAAAGCCTTCCAGGGTGTAAGAACTATTTGCACTTTTGTCCATAATGATTATGTTTTGTTCAACCTGAAGCGGAAATCTGAATTAAAATTTTAAGTAAAGAATCAGCACTCTGCTTCTCTCTGCTTCTCTCTGTCTCTCTCCTGCCATATTTATGGCCGCATCAGGAAGATGAACCGATGTCCCTCCATTTCTCTCGCAACCAAACCGTCCTCCCTCGCCCCTAACTTTTCGCCTTCTTCGTTTGGAAGAGCAAAAGAAGAAAACTCTCTCTGCTTTGCCGCCACCAGAACGTTCTGTTCTTTTCTCTCTCCTCTCTGCCATAAACGTCCTCTTGCTCTGGCTGATATGCAGCAACTGGGCTGACCCTGTGAAAAGACAGAGTCCAATCAAAACGAACCCTCTATCTTGCGGTTTCTTTGTTTGCTCTTTCTCGGCCAAAAGTTGTCAAGAAACAGAAAAATAAAGCAACCTTCTTTGCTTTCTGTTTGTGTAATGCCTCCTCGCAGGTCTCTGTTTGCGCGAGCTATTTCCTTCCTCCATAAAATAGTCGAGAACTAGAACTTGGTGGGTCTTTTCTCTTCTTCTGCAGCAGTCTCTATAGTACCTGGTTTTTCGATTTCTTGCTTGTTGGTTCGTAGTTTTGTCGATTCTTTACGTTACTATTACAAAGGACCCGCCTTTTCGAATCGACTTTCCCTGATTTTGTTCTTTCTTTGCACTGTTAGATTGATTCGGCTTCCTTCTTGTTTTTTCTCCTCTTGCACAGATTGCATTTGGCTTTACGCGCGGAGACTTTGGTTTGATCCGAACCGATGGCAGCAAAAGACGCAGATTTTTCTCCTCACGAACTCCCCTCTCCTTCTCAGGTACCAAACCTCACTAAAAGCACCGACATTCCACACTAGAAAAAGAAAATTCCATTCGTTTTTTCTTGTCGTTTTCTTTTTTGTAACAATGAACATGGAAAAGTCGCTCCCTCTTTATCAGGTCGTTGAAGAGCTAAAAGAGCTGTTAGGCATGGTGTTCCCCATCACGGCCATGAACTTACTGGCCTTCGTCCGGCAAGTAGTGTCGGTCTTGTTCTTGGGTCGTCTCGGAAGCTTAGAGCTCGCGGGTAACCTTCGTCGACTTGTGCCCTGCCTCCAGCTCGTCCCATTCTCAAATACTATAAATTTGCATTGACGTGCTAAACTCGTACTCAATCTCGTGTAAATCAATATCTGTCTTCACGAACGCTTCGATTCGTGTGAAAAAGAAATGGACTTTCTTGTTTACCGTGCGCAGGAGGAGCACTGTCCATCGGCTTCACCAACATCACGGGCTACTCTGTTCTAAACGGGCTGGCTTCAGGGCTGGAGCCGGTCTGCGCTCAGGCCTACGGGAGCAAGAACTGGGACCTCCTCGCCCTCTCCCTCCAACGGATGGTCCTGATCCTCCTGATCGCGATCGTCCCCATCGGCCTCCTCTGGGTCAACCTCGAGCCCATCATGCTCTTCATGGGCCAGGACAGGAACATCACTTCCATGGCCGCCACGTACTGCATGTACTCCCTCCCCGACCTTCTCACCAACACCCTCTTGCAGCCCCTGAGGGTCTTCCTCCGGTCCCAGTGCATCGCCAAGCCCATGATGTACTGCTCCCTCGCCGCGGTCGCCCTCCACGTGCCCCTCAACTACGCGCTCGTGGTCGGTGCGGGGATGGGCGTGCCGGGGGTGGCCGTCGCCTCCGTGCTGACGAACGTGAACGTGGTGGGGCTGATGGCCGCATATGTGTACGTGTCGGGGCGGCGCGAGATGCGGTGGACCACTGGGGTGAGGAAGGTCTGTGACGGGCTGGGACCGTTGATGAGGCTTGCCGTGCCGAGCTGCCTGGGGATTTGCCTGGAGTGGTGGTGGTATGAGATTGTGACGGTCCTGGCGGGGTACTTGCCGAACCCCACGGTGGCAGTGGCTGCCACCGGGGTTCTGATCCAAACTACCAGCATGATGTACACGGTGCCCCTGGCCCTAGCTGGTTGTGTTTCTGCCAGGGTAAGTTGTTCTTGATTATCTTACGGATAGAATACCATTCCAGAGTGGCTAAAGTTGGTGCAATCACGAATACAATTTTCATTGATATTTCAACTTCAGCTGTCTCCATTCACTGATACATGTTCAGGTTCTCCCCTGAAATAAGCATCTCAGGCACTCCTGCACTAATCATGATTATCAATCTCATTATAATGGACGATTATGATCAGTCCTGGAGCGCCTAAATTGCTTCGGACGATCGGCCGTCCTATTCTTAATTGCATTCGGCAAGCAGGACAGAAGTAGATAGATGCATCGCACATCTCAGATCGATGTTTTTATCAGAATGATTGCCAAATCCTGCAGGTCGGAAACGAACTCGGAGCTGGCAAGCCATACAAGGCCAAATTAGCAGCCCTGGTCGCATTGGGATGTGCATTCATCATGGGCATCATCAACATCACATGGACGATCCTCTTCAGAGAGAAATGGGCGAGCTTCTTCACGAAAGACCAGCTGGTCACGGCGCTGGTCGCTTCCGTCATGCCCATCATGGGCCTATGCGAGCTCGGCAACTGCCCCCAGACGACCGGGTGCGGCATCCTGCGCGGCACGGCGAGGCCTGCTGTGGGAGCCCGCATCAACCTGGGGTCGTTCTACTTTATGGGCACTCCGGTGGCCGTGGGGCTGGCCTTCTGGCTTAAGGTTGGGGTTCAGCGGGCTGTGGTTCGGGCTGCTCTCGGCCCAGGCGGCGTGCGCCGTGTCCATCCTTTACATGGTGCTGGGGCGCACCGACTGGGAAGGCGAGGCCTCGAAGGCGAAGAAGCTGACCGCCGTCGAGATGGGATCCTCCGACGGGGCGGGAGCGGGGAGCGGGGGCGAGGATGAAGAGGCTAGGGGGTTGTTGGCGAAGGGAGATGAAGTGTGAATGTCCCACAAGCACTTTTGGGGGAGTGCTGTCGGAAACACGAAGGGAAGAAAAACAACGTTTCGTGGGGGTATGGTAGATGTTTCCGAGGTTGTCCCTTTCCCTATCGCGAGCAACTTTTTGCATTAGCATATAATTTTGATCACCCCTGAACTTAGCGAGTCCATGGATGTGGGAGCACACGAGCCCAGCGGACTTTGATGTGAAATACATGTATGAATCTAAATAGAAACGGTGGCATCATTGCATGGATCGAAGGCAAATTTCATGTCTAGACCTTGCCCTTAATGGATCGAGCGAATCGGGGTTTCTGGTGGATGTCCCGTCATCTAAAGACAACGGTTGCGCGATCGATGAACTTCGGGCTCGGTAAGAAGTTCTCTGAATCGAGATCAAGCATTAGAGTAGTCGAAGATCTCTCATAATGCACTTGGGACCCTCCTTGTCGACAGTTGTGATTGTGAACTGACTTTGGTACACCACTCGAGTTTCCTTCGGAGCTCTCGTCGTCTCTCTCTCTCTCTCTATTAAGACACATCAAAGGGATCTCGTTAGAGAATGGAGAAGAGAAAATCCTCCCTATCATTCAAAAAAAAAAGTGTTGTTGTGGGCAGAGATTACTAGATTTATGTTTCTAGTTAAAAGAAAGGAGGAGAGAATTGGGGTGAGGTTTCCTCAAACATGGGTATTCCTCGGATCCCAGATGGCTTGAGGTTTTCTCACCAAGAAGCAAGTGTCTTTTGACACCACCGAGGGCCGCCTTGCTTATCCAGCAAATATACTGTTGGCAGGTTAATAGGACCGTGTTTCTTATTTTGGTATGTTGATGCCCATATACCTCAATCTCTCAATTTCAAGAGACCTCAATCTCTCAATTTCAAGAGGAGGGAATATTATCTAGTTATTTAACATAAAAAAAAAAAAGATCGAGATCCACACGAAATCTCAGACGAAGCAGTTTAAGGTCACGCTCGTGACCATGCTTGCAAATCATGATAATATCCTTTTCTTTTCTTTTTTCCTTTTGCCAATCATTTCACCTGGGTTATTCCCTCTTTCCTTTCGTGAGGAAGACAATAAGAACATATTCGCGCTGGCCAAATTCGTTTTGTCATGTAGTAAAGAAGTGGGGCGTGGGCGCCCCCTGTTGGAAAAAGATGACTTTTTGAGATTGAGTGGATGGGGAAGATCACTAGTGGCTTTTCGGCATTGCGATACTTCCATCTCGGGGCCCTACTCGCATTTGGTTGCTCGAATTTGGCCCCAAAGTGCCTCCAGCACACGCCACCCACCACTTCGCCGTCGGCCAACAACGCACGGCTTCAATCCCTCACTAGTACCCCACTTTCTCTCCTTCTCTTACCAACTCCTAAACTTGTTAACCCGAGCCACCGCGATTGACTCGGTGATCAAGCACTATATCCTTCTCTAATGAGATTGTAAATTCAAGTTGTCATGTACTTGAGCCCTGCAATCTTGTGGAGAGAGTTGCGATTGGCAGGCTCGACAATAGAGTGTGTAAGTTTATATAATGGGTCAAGATGAATTGAATCGAACTCTCATGTAAAATATGAATTCTCAAGATATAAATAGTGTTGAGTAGTCACGGCTATCGAGAAGTATGTGCAAGTTTATAATGAGTCAAGATGTCACATTGAATATGCATAGATGAATCTTCTATGATTTGTTACCTTAATTCTTAAGATATGAATTATGTTGAGTAGTCACGATTCTTGAGAAGTAGTGTAAGTTTATAACGGGTCAAGATGAATTAAATTGACCTATCATATCGGATATACACGGGTGAATCTCCCATGATTGGACACTTACAGCAAAAACTCTTGACCCTTGTATGTGTTGTTTGAGTTTTCACTTATCAACTCACTTACACTAAGATCCTTTCTCTCTCTCTTTCATTTTCATTCTATATATGAAGAAGAAAAAGAAGTCATTCAAGAAGGTGGTGAAGAGCCTTGGATGGCAAGAGGACAAACAAAAAAGTCAATTCTCCATTTCTTGGAGCCCTCCACTTCTGTTCTTTCTTGCGTGTGCGGGTACTGAGTTTCATGCGCTCCACTGTTGGCATCTAATAATGAAAATCAAGTTTCAAAGTGCTGATTGGGTTGTACCCAAAACCCCATCGCAGACGCATCTATTCTTGTCCTCTTTATATAATGGTAAGAATCACACTATATGAGATTTTACAGAACCACCGTCACTTATTTTCAAAGCTTAATCTATTAGATAAATATGTGATATATTATTTAAATATTTTAACATGAAAGATGGCCAATCAAACACAGTGGGCGCCCTGCTCGAATTAATTCCACATTGAGCGATCACATAATCAAGTTCTCGATG
This sequence comes from Corymbia calophylla, assembly GCA_014182845.1. Taxonomy (NCBI): domain Eukaryota; kingdom Viridiplantae; phylum Streptophyta; class Magnoliopsida; order Myrtales; family Myrtaceae; genus Corymbia; species Corymbia calophylla. The sequence continues at coordinate 21,728,167 of CM024698.1, read as the reverse complement.
CTTAGAGGTAGATTGATTTATGACCCTTTTTTGATGGAATGAACAAGGTGATGGTACACAGGTATCAATAAGGAAAGAAATCGACATGTTGCCGAAAGGGCAGCAAATTGGGTTATGCATGACAGTCGCCTAAGAATCTTGCAATGCGGGCGCTAGCACAAATAGAGTCCCGATTTCAATCGATCATGTTGGACTAGTGCTAGACAATATCCAAAGGATAGCAGCACGATCGCTCCCGATCACTTGTATGGTCATTGGAAACTTCGCGTCACATTTTCCACGACTAACTTTGATGAAGGTAATGCCAAGGACAAGATGTGAACTGTTGATCCTGAGATCATACAGTGACTTTCGTGAACCTTTTGTTTTTTCTTTGTACCACGATGCCCACTAAACTTTGTAACTAGTGACTCAAAAGGAGGAATTTACCACGGGGCACGAGCGCACTAAAGGACTGAGGAGAGTCCATCGAGACTTTGCTACCTTGTTATGATGTGGTTTTGAATCTAGTGACTCGGGCCGTACAGGCCCGAAGGACAAACGGGCGGGTGGCCCAACGCGGCCCGAGACAGCACCGGCCCTCGTCCGGGCAGTGGGCTCGAGGTGAGGCCCGGCCCAGCCCGGCCGAAGCATCATCGTCTGAGCGGTAAAGGTTTCTCACCGTGGACACTGGACAGTAGACTTTGACCCGCAGAGAGAGGGAGAGAGAGAGAGAGAGAGAGAGTCTGAAGGGGGGTGGTGGCAGCTCAGTGCTGGTCTTCTTCCTCTTCTTCGTCCGTCTGTCTCCATCCTGCTCAGTCGTCTCCTGGGCAAACGATTTGCTCCCCATAACTTCTGCGCAATTCTCCGAAGACCCTTCTCAGCGCTCTCTGTTTTGGGTTGCGAAAGGTGAATCCTTTTTCTCACTTTTCCTTTCTCGTTTCGATTGAATCTTTTCATCTTTTCTTCTTCTTTTTTCTCGTCGTTCGCGCTTTCCGGCGTTCATTGGTCTTCAATGGCGTTTTTCTGAGGGCGCCCTTTGACTCCCCGTCGCGGGTTTTGAATGTCTACTGCTCTTGGCTTTCGCTGCTTGAGTGTGTTCTCGCTCGATTTTGTCTGGGTTCTTGCCAGCTGAAACTCTCATTCCGCTTTCTTTGCTTGTTTCTGCATATGGGTTCGTGGTGCAGCGATTTGTTTGTTTACAGTCTGGCGATTCGATCCCAATGGGGTGAGGCTTCGGTGGCGATCCGCAATCGGTACTGCCTCCGACAAGATCATCTGGATATAAATGCAGAAGCGCATTGAACTGGATTTCTATTTGCTTGATGGTTCGGGAAAGGTCTTGACTTTGGCATCTTTGATCCTGTAAATACGCCAGTAGTCCAAGTTCTGGCTTTCTGTATTGAGAACCGAGACGAAAATAATTAAGTTTGAGCGATTGTTTTGCTTTCTCCAAATGGGTGGTTTTTGCTCGAGGGGATCCAGTGTAGATAATGTTCCCAGTGGAAGCCTTACAAATGTAGACGGTAGGTCTAGTAGCGAATCCAATGTCCATCGGTCTGGTGGAATGCCCAAGAGCGGAAACGACATTTCGATTCAGTCCTCAGGTGGAGAGGATGGGGATGAGGAATTGCGGGAGCCGTTCTCGTCTTCTGCGGAGAATGCGGTTTCACGTACTTTGAGTTCGGAAGATCTTTCCGATGGTATTCCACAATTGTCGAGGGCATCGTCGCAGAAATCTAGATCGACCAGGTCGAAGCAAGTGACGGTTGCTAGGGTGAGTAATTTTGTGTTTCTGATCAGTGTTATTCTTTCTCTCTCCCCTTTTCCATGGCATACTAAGACATCATGGATAAATTTGTAGGTTACAGCTTTCCCCCTTTTCACTAGGCCAGTGAATGCTTTATTTCTTGCTTGTATGTATATATGTACTGAATCATGGGCATTCAATCTTATAGCATGTCCTTTGATGAATTGTATTCTTTGGATGGTAGGTATCAGAAGTTGGCACACTTTTAGGGAAAGCTGGAGGGAGGGCAGTAGAAGTTTTAGACACACTTGGAAGTAGCATGACGAACCTGAATCTTAACAGCGGTTTTACCTCAGGAGTGACTACAAAAGGAAACAAAATAGCAATTTTGGCTTTTGAAGTTGCGAATACAATCGTAAAGGGTGCTAATCTTATGCTATCCCTCTCGAAGGATAACATCAAGCATTTGAAAGAAGTGGTGCTTCCCTCAGAAGGTGTGCAAAATCTAATATCAAAAGATATGGATAAACTTCTAAGGATTGCTGCAGCTGACAAAAGGTAGGAACTGCATCGATAGCACTTGCTTTCACAACGTCCTGCTGTATATCATATTTAAGTCGATTGTATGCTAACAGATGTCACACTTGTCATTCTTTCCGGTATTATTGACAGAGAGGAGCTGAAAGTTTTCTCCGGAGAGGTGGTTCGATTCGGCAATCGTTGTAAAGATCCTCAGTGGCACAATTTAGATCGATATTTTGAGAAGTAATCCCAATGCATCAAGCTGTTTTAGCTTGTATAGTATCTTTGCAAATGTGGGACAATGCCTCTTTCTTTGTTGTACTTAGGTTGGATTCAGAGTTTCCATCGGAAAAGTTAGTGAAGGACGAGGCAGAGAGGACGATGCAGCAACTGATGGATCTAGTTCAGTACACAGCTGTGAGTATTCCAATTTCGAATTTACCTGTCAATGTGCTATTTCAATGGTGAAAAAGATATGAACAATGCACATTTAGCCATAAGAATTTTCTCTCTCGTCATGATTTTTATGTCACAAATGACTTACTGGGATCAAGGAATGCAGCTGGTAGAATGTTTCTTAATGCCAACTGAGTGTATGTGAGGAAATTTTAATGTTTCCAGCCTAAAAGGCTTGGAATAAGTGATGTGTTCTCCTTTTAATGATGGAACTGATCTGCAACTCCTCTGAACTAAAACATTTGGCTATGCATGATGTCCCTTGCTTTTGTCTTTTTTATTTATATTTTAGAATAAAACATGAGAGGAAGCAGTGACAATGACTGGTCCGTCACATTTGGTGGCAGGAGTTGTATCATGAGTTGCATGCCTTAGACAGATTTGAGCAAGATTATCAGCGCAAGCTCCAGGAAGAGGATAACCTGAATGCCACTCAAAAAGGTAAGTCATAGTCCAAAATATTATTACCATAAAACTGCCTGACTGATGATCAGAGAAACAGAATATCGCCTTACTGGAATCACGTGATTGTTGGTTTTACTTATCTGAGAACTTGTAGGCATTACTTTAATCTATCTAAGTTTTACACATCATAGTCGAGTTTTAATGTTGGCAATTTGTAACACATTGCTTTGGAATTGAATGTCTTGTTTTGTCTAAATTGGTTGTCGGATGTTCTTTCTGAGGTTGCATCTATAATCAACGGGATGTCATTTTATGTTATTGTTCAGTTGTAGTTTTCGAAGTCAATCTTTCTATGATGGGGAAATTGGATGAGGTCACATCAATACGAGTTTCTTGTCATACCTGCATTTTGCTTTCCCAGAAATCCCTTCGGTTTGTGTCAATTTGGCCTGTTGGTTCTTGAAGATTTGAGCTACTGGAACACAAAAATCTCATGTAAAATTATTTTGACTTACTTTTTGTGGTTGACATATAGGAGACAGCCTGACAATATTGAGGGCAGAGTTGAAGAGCCAGAGGAAGCATGTAAGAAGTTTGAAGAAAAAGTCGCTTTGGTCGAGGATTTTGGAAGAGGTGTGAGTTGGTACTGCTTTAGCTTTTTCTATTTTATGCTGGAGATTTTCTCATCCACCTCATGATATGAATCGTCAAGTATGCAAATGAAATGTCAACTTTCTTGGATGACTTATGAGCACGAACAGAGTTCTTGTTAACAATGTAATGGTTGATTCACTTTCAAAGATTTGAACTCCTTGTGCTTGAAATTCTTGCTCTGACATTCTAAATAGACATTCTCACCTTGTACAATTATCTATGCATCATATATGTGCATGAGAAGACAAAGTTGTCTTCCTTTTGTAGGTAATGGAAAAGCTTGTTGATATAGTTCATTTCCTACATTGGGAGATTCATGAAGCCTTTGGTACTGCTGGTATGCTTTAAAATGATTATTTATTTCCTATGCTCTAAGCAAGGTAATCTTAGTCAGTTTCAGTTATTCTGTGGGAGTGATTGGTCACTTATGAAATTTCTCTTCCGTGACGTTGCAGATTCAGATAAATCCTTAAAAGGTTCTGCTAGCAGCTCTAAAACGTTGGGTTCTGCTGGTCTTGCTTTACATTATGCGAATATTATTGGTCAAATCGATACTCTTGTGAGTCTAACATTCAATCTCATGCTGAATACTCTGATCTTTCATGTTTCTGGTAAAGATTCAGAGGTATTACTTTAGCTGATTGATTATTGTGTTTGTGCTCCTTATCAAGAACCATGAAAGCAAATAGGAAAGAGAAAACTAGGTCCTTGCTGAATCTTGCTTTTTATTTGCAAAAAAAATTACATTCTCAATGGAGGTAGCCATCTTCAGCTGTTCCAAAAGCCACTCCAACAGAAACTTCTCTTTGTTGTCTGTGCATTGGCTAGTGAGGGTTCTCAACGTGCATATATGACCTTGGGCTAATCAATAAAACTTGTTCAGCCATAGTTGTACCTAAGATTTATATAGGCAAACTGGTATAAGAGGGTAACCTAGGAAAACCCTTCATGATGTCGCCGTTCATTTAAAATTCAATAGCAATGGACTATAAATTAAGATGTTAAAACAGTTGATATGGATGAGGCCCCATGAATCATGATTAAAAGAATTAGTTTTAAAAAGAACCATTATTCTAATAAAGAAGTATATTTCTAGCATTCTTTATTCAGTCCAACTAGAAGAAAAAAGACCCATCTAACTCAAAGCACTAAGCCAGTTTGTTGGCATAACAAGTTCTCTTTGTGTGTCAAGTCAGAAGCCTGATTGCAAATTGAGAACTTTCAGTAAATTAGCTCATGTTTTATTAGCTAATATATAGTAATCCAATATTATTCTATGGAAAGTGTATGATTGAACATTGAATACTGTTTCACATTTTTCAGTAAATAGAAATGGAAAGAGGTGTATTTTTTATGTTACTAACTGAAACCTTGACTGAATTAGGTATCCCGCTCGGGTTCTGTACCTCCTAATTCCAGAGAGGCTTTATACCAAGGGCTACCTGCTCATGTGAAGACAGCATTGCGCTCAAAGTTACAGTCATTTCAACTTGTAGAAGAGGTATCAACTTTCTACATTGTGGGGGGAATGTCCCTTAAATTCCTGAGGACACTGATGAGAATCTCTCAATGTTCATAAACTTTTTATTTTGTCACTTTTCCGTTCCTTTGATAGTCATTATAAGCTCCATTTTAATCATTCGCAATGGTGATTGCAGCTTTCTATACCACAAATTAAAGGGGAAATGGAAAAGACATTGCAGTGGCTTGCTCCTTTTGCTGCTAATACTACAAAGTAAGACTACTATAGAATGGTTGTCATTTTGTTATGGTTGCTCATCTCATATTCTTCTGAATCTTACACCTAAGATGCATGCTTACCATTTTATAAATTGGTAGTAGGGTCCCCTCAGTATAAAATATCGAATGTCTACATGCCTTCTTAGCTGTGCCGTAGCTGCTGTTTATGGAGTACTATTAATCACTATATCTAATAATATATGCCGGCATTTTTTGGTTGTCCTGTTTTAATGGAGTTGTAGTACATTCTCTTGGTTCTCCGCAACTCACTTTTGTTTGGCAAAGCAATTATTGTCATTTGATTCATTCTCTCTTTCAAACGTTGTCGACAGAGCCCATCATGGATTTGGTTGGGTTGGAGAATGGGCAAACACAGGGTAAGTTTGGACAATTTAAAGCTCTGCCCTTTTCCCTTCTCCCTTGACTTTATAGTCAATCTCAAAGTGTGTTTTTCAGGTCTGACCTGAACCGGAAGCCTACCGGCCAAAATGACTTGCTCCGCATCGAGACTCTACACCATGCAGATAAGGAAAAGACTGATGTCTACATTCTTGAGCTGGTGGTGTGGCTTCACTATCTTGTAAGCCAGGCTAGGGCTTCTAATGTGGGATTCAGATCTCCTATTAAATCTCCTATTCGGTCTCCCAACCAAATTACAGTCCAGATATCTATGCACAGTAAGCCTATATCTCCATTGTCTGCTTTGACAATTGAAGACCAAGAGATGCTTCGTGATGTGAACAAGCGGAAACTGTTGACTCCGGGAATAAGTAAGAGCCAAGAATTTGAGAGTGCGAAAGTAAGGTTATGCAAGCATCATAGACAGAGTAAAAGCAGTAGCCACTCCCCAACCAGGGAAAGCAAAAAAGATCCGTTTCCCCTTCGGAGGCCGTCTTCTGTTCCTGTCATCGATTTCGATATTGACCTGATCAAAGCACTGGATGTGATTGATCGGGTGGACACCATTCGAGCGGGTTGATTCTGCCGAGTGAAGAAGTGGGCGGCCGAGTCGAGGATTTTGCCTTGGGGGGTGGCAAGTCCGCCACCTCTCTGTTTTGTGTGCTTTGTCTATGCTGGAGTCTGCATTATTCAAGCTAGTCTGCAGATGAAGATGGAGCCCAAAAAGTTGCTTGTAGCGGTGCAACGAGCGTAGGGCTCCTCTGTGTAAAACCTCGGGTCAACTCCATCTCACTAGTCGTTTGGAGGAGGTAGCATTATAATTTTGTCGATCCCCGGGGATGTACAGAGAGAGTAATTTGGTCATTCTGCAATGTTTGTCAGCTCATGGCTCTGTTTCTATATATAACTATATACATGTATTCTCTGTTCTGCCTTGTTACATCTCTTAACAAATCCACAACTCGTCGACGTAGGATGCTCATCGACAACGCGATGGGTAGCGGAGCAAGAGTAGCCTATGCGACAGTTGATCTCAGCGGAAGTGAGCAAAACTAATTAAGTAAGATAGGGGTGAGCGATTTCAAGTTTCTTATAAATTCCATTTAGATTGTAAAATTTATCTGTTGGAAGAGGTTCTTTATTTTTGGAAACCTGAAATTTATGCTGCATACCAAACTTGAAACTTACTCTTTCACAAGTTTCAACTTCGATTTCAAGTTCTATCGTCCTTTCACTTGTCTTACTAATTGAATGATTGTCATAATATGAAATGTTAATAAATAAAAAATCTTAGTCATCGAATGAAATTCAAACTAGTAGTTTCAAATTATATACTTATCATTAGACGTTATGGAATTCTGCAAGATACTGCATAGCTTAAAATTTGGAATCAGACAAATTTCTGCCGGTCCGATTCTTTGATTTTGGGTTTTACCCGAAACCATTCTCACTCCTAAGGCATGACTAGATGGAGGTACCAACGTCTGGGACTCAAACTCGGGCCAGAAAAAGACAGCGGAGATAACTCCAGCTCAAAAACTCAAGCTTCGATTGGCTTTTGTCAAGACGTCGGTTCGCACCTGAGCGGTGTTGGGATGGATTTGGCCGGAATCTGCCTTTCGCCCGACGCCGACGTCAGGTTCGGACTTGCCCCCTTTGGCCCTATAAAAAGCTTCGGCTTTTCTATTGGCGATGATTACAATGGAACGAGAGAGGCCAATTCCGCCCGCGACGTCCTGTCCGTACCTTCGATGCTGCTGACGTGGCGAGCCCCCATTGCCCGAACATTAAAGACGCTGCTGCGGCGAGCTCGATCCGCCCAACCGCCCAACCATCGGACGCACAATTTCAAAGTACAAAAGTTTCGGAAAAACAGAGAGAGAGAGAGAGAGAGAGAGCGATACTCGCCTTCTTCGTCTTCTTCGTTCTTCGTTCTTGAATGATGGATTGCGCGAGCCCGGCGGAGAGCTGCGGCGGTGCGTGCGCTTACGGCCTCCTGCTCCGCGCGCTCTCCGTCGTTCCGATCTGGCACTACGTCCTGGCCGCCTGCCTCGGGTTCGCCGTCTTCCTCTACCGCTTCCTCGAGTGCCACCTCCTCGAGGACCTCGTCTCCCGCCTCCGATCGTCCCCTCCTCAGTTCACGTTCAACTCCTCCTCCGACGTTTACGCCGCCGTCGTCTCCAAGTGCCGGATTCTCCACGGAAAGTAATCCACCTCGCTTCCCTCTCTCTCTCTCTCTCTCTGAGTCGATGGCGATGTTCTGTGTCTTGTGACGGAATGCGTGCGTAGAGAATTTTGGATGTTGCGGTTCGTTTTTCCATCTATAGCGGACGAATCGGCGGACGAAGGAAGTGGGAATGGACTCGCTCGATTGATGTTGATGTGGATTGTGAACGTGAACGTTGAGAAATGGAGCTCTGTTGCGGAGGTTTTATTGAGCTGTCTTACTTATTTGAAAAGCGTGCAGGTACTTGGCGACTCCATGGCTTGCGAGTCCTCATCTTCAGACCGTGTTTCTTAATTTCTTCGGGAGGCCTCCGTCTTTCAGCTACAGAAGGTGATGCGTCTGTGAAAATCATATCATATGTTTCCCAGAACCGAGATGTAAAACTAAGCATCTTACAAGACGAAGCCTCCTACGCGGGGCAGTAACTGTCAAATACACGTGTCTTACACTTGTAGCGTGTTGTGCTATGCCACGAAAGCAAGTATTGGAGGATGATTTTAAAATAATATTTGTCTGGAGTCCAGTGATAGAATCAACTAGCTCTGTCTGACAATGTTGCTTTCTGCTGGTGTTCTAGAAAATGCAGCACACCTGGTATAACGTGCTTGTTTACTGAGAATGACTGGTGCAAATGTTTGAACTTTCGAGAACTCGCCTCTGATTTTATGGGCTTTTCCATGCCAATATTTACTACATCTCACATGCTCATAAATCAGTGTAAATGTAAACAGAGTTGGCTTGGCTTTTTGAGAACAAAATAAAGCTTTAGATGATCTATCAAGAAGAATGATTTTGTGAAAGATGTTCAATTAGGAAGGAGTTCGGTGAAGTCCGGGAAACACAGAACAATAGCTTAATAATAAGGGTGTCTTGAAGATCCTATGGAGGATGTGATGTTTGATGGAGTGCAATGGCAAGAACAATTCTTGTGGCTGAACTTTCAGAGTCGGAGATTTAGTAGTTGTTGCTGATATGGGACTACTACTTTAATTATGCTTTTACTTAAACTCATCTTGGTAAGATTGATTAGAGATTTTGACTGCGATTTCTACAATGCTTTTGGTTTTCTGTTGCTGATTATTTTACTCCTGGTCACCCTTTTGACTAGGGGATCTCTGCTGATTGTTTACCATGATAGTATCTTAAATCATATCTCTGCTTTTTTCCTTCCATAGTTCCCTTTGCAATGAATTGATGAACAGAAATCCAGTGACAAGTAAACTGGGCAAGCACATTTGTGTTGGTCTGACTTAACAAATCTACACCTGCTTTTCCTTGCAGGCAAATATTTCGTACTTCTGATGGGGGGACAATTGCTTTAGATTGGGTATTGAGTTCAGATGGTGAGTCCGAGTTGACCACCATAAGTTCCTTACGCTTCTGGAATAATTTTTTTTTCATTTTCTTTTGTCATCTCTACTGTATTGTTTCAGTTAGATTGATCAATTGTCTAGCACTTTCCAATCCCAGGTTGTTGCTCTAAAATATATAAGTATCATTCCTTATAAGGAAGCAATGCGAGGCATATCGGCAGTTACCTACCCACAGCCAATAATAATAAATTACTTGCTGTTTACCATCTCAATTTGGGGTAGAACTTGCAGAAGATTTGGTCATTTTTCATTTATTAATTAGTTGTATGCCTCTCCTTGTAAATTTAAATATTTAAAATAAGTCAAGTACAGACCATGTTATTCTTGCTCATTTACTAAATAAACAGCTCAACACCGTGCAGTTAGGGGCACATATTGATAACCTTCAGTGAATGACGCTGATGAATTTTTGCAGTGTCTGGAGGTGCCTTTCAAAGGGAAAGTTCCATTTCAAAAGATGACACAACTCCCATTGTGGTAGTGGTTCCTGGCTTAACAAGTGATTCTTGTTCTGCTGTAAGTACCTTCCGTAGGCGAAACCCAATATTCTTAACAGTGTTCTTGTACTATCAATCTATGGCCAGTTGAGGTCTATCTAAGGACTTAAAGTTCTGAACCTTGTCAACTTTTCTAAATGGCACAAGGATTTCAAAGAATTAAGTTCCAAGAATGTGGATTCTTTTGGTGTTGCTAGAACAGTTGTTTGCTTTACTTATCAATTGATAATATCCTTGTCGTTCCTTTATATCAGTATAGTGGTTATATAGGATGGGTGATATCTCTATGATGTGCGTGGCTTTCATTTTTCCTTTGATTGATGGATAATACCTCGAGTTTCATTGCCTATCATAGTTAGAGGTCTGCCAATCAGTCGCAGCTCTATTTGGGAAGTGATCACGCATAGTTCTAGCTCATATATTGGCAAACTTTTTTAAGGCAGTCCGCAGTCTGAACCCACTTATGCAGAGCTATTCTGATTCTCTTCAATCGAGTGAATGAAGTTTGCCTGATTTGTAATTGCAGAATGGTAACTCAAAATAATTATGTAATTTCACAGTTAACCATGTATTGGACAAAAATTTTTTATTGGCAGCACATGCATAATGTTTGCAAGTGGCCTTCTTTCATGCCCTTGGACCATTAAGATTGCCTAACAATTGGGAAGGAAGCTTTTTTAACACAGATTTACTTGTAAAGCTTTTTTAGATTGGCATTAAAAGGACAAGTATTCATAATGTCTTTTGATTTCTCTTGCAGTATTTAAAGCATCTTGCTTTTAACACTGCCAAAAGTGGATGGAATGTTGTTGTGAGCAACCATCGGGGACTAGGTGGTGTGTCAGTTACGGTAAGTTTTATTGAAGCTATAAGGTTAAGGATTCATAGTAGATGGAAAATTGTACAATTGATGTTGTGGCTTCATGATGTCTGACGCTTATTAGTTTGGCGACAGTTGAATGTCTTTCTAATTTGCTTGTTTCTGTTTTCTCTTATTTTTCTCTCTTAAATGAAATTCTACATGCCACCGTTTCAAGAGCGTCCTATTGTTCCAAAGGTTGGACTGGTAAATATTTGCTATAAAAGAAGTGAAGTCAAGGAATTTCATGTTGTTCAATATCTATATCCTTTTTGCAATGAAACATTCTGTATGCGATATATTTCCAACTTAAACCATAGAAATTACCTGAGGTAGTTCTCTGATATAGTCTGATATAGTGTGGAAAAACTGTTAAAACTTTTGATGGTTTGCCTAGACATTTCAATTTAGACATGTCAGTTTTTACATGTAGGAAATATGCTATAATGTGATCTTGAGTTTTATGGTGATAGATGCTAGCTCATCAAAGTATTATGCCAGCTTTTGTTTCTCTTTCTCTAAATGATTCTACTCTCCTATTCTGTTTAGATTTCCATTTCTCATTTCCTGATACATGACAGCATATTCGCTGTTAACCACTTTTCTTGAACTGCTGATTATATTATGATATTAATATCTGCAGTCTGATTGCTTTTACAATGCTGGTTGGACTGAGGATGTCCGCGCTGTCATTGACTACCTGCATAATGAGTACCCAAAAGCTACTTTATTTGTCGTGGGGACTAGCATTGGGGCCAACGTTTTGGTAACATATTTTTCTCATTGCATTCTAATTTTGCGTGTTACTCTAAGAATGTTTGAAAATTTCCATCATCAAAGGTCTATTTTGAGAGTGTCTTATCATATATGATCCCCTTGTACCAAGAAGTTGCAGTCTTTGCTGCTTTTTGTTTATTTTTTCCATTAAAGCTTGCAAAATTCTTATGACGAGAATTTTCTTTTCAATCCATGGATTTCTTTCCTTTATAGATGTTCACAGTGGTTTCCAGTTGAGTATCTCTAGCCCTTATCCTCGGAAAAAAGTATATTGCTTATTTTTAGGGTCTCTCTGAGGATTAATGTTTATATTTTGTACCGTGGCAATTTTCAGCAGTATCTTGACACAAATTATTGTTTCAGGTAAAATATCTTGGGGAGGATGGGGAGAATGTTCCCGTTGCTGGCGCTGTTGCAGTTTGCTCACCATGGGATCTTTTGGTTAGTTTTCAACTTGACTTTTTTTTTTGGTCGAAATTTTCAACACGACTTAATTAGACTAGAACTTGAACAATTATATATCTTCTGGTATCAAAATAAGGCATAAGTAGTAGTCCCTTTGGAATGGAGAGAATGTTCGTGTTGCTGGCGCTGTAACAATTTACTCCCCATGGGATTTTTTTGGTTAGTTCAACTTGACTTAAATTTACTAAACTTGAGCAATTATATCTTTTGGTTATAAAATAGGACATAAGTAGTACTCTCTTTGGCACGGAGACCATACAGTTTGCTATCAAAATTGAAAACAGAAAAGAACACATGAAATGTTATTGGACACCAGTTGACAACATAGCATGGCGCAATGTTTGAGAAAATGTACAGCCCTTACATATTTTACGGCTGTATTACTGCAGGAATGTAGAGTTTCCTGGTATGTGTCTCCTGAGACATGAGATGGTGGGAGAGTATTACCTTTATTGTACTTGTGATGTTCGTGAGACTGTGGAATGGAATTTTGGAAGATCCACTCTTTCTGCTTTTAGATACAACAGAAAACCGTTCTTACTAGCTATTATATTTTTATTGACCTCAAATTATTGGATGCTGCTGGAACATAGACTCTAAAGGTTCATTGACTATTATGCTTTGACCACAGGAGCATATTTTACTATATAGTTTCAATAATTATGCCTCTGATTATCAAGAAATATAGGTGTTGCTGGTCTTTGAGCTTGTTCTTTTGAGTGCATTTTTAGGGCTAAAGTTATCTTGTTTCTTCACGAGACTTGATGGTCTGAGTTGTCTTGTTTTTCTTACCCCTTTTTAACTCTTTGCTTTCTCTTCCCTTGCCTTAGTATTTTTCATCTTTTCTAATTCCATTTATACCTTTTACTTTGGAATGTAGTCAATCACTATAAAAGTTTTAAATGTTGTCCTTTGACATTGGACTTTCTTATTGGCTCCTTTGCATGCCTACTCTTAGAAAGCCTTAATATCATTTCTTCTGCTCAACGGCTGATAATTTCCACCAGGGGAAATGATATGAGAAACGGCATACATAATTCTTTCTTCTCTTAAATTTTAGTTTTTTAAAAGTGTTATGGATAGTTTCTTTATCCTGTGTGCACAACTGGAAGGAACTGTTTGCTCTTATCTCTTGTTGTAGATTGGTTTAGAACTACTAGTGGATAACAGTATTTCTGATATTACTGGAAGGAACTGTATGCTCCTTTTTTATGCAGATTGGTGATAGGTTTATTAGTCGAGGACTGCGGCAGAAGCTCTACGATAGAGCACTTACCATTGGCCTTCAAGGCTATGCACAGTTGTATGTCATTTCAATAGATTGAATCATTCTATATAATTGAGCATTATTAACGTCAATTGGATTGATCTCTTGGGTTGACATATTATAAATGGTTTTGCAGACATCAACCTCGCTATTCTCGCCTTGCTGATTGGGAGGGCATTAGAAAGGTTCTATGTTCTTATGCTTTCTGTATTTGTTCTATATATAAGAGCAAGAACTTCTGGATGCTGCTTGATTTTAAAAAACTCAATTTAGTCTCTCTGTTGTCCTTAATAGTCAACTATAGGGCCTAATCAGTATGACGTCAATTAAAAATTGAGCTCAATCAGAGCTCCTTCCTTTATTGAAAAAGAAATTCGTTTTTTGGGCTACCAAAAAATATTCAATTCAATCTCATGCACGAGTAAGAACAAATGTAAGGGAAGTGTCTGTGTGCACACTAAGGTATGCATGCTTTATCTATGGGACTGATCATTGATAAATGAAAGTAAGGTGTTATTTAGCACCGAGAAGCATAATGAAGGTCAGGACATGTGAGAGATGACATCTTTATTGTGTGTCTGCATCCTGGGTACCATTTCTTCGTGATTCACTGGGCATTTATGGTCATGGTAGTTATGTCTGGCTTCATTATCTGGGTCGTCTAATTGTATCAAGGGTTTCATTTTGATCAGATAGTGCTATTTCATTGAGAAAGGGCTTCTTTTTCCTGTGCTGAAGCTGGGGTAATGCCTTTAATTAGATCAGCATCTCTTAAGGCATGGGGAAACATTTGATTGCACATAGGTCCAGTTCTTCAGTCAAACAATATTAATGATATTTATTATACCTGTGAAGACGTGTAATATATTTGTTTCTATACTTAAGGTTCATTGTTTCACAAATTCTAGGAGGACCCTTTCATCAACTTGTGCATAGACAGGGACAACTAATCTTAATGTCAGCTCACTCTAATATACAACTCTTGCAGAAGGCATGGGAAAAAATATACCTACATTATTGAGATATTTTGGCTATAAAAATTTTCAATGTCTTCACATGATTAAGAAGGCAAGCCTTGGCTGTGCATTGTACTGCCAGAGTTTATAGGACATCAATTTAATTGGCATAATTGTATGCTTTTTATGGATGCCAAATTCAGCACTAATTCGACTTTTCAAGTTCTCAGTTTGTCACTGCGCATAGTACATAAGAGAATATCTTGCTTCTTTGTGGTTAGTCTGATTTCATCTGGCTAATAGTGCTCAATGTTCTTTATGTTCCACTAGTCACGCTCTATTCGAGATTTTGACAATTATGCTACCTGCCTGGTTGGGAAATTTGAGGTACTAATATCGTGCTCTTCATATCCTTGCCATTTGGTTGTTCTTCTGTGAGTTCATTAATATTGCATCATTTGTGCTCAGACAGCAGATACTTACTATCGGCGTTGTAGCAGTGCTAATTATGTGGGAACTGTTGCAGTTCCACTGCTGTGTATCAGCGCTTTAGATGATCCTGTTTGTACTAGAGAAGCCATTCCATGGGATGAATGCAGGTTGAAGTTATGTGGTTCACAGTATATTTTAGACTTGTTATTCGAACGCCTGTCCTAAAAACTTCATGTTTGGCAGGGCTAACAAGAATATAGTTCTGGTTACTCCAAGACATGGAGGGCACTTGGCATTTTTCGAAGGAATAGCTGCAACAAGCCTATGGTACTTCATGGTTCAATTTTAATGTTATATTGATGATTTTGACTCTGTGTCATTGAAATGCCAGCCTTCCTCCAAATGCATCAGCCACTTAGCTTCTAGGGAAACTCAGAATATTTAGTTTGTTGTTGTACCAGAAATGAGTTTTCCGCGTGCTCCCTAATTTACTCTCAACATTTATTCTTTTGGGAACATCTTTTGTTTAAGGCAGACTCTTTAGTACTTTGGATCTGTGCAGTCTACACCCATCGTTTTTCTTCTGTTTGGCAAACTTTAGCCATAGGTTGTCAGATGCAGGATAGAAGATAGAGAACCTTGATACTGAATATTGATTCCTTCTTCATTAAGCATCTGTTTATCCTTCTTGTGTCACATTAAAATCTTCATGTTGATTTGATGATTTCTTGTTTCATTATTTGTTTCACTTTTTACCAGGTGGGTAAGGGCTGTCAACGAGTTTCTTCATGTTCTACATTCTAGTCCATGCATGCATGTAAAGAAGGTACAAATCACCCACTTGTGGCGCTTACTTTTCCCTTGGGAAAGAGAGAGAGAGTAGCACGCACTCAATTTGCTACTCAATTTTTGTCTTCATGTCTCACTGCAGAGTCAAACATCTGCTCTGCACTCGGCTCTGGAGTCTTCAATCGATCAGGGTCCTTACGTGAATGTGGCTGATGGAATGGTGGCTGCAATGGGAAATGAGCACACAAAAGATGCCGTGGTCCAAGAAGAAATAGTAATACAAAAGAGTCCGAAGGTGAAAACTGAGGAAACATCTTTAGATGCGGAAAAGAATGCCCGTATAGCAGGAACGGATGGCAGTTCCATAGTCTCTCAGAATCCTGCAGGCATTCAAAACGTCAAGCCAATGGATGTAAATTCCTCAGTCTTGAGGAGTATAAATCAGATCGCGCGAGTGACTAGAAGATCTATTTGGCTGCTTGCATATATTGCTATAGTTACAAGCTGGCCAATTGTCGGCTCAGCCCTGGGCATCCTTTTCAAAGGGAAGCTTAAAAATATGTTACTCGCAGTCCTGCGTAGAAGATAACTGGCCGCAATGCTTGTGTGTAAAGTAAGTTGTATCATGATTTATTGCCTTCTCACCCATTATGAAGGCCTATCATCGTCAACAGTGAAATCATCTATCAAATGCAGAATCATTAATAGATGCACGAAACTACGGAACCATCAGACCTGAAGATTATTGGGTTTCTTTCTCAATGCTCCTGCTGTTTTGAAACCGGTCATTTAAGCGACTCTGAAAGGACAGAATGATTCAAAGGGTTGCATTGCCTCATGTTGGCACCGAGGTTTAATTCAAGAGCAGCTTCCTCTTCGTATAAACCAATTATCAATTATGATAGAGCGGGCAATACAATAAGATCTAATAACATGCGTTGGTATCCTCTCTCTGTGCTCTCATAGTTTATACAAAAGGAGCTTATAGTTTTCATCTCCTGAAAGTTTTTCATGGTCGCTTCCCTCTATGCCTCGCTTCATAGGATATTTGGATATCTCAGTTTATGCGAATGCAACTGCCGGAACAATGCGGAGGAGTTCAGGCATTCTCCAGACGTCTCTTCCTCGGTCAGGACCGCAGCCGGAGATGACTTTTTCTGTCCTCCTAATATCGGGGAAAAAAATAGAAACTATGTAAAGACAAGAAAAATGCTCGCACGCTCATTAGCCCAGCAGCTGCTGGTGTGCCTTTCGTTGACCCCGAAAGTCGCTAGCGCGGGCTTTTGGGACCGATACAATAATGTACGGGAGATTGGCCTTGTAAAGGACGTATGTAATCCCTCGTTTCTCGTCACGTGGTCGGACTTCCGCTCTTTTACTTTTCATGACCTCGGCCCCCCGGTCCAGTGACGGTCTATGTACGGCCCAGGGGGGGCTCCAATTAGAAAGTGCCCTCTCGATGAGTAGAGGGGTTGCTCCGCGACTTCATCGCCTGGGATTGTGAGCTTTAGTCCCACCGAGTCAATGCTTGATTCAACTTGAATTAAGCAAACTCTCCAAAAAAATCCTAAATTTATTACACTTTGGCTAATTCAGTTCTAATTCTTTTAATTTTGTTAATTGAACATTGAACATTTTGACTATTTACCAATAGAGTCTATCTGGGAGAATTCCAGAAAAGTCTGCTTTATTGGGGTTGTCTTGGTCGATCCTAAACTTTTTTTTTTTGGCCGATTCGAGTCCTAAACCTTTTGCGAATGTGCCAATTGAGTCCATCCGGCCAAATTTGGCCGGCCGGGCTGACGTGGACACCGGCGCCGGCCGGCGAGAATATTTTAATATTTTTTTATTATTTTCAGAATTTTTAATTTTTTTCCGATTTTTTTTATTATTTTTTAAATTTTTTTTTTTTCTTTTCTTTTTTTCTCCCCCTCCCCTTCCCTCCCCTCCCCCGCCGGCGGCAGTGGCGGCCCGCGCGAGGGCCGCGAAGCCCTCGCCGGCGAGGGTCGCGCCCGGCCGCCTCGATCCGGGCGGGGCGCGCCCGGCGAGGGCCGCGGCCCGAGGCCGCGAGGCCGGCGGGCGAGGGCCGGCCTCGCCATGGCTGGCCGCGGGCGAGGCGGCGGCCTCGCCGCGGCCTGGCGAGGCCATGGCGAGGTCGCCATGGCCTCGCCCGCCCGCCATGGCTCGCCGCGCGCGGCGAGGCCGCCGCCGCCGCGGCCGAGCCATGGCGAGGCCCGCCTCGCCCAGATCTGGGCGAAGCGGCCTCGCCGCGGCTGCGACCCTCGCCGGCGGCCGGCCTCGCCCGATCCGGGCGGCCGGGCCGCGACCCTCGCCGGCGAGGGGCCGCGCGCCCTCGCGCGGTGGCCGGCCTCGTCGGCGCTGGCCGGCCACTGCCGCCGGCGGGGGGGAGGGGAGGGAAGGGGAGGGGGAGAAAAAAAAAGGAAAAAAACAAAAAAATTTAAAAATAATAATAAAAAATTCGGAAAAAATTAAAAAATTCTGAAAAAAAAAAAAAAAAAAAATTAAAATATTCTCGCCGGCCGGCGCCGGTGTCCACGTCAGCTCCAGCCGGCCAAATTTGGCCGGATGGACTCAATTGGCACACCGCAAAAGGTTTAGGACTGAATCGGAAAAAAAAAAGGTTTAGACCCAAGACAACCCCAATAGGTTTAGGACTTTTTAGCAATTCTCCCGAGTCTATCTGATTAATTTTAGCTAGAAATCATTGACGTAAATAATGTTCGTCTTATGTGGCATTGCTAGTATTGGCATGAACAATTATTTTATTTTATCTTGAATTTTTTAATTATTTTTTCTTTTCCTTTTGTTATTTGCTGTCATTGGCAACCTTGCCAGTGGTGAAGGCCCTTAGAAGCCTCTCTAGCCGTGGCCAAGGAGACCCTTGCCCGTGGCCGATGAGGCGGCGAAGGCCTTGCCTAGGGCCATCGTGGCGTCGCTAGCCACAAGCGAAGGCATGAAGGCCCTCACCTAGTCTAGCAAGGCCTTTGCGGCTAGTGAGGGTCCTCAATGACCCACATAGGCATAAAAGAAAAAGTAAAGAAAAAAATGGAAAAAAAATTATAAAATTTGTCCATGTTAGCATTGGCAATTCCACGTAGGACAACTGGCATCTACGTTGGCGATTCTCAGTCAAAATTAGTCGAATGGACTTAATTGACAAATTATCAAAAAGTTTAAGATTCAATCAGCAAAATTGAAAGATTTGAGATTGAATTAACTTAAGTGCAATAAATTTATGACCTGTTTGTACAATTTTCTCAACTTGAATTGGTCCCAAAAAAATAAGAAAGTCGGAGGACTCGGTCGGTTCGTATGAGCCGCCGACTCCCTCTGACTAGGAGGCACGACCTTTCTTTAACAAAAGCTAATGAATACCTCTTCTGAATCTCCCCAACGTAATCTTCCATCTTCTCTCAAATATCACGGTGCTTCCTTTAATCGAACCGATTTAAATCTTCACGAGATCACGACACACCATACCTTAGTTTACGCCGTTCTTATATTGTCAATACTCTTTCGTCACGCGGTATATCGAGTATTTCCTTGCCCCAAAAAATGCGGTACGAAGGACGTATTCTTAGGAGTTTCCCAAACAAGAGTCAATGATGACCGATTGCGGACGACAGAATGACGCGGCCGGAAGCGGGGGGGCATCTTCCAAAGGGTGGTGAATCTGCCGTCGCTTTTGATTAGGACAAAGATCTTAGGTCGAGAAAACGACGTCCTCTTTCTTTTTCTTTCAATATCACGGATCGAGCTAAGAAGCGAAGAAAAAACGGAATCGACCCACTTGCGGGTTTTCAGCATCATTTGTCTCCCCGAAATTCAAGGGAGGCGTGGGGAAGGAATCGGATCGAACCTTCCTTTTTGCTGTATCAAGAACTGTGTACGCCCTTCGCGGAAAACTAATATTCAACACCCCAACCCCCTCCCCCATTGGCCACGCCAAAAGAGAGGCAGGCAGGCAGGACAAGTGCATGGCGAAATCCAAATCGGCATCCGCCCCTTGCGTTCTCAGCCTCTTTTTATACGTAAGCATTTGGACTCTTGTCGCGAGGAAGCATCTTCATGCAAAAACCCTCGCGCGCACTCCTCGTATTATATTATAAAGGCTTCTTGTCCCCTAGCTTTGAACCTGTCTCCCCGAAACTTGTTCCTGAACTTTTTCTATTCGGGCTTTGGTCGTGAAGATAGGATCGAACTTGCCCTTTTCCCAAGCCTCGAGGCTGTAGCTTGCGGATCTAATGAAATCGCGGGATAGGATCGAACCTTGTTTGAGATAAATTGTAAAAGGAAAGGTGGACAAGAGATGAGGAAAGCAATAGAGTGGAGAGGAGGAAAACGTGGGGATGCAAAAGGACAAGGTAGCAGATCCGAGGATCTTAGCAGTTGGGATGATGCTTGACTTTGGAGACTTTTCTTTTCATTAAATTAACCCTAAAGTTAACAATTCAACCTCATAGAATTCTAGGGTTGTGTCAAACATATATGCATGTAACCTCATTAAATTGTTTTCATTCGCGGAAGGGATCATTCGACGCGGTTTCGTTCGACGCGGTTTCGTCTGACTTGGGAGTCGTATTTCATGTAGGTTGATTTAGTTACCACAATTCGGGTAGTGTACGTTTATTTGGAGTGCCATTAATCCTAGAATATATATGTTATTTGATAACGGTACAAAAATTTTCTTCATGGAACATAAATTCGTTATGTAATGACATTAAATTTCTCCTTCTTACGCTCTTTTCCATTCATTGACAGGTGGTGGGCAACAACTGGTGGGGGGTGGCAATGGTTGGCGGTGGGCGATAGGAGGTAGCGGCTGGCGAGAGGCGAGGTGAGTAATGAAAAGAGTTTTTATATTTCTTTTTGTTTCATAAATTGAAAAATAGAAAATTTTTAATTTTCATTTCTATTCCAAACCTATTTCTGGATTAAAAATTTATTCCGACAATAGAAAAATGATATTATATTATCAAATAGATTTCTATTCTAAATCTTTTCCTGAGAACAGAAAGATAGATCTGACAAGAAATAGAATGATTAGTATTTGCGAAAGCATGGATATCTTCTAGAGGACTTTTGAAAATTTTTGAGTGGAAACATTGTTTGAATGAAAAAGTTAAATTGTCAATGTGGGTTATCATCCTCGGGGTGAGAAAATTCCATCCAATCCCTCGTCAAATTAGTCGGTGACAAATTACACACATCACATACATACGAATATAACTTGAATACAAGTACGGTTCACGTACGAATTTGCACGGCCACATTACCGCAACGTTGTAATCTTGTTGCCAAAAGGAAAAGGACAAGATGCATTGTGCAGGGTGTAACGTGTTGTATTGTCAATTCCCACGTTGATCGAACGTCGAAGAATATTACTAGCGGAAAGGGCCAAGACCTATTCAATGCTCTAGCAACAAAATAACATCGCCAAGCTCCTCGAATAATCGCATTTTCCTTCCTTTTTTTTCTTTTGCGTGATCGAGACTCATATCATATGCGGCAGTAGCATATTCATTTCCCACGAGGGGAAATGGGACGTGTACCTTCGACCGGACCGGAGAAGCGAACTTAACCCAATAGAGGGACAACATTTCGATTACATCATTCATATAAAAATAATGAGAAACGTGACGTGATTCTATAATATGATTTTCCCAAGAATCTTCGATGTACATGCTTTTTCCCAATATATATATATCTTAGAGTATGGTAACGGTGGTTGCATCGGGGAACCTAAACTCGCCATATGTCGACCTTTCAAGGTCGGATCGACCTCTGGCCCCTGCCAAAATTATTAGCACTGTGCGTCAAATAGGAATCTCTCTCTCTCTCTCTCTCTCTCTCTCTCTCTCTCTCTCGGGTGTGTTTAGGTGACAAACCCTAAATAAATCGAGCGTGCGAGGGGAAGTGGGGCCGACGTCGTAATTAGTGACGTCATAAAAGTACACGCACGTCGTCCACCAAGAAACCTTCAAAAGTCAAACCTCGCGACGCTTTGATCCGTCTTTTTGTGCGACCTTTTAAGGCCCTTTGGAATCGTTCAAACGGCCTTCTCAGTGCGAGGTAAGTTTCCTCCCTTGACCCTCCTAATTAGAGGCACAGCAAAGAAGAGGAATAATCTTAAAATTTTGACGTCATCCAACTGCTTTTTTTGTCATTCGTGGGACATGCCCAAAACAAGAAGCGGCATCAAGGACACACGAATTCTTAAATATATATACACTATGTATGTATGTATGTATTATATGATTGTTAGCGATTTGAAGTGGATATGGAGAAGGTCTTTAAAGTCAAAAGATCATCGTTTCTTTCACCCATTTGATAATAGTCCCGATGAGGCCATGTGTAGTTTAGTTCACATGCCTTGGGAACGTTTGCAAAGTCCGAATATGCTTCTAGTGAGATTGAACTCATCACCATGATTTTGTCCACGATTGGTTCTGACCGAAACCGGCATCACGACTATTTTCAAGCAATGAATTAATGACCTAGAGTCACATCTAATATATCTAGTGCTAGGTTTTACGCATGCGAGGATATTCGCAGTCACATCCGGAGTTTGCAACGTGTTTTTCGCATGGAGCTTTGAGTTTTTCTTCTTCTTCCCTTCTTCTTCTTCTTCTCGATTTACGAAAGGATTGGAAAGCTCCAATGTAACTTTCAAAGCACGGTGAAAGAACAGCTGGGGGCTAAGATTTGAAGGAAGAAGGATTGGTTCAAGCATTCTAGAAGAGATGGTGGCGGGGGCGAGTGAGGACGAAAGTCATCGGAGGGGACGGTAGGGCTAGGATTCCCCTCTTTTCTCGCTGGGTTTTTTGTCGACTGCGTATGGCATCTTCTTACCTTCCTTAACTACCGATGGACCGCCATCATCCCCCTCCATCCCCCAATCCTTGTCCGCATCGGGAATTTGTAACCCCGCGATTTATACTTTCTTTTTTCCTTGAAATGTCTCTTCACCTGACGGCACCCTTTCCCCATGATTCAGAAGTAAACAAGAAAAAGGGAGAAAGATACGGTTCTATCTCTCCATGTCATTGGAGCAGTCTTAAAGAAAGAATAAAACCCTCGCTCTCTCTCTCTCTCTTGAATTGGCTTCGCTCTCCCGTGAGAACATAAGACAAAACCCTGAATTTCAAAGTCATGTGCCCCCTTTCCACACTTCCATAAAAAGGTTTAGTGTGTTCTTGTTCCTCTCTCACCAACTCCATTCATTCTCTCTCTCTTCCCTCTCCCTCTTTGTGTGTGAAACAGCCCAACCGATGCAAGAAACGGAAGATCAAGAAGAGCTCCTGAACCTGAGCCTGGCCATCGTCTCGTCGGACTACGGTGATGAGGCCAGGTTCAGGAAGAGGAAGAGATCCATGTCTGGGGATGATAACGATGTCATCTCGAGCTCTTCCGATGCGTTCGAAGGATGCGAGGGCAAGATCTTCAAGCTCCTTCAGATGAGAGAGGAAATGCTCCACACCGAGCACAGGCGATCGAAGCAGAAGAGCCCTCGCCATGAGGACGGCAAGGGGCTCCACCTGATCCATCTGTTGCTCATCACGGCCACCGCGGTTGACGAGAACAACGCTGGCTTGGCCCTCGACAACCTTGCCGAGCTGTACCAGACCGTGTCGCTGACCGGCGATTCCGTGCAGCGGGTCGTGGCCTATTTCGCCGACGGGCTCGCCTCCAGGCTCCTGACCCGCAAGTCCCCCTTCCACGACATGATCATGAAGAGACCGACCTGCGAAGAGGAGTTCGTCGCGTTCACCTACCTCTACCGGGTCTCGCCCTACTACCAGTTCGCGCATTTCACGGCCAACCAGGCCATTCTCGAGGCCTTCGAGAGGGAGGAACAAGTTAACCACCGTGCTTTGCACGTCGTCGATTTCGACGTGTCGTATGGCTTCCAGTGGCCTTCCCTCATCCAATCTTTATCCGAAAAGGCAACCAGTGGGAATAAGATCTCCTTACGAATCACCGGCTTCGGGAGGAGCCTCGAGGAGCTACAAGAAACTGAGGGCAGGCTAGTTAGCTTCTCAAAGGGTTTCAAGAACATAGTCTTCGAGTTCCAAGGCCTGTTACCAGGATCAAAGCTCGTCAACCTAAGGAAAAAGAAACAAGAGACGGTCGCGGTAAACCTAGTTTTCCACTTAAACATGCTGAGCAATTTCGCAAAGATCTCCGAGACTCTCAAGTCGGTACATTCGCTCAAGCCGTCGATCGTGATGCTCGTGGAACAAGAGGGCAACCGAAGCCCTCGGAGCTTCCTCTCGAGATTCATGGAGTCCTTGCACTACTTCGCTGCGATGTTCGACTCCCTGGACGACTGCCTCCCCTTGGAGAGTTCGGAGAGGCTGAGCATAGAGAAGAACCATCTCGGCAAGGAGATCAAGGCCCGGCTGAACTACGAGAAGGACGACGGGGGCTGCGCGCGCTACGAGAGGATGGAGACGTGGAAGGGGAGGATGGAGGCCCACGGGTTCGCAGGGGTCAAGCTGAGCTCCAAGTGCGTGTTGCAAGCGAAGCTCCTGCTGAGAATTAGGGCACACCATCGTCCGCTCCAGTTCGAGGGCGAGAACAGCGGGTTCAGAGTGATCGAGAGAGACGAGGGAAGAGCGATCTCTTTGGGGTGGCAAGATAGGTCTCTGATAACAGCCTCTGCATGGCATTGCGTATGGTAGAAAGAGAGAGAAAGAGATTGATTGATTGATTGATATACCCTATAGTATTTCTAACACATTCATCTGATTATTATCATTGTTAATTGTTTTGTTGTAACTGCGATAGCGACTAATGACCAAAGATTGGTAAAAGATTGATTTTTAAGGTTGCTTGATTCGATCTCTATATCTACGGTCTGCCTATGTTACGTTCTTCAAGTTTAATATCTCATATTTGCACTTGCGAAAGTCGATACATACATTGTCATCAGATTATTATCTTTGTTATTGTTTTCTTGTAACTGTGATAGCAACTAATGATCCAATATCGATGAAGATTGATTTTTAAGGTTGCTTGATTCGATCTCCATATCTACAATTGCCTATGTTTCGTTCTTCAACTTCAAGATCTCATATTTGCACTTGCAAGTGTCAATACATATGTATATATGTATGCTGGGATTCACCTTACTATTTTTGCTTCATAATACGAATGGTCTGAGGTGGGCGCGTCATGAGCATATCATGACTTTCATATATGCTTCGATGCGATGATCATGGTCTTCTCGAACTTGATCATTTTTAGGTTGTTTGCTCCAAAACCATGTTAGTATATAGATCATCACTAAATCCAATGATTAAAAGACACTCTTATGACATCCTATTGTAACTTCGATCCATTTTATGTTAAATTTTTAACTTCAGTTGCCGTATGATCTTTCGTTAGTTTTTCTAAAGAAAGACAAAATTTCTTTCCTAATTTTATACTTCATAATTTTTTGTTATTTTCTACATATATTCGAGCAGGGCTATATGCTATTATAAGCTTCGACTAACCCGAAAGTGATTTCAACATAGATATGAAAGACCGACCGATCTAATTAGGCATGAGAAAATGGGTCGATTTGAATTTTTCAATATTCTCGTACTTTTCAATTCACTTGAAAGTTCAGCTCAATTTGTTTACTATAATTCCAAGATGATTGAGATTCTCTACATTTAGCTACATTTACCCCCTTAGAATTTAACCGATTACCAACCTCGACCACCGACCACAGCATTGCCTTCACCGCCATTACCATGGGTCCGTCCTGAGGACCCAATGTCATGAGTCAAGCTGGGCTCGCAAAGCCAAATCAGGTGAAGGGAGATGGAGGAGCATTGGTCGGTCGAGCCTGAGTGGCGATGTCGAGGTGTTTGATTGGTGGCGTGAGCATGCGATTGCGGCGGTGATATGATTGAGACTCTGGCAGCGTGAGTGCATTAGTGTCGTGGTTGTGATGGAGGAGGAAAAGAGCGGCGGGAAGTGAGTATGTGACAATTGATGTAAATTCATTTAAGACATAAAAGGGAATATTACTTGGAAAGTAATTTTACCGGTTTAAGTCATCTCATGATATAGATAACATCAATCATTTCGACCCTTTTGGGTACCGTACTAAATATTGCAGTTCAAATTGTGCTCAACCTTACCATAGTTTGTCTCTATCATATAGTCCTAATTTTCTTTGAAAAAAAAAACCCAAATTTTAAGTTCTTGATCTAAAAAAAATTCCCCATTTTTCATTATAAACCAAAATCTGTACACGTGTCAAAAATCGCCACTAATTTCTTCAAAATTATCAACATCAGGGCCAATTAGAAGTCTATTATCAGAATCTACATTTTTATCAAACAATATCAACCTCATCCCGTCGATAATCTTAAAGAAATTAGTAGTGATTTTCACACGCGTGGACATATATTCGGGACTAGAGTGAAAGTTATAATTTAAAAAAGAAGAATAATTAAGGTAGAATTGAGATTGAGTTTAAAGTTTGCGGTTTTTTAGGGAATTAACACCATTCATACACAACAAAATTAGGTCAGAAAGCCGGAGCCGTTAGAAGAATCGAGTGAAAATTCCAAACGGTCGTCTTTCCAAGTAATTAAGATTCAAAATCAAACCTTCCCTCCACCCCCCCCCCCCCTCTCTCTCTCTCTCTCTAAAACTCGGCAACAATCCTTCACGAAATCCAGAGCACCACCATCCGCTTCCATTCTCGCGATTCCTCTCTCTCTCTCTCTTCTCCCCTGCAGGAATCGGTCGAGCTAAGCAGCCCTCGGCGAAGATGGCCGTCCCGAGAGAACGCGCGCGGATCGACGGGGACGGCGAGCCCCGTATCCCGGTGTTCACCGTCGTCAAGAACGGCGCCGTCCTTAAGAACATCTTCGTCGTCAACGAGCCTCCCCCTCCGCCGTCACCGGCCGACGGCCCCGCCCGTCTGGAATCGGCCGAGCGCGACGCGGAGGACGATGCGGCGGGCCGGGAGGGCCGAGGCGAGATGCTGATCGTCGGCCGGCACCCCGACTGCCACATCATGTTGACGCACCCCAGCGTCAGCAGGTTCCACCTCCAGATTCATTCGGATCCGTCGCGGCGGAAGCTCTCCGTCGTGGACTTGTCTTCAGGTGATCATCGATTGCTCTCTCTTTCGTTTTTTGGCTCCGGAGGTAGGTGCTGCGTGTGAGGTTTTGTTCGGCGGAACATAGTGGCGGATTTCAGCTGTTAGGGCTAACCGTATTTAAATTGCACGATCGCGAATGCGGATTCGGATGGCAAATTTGTTCATTCTGCTGGTCCTTTTTTTGGATTTAGTGCATGGGACTTGGGTTTCCGAGAAGAAGATTGAGCCTGGAGTTGCAATGGAGCTGAGCGAGGGCGATACGTTGCGTGTTGGTCGGTCAAGCAGAGTGTATAGACTGCATTGGGTACCTCTGAGCCGTGCATACGATTTTGAGAACCCATTCGTTTCGGCGTTGGATGCATCGGGTGCTGATGAAGAGAAAGAAGAGGAAGGTTTAATGAATGACGAAGGAAAAGTAGAAGAGCAACGTGAGGTGTGAATTTCTGCATTGTTCTGTTGACATTCAGATAAATGCATGCCAGTTGTTTGTCATTATTTCTATGTAGTCCACACTCTCTTATTCTCTTCCTTTCCTGATTACTGATAGGATGATGATTCTTTGGAGATTGGATGTGAAGATGATGACGACTTGAAAAGTTCATTTGTCCTGGAAGATGAGGAGCACGTATATCAGGTGATAATCCATGCTTCAAATGATAGCTGCTTTAGAGAAGGGGCATACAATATTTGATAATCCATCAAAGAAGTCGACTGTTTTTCTTTCCCTCGAAGTTGACTATTCTTCTTAATTATTCTGCTTATGAACAGGACTCCTTCCATGATGAGAATAAGGGGATACACTCACCCAAATCATTATTGGAAGGCATTGAAACTCTAGCTCTTGATGATTGTGAAGAATTGCCTGTGAAGAATCAGAGTCCATCACAAGTACCGATTCCTGAGAATCTATATGCTTCGACTTACGGTGAAAAAGAAACTGATGTAGGATTAGGCTCAAAAGCAGTGGACGATTTTTTCAGGGTTGCTGAGTATCTCCAAACTGAGCCTATGGATACTTCTCCGCCTTTCAGAATTTTATTTGACATAGACAACCAGAAGTTCAATGAAGAAAAATGGAGTAGGGAAGTTGGCATTGCCACTGAATTAGTGTCTGCGGACGAAGGAAGCATAAGATCAGCGCAGAATGATCTGGAGAACTGTTTAGTAGCTGAAGCTCTTGAAGACAACCAGAAGTTAAATGAAGAAAAATGGATTGGGGAAGCTGGCATTGCCACTGAATTAGTGTCTGAGGACGAAGGAAGCATAAGATCAGCTCATGATGATCTGGAGAACTGTTTAGTAGCCGAAGCTTCTGAAGACAGCCAGAAGTTCGATGAAGAAAAATGGAGTAGGGAAGTTGGCATTGCCACTGAAGTGGTGTCTGCAGACAACGAATGCATAAGATCAGCACATGATGATCTGGAGAACTATTTAGTAGCTGAAGCTTTTGAAGACAACCAGAAGTTCAATGAAGAAAAATGGAGTAGGGAAGTTGGCATTGCCACTGAATTAGTGTCTGCAGACGAAGGTTGCATAAGATCAGCACATGATGATCTGGAGAACTGTTTAGTAGCTGAAGTTTTCGAAGAGAGCAAGTGCACCCTATCAATAGACAGTGAAGTAGGAGACAGCTTAAGCCATCCTTCTGCTCCTTATCCCCGTTCATCCTGTCCAGAGATTTTTTCGGAGATGGAAAATCAACAGTTAGGGCAAGATGATCATGCAGAACAACCAGATGATACATCGGGATCAATTTTTGCTGAAGGAAAGACTAGGCCCCTCAGGAAAGAGCGGAAACCCTTTACAACCATGTTGATAGATGATGCACGACCTAGAAAAGGCTGCAGTTCTGCAGTTAAAATTCCTGAAGAAAGTCAAAATCAAATCATACATATAGACAACCTAGACAACCAAGAAGACGGAGGTACTTTGAGCTATCACTTTGCGAAGTCTTTAGTGGATCCAATAACGTCATCTGAGTCTGATAGGGAAATCCTATTGGAGACCACTGATCAGCATCTTAATAATGAGAACCAGATGCCACAATATGGATCTGTTACTGGGAGGCTGTCTGAAAGTGGTAAAGAAAGCAGCCCTTTAAGACAGTCTTGCACAAAATCGAAATGCTCAAGCATCTGGTCAAGAAGAGGGAAGCCCAGTACTGTTCTGCAGCTTCAGACAAACAGAAGAAAAGGAATGACCAAAAGTGCTGCTACTGCTTCTAGAAACAAGCAACACAACCAGGATAATAACGAAAACCAATTGAGTGGGGTTCCGTTTTTCAGTTTAGATGGGGAGGAGGAAGAGATATTTACTCCAGACAAGGAGAACTTGACGCCAAATACCCGTCTACTTAAATCCTTGAAGAAGATAAGCAAGATGGAAGTAGCAGAGGCAAGACCCACGGAATCATTTAGAAGATCCTCTTCAAAGCTTTCTTCTATTGCCAATATCTGCAATGAGGAGGATGTTTTCTACTCGGATAAAGAAAATCAGACCCCTGAGGGTCTCAGAGAGCAGAAAATGGCCAGACATGCCTCTGGAAGTTCTTCAAGACTAAGAAGAGAGTTGGGCTTGAAGCAGGGAGCAAAAAGCTCTGCGTTTAAATCCTTGAATGTCCAGTCCAGTGCTCAATCAACAGCATCTAGAGGTGCAACGAAAAGCGGTCTCTCTGTTGATGGTGTTCGAGCAATGGGAAGGAAAGTCTCTGGTTTGTCTGCTGTAAGTTGACACAAATTTTTTCTTTAGCTTTCAACATTGTATTTTCTTTCATCTTACTGACCAAAGTTTCCATGAATAAACATAAATAATAAAAGGGTAATTTGCAGAACAAATCTTATGGCGAGCCAAACAAGAGTTGGATCATGGTTGTTGATACTGCCTCTTTTCTCAACAAGGAGTCGAGGAAGTCATTGCAGCTTCTGCAGGGTCTAAAAGGGACTCAGTTAGCCGTTCCACGAATTGGTAAAGATTGTATCCTGACTACTCAATACTCAGTTTATTCTCCTGTAACTATGTAACCAGAAGTTCCCATCTTCATTAACTTACTGCCACATTTTTCCCCTTTATCAGTCATAAGAGAGCTGGACTGTCTGAAGCGACGCACTAGCCTGTTCAGGAGAACGACTGAGGTCTCTTCAGCTTTACAGTGGATAGAAGATACTATGGTTAATTTGAAATGGTGGATTCACGTGCAAAGGTCCATAGAGGAAGGAATGTCAATTGCGCCAACGCCTCCTGCTACTCCTCATTGTATATTTGGTGATGCAAGCGAGACTTTTTCCGCTGCTACACCTGGGGGGAGCGTAATAGATATCATTTCGCCCACCACAGAAGACCACATCCTTGAATCTGCACTCTTCTATAGGAAAACCAATCCCAATGGACAACTCGTCCTCCTTAGCAATGACATCTCGCTTAAAATTAAAGCCATGGCTGAGGTATTGCTCTTGCATGTGCTCGCAACCCTACCCCTCAAACACATGCACGTGTGCACACATTCATGCTGGCTGGCTGGCTGGCTGGCTCGCTCATACTTCGAAAACATGCACGCATGCAGCTATCAAAACATTAGAAAATAGTCCGACTCTAACTGTACTTTGCTGCTTGTTTCAGGGTATACTATGCGAGACTGCTCAAGAATTCCGCGAGAGTTTGGTGAATCCCTTCTCTGAAAGGTTCTTGTGGGCAGATAGCTCTCCTAGAGGACAGACTTGGTCGTGCTTGGACGATACTGTTCTGAAAGAGAAGTACTACTCACGCCCATCAAAGAAATCCGCACGAGGAGAAGGCCTGAGTGGACTGAAGCTCATTCTCCGGCACAATTCCCAGTACGGGCAGCAAATCCGCTCAGTTGATTGAGCATCACTATCGTTTTTTCAAATCTCAACATCTTGCTTTGCCGTGGATGCACTCATAGTTGAATCTAGATGTGCGTTTTCAAAACTTACTAGCTAAAAAAGAATTTCACATGATCTTGTCGGCACATTTATCTGCTAGCCTTTGATGATGGTGATATGTCGTGAATTCAGGCACTTGTTGATATAAAATGAACAGTTGCTTAAGACGACACTTCTGTGAAAA
Organism: Corymbia calophylla; assembly: GCA_014182845.1. NCBI lineage: Eukaryota > Viridiplantae > Streptophyta > Magnoliopsida > Myrtales > Myrtaceae > Corymbia > Corymbia calophylla. The sequence continues at coordinate 21,697,406 of CM024698.1, read as the reverse complement.
AACTGTGAAGCCGTTGCCTTGGCTGGCCATTTAGTGTCCCAATCGACCTCAAGTGCTCTATTTGGCAACTAGAAGGAGAAAATGAGCAAACTTTAGAACTAGTTGCTATCTAGCATCGATGAGAACCTTGATGGGTGTCAACGAGCTCAATGTTATCATCCTCAATATTATTTCATAGAAAGATTGCAGACGAAAATACCTATACACCCTGTGGGTTATGCTATTTTCGGGATTAAAAGCCCAGCTTTTTGCAAATCTATCACTTCAAAATGATCCCAGTCCAAATATGTCAATGCAGCAGGAAGTAGACAGGAAGTCCATATCCCTATCGGCAAGCATATCATTTGATCAAATCATTCTCGTCTTATCTATAAGATCGAATGGGTGGTGGAACCTGTCACGCCACGCTACTATTGATTTAGACAAAATGTATAGATGTGGTCCAGCTTATGGTTACCCTACTCGTCAGGATTCACTAATTAGGCTTGGATTGTAAAGAACATTACCCCACCCATTAGGATGACATTATAGATGTCGAATGAAATTACCATAGATTCTAGCATAGTATTTTCTTTTAAACGCGTGGATAAATGAACAGATTACAAACAGATTTAAGACAACATATTAGAAGGTACAAGGGAAAATAAAGGGTGCAAAGGGATTCACAGGAAATGAAGCACATCTCTGACTCTTACAACATCCGAAATCAATCCAACAAACCACAGAGTGCAGTCGAAAGCCATCAGTAAACAAGAATTTATTAAAGCTCGGTCACTAAAATCAGGCCACCTCATTCTACAGTTGCGGAAGAAAGCTGAAACTCACAAACCCTGGTGCATGCTCTGCCAACACCGTTACTCTAGATTATTAGAACTTGACTGACCTCCGTTTTTCTGAGGGTAATTACAAGACGCTTGAAGGAGAAACGAGAATGCGCCTTCCGAATCATCAAAAGCAGATCGTGTGAACTCATTAAACCCACCAAAGTTACTGGCATCATAGTTCATAGGGGAAAAGAAACTCGATGGATCATCAACATTCCCTTTGACATCCTCCATGACGTTCTGAACCCCACCTGAACTAGGAGTGCTGGAGCCAAAACTGAAACTCACATTACCAATTTTGTTTGTGTCTTCATTGTGTTCTTGCAAAGATAGCCCAGTTGCTCCCTTGTTCTCGTCAAGAGGAATCGCTGGGGTATGGCCTTGGAAGAGAGTGATGTGTCCAAAAAGTTTATCTTTCCTGGAGAATGTAGTGCCACAGGAACAAAGCCATTTATCCTTCCCACAGTGCTTCTCATGCGTTTTAAGGTCAGCGATGACCGAAAACTTCTTGGAATTGCAACGGCTGCATGTATAGCTTTTGTCACAGTGGGTTCTCTTGTAATGATTTTTGACACACAATATCGTCTTCAGAGGTTGAAACTTTTTATGATCCTTGTTTCGCTTACAACCTGCATATGGACAGGAATACCTCTTAATAAGCATCATCTCAGAACCAGCTTCCTTGTGGGGTTTCGCAAGTGCTGCAGGCGTTTTGTATTCATCCCCATGACCTCTCATGTGCATGCGTAAATTAGCATCCCTCTTAAATCCCTTTCCACATATGGTACAAAAGTGAGTATGTGGTGCGAGGATCTCTTCTTTCTCCAATTGTAAGATCTCAAAAGATCCCGGAGGAAGATTTTCCCCCTCATCCCCATCTTCATCATCTTTCGATTCATGATCCTCCAGATTATCAGTACCAGAGATACCCATTGGATCCACCTGGTTAGACTGATCGGGGACTTTGCTTCCACCTTGACTTGAGACCATAAGGTTGCTGTCAAGACTAATTCCAGATCCAGAATTATTTAAAATCCCACCAAGCTGACCGAGCTGCCTAATTGGTGGCGTGGATGCTGAAGAAAGGGAGTTCTTCACTGATGGTAGAAGGCTACCAGCAGTAGAGATGAGCTGGATGATTATCGAAGTGAGATCGGCAGTTATGAGTTGCTGTTGTTGTGCCACAAGCTCATCCGGTCGTCCCAAAACTGGCCCTCTCCTTCCAACAATAACGTGCACTAATTCCTGAAGCTGATGAATCTTCTGTTCCAGGAAGGAGAGATTATTCAGCATCGCTTTTGGGTCCCACTCTTGGGTCTTACCGAGTTGGAGCATATCATTCCTCTGGACACCTCGATCTTGACTAACAGGGTTGCCAGGAAGAGATGGCTGGCATTCAGAAGGACGATTAAATTCAGAGAATGAAGGTTCAATTCTCATGCCGTAATTTGAGATCAAAGGATCTTGATCTTCCCGTTTTTGCAGATTCTTGTGTGATACAAAATTTGGGAATGGTGTTTGCCGGTCTGGGGGAACATGTCTGGGTAAATCATTCGCAGAGGAAGGATTTCCCCAGGTTTCAGCACGTAATGTCTCTTCGAGATCCATCTTTAAGTCCATCACGAAGTGAAGATCACCGCCAAATAAAAGCTGACGACCAGAGAATTTCTGTTAAAATTGCACACAAAATTGTCTTTGAAAAAGCATCAACACAAACAAAAGAACTAAATCATGTTTTTTCCCAGGTAGTAATCCCGTTAAACATATGATCTGGGTTCATGAGAATAACATCATTCTGTTGGAAGGGCAATGCTAGCAAGAATTTGCCCACAATTCATTTCACACACTTGACTACACAGTCTCCCCAGGCACGTTTTCACAAATCAACTAATCACAGCGAAAAACTCGCATCTCTGCATCAAACAAATCACCCGTTGTCTTGAACTCACACATGAAGCACCCTCCAATTCAGTGTAGTTCAAACTGGAATCACCTGACATCATGCATCCCAGGTTGCTTTCGTTTATATACTCACATAACAGACTTGATTAAACTCCAAATTATAAGGAAAATTAGCAATTCCTTTTGATTTCCATGAAGCACTAGGGACACCCAATATTTCATTTCGGAAACAACATAAATCTGACAAAATATGTACGGCGCTGATGGCTGTAACCAAACCCAGACAACAACCAACTTATCACAATAATCAAGATCAACAGACGAAACAGCTCAAACACTTCACAGAGCTCAAACACCACAAAAATCCTACGTTTCACACACAACCTCCGAAGACATACAAAAAAGAGCGTTCCAGCTCCCAGCTAAGAGGGAAGGCACAATCTCCCACAAGTTCGAACGGCTCATCAAATCAAGAACCCGGGAAGAACCCTAATAAGAGCTGCAAGTGATGAACGAGAAAAGGGGACTTACAGGGGGATCGAAATCTTGCCCAGATCCTCTCGGTGTCTATTCCGATTCGGGTCGCTGTATTTCTAGGGAGAGAGAGGAGGTCGAGAGAAAAGGAGGGGTCGCAAAAGCCAAATTCAAGAACCGCTTAAAATCGAGAGATAAAAAAGCAAAGCGAGCACACGCCTTTTGGGCAAAGAAGCAAGGATGCAATGCACACGAACTAAAACCAGATCGCGTGTCAGAATCGATCCGAGCCGTCCATGGAGATGTGAACCCCACCCCCAAAGAAAAATAAAAAACCAATCTTTGATCACACAAGGAAACACGAACTGAACCCACCACCACCGCAAGAGGGTCAAATCCAGACTGGGTTTGATTTCGGAGGCGAGGTTCGAGAAGTGACGTCCGATTGGAGGTGAAGTGGGTCCAACCACTTCGCTACAGGACAATTCGTTCCGTTCCCATCCCCATCGGTTTCTTTCTTTATCGCAGGCATTTTGACCAGTTTCTCTGTTCAAGTTTTTCCCCTGCGCCCTCCCCTCTTCCTTAAGTCGTGAGTGTGTGCAATAGAAAAATGCTAATAATTGGGGAGGAGGGGACACATTATAATGCCGAAAGCTTTTCTTTAATGGAGGTGCGTGAAGTGGTGGACTACCAGGAAGCTACGCCTCTGCGATTTTCAACGACCCTTTCTCTCTCTCTCTCTCTCTTCCTCTCACTTTCTCTCTCTACACTTGACAGCTGCTTCCATGAAGGAGGGGTCGCGTTGCATGGAAGTGAAACCGAGTACATGTGCGCGAGATTCATCTTTCGCAGCGCGGGGGAGGAGGAGGGTCGCCATAAAAAAAAAAGATGCCAACTTTGGGTCAACTTGCTGACTCTCCACAGGAGGAAGTTTCGAAGTCGGGGACTCCGGTTGACCCAGTAGAAAGAGCTTTTGCTTTCGTAACGTGTTCCGGTGTAACCTTTCGCTTACGATGTTCGCTAGCGATTTCGCCCTTTCTGGCACCGAAGTGTTTTTTGGACACCATAGAAATTTTTCGTTTTGACTTCAGGCTGTAGCGTTCACATATGTGCCTTGAAGATTTTTGTCGAGTGTTCGGCCTAGGAAAATAACTTCATCATCAGTGGCCGACAACCGTGAATTACGAGACATTTCAAACGTCAAAGGAGCTATAGTTTTTCACCCCTCAAAGAAAATCGGGACCTCGTCCGTTGCCGTCGGGAGGATAACGAGTGCGATGACGATTGTAATTATTACCAACTCCTCTGCCCTCCTCGACTTCGGAAGGATTCTGTTTCTGTCGTTTTCTAGTAAGCAAGTTGTCAAGTTGCTGGCTCGAAACTAGAGAATGCCGGGGGGAGCTCCTCGCACTACAGTCAGAACCATGATGTGGATACGCGGTTAAACACTTGTGCCGAGGTAGCCGTGCATTTGGCAAAGGGCGATGTGCAGAGGTTGACAGTGTCTCGACTCCTGCGGTACCCCCTTATCCTTTTCGGATTCTAGTTTTAGGGGATAAGGATACTGAAGATCCTAAAAATTTGTAAATAAATTGTAATTTAATTTTATAGTCAAGTCTTAAAAATTATTTTAAAAATATAATTAAATTTTAAAAATTTTAAAAATACAATTAAGTCCTAAAATGATTAGGACTTAATTGTTTAATTGGTTAAATTAAGTATTTCATTTGATAGTACTTTTTTCGAAAATTTCAAAACTCAATTATACATTCTTAACAAGTTTTATGACTTAACCACAATTCTAATAATTTTAAGATTCAATTACAATTTCGTGATAAGTTTAGAACTTAATTACATTTTTTGAAAGTTTTATAACTCAAAATAAATTTTTGTAATAAGCTTTCAGACTTCTAATGCACTTATCCCTAATTTTAAAGAGTGCGTGCATGCACGTGTTTTGTGGTTATTTCAAGATGCTGTAAAAGCTATTTAGAAGGTGTCTCTACACATTGGATTTTATCTTCATGTACAAGAAAACAGAGCAGATGTTATCAATTGTTCTTAAAAAAGCCTCAAGCACCCGCATGATCCTGCCCAACCGTCAGTTTTGGAATAGTATGGCTTTTGTGGCGGCCAAACACTCCATCGCGAGATGAGATGAACTTTGGGTTTCAAAAGGGAAGATCTTATGAATGGATGTAGGAACACTAAAAACTGGGAAACTGAGCAACCGATGCAAGAATTTGCGAGTGGCTGATTTACACAGGATGACGGTGAGGCCGCACTTCAGCCCTTCACGCAAACAGGTTTATCTCTTCTCCTCGAGGTCGAATTACCGACACGCCAATGGCCTTCACTGATTAGGAAAGATGGCATTTTCCACAAGGCTGTGGTGTTGGACGCAACCGCTCCAAAACAAAATTATTTCAAAGAGGTGACAAATGCAGTGACGGCATGTGAGAGACTACAAAACCTTCTACAATCACATTCGTTGAACTAGAAACTTTCTGGCCAAAAGAAGAAAGGGCATTTTGTCAACACTGACCATTCTTACGAACAAAATCATGCAGGATGCAACCCAGACTTTGGAATCATATAACAAAGAGAGTAGGTCACCAGAAGCTGCCACCCATCACAAACACTCTGATGTGCCGAGATAATTGCTTAATTTCTGCTCTTCAAATGATTTAAGTGCGGAGGATTCTAACAGGAGGCAAAACCACGGGATTTAATCCCTATGATATGCTCACAAATTAATGGTGGCTGCCCTTTCCGTGTCAAGAAATACTCTGTGCCCAAAATTAGATGACATCAGATGAATTGAAAAGAAAGATCATACCAACTCATAGAAAAAAGCCGACTTTGGTCCCATCAATCACAATCATCTCTCTTTCGATTTCACAGGAACTCCTTTGTACATGGTCACACGTTCTTTTAACGTGTCCCGCCGTGGTCTAGCTACCTTATTGTTGGGGTCAAAAAGCAGCACCTCTTCAAATGCCTTAAGAGCAGACTTCAAGTCTTTCTTCTTTTCATATGCATCACCAAGGTTATTCCAAGCAGTCACATATCCTGGTTGAAGCTTCACTGCAGTTTCAAATTGCGTAATTCCTTTCTCAAGCTTGCCATCTCGAACATAACTAACACCAAGGGCATTGTATACCTGACATATGGACACCAAATTACAAACCCAGAAAATGGACGAGATGAGACGAGCCGCACTTTATCCAGATGCCCAAGGAGTTATGATTAATGCCGAGAACCTCTGATTTATTTTCTCATTAGTTTGGAATGCAAGCTTCTACTCTTGTCCATGTGATAGATATCAGCATAACTTGCACAAAGCTCAAATGATATCTAATTAATCAGGAAGAAATGGAGTATATATACATCCAGGCCACAGTGTAAAAGCTTACATGTCAAATGAATGGTTCCTGGATTCAGTTGACCCCACAAAGAGTTAACAGAGATGTTCTGTAGTTGTGGTATGTCTATTTTGGGGAACAGTACAAAGCTCAGGAGTGCTGCTATGAAGGAAGCAAGAAAAATCTATTATAGAAAAGGCTTTAGTTCCCTTTCATGCATCTTTAAAGTTAATCTTTCTCCACTAACCTACCTCTGCTACATGAGCTTCTATTCCATTCTATTTTTAAGGGCTTTCAGATGGCAGCAACTATTCAAAGGAAGCTTATACATTATAGAAAACTTCAAAATTAAAGCAAAACCAGAAGCAGATAGATGACTTTGTATCTACAGCCTCTTCTAAATGTCATGTAACCAAGACCTTGGTAAATTTCCAATGTCTCAAAGACCAACGGGAAAAAACACATGCACAGAAGGGTGGGAAAAGGAAAATAAAAAATGTAGTTGATAAAGAACCTAGACTCTTCCTTCTATTTAAGTATTACAGTGACTTAGTACCTGTGCAAGATCTTGATCATCTCCATCCCATTTTTCAATTGCCTGAAGCAAATACTTAGTTGCGGCTGGGTAAACTTTCCTTCTTAGCATCACTGCACCCAGTTCAAATAACTCAGTTGCACTAGCATCACCACTTCTTACTTGTTCCTGCAGTATAAAAAGAGAAGATAATAGGATAATCCTCCACAAATAGCCAAAAAGAAATGAAAAAAGAAAATACAGGACAACATCTGTAATTATATGCTCAAAGACAATCAAGTCCGAAGAGTAATATGGCATGCCAAAACAGTTTCTAACAAATTGCTACTAACCAAAACCAAGATACTCAGACTAGGATAAGAGGCGCAGGGGCCTGGTAGTGTGCTGGTGTCTCTGTCTAGATGTGGCAAGTGTGGACTGGGCATAAAAGTATATAAGACTAGAATACTATCCAGCAGAAATGAACAGAAATTAACAAAGCATTCTCAAAAGAAATGTGATTTATGCACAATATTATAATTTTGGGATAAGTGCATCGGAAGTCCTAAAAGTTGTCAACAAAGTGCAATTTAGTCTTAAATCTTTCAAAAAGTGTAATTAAGTCTTAAAACTTGTTACAAAAGTGCAATCGAATCCTAAAACTTTTAAAAAGTGCAATTGAGTTCTAAAACTTATCAAATTGGCCATCAAGTCCTTTTGTTGATAGCACTTTTTGAAAGTTTTAGAACTTGATTGGACTTTCATAACAAGTTTTAGGACTTGATTGCATTTTTTGAAAATTTTAGGACTTAAATGCATCTTCGTGACAAGTTTTAGGATTTCTAGTGCACTTATTGTTATATTTTTCTTATGAATGTTTGACGGTTTAGTATTGTTGCAGATTTATAATGACATGAACATAGTTTGTTTGATGTAAGATTGAGTGTCACCATACCCATCCAACCCCACCCCAATTTCACATCCTATGGACGCAATTACCCAACGTCAATAAAGGAGTCATGCAACAGAGGCCTCTATTATGTGTATAAATGTCATGAAACCGTCTAGGACTGAACTATGGGAAAAGAAAAGAAAATTCACCTGCAGCTCTTTAGCAGAAAGGTCAAGTTCTCTGCGGACTAGGACCTGACGGATGACAAAGAAAGAACCCACACCAAGCAAGGCCAATAGCAAAAGCAAATAGGAAAGTTGGATTCCCAATTCAAACAACTCTCCAATCTCATAAACAGCATTTATTTGAATAGTTTCACTTGCATCTGCAACTTGTGCACAAGCCAACCAAGAGGGAAGTCCGACTGATAGTGCAGATACCCAGACTGATGGTTCCTTCACCTTTAGAATCTTTTCAATAATTAAAGGGTTCTCCAAAGACTCTGAAACAAAGAAAAAAGTAAATAAAAAATGAGATCATCTTTGTAGATAACAGGAGAGAAACAACGAAAAAAAAACATTGAAGAGAGAAATGAGGTATGCGAAAGGTAATGACAGAATGAGACAGCTTATTAAAATCAATCTTCTCGAAGAGATTCAAACAGGAACTTGCATCGTGTTAGCACCCAACTACCTGAAAGGAACTTACAAGAGAATAATACCAGCGAAAGCATGATAATTAATGGTACAAAATATCACAAGCCCTCAAGTCATCCCTAAAGGAATAGGAGAATCCAGGGAAGATAAGGGAAAAAAACTGTTTGCAGCGCAAACAGTTACATCAGTGCGCAGATGAGCGGATCCAGGTAGAGTCCAGATAGGCCCTAAAATAACCAGATGAAAACTTTAAGAAGTAGAAAGACTTAATAAGTGACAGTTAATGTTTCTGAATTACAAGTAAATATCATTGTCTGTCTCTTAAACGAATCTGCAGTAGCATTGCTGGTGACTAGGCCATGGGTTCCGTTTTGTCATCCTAAGAGATTACTGCTCCAAAGTCCAACAACAGGGTTGAACTTGTTTGTACAATAAATGGAAATTACACCAATGGTCAAAATGTATCTCCATCAAACACAACACACTGCATTTGATCCACTGCGGCCATTTAAAAGATAATTTAGATGGAATAACCTTGTACGCAAAAGTTAGCAAAAGTATGCTACTCTTAAGTACAATATTACACCCATTAGTTCCTAAGCTCTGAAATCATCCCAACTATTTTTTAATCAGCAGAAGACCTTTCACTTAAAGACTGCCCTGTATTCAAACAGAAAGTGAGACCGACAAGCCCCAACTTGTCCTAACATCAGTGATAAGCAAGAGCCATATATCCTAGGATGAATCATGACACTAAAAGTGGCATTTAGACTGATATTCAGGCAGACAGTTTTCTGATAACATAGCAGAGCACAGTTCTAATATCATAAGTTCTTGATTATTGGCATAAAATTTGGAAGATAGAAAGAAGCATTACTCTTCAGCTGCGGCAATGACCGTGATTCTGTCGCCAATTCACTTTGACATATCTGCCTTCATCCACAACAGATGGAAAAAGAAAAAAAATTAACAGCTTTCGTGCAAAGGGAAATTACTCATAGTTTACTATGAATAGTAAACGAGGGCATATAAGATATAGCGCCACTTGGATATAGAATTGTCCTTATGCTGATTGGAATGCAAAATAACATTGCTAATCAAACATATGGCAACGATGGCTTCACCGTTACAAGTATTTTCCATAGTCCACTCCAAAAAAGAGCTGAAGAAGCCAAGAAATGGCAACCACGAAACGACCCATGATGAGCGTGACCAAAATGAGTTGCAGAGGCCTTAATTCGAGAGCCCTCGCGATGCCAAGCTCGTAATTATACAGTAGAAATGGTATCACGAAATTTCCAAAATTTTTGAGCTAAACTTTATTACCTGATTGTTCTTCTGAGTCTGGCCTTCAAGAAGGTCGAGCGCGAGAGGACTGAAGGATGGAAAGATGGTATCCGGTCGGAGATGGAGGAGAAGGAAGGGGATGGGGAGAGGGATAAGAGAGCGCGGTCCGCCATGGGAGCTTCAGTAACTGGAGGTTGAAGCGGAAGTATGCGAGCCTGCGAGCCATTCAATTATCAAGTTCTCAGTATTTTTTTTAGTGAAATTCCAATTCAACCCCGTTCTTTTTATTTCTTGTATTTCTTTTTCATATTTGTATATATTCTTTTGCGCTTTCCTGTTTTACAAAAAAAATAATTTTTAAAAATTTCCTAAAAATATCGCTTTTATCTATATTTTTGTCATTCAAGAAAATTTCTAAACATAAAATGTCGTTGATGATAAAAACATTTCTGTTGACTAGTTCAAATGATATGAACAATAATTTTAAAAAAATATTTTTCAAATGGTTCATTCTTTTGGCAAAAACAAATGGAACCTTAATGAAGTATTTATCATTCACATTCAAGATTTAACCTCGCCAATGAATATTTACATTCTTTTTCTATTTCAATAGCATATTCAAGGTGCTTTGAGCACTTGATAAATCCACATCGATTGTGGATGTACCTTTCGTACCCATACACACTGGATTAACTAATTTATATGATGATATGTTTGAAGTAACCTTAAATTTATAGCATAACTAAATAATAGGTTTTTCTCAAATCCAACATGTTTGTTTTGGAGCAGCTGTTTTTTCACTTCCAAATGGATATAACTATTATCAAGTAATTAGTAAACTTTCATAGCAAAGAGCTACTAAAAGTAACATTAAGAATGGTATACTATTAGTCTGAGTGATTCTCATAGAAATTCCTCAAAATTTGACTAACTACTAAAGTCGGAAATGTTAAAGGATTTTCTATTCGCATGTGAAAATTTTATATCTCAATATCAGAAAAGAAACCAACATCTTTTCCAACCTTTTAACTAAAAAAATAGTTATAACCACTCGATCCGGCCGGTAAAGAGTAGATGTCAAGGCAAAAAAACTTGGATAAGATGCAGCTCCATTTAGACTTCTAAAATAATGAAATGAGCATGAATAGATCAAGTTGTACATTGAACATGGAAAGAGCTTTCATGGAATTATATGTATATATGGAACTGAAATTTATTTATAAGAGCTGCCTTTGACATAATGATATTGTTAATATTGAGAATCCGATGTCAAGTGTGCTCAATGTAAGGGCATTAGGATAAGTGACTTCATAGAAAAGTGATCATTTAAAAGCTAAAGGACAACGCTCGGATGGATCCGAATAGATAATACTTGGTGAGTTAAACTCGAGTATCAATTAATATATACAATGCTACTATTGGAGAAACAATACCAATATATTCCTAAGCAATAATTGTATAATAATTACTTTGCATGAATTTATTTGTTTAGTGAAGAATAATTGATTTTGAAAAATATTTTTATAAATATATCACTTGTATAGTTTATAAAAATTAATCAATAAAAATACCTAAACTATTAACGATAATTGATACCTGAATATTTTTATTGATGATAAAAATACTTTTCATTAGTTCCCTTCTGTGAGCGATACAAAAGTAGTTTATTACCAAGTCAACTATGTATCCCCAAACTTATCATGGGAGAAGGCGGTGATTTTCTTCTTCTTTTTTTCATAAAAAATAGTTTATTGCTAACACCCAGTATTTAAATTATCAAATTCAAGCGAGTGATGCCTAGAAATTTTTGGCGAAAATGTCTTGCGTATTTGAATATTTTCGTTTGCAAGATTGAAAGATAATATTTAGCATCATATCACTTACAAAAATAAAGAAATGTGTTAGAAAAATCCTAAACTTTTTGATCTAAATCTAATTCAATAAACCTTTTAACCTAATATCAATTCAGTTCTTCTGACTATTTTTAGTCAAATATTGCTGACGTGGAAGTTCCAGAATGTTGTTTGCGGATTTCTAACATCAATCGGTTTACATGGCATGATTGGCGTTGACGTAGATAATTTTTAATAATATTTAATATCTTTTAAAATTTTTGAATTTTTTTTTCCTTCCCTTACTTCTTCCTCCAACTGGTCGTCAAACCTCAATGATCAGTGAGGGACCTCATCAGCCATTGGCAAGGCTCACCCAGCCTCTAATGTGCTTGCAAGAGCAACCTCGCGCTAGGTTGGTAAGAGTCAAGCCTCGTTAGAGGCTGTGAGGTTGTGATCTTCAACCTAGCAATCTCTAATGAGGGCCTCTAATGTGCTTGCAAGAGCGACCTTGCGCTGGGTTAGTGAGAGTCAAGCCTCGCTAGAGGCTGTGAGGTTGCGGTCTTCAACCTAGCAATCTCTAACGAGGGCTTAAGTCTTGTTGGGGGTTGAGCAAGGCATGACCTCATAAATGGCCAATCATACTAAAACAGAAGGAAAAAAATTAAAAAATTATTAAAATTATTCATGTTAGCACTAATTATGCCATATAAATCGACTTGCATCTATATCAGTAATATCCAGTCAAAATTAGCCTAAATGATTGAATTGATGCTAGGTCCAAATGTTATTGAATTGACATCAATAAAATATTTAGGAATAAATTGGTACAAATGCAATAAATTTATGATTGATATGATACTTTTCCTGCATTTTTTAAATGATCATTGCAGATAACCAAAAATCCTCATACGAGCAATTACACACTCATAGATCATTTTCTGCTATTGAGATATTCATCAAAAGATTATTCACGACACAACGTTATTAAATATCACGAATGATTCAGCTGAAATAACAATATCGTGTTGGTATTCTATCTTTGGCACGGGTCCACCCCCGGCATCACATGAAAATACCAAAAAAAAAAACTTTTACAAACCTATCAACACACAGAAAATGAAAGTCTTCTGGCCTCCATGTACAGAGAGCTCTCTCTGTCTCTGTCTGTCTTCAGAGTTGCCCGCAGTCAAATGCTGTGTGAGCGACTCGGTCCTTGAAGAAGACGATCAGAATAAGAACACAGATGATCTTCACCACCATGCACGGACCTTCGCTGAGCTTGTTGAACACGTAAGACAAGATGGACAGCCCAAGCAGCCTCATCCTCCTCTCCTCCACGTAATCCGCGAGCGCCTCTTCATATTTCCTCCTGCGTCTTCCCTCCCCGTCTTCTTCTGTGACCTCCGAGAGCTTCCTCGACAAGCATCTCGCGAGCACGATCGCGTCCTCCAAGCTCGCCCCGCCGCCTTGGCCGATGAACGGGCTCATGGCGTGCAGCGCATCGCCCGCGACTGTTGCCGTCCCCTTCCGGAATCTCCTGTAGACTAGGTCCCATGGGGCGCGGTACCGGAACCGCATGCTCGACAGGGAGCCCTTGTCGCTCCTCCTTATCATCTCTGTCATCTGTGCGGGGAAATTCTGGGTTGACTTCAAGCTTTGCATCCTTATCAGTTCTTGATCCCTCGAGATAGTCGAATCTGCGGCATCAATTTTTGATAGCAAAGCAGATTAACAAGATCTCATCAAGGGTTGACTCTAAATTAACGATAGACCAAGTAAATCATTTTTTAGCAAGATCCCTTGATATCCCTAATATGTTTTTCTGAATTGAGTGAGAGTGCTGCAAGTAATGGCATCTTTATATACATACCAGCGGCAATTCCATTGTGATTGATTATCATACATCATACACTACTTTAGTTGATAACGTGGTATATCACAATCTAATGAACATTATCTAATGGGAGTTTCAAAAGTTTCTATGATTCTTTCGTAGCAGTCGCGGGGAGAAACGAACTGCATTGTGTTTTCATCACGAGGTGTACCTTGGGATGTCCAAAGACGGGTTATAAACCAATAGACCAATTCATCATTGACCGGGACTGATCCTAATATAACACGGTCCGTCTTGGCAATGGTGAACACGTTGTCGAACTCATGGCCGTTAGGATAACTGGTGAATCCTCTCACTGCAGATGTACAGGAAACCTTTGTAGGGTTCATTCCCAGATAGTCCAGCACGACCGAGTTTACCCCATCACATCCTATTAAAACCTGCCAAAGATGCAGAGGCGCTTCTCTATGAGATTACTTATTAGTATGCTCTGCTGAATCTGGCTAATGGAGTTGATTAATGAAATGATGTCGCCGTTCTTCAATAGCAATTGGAGATGTATTTCATGAACCCAAGCTCATATTTTATAGTTGAAGTGGAGATTGATATACCTTTGCTTTTAATGTGGATCCGTTACTGAGTTGAAGCACTGGAAAAGAAGTAACCGGATCCATTTCTATATGCAACACATGACATTCAAAACGAACCGTTCCATCTGGCAGATCGCTGGCCAAAGCTTCAATGAGCTCATTTCTTTTAACGCATCGAACTTCTCCCTTACTACAAAATTTCAAATATTGTAGAGTCAGTCATTCATGGCATGCAGAAGTTCATCGTGGTGTTATTGAGCACACTTTGCATTCTTCACTGCATCCACTGTATCCGATGGTACTATCGCTGCATTACCTGAGCGGGCCCTCGGTCTTGATAAGCATGCCTGATCTGCTGTCAAGCCTTTGTTCCCGAAATCTGTTCATATCACCCATTAGTAATTAGAAAACCTAAGTAATACTTAATTAGCTAAAAGCAAAATGTAGTAATGGAATTATTAGAACATAGTTACAAACTCTAATTTCCTAATAATCATTTCAAGGTTTTAAATGCATTTCTCCACGGAGAACTTTCCTCCTTATTCTTTGATAATTATTCCGCCACAGGAAAACAACAATGGAACTCTTCCAGTTGATGAAAACTAACTTTCGCATCAATGGCTACTTCGTGTCAATGAGTGCAGATGGAACTTCTCAAAGTGTATGTGCAAACAAAACATCAGTATCAATTTGACTGTGACAATTATCTTTTGATTTAGGTGATTTCACTTTGGTGTCCGAAAGGGCCGAGCTAGTGAAATTAAAGACTATAAAATTTCCGATTGTTAAATGAATTTCCTTTTACACGGATGAAGCATGCTATGTGTGAAATAGGGCAACTGATCGACACAGAGAAAGAGAGTTGTACGCTTGAAGAGGCACCGCATTCTTCCTGATCTTGTCTCCAATGCCGAGACGGTCAAGTGCGAGCCATCCATTAGTTCGAATGGTAATGGCGGCTCCAGCTGAACGAAGAGAATTCGAGCTCTCCAACACTAGGCTCTCAATGCCCTTCCTGCATTTTCTCTTCTCTCTCAGAAGCTATTGACAATCGAGGTTAATGGAACAAAAAAGCTGAACAAACCTATTCTCAACTAATAAGGATGGTAATGAACGACATGTATCAAGTAAGAAAATACCCTTCCGAATGAAGTACGAACACATTACTCAAAGTGCAACCAACATAAGTTAATGAATCAGAAATCCACGAGCTGAATTCTTGAGTTGATAAAGAGATAAACAATGACTGATTGTATTATGTTAGAGAGACCTGTGAAGAGCGAGGGCAGTTGCCAGGCCGCAAATGCCACCACCAACAATAACGACGTCTCTCTCTTCAACTGCGTGCATTTTCTCAAAGAGTACGTGAGATATTGAATATTTCAGCCACAGCTGACAAGCTTCAGTCGATTTAGAATAATGATGGATTGATGAATATGAGTTTCCCAAGGTTCGCGCATATATATAATAATGATAATAAGACCTTTCAAGAGTCGCTGGCCATATTGGAATCCCTAAAGAGATCATTGCTGACCCGGACTCCAATTCTCCCTGCCAAAGTCTTACTGGGGAGGTTGCTTGCATTTCTATCCAACTTGCCATTTTAGGCCTTAGTTTTGACGTTGTAAATGGTATGCGATCTTTATCCAATACTTGCGTAATTGTTAGGTTTAGGATGGATATCCTTCTTGAACTGACCATTTTGTGTCAAATTGCATCAAGTTTAGAATGATCCATCACGTACTAAGTGTCGATATACTATGCATTTGATTCGGTTTGGTGCATAGTGAATTTTCATTTCGGGTAGAGTTGGATTCCGGCTTCTCCAAACAACTCACAGACATCAAGAGGGTTTGGAACTGGCGCTTTGAAGAGACTGTTGAGTTCAGCTTACACCTACAAATCGTCATTACAATGTGAATATAGGAATCGCTGAGTTCTTATTGTTCGAACATTAGAACTCACCACATGGCAATTGAATTGAGGAGGCAAGCAAGGTGGAGCGAGAAAGAAAGCGGACGGGGGATGATTTTTTTAATATTTTTGCATGTTAAAATTACCTTAAGATTACCGTTTTTCTTTTCATGTAACACGTTTTAATCAGACCTAGTAAGAGGGAGTTCTTCCACTTAAGGATGGAATAGAAAGCCTAACAAGAACATAAAAATATACTCGACGGAGAGATGATGTGATACCACATATGTCGCTTTTAAATTTCAAAATCCAACAAAATTCGAACATGAAAACTTATCTCACCTCACACGTTCAGTGGCTAGAACATGTTGGTCTACCCATCCCATGTAATATGTTTCCTAGTTTCAAAATCATCCGAGCCTCGTATGGCCTAATGATAAGGCTTTGACTGGATCAAAACTTTCAGCAGATTGCTTTTCCCACTTCTCTTTTGTTCTGTTGGGTCAGATCAAAAACCAGGTTTCCTCGTAAAGAAACTTTATGTATATTAATCTTAGTCGACAAAGAAGGGTAAACCTACGGACCACGTTCGAGAAACAACGAATTTCGCCAATGTCTATAGTTAGAAAAGCAAGCGAGCTTCTACGCTGGCTAAAATTGTTAGATTCTTTACACCACTGTCGAAAAAGTTCTCTCGAAGAAGTCATCCTTTAATCTTGAGTATCCACTATATAAAGCACTCTGTCCTCTTATAAATGCGTAAGTGCACGTGCTTTTCGAAAATTAGTTTTTCGGACTTTCATCCGTTTGATTAACCGGAAATAACAAGTCAATCGAAAACAGTATGAAATTAGAAAAGTGAATAGGGTGAAAACATTTTCGCAACTATTTATTTTTTTCTTCCAAATACAGATCCGAAAAATGTTAGTACAAAAAAATTGAAAATTACAAAAATAAAACAAACAGATCTACGGCGGCCGCCATGGTCAAAAAGTTGAAGTCTAAATGGCAAAGGCATGGACAGTGTTGCCCCTACAGGCAACTTAGTCCCGAATGCTTTCTTCAAATTCAAACGAGAATTCAGAATTGTCATATAGCTCTCATAATCAGCCGACTTGGGGTTCCATTGGAGAGACGACATTTGGAGTTTTAGTCCAACATAGGAAAAGGCTGACCAAGTTAGATGCACACGGATTTATTGCGGAATTGGTAACCGGGTAAATTAAACTTTTTCTATCTTATCTTCTGGTAATTAAGACATGCAGGTTCCACTAATTCTTCTTGGTCAGTTTTATTTGTCTTTATTTATTTATTTTGGGCGAATATTTGTTTTCTATAAATTGAATGTTATGCATAAGTTTATAAGATAACCTCGGTACTGTGTTCGTCTCCATTTGGGAGAAGAAAAGATAACTTTAAAGTCGAGGATTGACGTGCTTTACTACTCTCTTCCTCTCGTCGTCCAAAATCCATCGCTTCACGGGTCCAATTTGACGTTTGGGATGGTCCAGTAGTGCGTACTAGTTTGGTTTGCTTGGGTTGCTTTCGAAGTATGGCCAATTCGAAGATCACGCCAGGGTTTCACTCTATGGTTCCATATTCCCTTGGTCCCAAAGGTCGAATCCTTGTTGCATTTACAATCCCCATTCAAATCCCTCAAAATTTTGGGGTTCGATGAACTGGTCTTCCCAATCAAATTTTCTCTAAAAATTATGTCAAGCTTGAGTCCATGATCACGCAAATCCTCAACAATTAGAGATGATCGGTGTCGGGGTGGGTCGGTTCCTACCCTAGAACCTTAAATAGAATCGGAAAGGGTTGGTTCTAGGTTTGTGGAACAGGGAACCAGCCCACCTAGTCCTAAAAGTGTTTTGGTCAAGTTCTTGGGTAGGTCTAAGTAATGGTGAATAAATTTTTATATCCCATCCATCTCTTGCAAGGCTGAAGTTGGTTTTGTTCTATGCAAATTGTTATCCTCGGAGTAGTTATCCCACCTATGTAATCATTGTGTTTCACATTTGTTTGGAAGTAAACCTAAAACAAAAAATGATTGTTAAAACAAAATATATGACCTAAAGTAAGACCCAAAAAAAGGAATTAGTTGCGTAAGCATAGTAGGGTCACGAGTCCATTTCCTATAAACTCATGGATATGAATGCTGCTTCAGTCTGAGTGCTCCTAAACACATTAGTCCTCAATTATCTTTTGAGAATTGTAGTAATAAGAAAAAAAAAAAAATTATTGATTTGGTTTGGGTGGTTGGGGAGATTAGTTTGCATTTGGAACAAGGAAATTGACCGGTAATAATTGTTTCCAAATTTGAGGAGTAGGGAGCTATCTAGCATTGGCCGATTCAATTTGATTCCCAGGTTGGAATTGGACAGGCGCTCACCCCTATCAACAACACATTTTAGAGCATCATGATCAATTGAATAATTCATCATATTAGAGCTATTAAAAATTTTCTCAGGAGTGTCATTCATCTCATATGGCGAAAAACCACGAGCCCAATTCATCGACAGAGTCGAGTTAGACAATCTGCACTAGGATGAGAGATTGAAGAAGATGGTGCATGTTAGTTAACGCCCGCACGCCCAATTCGGCATTAGCGCCCTTTTCCAAAGAGGGCGTGGCCGGAATCTCCCATTCAACACGAGGTTGATGAAGTATTTGAAATCTTGAGTAAAAGTTATCAATAAAATTCTTATCTAACTATTGAGAAGTGGATTAGAAAATTATTCTATAGTTGCAAAGAATCCCTGAAAAAAATTGAAAAAAAAAAAGTGAAACAATGAAGTTTTAAACCGTATTTAATCGTACAATTATGATGAGGATACAATATAATAAGTTTGGATAAAAAATGTGGGAAATTGTTATAACCATTTTTTTTTTGGTAAAACAACGGATATCATGTCCAATATAGTTATAAAAAAAAAAAACTAAAAAAATTCAAGAAATTATTTAATAACGTTGAAAGGTTACAATAACAAAAGCAAAAGGTTGGGAGAAGAAATTGTGATTATACAAAGAAATTTGAAAAAAATTAAAATATTATTAAAAAATTTCATGTTAACACTTACCATTTCACGTAGAATGGCTACGTTAACAATTTTTCAATCAAAATTGGTCGAATAGACTTAATTGACAAATATGAAAATGTTAAAGATTTAATTGAAACAATTAAAAGATTTATGAATATTTTTTTGGTAGGAATTTAAAAATGAATTGACAAAATGCAATAGTTTAAGATTTTTTCAACAAATTTCCCCTAATCACACAAACAAGTGGGTGTGATCAATAGGTTTCAATCAATCAAAGAAATGGGCCAACAAAAACTGGTTTAGTTGCACACATGCTTGTTGGGTTCAATGAATGGGCTTTAAACTCATTGGGCTTTTTAATTTTTAGTTTTTCACCTTTTCAATTTTAAGCTGTAGAACTGACCAATTTTTTTTTGTTTTTTTTTAAGCTGCAGGACTCATTGTGTATGTTTTTCCTGGTTAACCTTCGGATATAACTTTTACCTCAATAGTTTAAGATTTAATCTCATTAAATACCAATCCCCTCAAACCTTTTTGTTGAGATATTTCACATTGCTCGACAATGACATTTTTTTAAGGGTTAATACCACAAAAAATTCCCAAACTGGTACATTCATGTCATATTTACCCCAAACCAATTTTTGTATCCTAAAAACTCTCGAATTCTAGTACACCCATGTCACAATTACCCAAACCAGTTCACTTGTGTTAAATTTACCCTAAATTGGTACATCCGTGCCAAGATCAAGGATTTACCATAATGTAGCCATGGCTGTGATACTTTACGCGACCAACATCTGACGTGGAAAAATTGCATCGAAATGATGCAGTTTTGTAGGTAGAATGTGTTTTTCTCATTTAGTTCGTCTTGTGGCCCAATTGATCTTCATTAGCTTTCTCTGCTTGTTGTTCTGCTGTTTCCCAATTGCTTCTTCATGGTTCCTAAAACATCATATTGGGCTGGACTCTCTTTCCGAGTACTCGAAGTTTCTTTTTCTGATTTTGTAGACAACTTTGTTTGTAGATTGGAGTTGCTTTGAGAAAATTGTTCGAAGATGGCACAGTTAAACGGGAGGATTTGTTCATTACCTCGAAACTCTGGTAAACCGCCTACTGGATTATGCGTTTTCCTGGGATATCGATGAACTTGGACGGAGATAGCGCCTTGTCGAAGCCGAGGCTCGGCAATCTACCGGAGAGCTATGTGGCGTCGGTGCTTATGTTCTTGGATAAGCCCAAAATCTGTAGCTTGGCCCGACCGAATCATCTTTTCATAGGGCTTCTTCAACCGATGAAGACATAGGGAAGAAGATGAATAATAGCGCAAAGAAAAGAAAAGAAAAGATAAGATGCAAAATGACGTCATTTTCTTTCGTTGATGATTAGCCACATCACATAAGATGATTGGCATGGACTAGATTTTTGCATCATATTTTTTCGGTCTAAATTGATCAGATGGATCACAATGAAAGATCAACAAAAGTTATAGAACTATATTGGCCAAATTAAATAATTTAGGATTGGATCTGCTGTATAATAGATTTACGATATTTTGGGTAATTTTGCTGCAATAATTAATAAATAAAAATACTTTATTTAATATATTAATGGGAAAGCAATTCATCTGAGTAATCATTGCAAAGAACTTCGGCAATACTCTTTTGTACGCCTAGAAAGACTGTCACGAGCACATGCAAAGTATGTTTACAATTAGTTTTTTTTTAGACGAAGTACCGTAACACAATAGAGAAACTAGGCACTTGCGTTGCGTGATAAAAGTTAAAACGTGATCAGAGCGAGATTATCATGCGATTTCAGTAGTTCTATCCACTTATGATAAAACCACTTGTACCCATGATCTCAGAAGTTCAATTTATTTAATATATTTATGAAAAGACAGTACTTCAACTCTCGACACACTGGGTACACAAAGAGAGTCTCTCACTTGGAGAACTCCATGACCGCCCAAAGATTACTAGCGACACAAGCGACCTTGAACTCCAAGAAACCGGCAGCCTTCGACAGGGCCCGGAATTCTCTCTCTGTCCTCTCTTGCCCTCCCGGCTGCATCAGCATGGTGTTATCAAGCCTCGCGGCGTACATTGACGCCGCGCTTGATTCCGGCGCCTCCGGCATCACTAGATCTATCGCTACCACTTTACCTTTGCTCGGCAATGCGTCGTAGCAATTCTTCAGTATTTTGATGCAGTTCTCCTCGTTCCAATTGTGCAAGGTGTCCTGTAAATTCGTTATATCAACACACCCGATATCAATGACGATCATGAAGTAAAATTATCTGGCATGAGTTTAAAAATAATTGAGTTCTCTTCTCGTGAGGTGTTGATCTATACTCACCTTGATCATGATTGCATCCGCCTGTGGTATGGTGGTGAACATGCTCCCGCCGACATGCTGGATTCCTACACATCATCGGAAAAATTTGTCACCGGCATTCAGGTCGACCATATGTCCCCTATTAACTTAGAGACGAAATTAATGAGTTTAAAAGCTCATTATTATTGAAAAAGGATCGAATAACGACATGAGAATAGTCCAACTTGATGCAATTGCTCTGTAGAATGACTTTTGATATTTCCCACCACCTGATGTTTACTATAGCGAAAAAATAAATGCGGGTAATGTTCACGTTGGCAACCCATTAATTAGAATATTAGTTGGAGGGAATTTCTGTAATTATTAAAGGTTGTATGAGGTAGGGGTGATTGGTTTTTGGTCCTGTCTGGTTTCAAAGTGGAACCGGAACCGGACCGGGAGAACCGGTTCCCAAAATTGGCAACTAGGGACTGGACTGTTTGGTCCTAAGACCGAGAATTGGACCGAATCGTCGGTTCCAATCTGGTTCAATAGAACCGACCGCTTTTTTTTTTTCCACTAAAGAGTTGCTATGCTCCAAACTGATCGATTTGGTTCGGTTTTTGGGTAGTCCCAATAGAACCGATCACATTCACATATATTTCCACGTGTTAAAAAGTCAAACTCTACTTATGTTTAAGTTTATATATGTGTGTGTTGAATAAATAAAATAGTCTATTTGAAGATTTATTGCTATTTTAAAGAAATTAAAAAATATATTTACAAAAAAAAAAGAGTCGATCCGGTCCGGTTTGGTTCCCTCCCGAAGTGGGAATTGGGAATTGGACCAAAAATCACCGGTTCCATTTTTATGGACCCAAGAATCGGACTGATGCCTCCAAGAACTGAACTGAACTGGCCGGTCCGGTCTTGGTTGGACGATCCAATATGTCCACCCCTAGTATGAGGAGGGAGGGGGAGAGAGAGAAGAGAGAGTTACCGGAATAAGAAGGTGCACTTTCTATTACATGAGGCAAATCAAAGTTGATGCCCTTGATTGAAGGATACTTGGAGACGATCATATTGAGGCACTTGCCGGTTCCTCCGGCCACGTCAACCAATGTCGTCAGACCTTGGAAACCTTGATAAATTTCGAGAACTTTCCTCATTATTATCGTCGTCAGAGCGGCCATCGCCTTGTTGAATGTATTGTTAAATGCCGGATCAATATCCATGTACTCGAAAATCGAGATTCCGTGAACTTTCTTGAATTGGTTCCCCCCTTCAAGTATGTGATTGTCCAACTGCAACCTACACACATAACGTGGGGCAACTACGTTAAACAGAAGAATCATTAAGAATGGAAAATAATCCATGCATTACATAGAGTAAAATTTTTTCCTACTGACGTTTGTCCTGAGCAGTTTTCAACAGTCTAACTTCGCTTATGAAAGTTCTCTATCCTTAGTGGTGTTCTTAGCAAGATCATACGCAGGAAAAATTGAAGAAGGTCGAACTCCATGCTTTTCTTACAATTCGATTGGTCTAATGGCCAGAAAAAAGTGAGCGTATGTATTATTTATTCACTCGTGTACGGCGTACCAAACTTGCTGTGGAGCCGGATGGAATGAAAGCTCCAACAATGAAGCCAACGACCCCTCTTCCTCATCCTTCAGAAAGTAGCGAGCCGCCGGGGCGAGCCCGTACAGCCTCTCGACGGCCCGGCCTTCGTCCCGCTCGCGCACCTCGCAGCTCAGGAGCGAGTGGCTAGCGAGGAGCCGCAGCATCCGGTCGAGCTTCGGAGCAGCTTCCGAGCTTCGTGTGGCGAGCTGAGAGGCGACCTCGGAAGCAGACACCTGAGCCCCCGGGCCGGCTCGGGCCAGGATGTCGAACACGCCGAGCCGGGTGGCCGCGTTCAGGACCATCGGGAGGACATGGGAGCTCGCAAAGAGCATCGCTTGGACCCATGTGTTGTCGGCCGTCTCCAGACCGTCGGCGATGGAGGGTGTCACGGTATCTGGGGCAAGAGCCATTTTTTTCTACCCTTACGTTTGTGGAACTGATTGGGCAAGCAGTTGAGCTCAGCGCATTTTATAACGTCGGAGAGGTGCTTAAAGCTATTCTCAACTTTCCCAGCAGTCAGTCAACTTTCACCCTGGTTCTCAGAACTCAGAAGCACCGATATTCAACAAGGAGTCAATATACTACTAAGATTGCATCGCAATGTTCGTCGATGATATCATTAATTGGGAAAGTCACGCAATAAAGTTTTGTAGGGGCGGTGCTTATAAGCACATCGCACTGATCGTCGATGATACGGTCCGCCTCCAACTCGGTGCTGCAGATCTCGCACGCAGAGCAAGATTTGAGCACTTGTTCTGCAGAACTGGGTCCTTGAGCAACGATTTTGTGAATCCGCTCTTGCACGCAGGCAAGGCTTGAGCAATTATTCAGGATTTTCGTGCAATTATTCTTTTCAGCTTGGTCACTAATCTTTCGTTCCCTTTCTCCATCACTAGCATAAGCAACCATTCACCTTGAACTTGTTGAGAAGGTAGTGAAATGGGAGACTGCATAAGCTATATAGCTTGAGTCCGGACCGGAAAATTCTGGTCTTCAAAGTGGTGCCCTTGATGGGCGGCGGCTGCACCAAGTTGACGGAGGTTGGCAAGGGCCTACCCGCTGTGCCACCCCTTTCACCTTGCCCCCATCCTCTCCCTCTCTCTCTCTCCAGATATTTTGGTCCTAGTCATAATCATGACTGCAATGAAAGTCCATTATATGGTTACTTCCGTTAATTAGTTTCGTTAGCATGGAGACGGTGCTAATGCAGGAGGCCACGTCAATAATTTCACTTGTGTGTTTACTAAAAAGAGGTTAGGAATTTTATTGACAAAAGTAGTTTATGGACTTGACTAAATAAACTGAATAAATTTCGATACTATCATTGTATTAATTTAATATATTAACTTTTTGTATATTTTCTTAATACATCTAAGACTATTCTTCTATCAAATAGCAAGAAGGTGATTCTCAAAAGAAAATTGCGACGAGATTGGAATTTCTAGGCCATTTGGCTTGGTCAAGATCGTTGGCGAGAAATGTGGGTCCAAATATGGACAAAAATCTGCAAAACTATTCAACATGTGTGTGCTCACTGCCTAGAGTTGGCTGTCTAATAATCGCACCCGGAGACTGGAGAGTGCTCGAACTGTTGCATAATGAATGCCCTGCGATAATTGAACAGTCAACGCCATCAATTTTGGACGAAAATTTATGAGAATAACTACTAGAGAATATCGTACAAAAATTTAAGTCAAAAGTAAATTTATGACTAAATTAAAATTGTACAATAAATTTATAATTGATTGGATAATTTTTCCTTATATAAACTATGCATGTTATCTAGCCAGTGAATTCCCAAGTGATTCAAGTTGACAAAAGGGTTCTCTTCACATTCGATAGGGCTAACAAAGTTAAAATGTTCTAATATCCATGATATCCAAAAGAAGAGATAAATGGATGACGACAATTTGGAATATTCAATTTAACTAATGAGATTATCAGAATTGATATTAGAATTATCTTTATGTATGTCATAGCGTAAAATGTGTTCCCTTGATTCTGAACGTGTCTTGTGACATCCAAAATAATCCACTTAGTTTTTCGATGCGCACTTTCGTTCCTGGACCTCGATCTCTTGATCTTCCCAATTTAGACTCCTCTTGTAATGACTACAGGTCAATCAACCTCAATTCTAAGTAAGCACATCGTTGACCGACTGGGTAATCTACCTCAACCGTCATGAGAGAACCCAAATCTGAAAAGGTCCCGTCAACATATCTGGCTAGATCGACTTTCACTCAAAAATTTAAATTAATGAGTGAGCTAATTAAGATATAACAATAGCTCTCTATTACATAAAATTCATGATGTGAGACTTCTTTCACCTAGTGTTCATACCTGTGCCCCCTAATAATTATAATGAATCAAACAAATGATATTCGATGATGCGCCACATATATAATTCTATCGATATACAAGTGATCGCACTAATACGATTGTAGAGGCGGCTCTCACTATATAAAATTTTGTGTTAAAAAATTGACTCTCTCAACGTAACACTTTCTCCTAAACACTAATCCATCACGCCTCCTTTTTCTCAATTTGTCCTCCATATTCATTTCTACTCCTACAAGACAAGAAGCGCTTATTCATATTCTCTTTGGCCAGTCAAAGCATCAAAAGTAGATTAGTCATAGTGCCATATGTCTATTATGAATAGTGAATTAGTTAAGTGCCAAAATTAGCATAAAAACACGACACATGTCGAGCGTGGGCCTCAATTGTCAGGCTAACTTCTCTCCTCTCTTCTCTTTTCTCGTTGTATGCTCTCTCTCTTCTGCCTCCCCTGCATGCGCTCTTTCTCCTCTCTCTCCTCTCTCCCTTGCATGCTCTCGCGCCCGACTCTCACTCTTCGCCGTAGAAATGATGTGAAAAATGAATTGAATTCATTGCCTAGCAAACAAGAAGAGACAAACAAAAACAATCGTTTCTAGTATTTCTTTATTCCTATCTGAAACTCGATCAAGTTCCATTTCGATTTCGATCGTCGGTTTTCTTGTGTGGGTTTTTGTGCATTTTTGATTTGACCCATTTCAGGACGCTTCCGTCTTCATCGGTGCCAGCAACCGAGGCTTCTCGGGGGGTGCGGGCTCTCCACCTTGTTGTCCACACTGCAAGAGATCGCAAACCTGGGGGAGAATGCCGGGATGTTCAAATCGAACTCGCAGTTGTAAGAATTATTATGGCCCACATGATATCATTTATTATATGGTTTAATAATTGAAATGCTATAAAATAAATATTGGTTACGAAAAGTTACGACTCTGATAAAACGAAAATGTATAATCCTTAAGGGAAATTACTGCTTTTTCGAAAATGTGTGACTCCTATAGAAGTTAAAATGCACTTTGATGGAATGCACCTGTTGATAGAACGTATAAATAGAGTCTGGTCCTTTCTTCACCTATAATGACAACAATAACTGAAAAGAACGCAGTATTCTCTCATCCATCGATAGAATATGTTAAAAAATAGTGGGTTAAAGGAGAGAAATCGGATTTCTTCATTTGGTTCGAGTTCTTTGGTTTCCACAACGATTATATTTAAGGGTAGCATTATGGATAAATGTATATTCTCATCTATTTATGGAAATCATGAAGATCAAAGATCATTGGTTTCCGAATTTTCACATTAAAAAATTATATGTATCCACTAACAGTGGTGCCCCTGGCTCTGTGTGTGTGTGGACCCCATGCCCTTCGAGACGCTCACCCCACTAGCAGCTGAGGTGGTGGCGGGGGCAAAGGAGGAGGGATCGAGGGCCTCGTAGTGGCATCGCTTGTGTCGGCCGAGAGCTCGGCTGGTAGGGAAGCTCTTGTAGTAGATTGAGCACTCATGTGCCTTCCCGAACACGCCAGAGGAGGGGGTCGCCGTGGAGGTCAAGGTAGTTGGCTGTTTGTCCGCGCCGGCAAAGAGAGAGCATGCTAGAAAGAGAGAAGAGAGAGAGAGAGCGCGAGCAACGAGGGGGGAGAGAGAGAGGGGAGAGAAGAGATAGAAAAGTTAGATTGAAAATTGGGGCCCACATTCGACACGTGTCGCATTTTGAGGGGTTTTCTTATTTAACACGCGGCATATCTCACATATCCAATATTTTCTTGTGACTACACATCCTTAACCTCCTACAACTCTTCCAATTGCACTTTGGTTTGTTTTCTTTCATATAAAGAATTTCCCTTTATCTGTCCCTTTTTTCCGTGCAAACCCCACATACAGACTGGATTGACTAACCACAAAATAATAAACAAATTTAATTAAACTAAATGAATCACGGACCAATAAATAAATAAATAAATACATAAACTATATAAATCTAATCAATTACTAAAATTCCAAGTTGTCACATAGAATTTAATAGAGTCCAAACACGTTCTTGATTTGTTTATTTATCACGTTATCCTTAATCCTCATTATTGCTAAATAAATAAAACTCCAACATATCTCATAATCATTGAAAGCCCATTGACTGGCAGATATTGATCATGTATAAAATTTCTCAAACATGGATATTATTTCAATGTATAATTTAGCTTTTCCACATCAAGAACAACAATTAAGGTTCCTCTTATATGTATATCTATGAAAGCCAAATCCTATAAAAAGCTACCATTCTTCCTTACCCGTAATATCGTTAGCAAAAAAAACAATCGAAAAAAGTTGGAGGAATAGAAAATGGAATAAATATGATTTGAGATTTGCTAGGGTTAGTTATATCTGTGATAGATAGGTTACACGTTATGAACACTATTAGCATAAAAAATTAACGTAATATAAATTTATGCGATATCCATATTTGTAATTTATCAATTAGAAGATGTTTTTGGAGGAAATTTTTTTGTATCCGGATAAAAGGAAAACAGGACCTAAAAGAAAAGCCTCAGTTTGTTATTATTTCTAATTACTTCATGAAATTTCCTAGTTCAGTTTATGCCTCGAAACTCGATTTGCATGGCGTAATACTTCCGGGAAGTGTTCGATTTTTGTGTTTGTCCCGAGCGCAGATCATGAAGTATTTGTTTGCTAGGAAATATGGGGAGGACCGACAGGTGAGAGCGTACTTTTTTGGTATTGGTGTAGCCAACTTCAAGATCAATGGGGGAGTTATTGGGGAGATGACTTTCCAGAAATTCAGTTGCATTTCCCGAGTGTTTAGTGCAATTCCGGTGGAAATATGGATCGTAGATCGATCGATCCTACATGAAACCTTTATGTAATTCCCCGTTATTTTTCTGGCTATTTTAAACAAATTCAATTTATGCTCTTCATGTGTGCATTTGATTCTAATGATCTAATCCCCCAGCTTAATGCAATGAGAGGCCCTTGTGAAGTTCGATCATGGTATTAGAAAATTTGACGCAGATAGAATAAACACTAGACTCATTTCATGACTACTTGAGTTTTTATGTCAAGAATCTCATAACATGGTATTATTAAAAATAATTTAATATCAAAATATTATTAAAAATTGTTTACGTCAATGATGACCACGTCAGGACAATTGGAATCCATGTCAGCATCAGTTGGTCAAAATTGATCAAATAGACTGAACTCATATAAGTATAAAATGTTTAAAATTCAATTGATGAAAACAAAATTTCTAACTAAATTGACACAATTGTAATTGATTTAATTTTTTATATTTCTCCCTTAAAAATAGTTGAACTGTCATTTATGCCGTTCTCATTATGCATAAAGGAAATTCTCCTTTAATTTTTATCTCGAATTTTTTTATTTGAAACGATGACTCGTTATTATACGTTAGATTGGACAATGGAAGGACAAGTTCCCCTGCACACACCCGTAGTCTCTCTATCTTTCACCGGTAATGCTCCTAATGAAAAATCTATTCACTAAATACAAATACTGACAGCGTGTGTTTCACGTGGTTCTTATTTAAAGCATCCAGCTAGTATTATTTTCTGAGGGCACCAACCATGGAAAAAGCAAGTAGGTATTTGCTACTGACGCTTGTACTAAGTAGTTTTCAATAATCTAACTTCCCTTATTAACGTTATCTTGTTGTCTTGTGAATAAGACTTGCTGTAACCCTCAATCCCATGTTCGATGGAAGAGGATTTGCAACTTCTTTATGAGATAATGACATAAACAGTTTTTGAACTTTAACCCCATATATAATATGATTTCCAAACTTTAATCTAACGCACAATATAGTCCATAAACTTTTAATTTGTTCAATGCAGTCCCTAAACTTTTAGTATATGATCAATATAATTCCTGCATTGTATGAAAATATTTATGTAGGGACTATACTGAATAAACTAAGAGTTTAAGGATCAAATTAAATGTTGAGCCAAAATTCATTAATTATTCATGCCATTTTCCTTTACTTTATCGATGGATACCCCACCTTTTTGGAGGCTCAATCATATGAAACGAGTCAGATAAGGACATATTAAGAGCTCAAATAGTATTGCTTGCTCCTGTTCCTGAAATTTGCCAAAACTCGCTCCTGTTAGGTGTTCTGCCTTTCGATGTTGGCCGACAGCGAGATGAAAAATTTGATTTCATTTAACCTTGCTCACTAGCCACATAAGGTCATTTCCTTTTTCCTTGGTCTAGATCCGCCTTCTTGTCATATCATGCCATCAATTTTCTTTCCTTGATGCCGTTCACAAGCGGCAAGATTATTTCCTTTTCCCTAGTCATTTCAACATTGCCATCTTCTTTCTCTCTCCTTTCTATGCTCCCAAACTTTTTTAATAAACCTGCAAGGTCTCTGACTCATTTCCCTGGCCTACTATGGTGGATCGATGCGTCCATTGTCCAAATAATATCAGAGGCTTTAGTATACTTCACAAACAAACAAACAAAACCTAATGATTCATCAAGGATAGTAAGCAAGGCGACGGTTTTAGGCTTATCATTTTGCATTTTTTATGAAGACATTTAATTAGGTAGAAAAAATGGACACTCCTCTTCCACTAGCTCATACAACAAGTCCTAAACCTGCCATTCTTCCCCTGAAATCAGTTGGCAACGGAATTCTGCTGAAATGAGAAATTTAAAGAATTTCATAGCCGAGACATTGGAACATTATTAAGGCCCTCAAAGATTTCGCACAACAATTAATGATTTATGAGCTGCCGCTTTCCTATCCCGAATTAATTAACTTTTTATTATTTCTCGAGCCTTCCTTGAAAAGAACCGATTACTTTTTCATCTAAGTAGCAACATTGTAATCCGAAAATATATAGCTTTTTTTTTCCTATAAATTATGCTACTCCCCTAAGTTTTATAAAATTACTCATAATTTAATTTTATAGACTTCCGACAAAAGATAACTAATTTTGACCACACATAAAGAAAATCTATCCGACATTCAATTTACTTGATTTTTGCGCCTACCAAAACCTCCTTAGTCGAACTCTCCATATTTAGGTGATACTAGTAATGATTGCACATGCATTGCATGTGAACAAAAATTGTTATAATGAAATTTACTGTGGTACACATAAATTGACTAACTCAAATTTAATGTGGTCATAAAATATATAAAATTGAGGGTCAATTTCAAAAAAAACCCCAAACTTTAAGTTCAGTCCCAAATATACCCTGAACTTTTTTTTGTCTCAAGAAAAATCCCAAACTTTAGGTTCAGTCCCAAATCTGTCCCGAACTTTTCTTTGTCTCAGAAAAAACTCCAAACTTTAGGTTTAGTCCCAAATCTACCCCAAACTTTTCTTTTGTCTCAGAAAAAACCCCAAACTCTTAGTCTACTCCCAAATCTATCCCAATTTTTTTTTGTCAAAAAGAAAATCATCAAATTTTACTCTAATTCTAAATTTGCCCTCATTAGCCTCTGTCCAAAAGCCGTATTAGTAATCCCTAATTTTTTATGTCCTAAAATGGTTTTATTTTGAAAATAATTTTCTATGACATCTTGTTTATGTGTATTTATTATCTATGTGGAAATGCCATGTTAAGTTGGGATTAGACCATGGGGTATATTTGAGAACAGATAAAAAATTGGTGATTTTTTTAGTACAAACGGAGGGTAAAACCCCAAATTTGTATACCCGTTAATTGCGGCGTGTTATTTAATTTAGAGATTTGACAGTAAAATTTAACGGAAAATAATATATGGTAATTTGTTTTGGTGGTCAAAAAAATAATTTTGGGTAAATTTGTCATATGTGTACCAATTTGAGATTTTTTTAGACAAAACAAAATTCGGAGTAGATTTGGGACTAAAATTAAAGTTTAGGTTTTTTTTTGAGACAAAAGAAAAGTTCGGGGCAGATTTGGGACTGAACCTAAAGTTTGGGATTTTTCTTGAGACAAAAAAAAGTTCGGGATATATTTGAAACTGGACCTAAAGTTTGGGGTTTTTTTTGGAATTGACCCTAAAATTGAAGGATGAGGTTGGAGAAACAGCTAGATGACCCTATTTTTATATAATTTTTTTGTTGCTAAAACACATTCTTTTTATGCAACTGACCAAATCAGCATATTCATGGGTAAAGTAAGGAAGTGTACGATCGCATGAAATATATTTATACAATGGAGTGAGCTAAAACCATGAGCTGTCGTCTGTACTTTTTTGTATGATTGTTTCTTTCTAAGCCTCTTGGATAATCTCTTTTATCCCCCACCGTCAGCTTAAGATGAGCCTTGTGAATCTCGTGGTCTGCATTTTCTAGAAACCCCGAGATATTCCCACCCTCATCTCCACACAGTCTCGATCTTCCAGATTCACTGAAATCACGTGAGGGAAAATCTCCATTAAATGTCAACTTCAAAACAGACATTGGCATAGGGTACTGAAGTACAGAAAGCAGCTTTATCGGGATAAATTGGAGTCCCAGGAACACTAAAATTAAAACTCAATCCCTCAAAAGAAGGAAACATTACGTGAATGATCAGTTAAATTGGCCCACTTTATAATATGGCATCTGCATTTTAATAAAATATAAAAACTTATCCATGGTAGCTCTACTCATCTTACGTGATGTTATTGGTGTTCAAGTCAAAAAATTTCGATTACAATTAACAAATTATCAAAATGATTAAAACTCAATTAATAAAATTAAAAGATTTATAACTGAATTGATAAATACATAGTAAATTTATGATTTTTTCGATAATTTTCAATAAGTTTGGAATTGATTTGATAACTTTTCCATTCTTAGTGCCCATTAGTAGACTATGTGATCAAAAGATACATATAGCGGTGTCCCGAGCGGCAAAGTAATTTCTCATCCCTTGCTCTCGATCCACCTCCTTCTTTACCATGGTCCATCGCCAATTGCCTCTCTCTCTGTCTCTATCTATCGATCTCTCTCTCTCCTTCATACTTTTCCAGGCAATTCCTAGAAAATTCGCAATGTCTCCAACTAATTCCACACGGCAACCAAAGACGGTCTCAATCCGACTTTCTGGTGGGCTATTCGGTACTCCTCCACCCGCTTTAGCTCGCATAAAAACAAGGGTCCAAAACCTAACGTTCGTCCCCAGAAATCAGTCGACCGCGAAATGCCGGTGAGATGAAAAAGTACACACCTTCAGTATCGCCAGCGCCCGCCATGCACGGACCATCACATTGTTTCTCGCTTTTGGTGGCTGAAGAGTACACAGTCGAGTCAAACTTCGGCAGCTCCGTTTCGAGTTCCAACGCTTCCATGGGACTCCGATGGAGGCACCATCACGGTGGTCGGATCAGCCGAAGATTCGCTGCCTGTTGCTCTCCTCGATGCGGGGCAAATCAGGTCACGGACTCACCGTATAAAATTCGGCATAAATAAAATAGCAGGGGTGTCTCGAAGCCACTGTTCCTGTTCCTGGGGGTCCTTTCTTTGTAACATATTCTTGTCCGATTGACGTTCATATCGGGTAGCTGACGAGGACTGGGGGGAAAAGAGGGGACTGAACACCGGCCTATGCTGCCGGCCAGATCGTGAAAGTAGAATATATATCTGTATGAACCACAGAGTTGGGACGAAGACAGTTTAATTTCGAGTGTAAGTTTTAACTTTCACACTCTATAAAAAAGACATGATAAAAAGTTTTTTTTTTGTTGATCCTACCTGATGTCTATTTTAATTCTTATTCTTTGACTTTTGCCCTGCAAAGTTTAAAAATGAGAATTTTAATAAGAGTAAAGTAGGATTGACAAAAAGAAAAATTCTAGCTGACTTTTTAAATATATCCCTAGTCACGTAAAGTAAAAATATGAAATGGACGTTGTTAAGAGAACGGCACCGTCATTGCCATTCAATGGGAAGGGGCGACTGGTGGAACAAATTTGGAAAATGAAATCTCGATAGGAAATTCTCAAATATCAATAATCGTTTTTTTTTCCATAAAGAAAATAAAAATTCTTGCTTTGTCCATTCAATACTTTGAATAACTGCTTCAAGTTAAAACTCAATTTTATTGCAAAGCACTCTGCGAAAATATTTTCACCAATTCTAGATACAACAAAAGTCAAATTAGCAACCCGCACGTGTATTTCGACCTAATCTATGTGAGATCTCAATAAACTACTGAACAAGTGGAAAATTTTCAAAATTGGCTAGCTTGTGAAAAAATGAGGCTGTACAAAAAGAAAAATAAAGCATCGAGGTAAAACGTTTTAATCAAACAAATCCAATATATTTAAATTTTTATACTAGATGATCATAATTTTGATTTTGAGTTAACTTGGACTGTCATGACTTGAGCAGAATTCGTGGAAGTTTTAAGTTATGTAAATTAGGTAATCAACTCTTTGTTTTGACAATTGTATTCACTTTGTTCATTAATAAATGATTTTCATTCGCGACTGCAAGGGCAAAATGTTTAATTGTTTAATCGTAGAGGTGTTGTCAAATAGAAATTCGACATGTATATTTTGCCGTATGATAAAGATGTTTAATATGTAAAGACATTTCATATTGATGATGTTTTTAAAAAGCATCTTTGTCTAGTTTTTTTTTCCTTTGATTTAATTTTTTTCCACTTGGTGGGACCCACCAAATGGGATCCACAGTTTTCTCAAGGAATCCAGGTTTCCTTGAGAAAACTTGTGCTCGGCCAGCACCGTTCTCATTTTTCCACATGAAATTTTACAAGATCTTGTATGCACAATGATCTCCCACGATTTACTTTAACAAAAAAGAAAGAATTCTACGTTGGACATTCTGATCTTTTTCTTCTTAAAAAGGAAAGAATTATCCATCCATGATCTAAAATCCAGCAAAAGTCCAACTCAAAAAACTCATTAAATTGAGAAAGACGAACAAATCATGGCGAGGCGCGGTCTCTCTGCTTTAACAAACGTGACGGATCCCATATACGCGCAACCCCATTTTCCAACCCTAAGCTAATTTGTACAATTATGTCCCCCGAAAGGGTCGCCGTCGCGGACCAAAGAAAAAGACCATTCTAACACACTGTCTAGTCCTCCTTATCAGGCCACTTGGCGAGACCTACACGCTCGCCTTTTGGTTATAAAGTGCCCATCGCCTCCTGCCGATCCTCCGTAGATTCCTCGTGTTTCCAATCCAAAACATTGTCCTAACGCAAAAGCTGTAGAGAGTGAGAAAATGGGTTCTGCTCAAAATCAAGTGGCGCCCTGCCACGAGGAGGAAGACCCGTGCCTGAAAGCCCTCCTCTACTCTAGCTACCACGTCTTCCCGGTTATCCTGCACGCCGCCGTCGAGCTCGACCTCTTCGGGATCATAGCCCGGGCCGGCCCCGGGGCCTACGTGTCTCCCGCCGAGTTGGTCACCCACCTCCCGTGCCAGACCCCTGAGTCGCCCGAGATCATCGACCGAGTCCTCCGCTGCCTCGCCAGCCACTCGCTCCTCACGTACAAGTCCGAGACGTCCGACGACGGGAGGACTGTGGAGAGGCGGTATGCCTTATCGCCGGTCGGGAAGTACTACGTCAAGGACGAGGAAGGCGGCTCCGTCGGCTCGCTCTCGCTCTTCGCCTTCCACCGCGCCACCATCGACGTCTGGTGAGTGGGAAATATTTCCGTCCGCGACTTTGGCTCGATTATCGGAATGTCATTTAGTTTCTCTAGTTGAATCGAACGAATCCTTCTTTACCTTTTCTGGCAATTACAGGCTCCAAGTCAAGGAAGCGATCGTCGGAGGAGGAGGCAACTTGTTCCAGAAGGTCCATGGCAAGACCATATTCCAGTTCATGAAGGAGGACTCGACCCTGAACAAGTACTTCAACGACGCGATGGCCGATCTCTCCGCGACGCAGACCAGGAAGATCCTCGAGGTCTACCACGGGTTCGACGGGATCTCGACTCTGGTCGACGTCGGCGGTGGAAAAGGCGCGACCCTCAACATGATCGTGTCCAAGTACCCCTCGATCAAGGGCATCAACTTCGATTTGCCCCAAGTCATCGAACACGCTCCTCTTTATCCCGGTACATTAATTATCACATACATCACCCCCGGCTTAGTCGCATTTATTTTGGTCCATATTATTTGGCATGAAGTCATGTTGGAGGCATGATTATCCCCGAATTAGGTATCTAATAACTTCGGTAATAATGGCGTGCAG
The DNA here is from genome assembly GCA_014182845.1 of Corymbia calophylla. Taxonomy (NCBI): domain Eukaryota; kingdom Viridiplantae; phylum Streptophyta; class Magnoliopsida; order Myrtales; family Myrtaceae; genus Corymbia; species Corymbia calophylla. The sequence goes on along the minus strand of CM024698.1, from coordinate 21,661,823 downwards.
GCGTGCAGCACGTCGGAGGGGATATGTTCGCCAGCGTCCCGGAGGGCGACGCGATCATGATTAAGGCAAGCTAATCGAATCCTTCCCTTTAGTTACACACTACTCAAAAAAACCGAAGTCGATTTCGTGAGCTGTGTGTCCTAACTTTATACGACTCTGCAAATTGGACAGGGCACCTGCCACAACTGGAGCGACGAGTCGTGCATAAAGTTTCTGAAGAACTGTTACAAGGCTTTGCCGGCGAACGGGAAGGTGATCGTGATGGACTTCATCATGCCGGACGAGCCGGAGGAGACGATGGCGTCCAAGTATGTGTCGATGCTCGACAACGCCATGCTGATTCAGCCGGGAGGGAAGGAGAGGACCGAGAAGCAGTTCGAGTACTTGTGCAAAGGAGCTGGATTCACGGGCTTTAAGGTCGCCGCCCGAGCTGTGTCTGCATTGGGAGTGATCGAGTTCACCAAGTGACTGAATGAAACTCGATCTGTCTGGTTCTTTCTTTGTCCAAGGTGGTCTTACGTGCAAGAAGCAAATAAAAGACATTGTGGAATTCAATGAATAGAAATGCCTCGACAGGGATTTCTGCAATCAATATTTTCCCCTTCTGGTTTAGCCAATATCCTTTTTCTTAGTAAGTAATAAAAAAGTGCTTGCGAATCAAATGCAAAAATTCTCAAACATAAGTGTGGAGTCGAGCTACATAGTCCAATTCGACTTTAGATCGAGAAGCTTACTAGCATCTCCACTCGCTTCTATCCTTTAAGTATCATTTATCTTAACCCCTAAAAAAAATTGTGTTCCGGGTTCAAAGACTTTGATTCAGATGCGATAGACCTTCCATTCAGATCATGACGTTTATGTACACTTTAACATACATCATCCTCGCATGCCGGACACTTGGGAATAAGCCGTTGTAAAATGGCATGTGCAAGGTCCTCCTCCACAATTGCATTTCCTCAAGGACCACTGCTAATGGCATCATGGGAAAATACCTTGTACCTCGACTTATCACCCGATTGCAATACGAACAAACCCATATTCATCGAATTGCCCTAAACCTCGGACGCGTGGTCCCCTTAGTGAAAGGGACTCCCCACCTACTTGCCGAAGCAAACACAGTCCTCTCGTCTTTTGGGACATGCGATTCTGCGATCTTAAGTGCTCAAAACTTTCTCACGAAGAATCTAATCTCAAGATGGACTTTAGTGCACATTTTGTCGTCATTTTCGGTTCTTTACATAGAAAAATATCAAGAGGGAAAGTCATTGTATATGCACTTTATGACGTCAACTTTGTTTTTCTGCCTTGTCCCGGCACTGGTTCTTTTCGGACCAACCAAGGGTCGGGGGAGAGAGAGAATGGTAGCTACTAGCTTCCAATTTTCCCGTCAGGATTGCTGGAAGATGGAACATTCTTTCTTTCTAAATCTCTATCGTCGAGCAATATCACATTTTTATACTTTGCGTATCAATAATAACATATGATATGTCGCCACATGGACCGCGTTACTGGAATGTTGATTGTTTATTGGGGGAAAGATGAGATATAATCTGAGCTATGGGGGCCACATAGACACCGACGTCCATCAAAAGCCTTGGGGCAAACATCAGATTCCGAAATCACAGGCCGCCATGGCCCCGGCCAGATGATGTTTGGCCGGTTGCTGGCGATGGTGATCGGATGGTGGTCTTCTCATTGATTTCAAAGGATATCCGATCGAGAAAATTCTGTCACTCCATGATCATCGCAACTTCTTACGGGTCAAGTCTCGTAAAGATTGAACTTCCAGAAGAAGTTTTTGTCAACTTTGGTGGTTTGAAAGTTCCGGCTCTGCCACTCATTTTCACTTTGATCGCTCCCGCGTGCGTCGAGATCGATTACTAAACTGAAATGTCAAGATAGCGATTTGTAACTATCGTTTGATTTGATATGACAAATTCGGAAATTGAGTTTAAATACGATTATTCTTCTTCTCGCCTTTGACTCGAGATAGACAAAAGCGAGCCTGAATATGTTTAGTGCCGAGATGTCGCCACCATTATCCTTGCCCGGCCACCAACCGAACGTGGACTGATAGCTTGCCGGAAAAGTATGAAATTACCTTGTATGACTACGCAAGAGATAATTTTGCACGACGCGGCTTTGGGATCTGAGTCTACTTTTCAAAGAACAGATCAGGGAACGTGATTTCTCTTTTGGACATTATCTTTTAGGGTACTTCTTACTAGTGTTTTATTAAAGTGAGAAAGATGCTTGACTCGGCACCAGTTATAATCAAAGCTAGTAGCCATTCACTAGTGGGAGATATACACTCGCTAGCAGAGAGAAATCGGAGTCTTCCTCTTGCTGATCACGACCACTTTTTGGTACACTCTATCGGGTGCTGTTACCATCAATCTTAAGAAATGAGCCGAAGATGACACCGCTGAATTCTACCCATTTTTTACGGTTCCTCCCATCAAGGGTTTCCCTTTCATTTCGGCCCACTACCCCACTACTTGCTTCCTCTAAATGTGCATGTATGAAATTTTGTAAACATAAATGCTTTATTTGATAGATTAGTGGGGACGTAATTCGGAGTATTGAATGCAAAGAACTTGAGCGATATTCTTTTAGGTGGTGCTTTTTCCACTCCCACCATAGCTAAAGCATTATCTATTACAGTGTTTTGATAATATTAACATTCGTAGGTCCACCTTTTTCTAAGCATTCTTTTGTTTGGTCGCGGTGCCCTATGAGTTTTCTTGTCTTTTTCCGTGAGTTCCATTTTCCTGCCTACTTCCGTCCGTTCACACTTGATTCTGATCGGGATTCGAGCCTTGGTAGCATTTGTCAAAAAAGAAGACTGCCACAAAAGAGACATAAAGGCTCTCGCATTGAACTCCTCGACGGTAATCAGAACAAGGGGATTCGAACAATTAATGAGCTCCGACTTGAGGGCCGCCTCATCACATGAGGGCTCGGACTTGAGGCTCGAGTTCTCAATCGCCTCTCTAGCTCTCTCGATCACAAGCGATGGCAGCTCGGCAATCGAGATCGATGCGGAAGTGGGAGAGACCGTGGGGTGAGGAGGGGCAAATCCTCACTGGTCTTGAGGACGTGATTGTCACTCTTGAAGGTGGCAATTTCGATTTGCATAAACAACTTAGCGAGAGCAAGGGCGAATTTGAACCATGGATTTGGAGGCTGGTTGGCCAATTGGCGATGACTGTGACGATCGGGACCAAGTAGATGAAAACGGAGAAACTGACAATACTGGTGAGATTGATGAGGATTTGGGTGAGGACTTCAGCTCCTAAATATGAATCTTTAATGGAGGGTTTTTCTTGTCTTTGTGATAGATTAATCGAAGAGTTTGATGCGAAATGGGACAACAAATAACAGAGAGAGCAGAAAAAGCGAAATGGGGTTGAAGAGTGAAGAGATATGAGCTTGGGTTTTTAACTTCCAGTTGAGCTTTGAGTCGAGGAAATGGTGATGGAAGAGGACTAATTGGGTAAGGATGAGGTTTCTAAAAGTCTAAGCTTCAACTTCAGGAGTTGCTTGTGTCAATGGTGAACTTTCCTTTATTATTGATGACGGAATTGGGGTGTCGAAAACTTGTCTATTATTGGCATGAGAGGGGTATTTTAAAATAGATAATAGAGAGATATAAAAGAGAAATAATTTAGTGACAATCTGTAATTATTATGAAGATAATAATATCTTTTGATCACAAAAAACCAAATAACATAAAATTATAAATTATTATGGAGTTCATTTTTCTAAAATTTGTGATTTATAATAAAGTTGTTATTTTCACAGTAACCTAAAAATTATTATACTAACAAAATCTAAAAATAAATGAGAAGAAGGAAAGTGTGACATGAGAAAAAAGCAACCGAAGAATGCTTGAAAAGGTGAGCAACCGAAGAATGCTTAAAAAGGTAGGATCTACAAAGGTAGATATTGTCAAATATTATGATAGAAATAGGAGGAATTGAAAAAGTGCAACCCTATCCTTTTCTACATTCAGAATGACTGCGTGAGTACATTCAAAGCATGTTTACCATTAAATGACGAAAGACTCTAACCTAATACAGACTTTTGGATCTCGCATTGCATGATAAAAGTTAAAACCTCGTCAGAGTAAGATTATCATGTTTGTCTTTTAGTAGATTGAGTCACTCATAACAAGCTATCCTATTGGCGAGATAAGCTTGCCAAATCATGACAAGATTGAGGATTAAGGTCTAATGTGTAACAATTGTATTTACCATAAAAATCGGGAAAGGTATTAGAAAAGTCCCAAATCTTTTGCATTTGTACTAATTTAGTCCTAAATATTTTATTGAAGCCAATTTAGTCATGAACCTTTTGAATTTGTGCTAATTTAGTCCTGAACCTTTAGTTTGCGTCAATTTAATCTTAAACTTTTTGACTTTGTACTAATTTAGTCCTAAAACTTTTAACTTAGTGCCAATTAGGTCATTCCGGTTAATTTTGATCAGATTTTGCTGACATGGACACTAGTCGATTGACGTAGACAACTTTTAATAATATTTTAATATTTTTGAATTATTTATTTATTTATTTTCTTTCCTTTTTCCTTATATTTTTTCTTTTAATTTTTTTCCCTATTCTCCTCCTCCCTCCAATCAGTCGCTAGCTGGCCTATCAGCCAGAGGCCAAGGTTAGCGAGGGTAAGGTCAAGGTTGACCTCGCTAGCCCCCGGTGTGCCTAGGGTAGTCTCGTGTCGGGTGAGCGGAGGCTTGCCTCCGCAACTGCTCAAGCCTCGCCAATGGCTGGTGAGGCGCGCCAAAGGCCGACGAGGTCGACCTTGACCTCCCGACCCTCACCTTTGGCTAGTTGCCCAATCGGCGACTAGTTGGAGGAAGGAGGAGACTAGGGAAAAATAAAAGAAACAAAGGAAATAAAATAAATAAATATAAAAATAATTAGAAAATTATTAAAAGTTGTCAATGTTAATAGTGCTTGCCGTGTCACGTCAGCCAACTGGCATCCAGTCAGCAAAATCCGACCAAAATTAGTCGGAAAGACCTAATTGACATTAAGTTAAAACTTTTAGAACTAAATTGATACTAAGTCAAAAAATTTGAAACTAAATTGAAACCAGTTTAGGATTAAATTAGTATTAATGTAAAAGGTTTAAGACTTTCCTGACACTTTTCTTCATAAAAATCATAGGATGTATTTAGCCATTATTTTGTCTCTTGTTTTATTTAATCTTCCTCGGAATGGGGATTTCTACCATGGAACGTAGCTTCCGAGGAACATTTACCCAGTTGACCGAATCACGTAAAATATCTGTTCATCTTCTCTTTCCTTTATCATTTCAATCTTCGTATTAACTCGCTATACACCCAAAACCGCGAAATCACGCCTAAATGAATAATCGCCACTTAGTCAAACCAATTGCTAGGCACACCTTCACCCCAGGACGTGAACTTGACGTGCTACAAAGCAAACATGGAGATGAGAATTCCAAGTCGGTATTAATGAAAATACCAGTTGGTAATCGACTAATATATAACAATACATACTAGAGTTTATGTAGCTACTCATTCGTATAACAATAAAAGTATCTTTGGATTACATATGCTCTCATCTACAGAAAGTCAATATATACATATTTTCCTGAAAGCAAACTCCCAGCAAATTTGGTACACAGAGAGTCTCTTCACTTGTATAACTCCATGACCGCCCAAAGATTGCTAGCGAGGCAAGCGACTTTCAACTCGGAGAAACCGGCGGCTTTGGCCAACGCCCGGAATTCTCTCTCCGTTCTCTCTTGGCCTCCCGGTTGCATCAGCATGGTGTTGTCGAGTGTCGAGGCGTAGAGTGATGCCGCGCTCGTCTCCGGTGCCTCCGGCAACACTAGACCGATCACTATCGCTTTACCTTTGCTCGGCAATGCCTCGTAGCAGTTCTTCAATATTTTGATGCAGTTCTCGTCAGTCCAATTATGCAAGGTATCCTGTATCATAATTAGGTATAAGTTTCAAAATTCGCAAAACCATCCTTTCTTTAGGTGGTATCCTACATTCACCTTGATCATGATTGCGTCCGCCTTTGGAATGGTAGAGAACATGCTCCCGCCGACGTGCTGGATCCCTACGCATCATGAAAAAATTGTCACCCAGCATTCAGTTCAACCACACGTCCCCTATTAACTAAAGCAAGAAAATTAATGAAGAGAATTTCTCTTAATCAGGATTGGAGAAAAACCATGATCCACTTATAAAAGCAGCACCAGATTGTATAAGGGCAGGGAGAGAAAGGGAGAGAGGGTTACCGGAATAAGAAGGTGCACTTTCTACACATGAGGCAAATCGAAGTTGATGCCCTTAATAGATGGGTACTTAGAGACGACCATATTGAGGCACTTGCCGGTTCCTCCCGCCACATCAACTAATGTCTTTAGACCCTCGAAACCTCGATAAATCTCGAGGATTTTTCTCATCACTATCGTCGTCAGAGCGGCCATCGCCTTGTTGAACGTGTTGTTAAAGGCCGGATCGAGATCCATGAACTCGAAAATCGAAATCCCGTGGACTTTCTTGAACTGGTTGCCCCCTTCAAGTATATGATCGTCCAATTGCAACCTGCACAGATAATGCGGGGGCAAGAACATTACAAAAAATAGATGAAGTTTTGATGCTTTGATTTACTGAAAATGAATCATTTCCCTGAACATAGAACTAGGATAAAATGAGACTATGTAATATATTTCACTGGGGTATGGCATACCAAACTTGCTGCGCAGCCGGATGGAAGGAGAGCTCCAACAACGAAGCCAAGGAACCCTCTTCCCCTTCCTTCACGAAGAAGCGAGCCGCCGGCGTGAGGCCATACAGCCTCTGGACGGCCCGGCCATCGTCCCCTTCGCGCACCTCGCAGCTCAGGAGCGAGTGGCTCGCAAGGAGCCGCAGCATCCGGTCAAGCTTCGGAGCAGCTTCCGAGTTCTGCGTGGCAGCGAGCTGAGCAGCGACCTCGGAAGCCGACACCCGAGCCCCTGGGCCAGCTCGTGCCAGGATGTCGAACACGCCGAGCCGGGTGGCCGCATTCAGGACCATTGGGAAGACGTGGGAGCTCGCGAAGAGCATCGCGTGGACCCATGTGTGGTCGGCCGCCTCTGGATGGCCGGCGACCGAGGCTGCCGTAGTGTCTTGGGCAGGAGCCATTTTTTTTTACAAGTTATATGATACGTATGGTTTTCTCTTTTCGTATGACTGTGGAGGTGAAGAAGCTCAGTTTGTGTATGTTTTTCTCACTCAATCGCATATGCTTTAATGACGTTGGAGGTTGCTCAAAGCTTTTCTCAAACTTGGCCAACAAGCGGTCAACAGTTCACACTGGTTGCCTGACTCTAGAAGGACCATTATTTAACAAAGAATTTGTGCGCATTATCAATTAGAATGACTCAATTTCGTCGTTAGGCGATCAATAATTTGACAATTGTCGCATTCAAATTATAATAATAATACCTGTCTTTTAGATTAATATAAGGGAGACATCTTATTATACATACATACATATACATAAATATATATATACATATACAAAATATATATATATATATATATACACATACATATACAAATATATATATATATACATATACATAAATATATATATATATATTATGCTTGCATCTTTACCTCGGAGGAAACCATTTATTTCATATTTTATGAGAATTCTATTAAATAACGTAAATAAAATATATCCAGCACTTATATTAAAACATATAAGACAATATTGACTGAGAAAATTGAAGCTTAGAAAATCGTAAATTGTGTTGTTAAAGTATATGAGTTTGCACGACTTCATTGACTGTTAAAAATTGGTCACATTCGAAACCCAATTTAGAGCTTTTGCCATACAAAAAATTCTTTTTTTTTTTATCCTTCCATCTTTAGGATTTAAAGTTATCAACACTTTAACTCTAGTATTTATGTTTTATGTATTTATTTTTCACAATTATCAAATAAACTACGTCATTTATTGAATAATACCATGATATTAACTCAATTGGCAAAAATGTAACCATATATTTTAGAAAGGTGGATCTAGAATCAATTGTATGAACCAGTCTCTATCATTTGATCTCCCATCAACTACCAGCGGACCCACTCATCTACCATATCCAACTGAGAATTACTAGTGGACTTATATTTTAACATTTCATAAAATAATCATGTGGCCCAATTGTCTAATCAGTGGATGATGTCGATATTTATTAAGATTGATTTAGAAAATTGATATACAAAAGACCCGTGTTTGCATTAGATATTGAACCAATTGTTTATTGATTGCTTACGTTCGATATGTCAGTATCCTTAGATATTTTAATTTGACAAGTTCATTCAATCTTCACCTCGCATGTCCCCATCTTTCTTGCATTTCCTATTCTTTATGCTTGTAGTGATCAATGGGACCAATCTGAAAAGGGTGAAGCTTTGTGAAAGGCCAATCATGGAGCGGAGAGGTGTCATCATTTCATTATTCTAGTTCAAACATAGTGGGCTGCTTCTCATTAGGCTCACTTTTATAGATATTAAAAAAAGTTAGGGATAAAAATACTATTAATCTCTTATCCTGCCCGTCTTTAAATTTTTTTATTTATTTGAGTCTTTGAACTATGCGATTTTCTTTTTAAATTCATAATAGTCCTTCCGTTAAAAATTAAACGAAAGTGACAACGGGGCAATGGATTTGCCGTTAAATGTGCGACTTACATGGTAAGCGACCAAAATGAATGCAATTCCAAAATATAAAACAAAATAGGACAAGTGTAAAGTCTTAAATGTGGTGCCAATTTAATCATAAATCTTTTAATTATATCAATTGTGTCATGAAACTTTTGAGTTGATACCAATTTAATCCTAAATTTTTTAATGATGCCAATTTATTCATAAAACTTTTGACTTGGTTTCAATTAAGTTATTTTGGTTAATTTTGGCTAAGTACCGAATTAGCACCAAGTTAAAAAGCTTAGTACTAAATTAACATCAGTCAAAATGTTTAAGGCTAAATGGGCAATATTAAAAGGTTTGTGATTAAATTTGTATAAAATTAAAGGATTTATATTAAATTAATATAATTAAAATATTTAGAACTGAATTAGCATCAATGTAATATGTTTATGATTTTTTTGATAATTTTTCAAAAACAAAACCATTTCCGAGAGAGAGAGAGAGAGAGGAATTCAAGAGAACAGCAAGTTTGACAAAATGGGAAAGAAGAAGACTAGGGAAAGAAAACAACAAGTTTGACAAAATGGTAAAGAAGAAGACTAGGAAAAGCGTGGAGCGGCATGGAAAACATCTTCAACTACACGGAAAATTAGCCCACGGACAAATCCAAAAACTCCAACCCATGACATGGAGAAGCATCAGATTCCAAATCGGGACAGTGACAACCCAGTCAAATTTCGACCATTGATTAGGAAAGGGCGTAGGTAGACAGCGAGGAAAAGGTGACGCGGCACTCGATGGCGGGCATGCACTCGATACTCGCCACAACTTGCAGGTCAAGTGCGATGGGATTGAACTTTCAAAGGACAGACGTCAAACTTGGTGGGAGAAAGTGGCGGCTCCGCCACTGCACTTTGACCCCTGCCCTCTGCCCACATACGTGATGGAGATCGTAAGTACCGTCGTCCACCACAGAATAGCATTCTGTCGTATTCCTCGAAGAGCTGACTGAACTTGAACCTTTGCCTGTCCGCCGCAAGAACAGTCAAAAGAAGATTTAATCCAGATAAGTGCGAATTAATAGTAACAAATTTGAAAATCGAAATACGATTATTCTCCTCATATTTGGTGAATAGCACCATGCCTGTCCGAAGAAGTTCTAGTGCCGAATTGTGGCCGGCCATTATCCTCACTCAACCACCAGCCGAGCTCGAACGAGTAGCTTGCCTGAAGGCGCCGTCCCAGGTGTCCCCCATCTAGCGTTGAAATGCAAAATTAGAGTCTTAAAGCATTGCTTAAAAGCATGGCCAGTGATGTCGCGCACTACAAAATTCACTCTTCTTCGAATAGTAGCCCGTAACACATTCATGGCCCAAGTAATTTACTTTAAGTAAGTCTTGTAGGCATCCACAGAAGGCCCATCTTCTTCTGCTTTCTCGATCTTGAACAAAAACGAAAGAAAATAAATGATGCAGACGCCCCAATCGAACAAAACAATTGACTCAAACCTCCTAAGAAGCTTGAGAAAGATGCCCAGGAGATGGATCTGTTTAGAGCTTTGAGTTACATATCAAAAAAATATTACTTGGAGATGATGCCATTGTACAATCACATAAAGATTGAATTGAAGTTTCTTACAGATAAAGAACATCATGAGCCATTGACGAGGCAAAAAGAACATGAAAATCGACAGCCGTAGTGGAACCAAACCTTGTGTTGTGAAGTATTGGGTGCCTCACAGCCTCGTGATGAAGCAAAGAATGGTAATAAATTGGATGAATGATTGAGGAGTCGTAGTTTCTATTCTACATAGAATTACACAATCAACAGCATGTTTTCTGGCTCACTGCATCAGGTCCACGGGCACTGAGGCCAGCAATCGTTGCAGCCCTTTTCTCGCGTCTGAATTGCAAAATAGTGTCTCCTGATGACAAACACCGCTTTCCAAAGTGTGGCATTCAGCAGTTTTATCCTCATATGCATCAAAAGAGAAGGCTGCTGCGAATGACGCCAAGAAACCGGGTGGAGAGGATCTTACCACATTGCTATTCAGTCAATCTCTACTTGATGGGTATTCCGCCGCTCATCAGACCGATGACGAAACAGCTTAGCTACACGTCTCCTTTCGCAATCCTGTAGAAGGCACAAGTAATCGGACTATTAGAAGCAGGGACATCTTTGTCACAGTTTCAACAAACTTTGTAGGAATTTGATTGAATTTGAGCCTTGATTACAATCTTAATACAGATTTATATAGAATAAGCTACTTACCTTGAACATATTAAGATGAAAAGGTTTCTCTGGGTTCATCCTTCTCAACTTCTGGTATGTGTAAGCAAAACTAAGCTGATCACGAGGAGTAAACCGGGCAACCTCATTGAACCATAGACAGGAAAATAGATTTGACATCGGTGTGTGTGCCCTGACGATAAAAGATCCTTCCGGCACATCTACATGTAATACATTGAATATATTGAGAACAAATCCAAATTAATGAATTTTGCAGCAACTTAGAGCCACATAAGAATTGAAGATATAGAATGATCATCGGGGAAAAAAATCGTACTGCTAGGGAGAAGTTTCATTGGATCCAACGGATTGAATCTCTTGAGGCCATCAGACTGGTAGAATGTGAACTGCTGGTCTATGATACTGTGGTTGTACTTGTTCAACTTCTTATTTTGAGCTACTTCTTCCCAAACACAATGGCGATCATAGTGGTTAGATATTGAATATTCATGACCTTTCCGCCACAAGAAGTACTCCAAAATGAGCAAAGGATCCAGCTGGAGTCGGAGCTTGCTGTCCAACCAAATTGAATACCTGCCAATTGTAACACACACAACATATGGATTGCTGAGCGTTCCATTAAAAGCAAACATTCAACACCTTTCCCTTTCCCCTCCAGTCCACCATGTTAATTCTATAATCATCATCATGGAAAATATGTACAGACAGCAGAACCCAAAATAAGTCTTATCTCTATTTACTGTTTTCAACTTAGACAGCGGCAGTTCCATCTCTTTCCTTTAAAATTTGCACTTAAATGCATAAACATTTTCTCATGGACAAATCCAACATCAAGCAAAACAATGTCTTGAATTATCTCTCATTGAGATGCTCCATTATGTTTGCACCTGTTATTGTGCGCTGAGGGTAAGATTCACTAAGAAACTATTCAAGTACAGTCCCTTTGGAAGGAACTCGCAAGAGTAAATTGGCTACTTCCTTGAAACTTATAGCCAGAACATGCAACCTTGCTGATGATCATCTTTAGAAAGCTAAAAGATGTTCACTTCTGCTTCCAAGGAAAGAATACTTATTCTTTGCATATGTAGATGCAGAAAGAGAGGAAATAGAAAGTCAATAAATGCTGTCTAGTAATATGCAGCTGAATCTGGTGGCCACATTTTGCTTGACTGCAATTGTCAAGACAGTCAAAATGATGGCCTAAATCCCTGTCAAAGCATGCAGTTAATAAGTCAAGGGCCCAGATATTTTACAATAGTCACTATAGACTATCTGTTTTATGGGGTATGGAAACTGTTCCAAGTTGCAAAGTGAAAAAAAAACAAGAGCAATGAAACTAAGGGTGTGCAACCAGACTGGTTCTACCTGGGAACCAGACCAAATTGCCCTAAAAACAGGTTTGGGTTCCTGGTTCCAAGTGAAGACTCACTGGGAACCGGACCGACTGAACTAGTTTTTGAACCGGTTTCATAAAGCTAAAAAAAGGGAGTAAAAACACTAGTTTCTCTATTTATATACTCTAGGCTGAAGTTTTATATAAATTTATTGCAAACTTAACTATTATGTTTGTTTTATTTTCAGGTAGTTAGAATTTGGAGCAATATTTTTATGGATGAATGAGGGATGAAGTTATATAATTTATGTTTTATGTTATGTGTTTGAACTTTTTATCATTTATAATTTTACATAAATAAGTGTTTATCTTATGGATTGTTGCTTTTAGCGGAAAAGGATTTTTGTTGTTCATCTTTTACTTTTATTATTATTATTTTTTTGCTCAAATTATTTTGCTGTAAAAAATGAAACCAAAAAAGGGAACAAAAAGAAAATGTGTTCTTGAGAAAACCCTAAAACCGGACCAAACAAATATAGTAGATCCAAAACCAGTTCCAAAGAAAACAGAGTATGTTCCAAGTTTCAAAAACTGGGAACCAGTTTTAACAGGAGAGGTTCCCCATCCTGGAATCGATCACCCCTAGATGAAATTAACTGATCACATTTCTTCACATTGCATAGACCATTTTAGCTTACCTTGCAGACGGAAAAAGTCGATGTGACAAAAACTTCGGTATCTTGCCAACTCTCCGCATATCATCATACGGTAGATTTTTTACCACCACAATTTTCCAGAGACCAATGGAACCCATTGTGTCCACCATATGGCCCTCGGAAGTAAGTGTCTGCACAGTAACTTCATCCACGAACATAACAAAGCAGACATTTTTCCTGGACAAACGAGTGATCTGCAACAGATGGTGCTAGTAGAATCAACCATAAGAAGTACAAAATACTTTTGAGATTCCCATACATATGTCAAGTAAATAGAGCAATTCTGGTCATACAGCAACCATGACATGTAGATTATATAAATGACCTACAAAATAATTCTTAAAACAAAAGTAAAGAAATTGGTATCTACGGGCAGTTGGTGAATGCAGATGCCTCTATTTTGTCTTACAAGGAACATTCATCCGAAACAGCATTAAGTAATAATCCCCACTGGCATGTTATCGTGCATTTTCAGGTAACTTAAACAAGATCCCTGCATTACAAGAAAAGATTTACCTAAATCTAACACCTCAGTTGGTCATCAATTTCAACTAAAGTGGAAGATGATGCAAGCAAAGGAAAGATTTAGAATCATAACAAAAGCACATCAACTGTCCCATTGGATTCCCTGTCTAAGAGTGTGATTGAACTATTGAATAGCATAAACACTCCATAATCCAGACACATGCTTTTCATTTGGACAAGGATCAATCTTCTGCTCATCTTTCCTTTCAGGCTTACAGCATGCTCTTGTCGTCGACCAGCTTGCAGTATATTCCGTTTTCCTTTTTGGTTTTGGGTAAACATGCAGTATATTTCAACCTTAATATCAAAGTAGATGCACGGGTAACAGTAAAGTCTAGTCGAGATGGGAGAACCATGGTAGGGAACATTTAAATCATCTTATTCTGGATGGCAGGTAACTCCTAGGGACTTTTCCTTCAATATAAATGAGTCACATGTCCCAGGAAGGTAATGAAGGTGCTGGGAAATTGGCCAATGAGGAAGGCAGCAAAGAGGACAGTATCTTCTACTTATCAACTCCAACATTCGCTAGGCTTTTCGTATCCCAAGATGAATCAGTATATGGAACCCAGGAATTGTCACTGGATAGTCTCTTCTGCCCAGAATTGTCTTCTTTTGTTGCAAGATGTGTAATTTTGTGTCTGTTGTTTGCTGTTGTTTCCAATGTGCGCTGTGCCTGTGATCTTACTCAGTCTGTTTTGAATGCCCTCAGGTCTGCACTTTATTTGGTAAATACTGTTTATCCAGTTTACTTATACATTCCTTCAGTTTTACCAGAAATTCCAACAGCTTCAAGCTGTTTCAAAGTTCAGTACAGACAAACTGAACGGGTATCATTGACTGATGAACAGATGGAGGGTGAATGCATTCAGTTAACCACAGGGATTAAAGGCATCCAATTGAGCTGAATAGCCTTCCTTTAAGACAAACTTTAAAGAGAAGGAAACAGGGAACCTATCCTAGAGGATCGAAAAATTGCCAAATTGGAGGAAGCCTTGGAATCCAAAGTAGGAAAACTTGCCCATCAAAATGGACCAGTCAAAATCTTCCATACATTCTATAACAGCACGCAAAGGAGATCCAGTGAAATAGTTGGGAGATAATCTCAGGACCATCTCTGTCAATAGTGGTAAAAACAGTCTTTCTACTACAAGGGACACTATCAAGAAAGTTAAAGAACACATACATCATACAATTTCATTCTCCGTCCAACTTCGTCAAGCCTTTCTCTTGTTTTTCTTGAGCTTCTACTTAGCTTTGGTCCTTCAAACAATGCATAAGAATATGTTTTGGTAAATGGCAAGCAACTATTCTATCTCTTGTTATATCTTTGAAAGCACTTATCCATTTGATGTTTCATATAGTAATCTATTTTAAGTTTTGAACATTACCTCTTATTTAGAGAATTTTCTCTGGACAACGCATCCAATTTGTAATAGCAGTCACCCACAGAAGATTGCGGTTTCTCCACATACATACCTATGTACATATGTATGTACATACATGAAGTCCAAATTCTTTCTATAACGTTGCATCTCTCCCCTGACACTACTGAAGGGGTGTCTAGGATGATTCTTGCTTTTAGGTTTTGGACTCCTGCTTGTTACTTCTAGCTGTGGACTTTGCTTGAACTTTTAAAGCTTAAAATCATACTTGTGATATAATGGAGTACCTTAATAGGAACATATGAATATTAACATTTACAGTCATCTCAATTTTTTTCCCATGTCTGCTTTAAAAATATGATGTTTTTAATATTGGCCCAAAAGGGCTTTTTGTCAATACTTTTTTTTTTTTGGTAATCGGCTTTTTGTCAATACTTTATATACAATAATCTTTATCTTTTTAAGAACATGGTAAAACCAAAATGTAAACTAAAGCAACCACTAAAATGCATGTCACGTACTTTAATAGGAAATCAAAGCCAATGTCAGAAAATATTAAATCATGGCACACAACTTGATGGGATGATGGGGAACAGGCAAATGCAACATATATACTACTTCCTTTTGCATCATCCTCCAGGAATATAAAAAAGCAGTGTCACTGAGAAAATGTTTCATCTATAACCATATGATAGGACCAGCAAAAAAATATTTATACAGGCCTTTAACAGAACATAAAAACTAAAATACCAAGTTTTTGAACAGTATGATGGGTGGTGAGTTCTACCTCAAGTAGAAGTACAGAAGCAAATCACTTTGGATTCTCTTTTTAAGGAAAAGATGCTGAAACACATCCCTTTTGGTTGAGAAAACTTCCAAACAAACAGGCTAAGCAGCAAACTTTCAGATTCTGATAGGAAAATAATAAGGAGAAAAACGCACCATCTTATTAGCAGGTGTCCTCAAACGATCAGAATTCCCAAAAATGCAAGAGATTACAGCAATGTGGCATCTACTAATGTAACTTGCGTCATCCTCTGATAAGTCAAATCCTGTACTTGGGAATCCATCAGGACTTCTAACAAAGCCACAGTGCATCTTCTGATCACGAGCCAAGAATGAGTCCTCTCGTTGTTGTAGAGTTTGATGCCCAGCAAACCTGGGCTCCCATTCTGGTTGCGAATCAGGCTTTTCCTCTATGTCTACATACTGCAGTGCAAATCTCGCAAATTTTCGACTCTCTAATGGTTCAACAAGCTGTGCAGTAGAGTTCAATAGCTTCATCTCACAAGAATCTGGCCATTCCTTTATGATGTCAGGGAAGAAATACCACGACACTCAAACCAACAGATGGCAAATTCACCAATGACTAAAGAACAACTCTCTGTTTCCAAATGTAGATAACCTTGGTTTAGAGCCCAACTGTCCTATTCCCTAATAACAAACTAAACTTCCACCAAACCTCAAATTTGATGGTGCACATGAATTCACTTATCTTATTAAATAGAGGCAACATGAAACATCCTGTCCATCATCACTTCATCATTGACTAATGTCTCAATGCTGTAGTGGAAGATGTAAGATGCTTTTTGAACGTGCAACATCCATGGTGCGAATTAAAATTTAAATCCACAAATAGTTTAAAGATCTAGATTAAAATGGGTCAAAGTGCTCAATGAACAAGGATATAATGTAACAAGAAACCAGAAGGCTCACATGGAAAGAGAAAACTTGAAAAAAAGCGAAGGTAAAAAAGCAAGACTTACGGCGCTTTGATTTTCTTTTAGTTGACTTTTTAGTTGCATGACCATCACTGACACTTTTACGTCTGGAATTTGTTGTAAGACTACCCAGACTATTGTCGGATTCCTTCTGAGATGATTTCTTTGCTGCTTCATCAGCTACCTCAGCAACATTTCGACCCTTGTTACCAAATTCAAACTTATTTGAGGATTCTTGACCATTTCCTTGGTAAGACTTCTTATTCACTTCACGAGATTTGATCAAATCAGAATCATCTCCATCATCACTCAAGACATTATCATGTGCATCATGGAGATCAATGCCATCATATTCATCCTCAGCATCAAACTCTTCATTTTCATCCCCATTGTCAGATAACTGATTCTTATTGCCAGTCTGCTTTATTGATTGGCCAGAACTTTTCAGCGATGCCTCATATTCTGCTTCATACATTTTCAGTTCATTGCGCCCAGCCTCATCATATAGTCCAACTCCTCTTCGATCAACACCTCGAGAATCGTCAACAGAGGACTTCTTGCTACCATTTTTCCCTTTCATGGTCATGCGGCTCTTCTCTGAAGATTCATTGTTAAAAGTCACTTTAGTGTTCTCCACCATTTCTTCACTGTAATCCTCATCCCTTCTCCTATCATCCCGGTCCCAATACCTTGAATCCCGCCCATGCGCCACTGAACCCCGTCCAAATCCTAGGACTTTGACATTCTCAGTTCGTGTTACATTTGCAAGGAAGTCAAGGTCGCTTTTCAAGTCATCTTCTTCACCTCGATAACTATTCCTATCTGCCAAAAAATTTAAGAAAAAAAAAAAAAACAAATGCTTTGACTCACAATTTGAGTAACCAATATGGTCAAACTAAACTACCTAAATAGTGCTTTGACAATATTACTACAGATGATGCCATAGATAGTATGCCGATCAAAAATCAAAATTGCTGATCGTCTGTATAGAGCCCAACATTGAAGCAAGCCAACATTACCTATGTCTCTATCTTCAGAGCCAAAGGGCAAAAATCTACCTGAGTTTGAGCCAGATATTGCTGTTGGAATGACACCTTGATATACATTTTTCAGTTCCGGAGGAAACACAAACTCTTTCAAATGCCTATCAACTTGATAGGGCATTCAATTGAACGGACTCAATCGAATCAATAAAAAAATGGGAACACCTAATGCGACCTCCGCAACCAAAAGAGAGAATGCTCGATAAAGCAAAGCCACTACTAGATCACTAAATGCCAACACCTGAAGTCGCAAACAGAAATTCCCTTCAAGCGCCTTAATTCACACACAGACCAACAACCCTCAGCAACCTACAATCACCAAAGACCAACCACATGTCGAGGGGAAAAAAAAAGCGAGAGAGAGAGAGAGAGGAGGTTGCACGCCCCCGAAACAGAACTGACCTCTGCCGTCCCTGGAGAGGCAATAGTAGGCCAACGCCGTCACGGCCAAGCCCAGGGAGAGGAGGACGGCGACGGCGGCGATCGAGCACCGCCGGCCCTTCTCAGATCGGGCAAGCCGGCGGTGGTGGCGGCCGGGCTTGTGCGGCGGGGGGGCGGCTCGAATCCCGATCGGTGGGGGGTGATCCGGCGCGCCGTTGGGGTAGTGGAGGTCGTGATCCCGGTACCCGAACTGCCTGTACTGAGCCATGCGGGGGGTCTCATTCCGCCATTTGCAGATTCAGGCCGGGGGAGCTCCCGTCGTCAATCCCTCCCTGCGCGCTTGCTTGCTTCAGCGATCGAATCTGCGCCCGCGTGCTGTCCGTGCCTGCATGGGAGCACGACCGGCGAGCCTACGGCAATCCGGCGAGGATCTATGGAGGAGGGATTTCGCTTCCGGTGAATCGAAGAGAGAGAGAGAGAGAGAGAGAGAGAGAGAGAGAGAATCTGAGTGTTCGAGCGTGAGCGTGTGTGATTTTTAATTCGAAAGTCTGAAACGGATTGATTATGGCGATTGGGGGGGGGGAGGACGGAGGAGGCCTCATCGTAATTAAGGAGCGAAAAAAACTAAAAGAACGAAGGTGAATTTACGGAAACACCCCTAGTAGTAAGACCGGAGACGAACCTATGTTTTTTGATGGCCAAAACAGCAGTCGTTTTTGGGGCTGGCTTGGAAAGGTGAACCGACGGGAGATGGGAACTACTGAAGTAGTGATTTACCAACGCCTACTTTGCTTAGAAGCAAATTGGGTTTTTTATTTTTTATTTTTTTTATTTTCATTTTGGACAAGTGCATATTTTAACCCTTTCTAAGTTTCGACGTTTGTGCGATTTAATTTTTTTTTATGCGATTGAGTTTTCTAATTTTTTGGAATTGCGTAATTTGATCTTATAAGTTCTATTATATGCAATCAAATCCTCTAACTTTTTGCATTTTTTTGCATGAATCCTTTCACCCACCACTCAAACTAAGCTGTCGAATTAATTAACGACTTGGCATCATCTATGGGACGGAAATTTGTCATGTGATACTAATTCACCGCCGAATGAGCATAAAACAAACGAGAAAAGCAAGCAAAAACAGAAATCCTGATTGATAGTATTAATCACGGCGTGTAAACAGAACACTTGATCGCGTAAATCTAACAAGTTAGAGGATTACCGCACAAACGCTGAAGTTGAGAGGACTATATAAACCCTTTTCTTAACCCTTTTTTTTGGCTATATAAACCTCTAATGGCATTATATAATCAAAGTCATTCACCAGTTGACGTAAGAGAAAATCACCGGTCAAACTATGAATTATTGATACTTTGTGACATTTAGACTCGAAAAATAAATAATTTGAAAAACATTTTAAAAAATATGATTATTTATGAAAATATTTAGACATAAATTGTTATAATAATAATAATATTTTCAATTGTTTAATTATTTTAATTGATACAAATGATTACTTTAAAGAAAATAGTTTCTCTCTGGAGCCAAACTTTGAATTGGTTTTAGTAAAATTAACTTTAAAAGCTCAAGGAAAGCAAATGAGTTAGACATGGAGACGACGGATGAAGGCATTAAGCAGGATCAATTTATTGTACAACAATTTATCAATCCATCTAAACAATATAATACAAGCACTGGAATGAACTTGGTTGAACTAGAAATTCTTAATCCCGTCATATGTCTGTCCAAATTGCCATCCGGCAGGCGCCGCATTATCGAATCCTAACATTTTCCCATCACTCAGGGTGACTTGAAACGACAAGCTTTGTCCAGTCAAAACGGTTCCAGTCTGCCAATTTTGGCCCCAGTTACGAGTCATGGCAATCCATTGCGTGTTCGAGCCCTTGATGCTCACGGCGTTCACGTCCCCGGCACCGCCCACGTTATAGATCAGCACGAGGGTGAAGTAGGGATTTCCTTTAATCTCGAACTTGACTCCTCCTTGCTTGTAACACAAGACGCGGCGATAGCGGACGGGGATGATCCCGGCCTTATAGTGCGCAATCTTCGTGAACATTGGCATGGAAAGGTCGAAATGCCTTCGCGGAGGGTTGCACCAGGCGTCCGGTTTACCTACAGTGTTGTTCGGAGGGCAGAAGTTTGTCGCGGTGATTATGATCGAACCGGCATTCGGAATGCACGACTGCGGGGCATTGGTACAATAGATCTCGAAACAAGCGCCGCAGGTAAGTCCTTCGTTGAAAA
Source organism: Corymbia calophylla (assembly GCA_014182845.1). NCBI lineage: Eukaryota > Viridiplantae > Streptophyta > Magnoliopsida > Myrtales > Myrtaceae > Corymbia > Corymbia calophylla. Next base: position 21,641,511 of record CM024698.1, on the reverse strand, counting down.
GGGCCGTGCTCAGCGCCGCAGTCTGCAGTCCATAACCTTGTTTGAAGAGATCTCCATATCCACAAGCTCCCTCTGCACGAGATGAACACGAAGGAGAAGCAAATCGACAGACATTAGCGACACGAAATTAGCCTAATCGTTCAACAAGGGATAATAAGATTGGGGCAAGGCTCTTCTTGCTTTCTTCTTGCCAAGGAATCTTTACTTACGCATCGTTTCTCCACCACTCATGTCGCCATAAAACGTCGCATGCGCATCGTGCCAATTTGTGTCTATGGCAGAAACTACCATGGCCATAGCCAATATGAGAAAAACCTCGTGAACAGCCATGGCAAAGGAGAGATAAAGAGTGAGATAAGCTCAAGGAGAAGTACACGAAACAATGGGGAGATCACCAGTGATTTGTACTCGTCGCATTGGCCCAATTTTTGGAATGTGAGGACTTCAAAAGGAATCAGAGGCAAAAGAAGGATGTTTTACGTGGAAAGATAAGGCGAGGATAAAACTGGACGCAAAAAGAAAATTTTATTTTCTACCTAAGTGGTGGGGATATATATGGAAATGCCATCCACTGTATGCGAACGGGTTTGGTAAGTACAGAGAAGATCTTGCGATACTCGTCGCGTAGATTTGGTTCGTTTGTGGAAACCCTAAATAAGGTTTACAGCGTTGGTAATTAAGTATATGCTTTGGTAGCAAAAGTTGAAGATGAATGTTGCCCACCTAATTATCTTTCCTTGCTTTCACCACCTACCTGAGTGGCGTTGCTGGTTCGCGCTCTCTTCCTCTCGCAAAAGGTCGAGAGTAAGAAGGATCCAATGCGTGAACATTTTTCTATAAGAGAACATCCTCACAGATAAAAGCTTCTTAAAACTCGCTACATACATGATTTGTTGAAACCCTAGACAGAGTTTAGAGCTTCCTTAATTAAGGGAAAACTACCAAAAAGTCTTAAAGCTATTGTATTTATGATAATTTAATTATCAATTCAATCATAAACTTTTTAATTTTGCAACTTTAGTTTCCATGATTTGTCAATTTAGTTGTAATATTTTGACAATTTTAGTCATTCCAACTAATTTGGGCTAAATGTCACTAACATAAAGGTTTTGTTAGTATCAGCCATTAGACGTAACATGGCATGACCGGTGCTAACATAGACAAATTTTTTAATTTTTTTAATTTTCTATTTTTGCATTTTTTTTTTCTTTTTTTCCAACCTTGGGCCAAGCAGGTCTAAGGTTGGGAAAAGGAAACAATAATAAATTCATAAAATTTTAAAAAATTACAAAAATTATCCAAGTCAATGCTATCCATGTTCCCTAAGATGACCGACGTTGCCTAGACTACCACGTCAGCGATTTTCAATCAAAATCCGGAAAGCTTAGATTAATAAATTGTGAAAAGTTTAGGACTAAGTTGGCAAATCATCAAAAGGTTTGGGACTGGATTGACGTAATTACAATAGGCTGAGCAATTTTTTGATATGTTACTACCTAATCAGTTAAACCTTATGAAAAATTGAGGAAGCTTTTGTATGTGTGAGTAATTTTCTATAAAGGAATATCCTTAAGGTTATATACAGGTATATAGCGAATTTGTTAAATTGGCAAGACAGATATAGAACAAGGGTCTGGTCGATTCACCTAACATCAGAAACACTTTCACAATGGTTGAAAGAGAGGATATTTTCTGAAGAAAAACACAGAGGATATTTTCCTATAAAGTGAATATATTTTCTCAACTCCTCTTTCCTTCCTTACAATAGGCATCGGCTTGCATGCTTGGTGTATAATATCATCAACAAGATGAAAAGGTGATCAAGTATATGAGAGGTACTTAGTACATGTGAATGTTCACGTTATTGAGTGCAAAATATTTTCTATTTGAGTCTCCCAACCAAGTTTTCATTCACATCTTTCAAATACACTGAGATTAGTAGATGGGTTTGGAATAAGGAAAAATTATTTAAAAAGTCATAAATTTATTGTAATTGTGTCAATTAAATCCTAATTTTTCTTTTGTTGATTTAGTTCTAAACCTTTTGTAAATGTGCCAATTTAGTCCATGTAACCAATTTCGATTGAAAATTGTTGATATGAATGCTAGTTCTCAGACGTGGCACCAGCGATACTGACATTGACAATTTTTTTAATTTATTATTATTTTTTCTCCATTTTGCAAATTTCTTGAATTTTTCTGTTCTCTTTCCTTTTTTTTTCCTTCTTCCTCCACGGTCACTAGCCATGGCGGATGACCGACCACAAATGAGAACCTTGCCCTCACCTAATGTAGCACTCAAGGCTCTTAGCAGAATTCAATTTTCCGTTTACTATATGAATACCGGAGGGTCAGTCTCACCCTCACCCATTGCTTAGGGCATAGGGTTAAAGTTGCCTCCCTCATCCTTTAGTTAAGAGAATTAAGGAAATAGGAAGAAGCCAAAAAGGACTTTTGTTGAGCCTCGCTTGAAACTAGCAAGGCCGACCCTTGTTAGGGTTTGGTGAGGGCCAACTTCACTCAAGGCCGAGGTCAACCTTGTTAGATATCAATGAGGTGACCTCACCCTTGCGAAGTGAGCCTCACTTGGTGGTGAGGTCGGGCCTTGCCAGCTGCAAAGGAATAAGGGAAAAAAAATGGAAGAAAGCAAAAGTATAAAAAATAAAAATAAAAATTACAAAAATTATCTACTGTAGCTCTATTGATACCATGTGGGATGATTGGCGCTCAAGTTAACAATTTTCAGCCAAGCATAATAACAAAAGGTTTATAACTAAAAAAAAAAAGTTGATGATTTTTTTGGCATAATTACAATAGACTTATAACTTTTTTTTTGTAATTTCCATATGGAGTTGATCAAATTTTATCAAGCAATCCATTAGGTACCAACCTAATTGATTTTCAATAATGTCATCATGCGTTTTGATAAAGAAGTAAACTTGTTTAGATCTGAGAGGAGGGAGGGGGGGAGACTCGTGTAATTCTTGTATACTTAGAATGAAGAGTACATGAGTTATTATGCTTTTGACAAGATAGAGATGATATAGTACTATTTATAAACCTGCATAATGGTAGAAAAATATTATCTCAGACAATTTTTTCACTAATGCATGAATTTGAAAAAAACATGGATATGTCATGAACTTCTCCAATGATAAACTAATCAAAATCGAAATGTGAGTGTTTGAATGTTTTTAGAAATTAAAGACAGACAATGGAAATTGAAAGGAGACGATGGATGGCATTGACTAGGAATCAACTTATGGAACAACTCTCTAACAAATGGAAAAATGAAAATGGAATCAACGCATCTATCCCGTTAAACGACCTAAAACAAGTACTGGATTGAAAATGGTTGAGATAGAAGTTCTTTCCCCCATATGACCGCCCAAATTGCCACCTAGTGGGCATCACATTATCAAATTCTACTGTCTTCCCGTCACTCACGGTGAATTGGAATGACAAGCTTTGCCCCATCAAAACAGCTCCAGTCCCCCCTTCCGAGTCATAGTAATCCATTGGGTGTTTGAGCCCTTGATCTTCATAGCATTCACGTTGCCGGCAGCACCGACATTATAGATTAATAAAAGGATAAAGTACGGATTTCCTTTAATCTCGAACTTGACTCCTCCTCGCTTGGATCACGAGAGACGGGAATAGCGAATGAAGATGACTTTGGCCTTATGGTACACGATCTTTGTGAACATGGCCATAGAAAGGTCGAAACGCTTTTGTGGAGGGTTGCACCATATGTCCTGCTTCTTAGAGTAGTCAAGAGGGTAGAAGTTTGTTGCTGTGACTATGATCGAACCAGCCTTCGGAATGCATCACTGCGGGTCATTGGTACAATAGATCTCGAAACAAGCACCGCAGGTAAGTCCGTTGTTGAAAAGGGCCGTGCTCAGCGCCGCGGTCTGCAGTCCATAACCTTGTTTGAAGAGATCTCCATATCCACAAGCTCCCTTTGCAAGTAATGAACATGAACCAGAAGCAAATCAATAAACATCAGTGACATGAAATAGCCTAATTATCCATCTGTATATAGGTCCCCGCAAAGGAGTAGAAGAAAGGGTAATGAGATTAGGGCAAGGCTCTTCTCCTTGCCAAGAGATCTTACTTGGGCATGGTTTCTCGACCCCCATGTCACTACAAAAAGTTGTACACGTATCGTACCAATTACTGTCTATAGCAGAAACTACCACCGGCCATAGCCAATATGAGAAAGACCTTGTAAACAGCCATGGCAAAGAGAGATAAAGAGTGTAAAACGTTGAAATAAGCTAAAGAAGTATATGAAACAATGGAGAGATGGCCAGTGATTTATACTCATCACATTTGCCCAAATTTACATAAGTGTCTTCAAATACTGAAAGCCATTGTTTTTGTTATGGTTTTTTTACTATTATCAATTTGTAACTGTTTTTGTCTACCATTCATCTATAATGGTTTTGTCCCAACCACCATGTAAAAGCCCTATACAGAAGATAGGCTAGTTTGTTTGAAGAGAATATCTTCTATGATCTATAATTAGACCTGATCATATCGCACATGAACAGGCTTTGTAAGACACAGTAAAATAAGTAATGTGACTAAAGATAAATTTTTGATTTTGTTGTTTTACTACTTAATAGTGCATCAATTTCCTCTGTATCAACTTGATTTATGATACTATCAAAGTGAAACAAGGGCTCTAAAGAAAAAAGAGCAAAGGTGGGACTATATTAGTAACAAGTAAATTATTTGTATTTAAGATAAAATAAAAAGTTTCATGCTATTCTAGGGATAAAGTTCAATCGCAAGGTTTAAGACGACTCCAAAAAGCACTTGCAACGGTCTTGACTACTATTAATTTGCAATGGATTTGTAACGTTCTTCAATTAACTACAAAAATTGATGAATGACTCTCTTTTTATTTTACCTACAGTTTAATAGATATATCAAAACAAAGATATTATTGTTTCTCTTTACATATATTTTCTTAATGGTTTACTTTGCACTTAACTTATTCTTGTTCATTATATTATTTTGTGTAGAATAAAGAAAAATGTATGTTGTATCTAGGGAGGATAGCCATTAGAACCTCTCATACCGAATTTCGTATTCCAAGAAGTGGAATTATCCTTAAGAATAGTGCTTGCATGCCTCTGATATTTTGATTTTATTTTTTCATCAGTTTCTAAATTTTCGTCCGTATAATATTTTTCCAACAAGATTTTGGTATTATGGACTTCAAAGGGTAACAAAGACAAAACTTGCCAAAGATGGATTGTCAGGGAAGATATAACCAGGATAAAACTGGACATAAATTATATGTAATTGACTTGCAGTCACACAAATGGAAATACAAAAGAGTATGAGTTTGATGATATTCAAATCTTGCATCGGGTTTTCACAAATAAGTAGAGGAAAGATCATGCGAGACTCCTGCAAATATTTGGTTTGTCAAAACCCTAGATGGAGTTTACAGCTTTCGTAATTAAAGATGTGATTTGGTAGCACAGCTTGAAGATGAGAATGTTGCCACCTCATTAGTGAAATCTTCTGAAAATTTGAGGAACCATTCGATGCGAGAATAAATTTCTATAAGGGAACATCCTTACAATTATACCCCAGTATACTCCAAATTTGTTAAAATGGCAAGAAGAGAGATTGAACAAGGGTCTGCGCCCATCTAACATTAGACACGCATTTTTCACAATGGTTAAAAGAGAGGAAATTTTCATCAGTGAATAGAAGATGAGCTGCCAATTGCTTGAAAACAAAGAGTTTTTTTCCTGTTTTGTGGGTTTAGTGTATATTTAATCCTTTAATTTTTGGTGTTTGTGCGAATTGGTTTTCCAATTTTTATTTTATGCAATCAAGTTTTTAATTTTTAGGATTTGCGCAATTTGATATTATAAGTTTATTACATGCAATAAAATTCTCTAACTTTCTGAATTTGTGCATCAAATCCTTCAATCAACCAGTCTAAGTAAGCCGTCAAAGTAATACACAACAGGCCATGTTTATGAAATAGAAAATGACACAAGATGCTAATTTGTCGCCAAATAAGCAAAAAAGAAAAACAGGAAAAGCAAGGGAAAAAAAAAAAAATCTTAATTTGATAGTGTTATATAGTGTGTAAACAAAACACTTAATTTCGTAAATTAAGGGTTACAGAATTTGATTGCGCAAAGTAAAATTTAGAGGACAAAGTTACATATATCCAAAAAGTTAAGGACCAAATTGTATAAACGATGAAACTGAGAGGACTTAATCAACTTAATTGGTACTAAACCCTTTCCCTTTCCCTTTTATTTTGCTTTTCTTGGCTATATAAACCTCATGAAATAATCACAGTTATTTGCATGTGAGTGTCTACTTAAACCGCAGCATCTCCTACAAGCTAGTAATTCACCGACGAGACTAAGAGAAACCACGAGCCAAACTGTGGGGTTTTCAACCATTGGGGCTTGTCCGAAAAGCCATCCTTCCCATGGGAAGAGAGAAAGGAGAGGTTCAAATCCCTATAGAAACTTAGCTGCAGGTGTGAGTTTCGATTTTTACGCTTTACAAAAAGACAGGATGGAAATTTGAAAATGAATTGAGAACTTGAGTAGGAAAAATTACAAAAGACGGCGGGGTTTTATACTTTTGTAACATATTCAAGAGAATGACTACACTTTAAGGATGCAAGTAGCCTGAGCCCATCTCAAATCATAGTCGGGCATCTCCACTTAAAAAAAAAAAAGAAGCTTTACAAGCCAAAGGAGAAAAAAAAAGATTTCGGTGTATTTTAAGCCAAATTTTCCTTGTCCAATCATACTAATCAAGAGATCGTTCATTTTTTCAATCATTAGCCTCGTATCGTGATGATAATGATAATGGTAGAAAACATATAATCTCAGACAATTTTTTTATTAATGCATGACTTTGAAAATACATGAAAACTTCACGAACTTTTCAATGATAGAATAATCGAAATCGAAATCGAAATGAAGTTATCTGAACACCAGTAAGAATTACAAACAATGGAAAGTGAACATGGAGATGATGGATGGCACAACTCTCTTACAAATGGACAAATAAACTTGAAATTAACGTATCGATTGACTTAAACATCACCGTACAAGTACTTGGATGAAAATGGAGGAATTAGAAGTTCTTCCCCCCATCATATGTTTGTCCAAATTGCCACCTAGCAGGCACCACATTAATAAATTTTAACGTCTTCCCATCACCCACGGTGACTTGAAACGATAAGCTTTGTCCCGTCAAAACAATTCCAGTCTGCCAATTTTGGCCCCAGTTACGAGTCATCGTAATCCATTGCGTTTTTGAGCCCTTGATCTTCACAGCGTTCACGTCCCCGGCACCGCCAACATTATAAATTAGCACGAGGGTAAAGTATGGATTTCCATTAATCTCAAACTTGACTCCTCCTTTCTTGGAACAAGTGACACGACGATAGCGGACGGGGACAATTCCGGCCTTATAGTACGCAATCTTCGTGAACATCTTCATAGTAAGGTCGAAATGCTTTCGCGGAGGGTTGCACCAGGCATCCGGTTTATTTGGAGTGTCGTTCGGAGGACAGAAGTTTGTGGCGGTGATTATGATCGAACCGGCCTTCGGAATGCACCACTGCAGGGCATTGGTACAAAAGATCTCGAAACAAGCGCCGCAGCTTAGTCCGTCGTTGAAAAGGGCCGTGCTCAACGCGGCGGTCTCCAGTCCATAACCTTGCTTGAAGAGATCTCCATATCCACAAGCTCCCTCTGCATGTGATGACCCCGAACGAGAAGCAAATCGACAAACATTAGCGACACAAAATAGCCTAATCATACAAGAAAGGATGATAAGATTGGGGCAAGGCCCTTCTTGCTTTCTCCTTGCCAAGCGATCTTTACTTACGCATGGTTTCTCCGCCATCCATGTCACCGTAAAAAGTCGCATGCGCATCATACCAATTATTGTCTATAGCAGAAACTACCGCGGCCATAGCCAATATGAGAAAGGCCTTGTAAACGGCCATGGCGAAGAGAGATAGAGAGCGTAAAACTTTGAAATAAGCCAAAGAAGAAGCATAGGAAACAATGGCGAGATGGACAGTGATTTGTGCTCATCGCATTTGCGCAATTTTGGTACTATTGACTTCATAAGGCAACGGAGACAAAACTTGTTAAAGATGGATTATAAGGAAAGATATAGCCCGGATAAATGAGACACAAATTATATTTAGGTAACGTATGGCGACTTAAATGGAAATTCAAAAGAATATCAATATGATGATATTCGAATCTCATACTAGCTTTTGACACATTTTGGTAAGTATGGTCACCATTTGTGGCCGCCGCCCCTTCGCCAGTGGGGTCACTGGCACCTGGGTGAGGGCCTGCAACCCTCACCAACCAAAGGCTAGGGCTACTAGAGATGGGAGAGGGCGACGACCCTCTCCTTAATCTAGGCGAGGGCCACCCGCCCCCCTAGTCTGGGGAGGGTCACTAGCCGTCAGGCAGATCCGATGGCCCTCGCCCAGCGCCCTGGGGGTTTGCAACGACTGAAAACCCAAAGCGAACTAGAGGCACAATTCAAGCCTCTCGAGCGTCCAAGAGACCTCACTGCATTTCACGTTGCCAATCATATCCCTACAGAGTTCCAATGAAGCTGCTACTCCTATTGCTCCTATCAACCCTCACTTCTATACCAGCTCTCGTGTCGCCAGCAAGCCCCGATTCTATTGAGTGGAAGCTCATCACCAAGTAGAACTTCTCTTCTCAAATCAAGCACCACCCTCACATTCTTCTCCTTGTCACTCTTCCCTATAAGTTCCCTAGATATGCGGACCCCTAAAGTGCCAAAACTTGGCACAAAGGAACACTTAAGTGTTAAAAGTTCGGAAATGTACACTAAGTGTCAACATTGGAGCCAAAATGATCAGTTAAGTGCTAACGGCGAAAAAATACAGCCAAAATGCTAACCTGACACTTTTCCAACGAATTGAGATCGAAGTGGCGTAGTTTTGGGCGTTGACATGGCCAAATAAGCCCAAAACGACATCGTTTTGAACAATGACATGACTAAATCAGCCCAAAACAACATTATTTTGACTTTAATTAGATTTTTATATGATCATTAATTAAATAATATAGAAACGAAATTTTAAAAAAAAAATTAAAAAAGGGTAGAGGATAGGCGGGAAGGGGCTTCCCGCCTGTGGCCGCAAGGGCCGCCGATGCCTAGCCAAGGGCTGACGACCCTCACCGACCAGAGGCGAGGGCCAGCTGGCCCTCACCAAATGCTAGGAGAGGGCAACAACCCTCTCCCAGATCTAGGTGAGGGTCGCTTGCCCTCGCCCCGACCTAGGCGAGGGTCACTGGCCCTTGCATAGGCGCCAACGGCCCTCACCTAGGCCGAGGCTAGGGCAGGCAACCCTCGCCCAAATCTAGGAGAGAATCGTCACCCTCCCGACGTCTAGAAAGGGTTACCGACCCGCGCCCAAGCATTGGTGATCCTCGCCGTTCATCACCGCCACCCCACCGGCAATGGGGCAACGGCCACGGGCGAGCGGGGAGGCTCCCTCGCCTATGCTATTTTTTTTTTTTAATATTATTTAATTAATATTTATATTAAAAATCAAACTTTAGCTAAAACGGCGTTGTTTTTGGTAAATGTGAGCTAACGTGGAATTCCAGCGACTCATGTAGATGTTAGAAATTATTAAAATAAGCCATGTCAGATTTCTAACGGCTTTCGCTGGAGTTGGCATTTAAGTAATCCAATTTTTTTTAAAAGTAACACTTAAGTTTACTCTTCGTAACTTTTTGCATTTAAGTGTCTCCCTATGTCAAATTTCGGCACTTGGGCTATTTTTTTCCCAAATTCCCTATGAGTGAACATCAGCTAAATGCCTATCATCGATGTGCCAAGTCCTTCGTTAACCGAGCTGGGCAAAGGCTGCCAAGCCTATGCGATAGTCTGCGACCCTCGCCTAGATCTAGGAAAGGGTGGGTTGCCACCCTCTCCCATCTCTAGCGAGGGTCGCTGGCATGGCGACCAGTGTTTTCCTCTTCTTTTTTAATTAATTTTTTTAAAATTTTACCTAATTTAATTTAATTTTAATTTTAATTGTACCTAGACAAAAATACTCTTGATCAGCTGAATTTTTTGCCGGTCAACGAGCCGGTGAGACTAGGCACTTATTTGAAATGTCTATAACCACTTCAAACCCTTCTTTAAGATTAATATGGGCACTTTTATTTCACTTGGAGCTCTTATTTGAAAAAATAAAAACACTTCGGGCCATCATTTTGAAATTTCCCTATTTGGTTTGTTGAAATCCTAGATTGCGTTTGCAGCTTTCGTAATTAAAGCTATTTTTTGGTAGCACGGCTTGAAGACGAGAATGTTGCTACCTAATTAGTAAAATCTTCTGAAAATTTGAGCAACATCCTTACAATTATATCCAACGATATTGCAAATTTGTTAAAATGGCAAGAGAGGAAATTTTCACCACTGAATATATTTCATCAACTCCTCTTTCCTTCATTGCAATAGGCGTCCGCTCGCATGCTTGGTTTATAATATCATTAAGGAGATACAAAACGCGATTGAATATGTGATTAGTTAGGCACATAGTATATATGATTCCAAACGTTATCGGATGCAAAATATTTTATGTTTGAATCTCCCATCCGAAGTTTTGTTCCTAAGATGTTGAGGTTATGTTTGGTTGTTTGGATTTTTAATCAAGATTAGATAGAATAAAATATGAAATCTATAAGATTTTGCTATATTCTATCTATTGTTTGGTGATTGCAGTTTATTTGGTAAAAATGGCATATTAATATAAATGAACCATAAATTTTACAAACGGAGATTGTGAAAATCTCCGGCGGTTCTCTTGTATACTTTATTTTTATTTTTATTTTTATTTTACTTTACTCTCTTTCTTAATTAATTAATTTCTTTTTATTACCTTCTTTCCCTTCCATCATTCTCTAATAAAATTTTATTAAAATATTAAAACACCTAAAATATGTAATAAAGATATAATTTAATATTGAATTATAGTATAAGATAGGATTAAATTTGAATATATAAATAAAAATAAGATTAAATTTAAAAAATTTTATTTATATTACTTTAGATTTCTTATATTAGAATTCAAATATTATTTATATTGAAATATAATGTTATATTTATTAATTTAAGAAGTTTTTTTTTTTGAGAAAAATTACTGTTCTATTATGAAACTAAAAATCATATCTATCTTTATCCCACCACCCCATGAGATAATTTTATTAGACCTATATCCCCATTATATCTGATTTTATCTCATCTTGAGCATACACTAAGTGCAGGATATGATAAATTTTATTCTGTTTAGAATTTTATTCTAATTGCCAAACACAAGTTAGTAAATGGGCTTGGAATTGATCTCGCACTTGTAAGAGCTCGACTGGCATCAGTTGTCAACGAAACTTCTCCAAAAAGCCCTCATTTTAGAGCGAGACGATCTATTTATTGATGCACAAATGCCATGCGTTTTGGTTCACCTAGTCACCTAGTGAAGTGATCTACTGATTCCTTTTGTTTTGCTTTTCTTGGCTATATAAACATCTATTGACGTGAAATAATAACAATGATTTGCATATGAATGTCTACCTAAGCGATAAAACTAAGACTCCAATAGTTTCATGGAAAACAACTTTCAAGAAAAAGTTTTCCGAATTTTTGGGTGTTTGGAATTTTATGGCCTTGAGGAGAGTACCCTGAAAAATGGAAAAGGCCTTATTTCAAAAGATTTACATGTATTGCACGTTATGAGTTATCATGATTATTGAGAACATATGTGAAGATTCAGTGAAAAAATCACACAAGAGGGAGGCACAACACTTAAAGATGATATAGCATTGCATGGTGCTCAAATGCTGAACGGACTTAATTTTATGTACTGTAACAGTTGGTGGTCAAAGCGTCCAAGGCGAGCAGTTGCAAACTTTTAGGGGCAGAGTATTTGGCACGTAATAGCATTTTCGATGTGGTCTTTTAGCTTCTCATCTCATTCGGGGACACTAGAATTTATAAGGGTTTGAAAGAATACTTTTGGTGGGATTCAAATAAAGAATGATATTGTATGTTTTTCTTAATCAATCCGATTGGTTATTGAAAATTGAGCATAATAAATCTGGTGGGCCTGTAAGCTCTTGAAATATCTAAGTTGGAAGTGGGAGTTTATCACTATAGATTTTATGATTGGTCTACTGAGAACGCCAAGTGATGAAGATATTAAAAGAGCGATTGTTAATAGATTGACTAAGGCTACATGGAAGATTGAGGAAGAGATAAGACGCAAGTATCACTTTTCATTTGAAAGTTGAGGTATGTTAAAATTTTGAGAATGAAATTTTTGTAAGGACAATGGATTGTAATCTATGCGTCCGCCCAGCCAATGTTCTTAAAGCCCAGGCAATTTTCTTTTCTCCCTTTATCAAATTTGTGCAAGAGCGTGGACCGTGGGAAGCGGCGGACGAAACAAGAAGAGAGAAAAAAGGAGAAGATTGTGCAATCGTCCATGAAGAAAAAAAAGGGGAAAAGAGAAAAAGTCTCGCGCATAGCTGATTCGGACGAATTTAGAAGCCGGATCAACAGCGAATCGAGACATATGGTAAGTATTCATGTTAATTATACGTCTAGTTGGAGTAATTTTTGAATTTAGTCATAAATTTGACGTTACGTCAAGTTTGGACTGTGAGGTTCAATTGAGTTGTCGTCGAACTATGAATATATATGGAAATAGTAGATAAGGGCATTGTGGAGCTATGGGGTTCGACGAAAATCGATTACGAAATACAGTTTGATCGGAATGAATTTATGAAGTTTCGCATTTGGGTATGCATAATAAATAAAGTTGACAATTGCTGTACATGAGTTTCTTCATTGGTGTGTAGGTGTTGTTATGTCAATGAACAAGTGTAATTTAGTCGAGTTGTTCATTAGAATAGTGTATTACTTGGTTTTTTATTTCAATTACTTATGAGGAATTCGAGTGCTCGGCTCAAGTAACCACCATAAGTTGGTTTTTAGCTTTTTGCAAGTGAGTGATATTATCTCTTTTTTGTGTTGGTAAATTCACGTTTCACAAAATGATATGAATTAGATATGTTATGAGTTAAGAAATTACATGTTTTGTTGCATAAAGCATAATAGAGCATTTACTGCCATTTTGTTTGTTTGAAATGAGAAGTTATCTTTTGACTTCAATTTGAATTAATTGCTTATAAATTATATGTAAAACCTTTTATGAAAGAATCGTGAAAAGTTTATGATTTATGAATGTGGTTTTTATATGGCACTTTGATATATATATTGAATGGCAAAAAGCTGTGATTTGGTTATTAAACTTGAGTTTTGAAATGTTTTTGATTTTTGTTGTGGATTTCTGGAGATTGAGGTTGATGGATTATGCTCAATGTCTTTATGAACCTATTGAGCATCGAAGACATGAGTACTATTTTTGTGGATCAAGGCATGGGGAATTTAGGCATGAGCATTGGGGCCTTGAGCCAGGGCTCAATGGACCTGGACTTGAGCACTGGAGACCAGGCACCGACATCAAGGTCTCAAGCCTGACCAAGATGGACCCAGGTACAGGCACTAGAAACCCAAACATGAGCACCTAGTTCACGAGTCCTACCTTAACAGACTTGAGCCTAGGCACTGGGGACCCGATCATGAATGCCAAAGACATGGGAATGAACGTTGGGTTTTTGTGCCAAAGTACAGAGTTTTTGGTTTAAGATCCGATATTTAGTCATATTTAAAAAAAATGATTTTCTATTTTTTAAAAGAAAAATATTTTTCTGAATTAAGCATATGTTTTCTTTGACTAGGAAAATCCAAATGGCAAAAAATAAGGAAAATGTTTCTTGAAAAATATTGTCGTGTAATAAATGGAGCGTGAGAGTCATAATTTTGCCTAAGCTCTAGCCAAGGATTCGACCTAGAAAAATTGGCTTTACAAACTAAAGGGGAAAAAATGAGTAATTTTCCCTTGTCCAATCATACTAATCATGAGATCGTTCTTTTTTCGATCATACTTCTCATATGATGATGATGATGATGATGATGATGATGATGATGGTAGAAAACACATAATCTCGGACAATTTTTTCATTAATGCATGACTTTGAAAAACACTTGTATATCATGAACTTTCTGATGATAGATTAATCGAAATCGAAATAAAGTTGTTTAAATGCTAGTAGGAATTACAGACAAACAATGGAAAGTGAAAATGGAGACGATTAATGGCACCACTTTCTTACAATTGGAAAGATGAACTTGAAATCGACCCATCGATCCCTTAAAACAACATAATCAAGCTCTTGAATGAAAATGGTCGAACTAGAAGTTTTTTCTCACGTCATATGTCTGTTCAAATTGCCATCCAGCAGGTGCCACATTATCGAATTCTATTATGGTCCCATCACTTGTAGTGACTTGGAATTACAAGCTTTGTCTCGTTAAAACAATTCCAATCTACTAATTCCCCCCCAGTTATGTGTCATAGCAATCCATTGTGTGTTTGAGCCCTTGATCTTCATGGCGTTCATGTTGCCAGAGCCACCGATGTTATAGATTAATACAAGGGTAAAGTACGGATTTCCGTTAATTACGAACTTGACTCCTCCTTGCTTGGAAAACAAGACACGGCGATGGCGGAAGGGGATGATTCCGGCTTTATAGTATGAGATCTTCGTGACCATTGGCATGGCAAGGTCGAAATGCTTTTGCGGGGGTTGCACCAAGCGTCCGGTTTATTTGGAGTGTAGTTTGGAGGGCAGGAGTTTGTCGCGGTGGTGATTAATGATCGAACCGGCCTTCGGAATGCACCACTGCGGGGCATTGGTACAAAAGATGTCGAAACAAGCGCCACAGCTAAGTCCGTCATTGAAAAGGGCCGTGCTCAGCGCGGCGGCCTCAAGTCCATAACCTTGCTTGAAGAGATCTCCATATCCACAAGCTCCCTCTGCATGTAATGACCACGAACGAGAAGCAAATCAACAAACATTAGCGACGTGAAATAGCCTCATTATACAAGAAAGGATAATAAGATTAGGGCAAGGCTCTTCTTGCTTTCTCCTTGCCAAGAGATTTTTACTTACGCAAGGTGTCTCGGCCACTCATGTCGCCGTAAAAAGTTGCATGCGCATCGTACCGGTTATTGTCCATAGCAGAAACTATCATGGCCACAGCCAACAGGAGAAAAACCTTGTAAACAGCCATGGCAGAAAGAGATAAAGAGCGTAAAACCTTGAAGTAAGCTAAAGGAGAAGTGCATGAAACAATGAAGAGATGGCCTGTGATTTATACTCATCAAATTTGCCCGATTTGGTATTGTGAACTGCAAAAATGCGACAGAGACAAAAATCGCCAAAGATGGATTATAGGGAAAGAGATGGCCAGGATAAAACTGGACACAAATTTTATCTGGCTTAGTGTGATTGGCAACGAAATAAATGGGAATTAAAGCAAAAATCAATAAAATTTTATCAGCCTTTCAGGCTAGCTAGGGTTATTTCCATCCCTATTAGCTCCGGACACACCTATCATATTCAATTGACTATATTACTCCTTCCGAATCCCACTGTTGATTTAAAATTATATTTTATTTTTTTCTTCTTCTTTTTTCAATTCCACTAAAAGAGAAATTTATCCACATCCCTTCCAAACAATTTTTTTCACCCTCGCTACCTCTTCTGCACCCATTATATTTAAATGCTTCCTTCCTATTTGTCTTCTTTTAAATTTATTCTCCATTATTATAATCTAAGTAAATATTAATCATACATCAGAATAAAGAAATATTAATTTTATCTACAAATTGTTTACTTTATTTCCCAAGAATATTCTCATGAACATGATTTTTGCATTATGTACAATTTACTCAAAGGTTATCCTCTAACTAGTACTTAAGTTATTTTTTTAATAATATTTTCCTAGTACAAAAAAATAAATATAAAAATAATTAACAAAATAATTAGTTATTTTATCAGAAACATAATAATCAATTAACTATCTAAATAAACTATTTTTCGGAGAAGAAGTAAACAAATTTTGTTTCAAATGAGAAAGAAAAGGAAAAAAACCAAAAAAGAATGCAAGCATTAGTCTTAAATCAAGAGTGAGCCTCATACTTAACCTTAATAATTGTTGTTTGTGAGGAGCATGGTAAATTGGTAATTTCATAACTAGTAAAATTAAAACAGAAGAAAAAGAAGAAATTTGAATGTGGTGGAAGATGCGGCTTTTGACCTATTTATGAATTTATGCTATGATACGTGCTCATTTAAGATGAAATGATTAATATGTTATATTTGGATTGATTATAAGTACTTAAATCATATATGATACATCTTGTGCTTCTCATGTGTTTAAATATCCCATTATGAATACAAAATTAACTAAGGAACAATTTTGATATATATCGTACTATAGCCAAATAATGAATGATATTTCTTGAATTACAGTAATTTCTTTAAGTGTTATTTATAAACTTGTTGGTTGTTATTGCAGTATTGTGCACTTGGGTTGGGTTGCAAGACGACCTCCTACCTTTAGAGCTAGAGAGTTCATTTACAGAGCTTAGACTTACCCTAAAATATTTCACACATTGGCTGAGTTTGGAGTCTTGTGGCCTTTAGATTAGCATTTTCGAAGATCTCTTTGACAACTGAAGCAAAGTGAGTCACGAAAGTAGAGGTGCATATTTGTATTGAGTATTTTGATTATGTAGAATTGTGTAACCTCATTTGAAGCTTAATTACTTTTTATTTGAGTTTCAAATTGTATACTAGGTTGTAGGGGTGTCAAATGGGTGGGTCGGGTCGAAAATGGTCCGACTCACATCGACCCATTTAACCATTTTTGACCCATTTTCTTGCAATGTAAATTTGATGATCCATACCCGACCCAATCTATACACGACCCATATTACCAACACATATTAATATTTAAATTAATTTAAGAAAATCTACTCCAACATTTAGTCCACTTTAAACTTTTTACATATAAATTATTTGAATAAAAATTTCACATCAAATTTATAAAGTAAATTAATAATAAAAAATTAGTAAATAAAAAAAAAATGTGGATACCTCTAAATTTAAATAGTTTTTGGAAAATAATTTTTTTTTAAAAAAAAAATTGATTTTTTAATTATTTGAAAAAATTGAATTTATTATTTTATTATTTTATTTTATTTTATTTTTTTTTCTTTTTTTTCTTTTTCTTTTTTTTTTTTCTTTTCTTTTTTTTTTTCTTCTTCCTTCTTCTTCCCCATTTTCCTCTACTGGTGCCGCCCGACGGCGACTGGCCAAGACGTAGGTCAACGAGCCCGAACTCGACTAAGGTCGACGAACTTGAGGCTTGGCCGATCTAGGCTCCGCCGAGGTCGTTGGCAATGGTCAAGCTCGGGCTCGCCTAGATTGGCGAGCCGCGAGTTCGGGGCTCGCCTACCTAGATCCAAGCAAGCCGCAGCTCGGCCAAGGCCGGCGATCTCGCGGCTCATTTGTCCAGATCTAAGCCAAGCTCCGACCAACAAACTTAGGGCTCGCTAGCCCAAGCTCTGTCGCGGCTCGCCTACCTAGATCCAAGTTGAGCTCCAGTTGGCGACGGCAAGCTTGGGATTGGCAATGGTGACGACTGCGTGATGGCGGGATCGACAATAAATGTCAAAACGCATAAAGAAGGAGGATGGAAGGAGAGATAATGGGTCTATCTAATAACTCATTAACCCATATTTAATCAATATTTAACTTTCACTTGACCCATATTTAATTTTCATTTGACTCATATTTAACCCATATTTAACTTTCACTTGACCCATATTTGATCCATTTAACTAAAAGTAGGTCATAATATGGGTTTATAACTAATTTTGACACCTCTACTAGGTTGATATGGCCATGGTACAGATTACGTGACAACATGTTGGCATGGTCGCATGATGAGGTTGCCAACGTCATCATCAGCAAATGATGTTGAAGACAGATGTCAAGAGACGGATATGAGTAGTGTTTAAAATAAGAATGGCTTGCTACAATCAAACGAAATGTACACAGCATCGTGATAGATACGAAGAATTAAGAGAGCCTGGAGAAATCTCATAAATATATGACTAACATGTTTCCTAAATGGGAGGAACATCAATGGGCCATATAGTACAGCACAAGGAATAAAAAGAAGGGTCAGATTTTAATTATTGATGGCATCATCAATCAAATAGAAGATAATTCACATCAAAAGAAAAGCACCTTACAAATCAGGGATAACTCAACTGACATTATTACACAGCACGTACGTACATTAAGTGGGGCAGGACCAAGAACAAATACGTCGAGAGCTGCTATTTCAAGGGCATTTGGGTCTGTTTCCGTGGGTCTTGAGCCTGGCATAGCACGGGCAGGCGCTCTTGTTGCCATAGGTCCCGGGCGGCACGCAGTGGCATCTCGCGCAGCATGTCTTGCACGCCCTGTGGCACACATTCTTGCGCGACGACTTGCTGCATCTCCTTGCACAAGCGGAGCTGCAATCTGCATGAAGACATCACGAAACCGGCAATCAAATTGTGCTGACTGCTGATGTACGTACTACACATGTAAGACCGATAGAGTGTTCTCATTGCAGCTCAATAACATTTGGAAAGTCTTATATCCCCAGATGCTGGTCTCAGTCATGAGCAAGTATAAACATGATATGATCTCAAGGCCGCTTGTGAAAATAATACTTTCCATTGACGGTGTTCCTTACTGAAACAACGCGTATGAAATGCTCTTAATTTTTCTAGCTATGTATATGCTGCAAATGCTGCATACACATTTGCTCTTTATCGTTTTCTGTGGTTACACACGCATCGATGCATCACCATCTGTACACAGCATCTTCAAATTAATAGTGTTGGGCTTGTCAATGCCATCAAACTTACTGATCTTGCGAGGATGATGTTCATGTCGTTTGTCGATGTCGGTAATTTCACTCACTCCTCCGTTCATCTGCAAAAAGGCGGTCCAATCAAAAGACACTCCGTCAAGCCATTGTGCCTTTTCCGTGAAAGAGGATAAGATGAGAGCACGTGCAAAATTGTCCGGGACAACCGTTGTTAAATTCGGATTTTGTCGAGTGATTAAGTATCCCGGTTCTAGCCAATCATGTGGAGGAAAGAACTTAAATTGCATTTGGAAGTACTTTATGTTAAAATTAAAGACGGTATAGATGGAATGAACTTTATCTGAGTCTTTGATCCTTTTTTTTCTTTCTGGCCTTATTTCAAATTTGATCTTCAAATATCAAGAAAAAGTTCGGTTTATATGAATATATGCAGGACAAAGCCTGGAACAAGTATATTGTACGGTTGCTGCAGAACAACAAAAACAGAATCTCTTCTTAATTATTGGAAGAGACAACAAGAATTGTATTCGAATGGAGTAAGGAGCAGTGATTGAACTCACACTGGCGACAGCGTCACTGGCATCAGTTGCCGATGACGAAGCCTCTGCAAAAGCCTAGAACAAGTACATTACACGGACGCCAACATATCAGAGTTGATAAATTGTTGACATGTTGAGGTCTTGATGAAACCAAGACCATCATCAAAATAACAGAGGCTTTGGACAATCGTGGACTATTGATTACACGTTCTTCATCGGAGAACGACTCGTGGAAATGTCCGAACCGGGTGCGAGAGCCACAGTGAGAACGTACCTGGATCAAAAGGACGGAAATGACGAAAAGAAGAAAGAGCTTCATCTTCATCCTGTAAAAACAAGAGAGAGAGAGAGAGAGAGAGAGGATCTGCTTGTGGAGACGCCTCAACCCCAAGGCTCGGTGGACGCGGGTCTTATACAGGGGCTTCGAGTCCGTGTCCTCGGCAGAGAATCACATGCTACCGCGTATGTCGCAAGGGGAAAACCAATCACAAAAGTTTCAGGAGGATGAGTGCAAGGAGAGAAAAAGGACAAAGCTTTTCGGATGCTTCTCGCTTTTGTTTCCACTCGTCTCTGTGGTTGGTTTGCTTTAGCGTGAGCTAGACCAGCTGTGATTGATTCTTTGGATTGGCCGGTGGGTGTCTGCATGCGTGACTGGTCCCCCATAAAACACAGCTCGTGAACTTTGTCTGAAAGTTGGATGTTTCTATGCTTTCACTTAGCTGGTTCGCCGAATCACCGCTGCGACAGGCTTTGATGGCGATCGTGAACGTCTCACCCGCCCTTTTGGAACCTTATCCGGTGGAGTGGGGTATGTCGCTCGCACGGGTTGAGCCTAGAAAAGCTTCACATGCCGTGCGGAGACTGCGTACTGTGGACAGCCATGGACATTTTTTGCCTGCATCTGGTCGCTCGGTTTGTTCGCTGACGAGACGACGGAGACACGACTTGCACGGGAAGGTCCAAACTCTGGGCCGAAGCCCGAAAGCCCGGAATGGCCCGCCTGGCCCAAACGGATTTTCTAGGGCCAGTGAATATACCCACCCAATACAAACTTCCACAGAAGCCCGCAACTCTTTTCAAAGCCCAAAGAGGATGACCAACCTTCCCACAACCCCCAAAACAAACCGCATGTAAATCGCCAAAAAAGGACTGAGAGTTTGAGATCCTCTAAGATGAAGGGATGCAATGATCTCGGAAAGATGAAAATGGCCTTACATTTAGAGAGAATTCATTCGAAAAATCATGGCTGAAAGCCACGTCTAAATTCCTTACTCTCTTTGTCTTCATTAGAGATGAGCAGTTTCAAATTCCGTGTAAATTATATCTTGAACCTAAAACCTACCCTACATATCCTCCCAAGGTCGGTTCTAGATCTACTTAAGTTTCACATGTATTATTAATTGAACGATTGCGATGGATTGTCTCTATTAATAACTACCACTTGCTTTTACATTTCACCGACCATAATTTGTATCTAGACACACGAAATTATTAAATATTAACAAAGTAAAAGTTTCAATCACAAAATAGAAACTCAAACTAGTGGTTTTAAATTATACATTCATTATCAAACGTGATTCCATCAACTTAGAACATGGAACCTACGTATTGAAATAAGTTTTCCAATTATTGGAACTTGGAATATATCTTGCATACCTTAAAACTTAGAACCAGAAAGATTCCCACTAATCAGGTTCAAGTTATATTTTGGAATCATGCTCACTCCTAGTCTCCACCACCTTTTGCCTGCTTATCATCATAGTGCAACGAATTTCCATGCCCCTTTTGCCTGCTTATCATCTTGGTTGCCTAGTTTCTCCCTCTCTCAATGAGCCACCTCTATCTCTGCTCTCTTCTTTCCTCAACTCTCTCTTCTACGACCATTACAACCTAGTTGTCCCACCTCCTCACAACCACCACTATCACCCATTACCCATCCACCTATTTCATCTCATCACTACCTCCATTATGCCTAGCACTGAATATATTGAGAATCGTGCAGATAATTCTTTTTTTTTTAATACTGGCGTTACTGATTATTAGTTGACCAAGTCACTGCTTATGAGTCATCGGCTCATTCTTCAACAAGCATGTGGTTAGAATTCTAAATATACCCAAAATTTGATTCTTCGTCACCACCTGATTAATGTGACTTTTGTTGCGTTTGGTTCGGCTTTGTAAATAGGTTTTGGGAAAATGCAATTACCTTTGGCCTAAAGGGCTTTGGGGAAATGCAAATTACATTAGATAAAAAATTCTTTGCAAAGCTACTTTAGCATAAAGAGTGTTCGGCAAATTTTTTTTTTTGTGAAGGATTTTTGGGTTTAATTTTTCCTTTTTTTTAATAAAAAAATATCTAACTAAAGGTGAGAGCAGTTTTGGAACAATGAGAGGCAAAATCGAAAAACTAAACAATTGATGATGTTAGTTTTGCAAAAAAAAAAACAAGTTTCAAGCTTAAAGTTGATCCCATCAACATTGGGCTTTCAGCTTTCTTAAGGTTAGCATTTGACTGAGTGCCCCTTAGAAAGGTTTGCCAAACACCTTAGCATTTTCCCAAGAGACTTTGAAGGCTGAGAGTGCATTGAGAAAGCTTAACCAAATAGAAAGGTTTGCCAAACGCCTTAGCATTTTCCCAAGAGACTTTGAAGGCTAATAGTGCATTGAGAAAGCTGAACCAAACGCATCAAAGTTTTGTGACGAAGCACCCCTCCCCTTCTCTCAAATTTAGCCTCAAAAGGCGGTGGGCTGCGTAGTTCAAAAAGGTGAGAGATGTGATGGAAAGTGGAGATGGGTAAAAAAAAGAAAAATCGGAATAATGTGAGTCACTCAATCCCAATTGTGATAGCGTATCAATTCTTTAAGAAAATAAACTAGGATGTAATGAACTCATCCCTTAACTTTAGAGGATTTTAGCTCATTCAAAATACATATATGATGTCACAAGGAAAGCCACGCAAGAGTTCTGCTATATAATTGAGGAGGGTACCAAAAATGGCATTTTATAACTTGATGTTTTCTCTTGCAACACTTTAGATACACGTAATGCCCTGTTTAGAATCAAACTAAAAGGGACAAAGATTGACAAGCCATCCCATGTTATGCAAGGGCAAACCACCAAAAAGACACAGATTGTCTTCTCACTTATAACTCCCAAACTAGGATATAATCGAAGACAGAAACCGATCAAGACCCCAAGGGGCAATGATTGAATCCCTCCTCCATGTGATGTGCGAGGGGGAAAAAAGAGACGAGAGAGGAGGAGACAGGTCGAGGCGTGTGAGGAGGGAGATGAGTCACTATCAGAGCCTCTTGTTTATAAGCCTCCCCAATCTCTCCTTCCTTTCTAGAAGGTTTTTGAAGTCTCTATCAAGTTAAGTTAGAAGACAATCTCTCTCTCTCTCTCTCTCTCTCTCTCTCTCTCTCTAGGCAGTCCCACAAACCGCCCCAGATAACCCCCACTTACGTGATCTACACTGTCCCTCTCTTGGATTTGTCTATTTGCTAATTAAAGCAACCCTAACGCTTTTCTTTCTTCTTTCTTCTTTGGTTTTGTATTCATTATGAAGAGGGCGATCTACGGTGTCGCTGAGGCATACCCTACCTATTTCCCCTCCACCACCGTTTTTCTCTCTCTCTCTCTCTCTCTCTCTCTCTCAGGATCATGTTCGCACCATAGGGCAAGCTCGATTCGATTCAATAGGGTTTGGTTTGGTAGATCAAAGTGAACTGAATTGACCGGTTCGTCAATTTGATCCAATACTAAACTAATGATACACTATAGTCATGGTGAGAAGAAACTTTAAGTTCGATTAACCAACAGCAAACACAATAGTTTAAACCTCTTTTCTGTGCTTAATCAAGTTGAATCCATGTGGAAAGTTCTTTTCTGATGTGAGAGAATGTAATTTTGATCCGTGGCATGAGTTTCCGTGAGAGATTAGTGGCTCACATGCGGGACGGAGAGGCAATCATGACGGCAATGATGGATGTGAAAGGAGATGAGGATTCAGCAACATATTCATTTCGGAGCCACATCAAATCCATGGTACCGTCCAGCCATTACATGAACCAGTCACTAACCGGCCATTAGGTCCACGATGGTGACCTTATATACTCTTATTGACGGTCCATAGAATAGAAATCCTATATTTTGCCCTCCCACCCTTCTTTCGGTAATCAGAAAAAGGTGAAGCGAAGAAGAAAAGGAAAGATAAGAAGGAAGGAAATAATTGAGGGACGTTATCATTGGAGGAAGCAACGAACTTGGAAAAGAAATTTCATGTCTCGTTCATGTACATACTTTCATCCTAATCGTTCCAGATAATATTTAATTTTACCGGTTGACATGGGATGACGTAACGCGAGCCATCCTTTGCCCAATTGATATGTGTTCCAACTAATTTTACATTTTGATTGAAAACCCCTATTTAAACTATAGTCAGTTTGATGCATCCTTACAATTTCCTCACCCTTATGCATTGGTTTGGATAGATCCAACTCGACTGTTCTCACAACAATTTCCGGCCATAATCAAGCTCCTAGTCTCCCCGAGAGAAGGAACAGATTCATCAAAGAGAAGAAATTGAAAGAAGAGCTGGAAATACCTAAACCCGTTAAATGTGAATAGGGAAGTGAGCCAGTGCGGCTGCCAACATTTGAGTAGATTCGATTCTATGTCCCATTAATCATGTTTGTCCCAAAAGAAAATGGCCGGGGCAACTCTCTTATCTCTCTACTGAATTCAATCCATTTGAGAGGGTCCCAATCGACGTACAAAGAAGCTCTTGAGTCTCGACGTAACACCGTCCATTTAACAAGTATCAAGTAAATTCGAGCACACTTAGACGCACATCTGCTAGCTAATGCAGTAACCACGATCCTCCCTAGTTTGAGTCTCCCTCTTTTCTTGTCGAGTATAACATGGCGATTACCAGGAGAAGTAGAATTACTACATAATCATAGGCCCGTAAGTCATAATTCAAAAGCAGAACACTGTAATATAGAGCCTTAGATTTGGATGGTGCCCAAGGCGAAAGTGAGTCCGCACTAGGGGTCAGGCCAGGTCGGGACAGGAGATGGGTAACATCATTTGTGTCCTACATCTGAAGAGAATGTCCCAAACGGAAAAGGGTGAGGAATAAACAAATCGCACTTTTCAGCTTTCAAGGAAGGAGAAGGAGGAAGAGAAGAGAAGAGCGTCGCTTTCAAACTTCAGTTTGATGGCAGAATCTCCGCACAAGATCCTAGGCAACCCCTTTTTACACGCGACCCACCCTTGCTTTGCCCACAAACCTCCCTCCCTCTGTCTCTCTCTCTGTCTCTCTGTCTCTCTCTACCTTTATTTTTTGGCTTATGTAGTCTCCAATCCATTACATGGTATTGTTCTTATGTTGTCCTTGGGTTTTTGTTTCATTAGCGAACTAAATGAAAAAGGTCAGGGTGACCCCAAAGCGCACCTCCTTAACGAAGCTTTCATCCGACCAGGAAGCCAGCTCCATCGTCCAATTCTATGTTCGATGAGTGGCCTATGAAACCTAGATGGGTCATCAAGGGCGCAATAAGATATTGTAAGAAAAGGGGAAGTCGGTAGATTTGGCATGAGATCGTGATGATTTCCTCATATTTCCGCTAATACGAATTAATTTATCCATGGTCATCGATGAGGCGGGGCTAGGGGGACCCCTTGAGATCGTCCGGCCTTGTGACTACATCAGTGCTTTGCATGCTCCTTGCATTGAAATTATCTGCGAGATGGACCATGGTATAAAGTAAACAAGTTCTGGTTAGGGGGAAAAACGACATCTCTCCAGACTTTCTAAGCATTGTTTTCGTCGTCTAGCCAGTAGTGATGAATCTTTTCGATTTGATGAAAGATCTGCCTTGAACCCTAACGCACTAAAGCAGCGATGGGCGATGGGGAATCGCATTTTTTTGCCAAGGGTCAAAAAAGCGAACTACCGACCGCATGCACATGTCTGTGATATTAGGCCCGAAACAGCAAAAGGCACGTCCTAGGTCAAAAAAGCCTTTGTCATCGCTAGGTTATAGTTTCTCTGTTGAAATAGTTAACTCTCTTTTGATTCTCTCCTTTTGGTAAATGATCGAGTCAAAAGTTCGAGGACAGGGGTTGGGTAGGATGTACAATTTCGGGGACCAAAATTGGGCTCTTACGCAACCGAACTCTCTCTTTATTTCAAGGTTTTCGAAGAAAAAATTGCTAGTACGAATAATAAGCTGCAATAGACGAGCCCCGATCACTAGCCTATACTGTGGAGTCACTTGCACCTTGGCACATGTAAACAGACTTGCAAGAACAATTCTCTTTGCGAGCATGCATTTGAGCCCATCATTTTTTATGGCATGGCGATGTCTGCCATGCTTGGACTCAATAGATATGGATTTATGTCCTCGGCTCTCATCCTTAGTAGTGAATGTTGGACAATGGACAGGGTCGGGTTACCGATCGCATTCCCACCCTCGCCACATGGGATTAAGCGCTACAGCTCCCTCACCTCCGTCCCATGTCTCACTAGGAGAAGTGTAGGGCAACTTATTCGTTCCTGAACGTCCCTAGTGGGTCGAGAAGTCACTCATTCGTGTGGATCTCACATGATCGATGACCTAAATTTTCAAGTAGAGTTTCTGTGTGAAGAGGCTGAAGGCCGGGTTGGTCATTTATGAGAAAAAAAACAAAGCACCCAGCGCCTGCGGTTCTCGAATTCTCAGGTTAGGCGAAAGACCAATTTTTATAAATATAATCCGTACGATTTTGAAGCTAACTCCTGACTCTATTCTTTCCCTATCTGTATTCCTTATTACACAATACAACAAAGGGACAAGACGGGAGATCAACCTCGAAGATAATGTGAGGTGACTGCTTTCTTGTCTCCACCTGGATGGCCCTAAGACCTCTCGTTCCGATGCGGCCGGCGAGGGGAACGTCCGACTCACTGAGACGCTTCTCTTTTACAGCGCACGAAAGAGCACAACCTGCGAATCCGGACCTGGAATCCATGTGGCAGCCGATGAGTGGTAGGAATGCCAAAGGGCGGCGCACCAGACAGAGAGAGAGAGAGAGAGAGAGAGAGAGAGAGAGAGAGAGAGAAGCTGGATTGTTGGGTGCTCGATCCAACATTTACAATGTGTCTGAGTTCCTGTAATAATCCACAAAGGCCAAAGCAAAGCCAACAAACTTCTCTTTTTCTCTTCTTTGTTTTCTTTAAAGGGAGTGATGCAGTGGAAAATAAAATCTTAGAACACACTATAACGGTGGAAGGTGGCGTGAAAAACTTGGTGTCCCGCCGTCCAAACAAACACCTTTTTCGATTGCAATGTTTTGATCAGCCAACCCCACGCGCAATCAATTCCCCCCTCTCCATCTCTCTTCTCTCCCCCTTCCCTGTACACATATATATATACATACATCCGCTCTCTCGTCCTATTGTGCCAACAACATATTATCCGAAAAGCACAAAAGCCCTTCTCTCTCCGCATGCTCTTCGACTCCCCGAGGACAAAAGAACACGAAAAGAAACGACCACATCCCACTGTGAGTGCCAAAAATCCCTTGCTGCATTTGCATTGGTTGCTAGCTGCGCATGTTTCCATCCTTTTCCTTCTTCTTTTTCTCCCAGAAAGAAACGACGGAGTTTCCAGATCCGCCGGTGTTCAACACCGGTCCTGAAGTGGGTGTATTGCTGTTGAACCGTAATTCAGCAGATGTTTCATTTCGTTTGTTTTTGGTGCTTGATCCGTTTGTGCAATGAACTGGTTGAATTCGACTCTTCTGCAAAACGTTCATTCATGCAAACCCTAGATTATACACAGTTTAAGTCTCCTGAATACATATGCATTAGCAATGGTTTTGTGTTGTTATTGTTCATTGTTGAGCTCCGCCGAGCTTCCTTCAACTCATTCCAGGTTTTCAAACGGAAGGGTTCATTGTTGCTGTTATTTCAAAAAGATTCCAAAAAGTAAATGAATATATGAGCAAGAGAGAGGATGCGCGTAGGTGTTAGGTGTTTGAGTTATTTAATACTACATATTGAGTAATCGAAAGGTGTATTAAGGATCTATGTATATGGTAGGTGAGGAAAAGTATGTCTCTAGGCTCTAGCACTCGGAGTGCACTGCACTCAAAGAAAACACAAACAACATCAACGACACACACATGCCCTTTTGTGGCAGAAAAAGGTCAACCTTTGCGGCCACTTATATTGTTTTGTTGTCCAACATTAAGATGTAATAGAAATCACACGCTTACATATAGTTTGCAAAAGGTTCATGCACTCAAAGGCTGTTAGACAACAGTTTCTCTGGCTTTTAGGATAAGGTCTTGCCATGCCTTCTGGTGGATCCCAGTCCTGGTCTGCCATTCATTTGTATGTGCCATATAATACTTTTGCCAGATATTTATCTATTCTACAGGACCACGAATAAACGTGCCTCCATCATTGTTTTGTCTTTCACTAATTTCCTATTGCCTTTTTCTCTGCTTCCAACTGAAGCTGAGAACGAGAATCCCAGGAACCAGTCTTGTTTTCTGATGATAATTTGATGAGAACTTGGAATGGAAAGAACGTCAACGGAGAGAGAGAGAGCTTAGTCCAAAAGACTTTTTGAGTTGATTCTTGAATGGATGATTTATCAGTATTGTGTGCTGAATTCTCTTAAGATCTAGAGCTGATTCAGTGAGTGAAAACAGCCAGCTTTAATTTTACCAGGCATTTGGCATCATATCTAGTTTCTGTTTCTCCATCTTGTTCAGTGGTTTCTCATCTCTCAACGCAGTTCATTCAATATGAGGCAGTAGTCCACCGATATCATGTATAAACTTTTTTTATGAACGATATGATGAACAAAGTTAATCACAATATAAGAACTATGTGAACTTGTGTTTCTTTTTATAGGATCTAGTGTAAATCATACAAGTTCTTGACATGTAATTGGCAAATAGACAAGTCTATAGTCTGTACTTCTTCATTTACCAAAAGGAGATCATAATTTCTATTTTATGTAGCAATTCATAAAAGAAAATCATGTTATACATACTTTAGTTTTAAAAGAATTTTATGCCTTAGAAGTCTCTTTACTTTACGTAAGCAATATGGAAATTTCCATGTGACCTCTTGATGTGATTAGCTCCATCTACCATATCATTTTTGAGTGAATGATCCTATACAGAAATTGTCAATTTCATCTCTCATGGAGCAAAAAAATATGGCTTTTAAATGCAGGATAACATCGCCAATGGAGTTGGAATCGTGTGTACCGCCTGGATTTAGGTTCCATCCAACAGAGGAAGAACTTGTAGGCTACTACCTCAGCAGAAAGATCAACTCCATCAAGATGGATATAGATGTCATAGCTGAGATTGATCTCTACAAGATGGAACCTTGGGACATCGAAGGTATAGTAAAACGCACTTCAATTTTCCGTCCTACTTTTTAACTAGTTGATTGATAGTAGAACCTAAGGGCGGCGAAACATATGACTTTCAATAACATGTCGCATGATATAACTATCGCATGAACAACTTTCTCGCAAGAAAGGGATGTCCAATTACATGCCCTCTAGCCAACTTAGCGCCTGCTACCCCAGCAATAATCATCATGCCTCATGCAATTCCACTTAAAAGTTGTGGAGTGTCATCTTTTTGCCGCTGACATTTTACGAAAGATCAATCATGTTCCGCATAACAAGACAAATATGTGGTCGGAAAACGATCCAGATAGGTTTTAGCACGACGAAAGCACGAGACAAATTGCATCATAAAGCCAACCCCCAACAACCAAGAAAAAGAGAACCTCCCCATAAAGCTAATGCGATTCCTGATGCTTCCATTTTATAATGAGCATGAGTGATCATGTTTATAAACCACGCGTGTGTACAGGAAGGTGCAAGCTAGGGTACGAGGAACAGAGCGAATGGTACTTCTTCAGTCACAAGGACAAGAAATACCCGACCGGAACCCGGACCAACCGGGCCACTGCAGCAGGGTTCTGGAAGGCCACAGGGAGGGACAAGGCCGTGCTCTCGAAGAACAAGATTATCGGGATGAGGAAGACCCTGGTTTTCTACCGGGGTCGCGCTCCTAACGGGCAGAAGAGCGATTGGATCATGCATGAGTATCGCCTCCAGACCTCTGAACATGCACCGCCCCAGGCAAGTCATCCATTCTTTCATTAACTAGACCGGTTTCTAGAACTTCGCCATAGACGTTATTATCAAAACTACTTAAGAAGTATCCGAAATGGGTCTAATCGTAGACGTCTATCATGTACACTAAAACAGTGTAGAAATAATTTTATATATATAAAGAATGCTACAGTTCCACCAGAAGTTCTTTAACTACACATTCATCAACCATCTTACACTGTTATAATTCATGATTAGAAACTTACCTATCTGATTTTATTCTGCCAGGCTCGATATGATTCATGATCCATAACCTGACTTACCTCAATGTATTGCAGGATGAAGGGTGGGTCGTGTGCCGAGCATTCAAGAAGCCTACCCCCAACCAAAGGCAAGGGTTCGAAGCATGGAATCATGCTTACTACGTACGAGACTACGCTAATCCTCGCCCTCCCCTTTCGCTGCTCCCCGACACGAGCCAAGCCGTCTCTTTCAGCCGGCACCAATTCGCTCCCTGCCAAGAGCCCGTCTCAAATCATCAATCTCTCTGGGACAGTCAGCTCAGCGAGCTTCCGCAGCTCGATAGCCCGACTCTCTCGACAAGCTTAACAACGACTAACAACTACGTGTCAACCCACGAAGAGTACGACGACGGGAGGAGCAAGAACGTCAACGACGATGGCGCCCAGTTCATCAACGAGTGGACAAGCTTGGATAGCTTGCTCACATCACACATGAACAACAGTGGCAACGACTATGCGGCGAGGCTAACTGAGCCGAGCATGCACATGCAGTCGAGTTCTCTCAGTTTCGCCCGTGAAGCCGAGAGCCAGGTCGGCCATTTCCTAGGGTGCTTTCCAGACTCCTAGCAAGAACTAATCTCATCACTTCCCCACTTTACTAAATCCGATACTAAGGTAGCCATGCATTACAAATAATTTGCTTTCGAATGGAACATCGAATGTCATCTGTCGTATGAAAAGGCTTCCGCATGATCTGCGAAGCCCAGTCTTGTGATTTGAAGAAATGGGAGGTAGTCCTCCAGCAGTTTATTAAGCTGATTATAGGTACAGTTCTACTTTGTTTGACAGCTTCTCAACTTTTTAGTCGTTGTAAACTGGATTTGAATGATGATAGCCATCTTTGATTACATTTAACAGTCAAGGGGTTTGCTGCTATATTGTTTCGCATTCGTTGTTGTCGGCTCCATATTGTTTTTCTCCATGGTGTCCTGATGCCTTCTGTTGACAACCGGGCTTGTAACAGGAATTGGCCCTCCTGTCATTTGCCATTTGGTCAGTGATGACTTTTGCTACTTCTTAGAAAGGAAAAAGATTTTAAAAAAAATTTGGAAAACGAAAATAATCATACTTTGCTTATCGAAAGCAGAATGAAAATATCAATATGTTATAGAAAAAGACAAATATTGTCTCAATTCCACTCATCCGTGAGCATTGTACTTTATAGTACGTTTGATAATATTTCTATTTAGAAATAAATATTTTTATTTGTATTTCCTATATGAGTTTATGAGCATTTAAACACATTTAATAACTATGTATAATTTATATTCCCAAAATTAAAAAACAATAATATTGCATTTGGCATAATTCTTAAAAAAAAATTTATGACGTAGAATTTTTTATTTTTTAATAATTTTTTGAGATTTTTCTAAATTTTTTTTTTTCTTTTCTTTTCTTTTCCTCCTTTCTTCTTCCCCCTCTAAGCCGGTCACTGAGCCTCGGCAATGGTTGACGACCGATCAAAGATAAGAGTCGGTGACCACATCGTGGTTAGGTGAGGTCAGCCTTGCCATGGTCGAGCGAAGCCGATCTTGTGGTGGCTAGGCAAGGTCGAGCCTCACCGACAACCTCACCCAGCACCAATGAGACTCTAGTGAGGTCAAGCTCGACCTTGCCCAGCCACTAGTGAGACTCTAGTGAGATCGCTGACCATTGCCAACCATCACCAAGGCCTAGTATCCGGCTAGGGGAGGAAGAAGAAGAAAAGAAAAAAAAAATGACCTGTTTTGGGAAATTGTTCTTAAGAACAATGAAGTAAGTTTTTTTTTTAATTTCTTGTTTTTGTTCCATCTATTATCTAGCCACTAATCTATTATGGGGAACAAAAAAAATTAATTGATGTTACCAAATGTATTTTTCTTCCAAAAAACAAAAGAATGGAAAAATTAAGAAATAGAAATATTACCAAACATATCATTATCCTCTTTTATGTTTGATTTATTTATTTTTATTTTAATTATCCAGCTATTCAACATTGACTATGAATTGAAAGAGCTCGCTAAGGTCACGTTGACATGGATATCAATGCATTAATGCAGAGCCGATGTGATCTGTCATTTCAGCTTTTTTAGTGGAAGAACTAACATGAATAAAAAACATATAGTATGAGAATTTAATTCACTAAAAGAAATTGAACAAAAAAAAATTAGAAAAATGACGGCTTTTTCCCGGTTAATATTTCAAATATCCACTACAATCCTTCTCTCTTCCAAATCCATACGGAATATGATATATATATTGCTTTGAAATGGCTCGACATCATTCCCCTATCAAATGACATTGCACTAAGATCTTCGCAATACATGACAAGACTTTACCAATAAGAAAAATTATTCAAAAAGTCTTAAATCTATTATATTTATGCTAATTTAGTCTCGAACTTTTCAATTTTGCTAATTCAATCATAAATATTTTCAATTTCTATTTATCGAGTCTATCTAACTAATTTTAATTGGAACTCACTGACGTAAATGTCGGCGATCTTATATGGGACGACCGCGTCTAACGTGAACAAAATTTAATAAGATTTTAATATTTTTTCAAATAATTTATTTATTTTTTCTTTTTCTTTTTTCCATTTCTTCTTATTTTTGCTGATGATCAACCATGACCAAGTGGGTCGGCCTCCCCCACCACAAACGATGCTTGGCCGAATGAGGGGGAGCCCCAGCAAGGGGAGGCCTTGCCTAGGTGAGGCCATGTGAGGGTTGGCCTCCCCTAGGCTAGGCCAACCCTTGCTGAGTCTTGCCTAGCTATGCCTCACCTATGGCAAGCAAGGTTGGCCAACTTGGCTATTGGCAAAAAAAAAGAAAAATAATTTCTAAAAACGTTAAAATATTTTTAAAATTTATCTATGTCAATATCGATTGTCTTACGTGACGACACTGATAACTACGGAAGTGATTTCAAGGCAAAATCAATCGAATGGGTTTAATTGACAAAAAGTGAATATGTTTAAGATATAATCGATAAAGTCGAAAGTTTTAAAACTAAATTAATAAAAATGTAATATGTTTAATATTTTTTGGACAATTTTCCCTTAAAAACCCATTTAGGAATAAACGCCCCTTTTTAAGCTCCTCACCATTAACGCAATAGGCTAATGCGACTCTTCCATCGTTTGAAAACCTACAAAAAGCTGAGAAAGATCATCACGGTTCACATCCCACAGGATGTAAACCTCACGGGCCCAAGTGCAACAAAATCGAAACTTCAGGTTGGAGTAAATTTCATTAATCACTAAAACAAAAAACAAAAAACAAAAAGGGAAAGGAAAGAAGAGGAGATCTTTAGCCACTGAAGAATCGTTCACGAAATGTCCTGATTTTGTGGCTAGAAATGACCGATGATTGCTAATTTTAATGAGTTTGATGTGACCAACAGCCAATCATATAACAAAAAACCAATACGTGAGATTTCCGATGCTCTGTAATCCATTCACTTTAATAGAGAATTCAGTCCATCAGTGCCAGTGTCATGGCCACCTCGTGATGAAGTTTTTTCTTCAAAAATGAGTCATGTGCTCGTCAAATTAGTAATCCATGAAAAATCGATTGAATTCCCGTTTAAGTTAAATCAATAAAAAAAATGGAAAAGTCCAATGCATGAATAATCGAAAATCAAAATTCCATGAAGCACGATTACTGATATAATTAATTTCAATCAACACGTGAATGATTTATCCCTCAACATATCGAACTCCCGGGGTCGAATCACAACATCGAACCCTCTTCAAAGTCCCAAAACCTCCGCACGTGCGACTCACGTGAGGCGCCGGAGCGGGATCGAGCGCGAGGGGGCCCGAAATGCAACGAATTGGGAGAAGAAAGTGTAAAATCGTGTAAATTCGGGGCCGGGAGCTGTAATTTGCAACTTTTTCAATTCCGAACCGTAAAAGCCCGTTTGATAACTTTCACACCCCTGACGCCCGAGCTCGCTCGCTCGCTCGCCCCGAAAGTCAAAATCGCCCTCCCGAGTTCGAGCTTCCATCGACGAAGCTTTCCCATACCATTCGCCACCATTCAAAAAACATTTCCCCCAAAAAAAATTCCACGAACTCTCGATTCTCCTCCCGAATTCAATCTTCGTTTCCTCTCCCTCTCGATCGATCGATCGATCCGATGATGGTGGCGATCGTGAATCCGATCAGCCTCCGTGTTCCTCCTCCGTGAGCCTCATTCCGCAACAACCCCCCGGCGATTCGGAAGCGTTCTCTCATGGCGGCGCCGCGGAGCGTGGTCGTGGACATGGCGAGGCTGCTGAGGGACGAGGAGGCCGCCGCCGCCGCCTCCGCCTTCGAGGGGGCGGAGGAGGACTCCCCCACCGGCAAGCGACCGAAGCCCGACAGGTTCCCGCTGTCGCGGGGGGAGCTCGCGGTGTTCGCCGGCGTCTTCTTCTTCTTCATCGTGGGGCTGTACTGCATTTACAAGACAATGCCCGCCGCTGAGTACGGCAGGATCAAGCTCCCTCGCACGATTTCGGATCTCCGCGTGCTCAAGTAAGCTCGATTATCTCCTGCTCCCCGTTTTCTTTTGTCGGTGCTTGTTTTGCGCGCTTGTCGTTTTTAGCTTTATGCTTTGATTTGTTGATGGATTTGGAAGCGATGGGTCAATGTGCGCGTTGCTCGACGACTGAATGACTAATGTGATGAGAGATCATGTTACGAGCGTGGCCGAACGCTGTTTGTGCTTGATTTTATTGCTTGTGGCGAGCCATGAATGAGCTTCTGCTGAAATTCGGGTCTTAAATTTAAGCTCCTGTGGCTTGAGGTGTAATCATGGTTTCGCAAGAGGGAACAAGTGATAAGAGAGGGAAAATGCCAAAGAGAGAAAAAGGAGGACGACTTCTCCATAATTGGATTTTGTTTGGTTGTGTGATAGAAACGACTAATGAGAAACTGGGGGGTGTCTACTGAGTTGTGCTCCTTTCACGCTCTAGGTTTGAGTCTGGAGCATTTGTTGGAAGGAGCTTTAGCACCAGAATTGCTTTCATGTTCACTAGTCTTGAGATAAGATGGTGACTACTTTGTCTTAGCTGGGTGATCATTTTTGAAAATTTGGAAGTTTAGTGTGTTCTGGCTTCTTTTCCACACACTCAAGTTTATTATAGTCATGACCATGTTGTAGTTCTATAGTGTTGTGACTATGCTCTGACAGATATGTTATAAAGCTGCAAACACGTCGCGAAAGTTACAGCACCCATTTTACAGCTGTAGGTGTTGTAGAATAGCTTACTAAACACTAGTTCTTTAATGCGTGTATGCTTCAGTGACTGTTCTTTCATTGGTATCGAAGTATTCCAAGAACAGAATGATTCATTCAGATGAGTTCTCAAATACTGCTTATCTAATTCAGCTTCTCTAACCAATGCTCATGTCAATCCAGAGATGATCTCTCAATGTATGCTAAAGAGTACCCGGCAAAGTTCATTCTTGGTTACTGCTCAACTTACATCTTCATGCAAACTTTCATGATTCCTGGAACAATCTTCATGTCCTTGCTCGCTGGAGCTCTTTTTGGTGTCATAAGAGGCCTTTTCCTAGTAGTCTTCAATTCCACTGCCGGGGCATCTTCCTGCTTTTTTTTGTCCAAATTGATAGGCAGGCCCTTAGTGAGTTGGTTGTGGCCTGAGAAGTTGAGATTTTTCCAAGGAGAGGTATGTCCCATTTTATCATGATGTCGTGAGATTCTTTCTTCTGTCTAGATTTTGATTGGGACAATAGCTTCAAGTCGACACTAATGGACATTCTGTTGATGCAGATAGCAAAGCGTCGGGAAAAGTTGCTGAATTATATGTTATTTCTGAGGATAACACCAACACTGCCGAACCTTTTTATCAATTTGGCTTCTCCAATTGTCGATATACCCTTTCATATTTTCTTTTTGGCAACAGTAGTTGGTCTTCTTCCAGCCTCCTTGATAACTGTCAGGGTAAGTTTTCTCTCAACATTGGACCTTCATTGAGTTGATAGCTAGAATTGTTGGATGGTGACTACCTCTTGAAGGAGCTTTAAACCTGCATTATTCATTGTTGTACTCCACTATAAATCTTCAGATGTTCCTTCTGTGGATGAACACAAAGAATTCTTTTTCTCTGCCTAATGGGGTGTTAGTTTGATAGACCATTACTGGCTAACCCATCTTAATATCTAGTAAAATATGTTGTCATAATTTTATGAAAGTGTTCTAGTTCAGGAAAAATGATGGGTGCTGACTCTGTTGATCATATCAGCAACCATACATAACTTTCAATAATATTACTTCTGATCCTCAGAAAAGTTTCTGTGCCTTAATATTGTTTGTCAATCCACGAATTTGTTGATCCGTGCCAGAAATGATGCATTCTCTCTTCTCAGTTCCAAAACAAAAATTACACCATGGTGTAAAGCTTATATACCCATTTTGTCAATGAAGCTGGTAATAGACTGGTTAAGTCCATTCTACACACATAGGAAAAATCTCATCTTTTTATTTGTGGGCAATCCCTAGGTG
The DNA here is from genome assembly GCA_014182845.1 of Corymbia calophylla. NCBI lineage: Eukaryota > Viridiplantae > Streptophyta > Magnoliopsida > Myrtales > Myrtaceae > Corymbia > Corymbia calophylla. The sequence goes on along the minus strand of CM024698.1, from coordinate 21,605,106 downwards.
TCAAGATACTCCCATGGATTAGGGATCTTCTCACTAGAAGACAATATCCCTGTATTGTTATTAGGTTTCTCCAGCTCAGCAGACTAATATCTAAAAGATTCTTTTGCTGCCCATTGACTCTCACTGTATCTCACTGAAAAGGAAAATGTTCACATAGGAAGTTGTGTGGAGATGGCTCCTTATAGAGCGGCATACTGGGCAGCATCAAAAAATTATTTGGTGCTGCATTGCACTTTTGATGGATATATATATGTCAAAAGCCTTTTCCCCTTGCTTATTGCTTCCTGAACATATTAAGGGTAGAGTTATGGAGGAATTTTATCAATTGGTCTTGTGTCTTTGGCTAGATCTTTATGATGCTGTTATGTCTTGTTAGTTATGAAATTCCTGTCTTCATGTTTGTTAACTTCTGCTGTTGCTCTTCTCATCATCAGGCTGGCCTTGCTCTTGGAGATCTTAAGTCAGTTAAAGACCTATATGATGTGAAAACTCTGTTGGTGCTGTTCCTGATCGGTTTGCTTATAATAATCCCCACCCTCTTCAAGAGAAAACGAACTTATGAATGAGTCATAAGTGATAAGCCACCTGTGAAATGTTGGAGACTGCCGATCTACTGGGGATTGCTGAGACTGGGATAACTGAAGATCCAGTGGCTCAATTCTCGATCATCTTTGTTGGAGTTAAGCTAAAAAGGCAGCTCTTAGCCTCATCTTGTGACCCACAACTACGATCCCCACACTTATAGCAATACAAATTAAGCCCAGACGTAAACTTGTAACTTGTACCGTGCCTTTTGTGTGTCTGTCCAACAATATATGAGTATGATGTATAATGTGGCAATTGGAGCCCTCACATTCTTTAGCAGAGGTTCGCTTTTCTACTCCTTTTCGATCTGGAATGATGATAAGGATTCTAGTTTATCCGGTACTTTGGTAGTGAATTATATTGTAATAGCATCATAATCTCTGTAAAAAAGGTGGACATGCACCAGTTACTCTTTCAGTTGATTTATTCTACCATTCTTTTCCCTCATGAGATGGCCCACGATTTTCCTAGGTGCTCAACATTGCTATTAAGTGCAAATGCTGTTGTTGAATTTACCCAGGTTCGAGCAAAGCTGCGGAAACCGACATTTCACAGGGAAGGGAGATCGAAAAGATTCGAGTATACAACTAACAGCACATCTTAAGAACAAAAGGAAAAGCATCGTGTAGCTTTCTTGGATATTTTTCAAACGAAAGAAATAAGTTTGAGTAATCTGCATCCTCGACTCATCTTTATAAGGGGCTACTCCCAGCAGCATTATCCCCCTCTCGAACGTCTCCAGAATGAATGGTTCTTACAGTTGCCATCGTGGGCAACGTAAAGTGGCAAAGAGTTTAAAGAGCCTAAGAAGGCACAACCATAAGCCGCTGGGATGCATAAATTGGTTGGATCTCTCAGAAGTGAGTACTTTAAGACTACCAAATGATGATCTAGTGATAGGGGTTGAGGTTTTCTCGTGAGTTCCCACTTAGATCATGTGAATTAAATGCATCAGTGAATCCTTAATTCCTGGCTAAGTTATAATAAGGATCATCTTCAGGATATCAGAAGCAAAATACCCACGCAAATGCTGTACCAAAAACAATGGAAAAAAATGGTTCACGACTTGTTTCAAGGAACCAAATGGATTAGAATGGCGGTCAGGAAATAACTATATTCAGTTCCCTGTTGCGGAAAGCACAAATACAACAAGAAGCCCTACTCCATTATGCGGAGTACAAAAATTATAACTTCCTAAAGTTGGCTTGAGAGACCTCTGGCACTCCTGCAGGAGCTCATGAATCAAGGGTGACTGCGGGAGAGTCTTGATAGCCAGTGATGCCTGTTATCCTGATCCTGGTGTTTGGCTGAACAGTTGAACCGCAAGGAAATCAGAACATGATGATCTAAGTAAGTGCGAATACGTCAGTTTTGATAGTCGTCTTGCTTTAAATGCAATTCTGTATAATACCTGGCGATGACCAATATTTCTTCTGTACTTCTTTTTCCTCTTGTACTTGAAGACAATCACTTTTGCATCTAGACCCTGTACAAGAAGGATGCACTCCATCAATTGGGAGAAATTTCTTTTCTTTTTTTGGGAAAAAATGGGAGAAAAAATTGGTTCAGGAATGCAATACTACTTAAAATTCCAAATTAACTTTAGGATCTACAACCTGCTCTTCAACAACAGCATGCACTGCAGCATTAGGCACCACTGGCTTTCCAATGTAGGTACTTGTTCTGGTCCCCACGAGCAATACCTTATTCAAAATTATCTGAAGAAAATCCAAGAATCAGATGTTTGATCCAAGAATAATGATAAATATTGCTGCAAGAGGACCTTCGGAAGGTGCATGGATCTAAAACAGAAAATGACTCTCCCAAGAGATTAAAATATTGATATTGAGAAATGCTGACAATTTTTCTAAACGTGAAAGGTCATCATAATCACAATACATAATAGAGCAAAGAGGTCCTGAAAACTCTGACAAATATTCATGCATGTTGAGCACTTGTAGGCATGGATATTCACTTATTTCTCATATATATAGAGAGAGAGAGAGACCACACACAGAATCCTGAGGAATTAGATACAATGGAACTTTCCTTGAGCCTATAAAGGTCATTATTTTTTTACCCATTTTGGAGAGACCTCAGGCAATACTTACTACAGGTTCCAAATGTTTCTGAAACTTCAAACAGAGGCCACCTTATCATGCTTCATGCTTTATATACTAGAAAATATCAATACAGCATGGCCTTGAGATTCTGGTACCCCAAAATAGATGGAAGTCCTGATCCAATTCCTCATTAATTTACATTCTCATCTTCTCTTGAACTATATTAACACTTCAACCTTATTTCAGCAGCACCCATGCACATATGCATATACATATACAAATGCACCCATTATCTTAAACAAACAATCCAGATTAACTAAAGGACATTAGAGATAAAATAGATGGAAGCATTCATGTCAGACTAAGCTATTCAACTGAATATTCATTTTTAATATCTCCATCCTCAACCAAATGAAGAAACACAAATGACATGCAAGTAGTAATGCCCTCTTTGCCAAAATAGAAATTGTCAACTCTGAAAAAAGCTAAGAAATCATCTGAGCAAGAAATTCAAACATGAACAAGTAAAGGCCAATATCAACTCTCCATATGTATTGGACAACCTCTCATCCTCGGCACAAACATGCATGAATGCATCTACAAATGCATTGGGCATGCAAATATTGGTGCATTTCTCTGTTTTAATTTGGTGTCCCCAAACCAACAAGTGAGAACAAATAATCAGAAGAAAAACTAAGAGTTGCACTTTCCACATGAACAAACACACAATCTTTTTCAGTCCACGGAATATGTAATTTCAAAGAGTCTTCAATGCGTCCAAAGCTAACACCGTCTGTGGCCAGTGAGGTGTTTATCAGCACATGATCTCTTCCAGATGAAAGCATGCATACATGATATCCAATGTAGGAGGCGACCATAAGGACTTGGGAAGACCTAGATATGTGGGTGAGCTCTCAGACTAGAATATACAAAGGTCATATGACAAGTTATTGAGTTCTAAGAGATTTTGTCCCGATTAAACCATTCAGACTCCATGTCTCATAAACAATCTATCATTCAACAGCTGATGAGAAAGATGAAGGACATAATCCTACTATAGGCTAAGTAATATACTGCCAAATGAAGGGATTTTTCAATGCTCTAATAACACCTCAGACTAAAATCTAGACCTTCCTCATCATAATGCATGCAGACAATTATACATCTCAAAAGCATTTAGACTTCCACAAAAAGATGATGTCACCATAGGACCCTATAAACAATTAGTGTAAGCAAATGAGCCAAGCAAGTTAAAATTCATTCTCAAGCCTAAGAAGGATCAAGTGGAAAGTGCTGCCACCCTGCCTACCCACAACCAGCAACACTAACATTTCAAAAAAATCCTCATTCTGGGATGTGTCATTCTCCACCAAACATTTAATTGCCACTAAAGAGTACAATCCAACTTGTGACGTCTCAGCTGCATTGCATATGAGCAGATCTTTCCAGGCTTCTTCTACGAGAGAGGATTTGATCTCAAGAATCACTAGTTAGACCTCAGGATGCTGCCACAGGAGATTCATCCTACCGGCCCAATACAATTTAAATCCATCTGATGCAAGCCCAATCTCACCAGATGCACAAGATCCCTTTTAACCCAAACAAAGTTACAAAAAATGCTTCCTTTCACATATATAAATGGATGATTAGAATAATTCGACAACGCTAAGTCTTGTGCTCATAAACAGGAGAGAGAGTCCTCACCTTATCGTTCACATTCGCATCTTTAAGCCTCTGCGTATAGATATAGCGGCCAGGGAACACAATGTACTGGCGAGACCCAACCTAGACAAAGTCCAGAACACGCCCACCAGACGGTAAGAACGAGCATTAAAACAACAATAACGACTACCCTCTTGCTTGTCTGGACAACAGAGACCGTATCAATTAAAAAACTCAAAAACCCATGTCGCCAACAAACAAGAAATGGCACAAGAGCACGTCGCCACTCACCATGACCACGGCGAACACCTCCTCACGCTTGGGCGCGTCGCTGGGGCTCGGGACCGCCGGGGCCGGCTCGGCCTCGGCCTCGGCCGGTTCGGGGGCGAATTCGATGACGGGAGCATCGGATTCGGAGGACCTGGCCGTAAACGAGGACGGGGAGGGTCTAGAGGGAGCGAGCTTGAGGGAGGCGAGATGAGCGACGCTGGCCTTGGAGGGAGAGAAGGAGATGGAGGACGAAGGAGTGTGGTAGTGGGCGTAGGGGTGGGCTTGTGGGTTGTGAGAGAGTCTGCATTGAGACGCGAGAGAAGAACAGAGGGAGAGGGCGCAGGAGGAAGCCATGACTTCTCCCTCTGCTCTGCACCGCGCTGCTCTCTAAATGTTGAGAGATACTGCAGAGGGCTTATCCATATCCACGACTCCTTGAATTTGACATAACTGACCTTCCTCTACGCGTTCAATTTCTTTAGAATTAGTGTTGATATGATGAAAAATCCCTATTGATACGCCTTCCATAAAATCGATATACCTATGATAAATTTATTATCATTAATTTTTGTTAAATTTTACTATTAAATTGCTGAGTTAGATGATCGTAATATAGTTAGCAAGTGTATCAATTTAGGATTGTACTCTCCATTTGTTACGGTTATTATCGATTTGTGATTTTTCGTGATATTAATCTAATTTAATAAAAATTAATAAAGGATAAATTCGTCACAAGTATATTAATTTAGAGTTTTTGATTGAATTTAGGAAAAATACCACAAAAATTTTACCAAACTATACTTTTTTGAGACAATTTTCTCAAACTATTTTTGACAATTTTACAAAAACTTTTATCGTTAAAAATCCTAAACACGCATTTACCCAAACTCTTTAATTAAAAAGCATTTTCATATTTTTACTTTTTACTTTCTTTTTCTTTTTCCCCTTTGCCATGGCCGGCAAAGGGAAGAGGAAGAGAAGAAAAGAAAAGGTAAAAAAAAAGTAAAAAGATAAAAATACCCTTCAATTAAAAAGTTTGAGATAAATATGTCTCAAGTTATATTATTTTTCACCAATTCCCTATCGATTTCTCTAACTTTTCCGAGTATGCGATAAAATGGTTTCACCGGTCATCTTTACTTTCTCACTCACATTACCAGACCGTTGCTGTCCATTGGTAAAAGGAACTCTTTTCCACCCCACTTCAATATATTTCTTTCGCAAATCCGAAAGACCCCTTAAAGTAGGTTAAAAGTAGCATCTTTTTTCGAAGTTTCCCCCAAACTTGCCTTTGTTTGAAAGCATTCTTTAATCTCGATAATTTTGATTTAGGTAACATTTTGGTTCCAGAGACTAATTTATTTTCATAAATATATATTTTTTTTATTTTTTAGAACAATTTTCAAGTAAAAGAACGTATTTAATAATTGAACAAAATTTAAATTCCTAGAATAAAGAAATAACATGAATGCGTTTGATACGATCTATAAAAAAAAAAAATTATTTTTTAAATTTTGTTTTAATTTTTTAATAATTTTTTAAATTTTCTTCTTTTCTTTTTTTTTTTTCTCTCTTTTTATTCTCCTTTAGCCAGAGGCAGCATCGATCGGCAACAGTGATTGGTTAGAAGAGGAAGAAGAAGAAAAGCAAACAAAAAGAAAAAGAAAATAACTTATTCTAAAAATTACTCCCAAAAATTAGAAATAACTTTTTTTTATTTCTTTTTTTTTTTCAAATCTATTCCCTGGCCACTTTTTTATTTCGAGAAATAGAAGAATTAATTAACATCACCAAATAGATTTATGTTCCTTTTTTTTTTTCTAATGAACAAACGAATATAAATTTAGAGAAATAGGAATATTACCAAACACTCCTGTAATAACTTTCGAAGTCGTTGTTGTTTCTCCAAGTAAGTTTGACCCAATAATTTCCTTGAGCTCATTGGCTTTGACGTTAGTGACAATTAAATAGACACATGCTCATCGCATGGCACATTGTGCTCCCTTTTCCACAATGCATTTTAGTCATAGAAAAATACCTTTCTCCCAAGCCACTCAGGTGCACATCAGTATCCTAAGGGCATATTTGGTAATTGGCCAAATAGTATTTGATTTTATTCTTGGGAACAAAAAAAAGAATAGAAATCCATTTGGTAATTTTTTTATTTTTGAGAATAAATTTATTCTCTAGGATAGATTTGAAACATAATCAAGAAAAATTGTCGTTTTTTTATTCCCAAGAATAACTCTAGGACTAAGCCCATTTTCTTTCCTTCTTCTCATTTTCTTTCTTTTCCTTCTCTTCTTCTTCAGCCTTAGCTGGTTGTCAGGCTCAAGATGATTGGCAATCGGCCAAACAAAGACCAAAAATCTTGCCAGAGGGTCACCGGCCCCCAGAAAGGCTCAATCGATGAGGCTTAGCCTCATCAAGGGCCATGAGTCGCACACTAAGCATAACAATTATATGAAATAATCAATCAAAAAATTTTCTATTTCTCAATCTTTTTGACTTGCTCCTATGGAACCAAGGTCGAAAGTTTGAAAAAAAAATCAGTCATTCACAATCATTGATGAAGGATTCCTCACAACAACCAGCTGAATGTTGAGGAAGAAATGGAAAAAAAAAAAAAAAAAGAGAAAAAGAGAAAAATATAATAAAAAAAATTAAAAATCAAAAGAAATTCTAAGTCAATAAAAGAATTTAACAGTTCTACCAAATGTGTTTATATTCCGAGATTTAAATTTTCACCAATTACCATACACCTTTAAATACTCAGAAACTCGCCTAAGAAACAAAATAAAAGAAAATTATTTCCATGCAAAAATTTTCCCTGAAAACATAATGATTATGTAAATGCACTTCAAGTGCCGTAAATTTACACTAACTTTACTGATGAAAAACAAGGAGTTGGATTTCTTAAGCATCTAATGGAAAGTCAGGAGAGGAAGAATTATTATAGATGTGGGGAGACAACTACAACGAGAACGTAGTGGACTCAAGTGAACGAAGCTACGCACTTCCCTGCGTACGAGCATTACGGGGTAAGGTCAATTGAGTGTTTTTTAGTCTTAGTTTTAAATCAAGGTGTCAGGGCAACAGTGGTTTTGGACCAAAATGACTGCGGGAACGATGCAAAACGCACATGTTCGTTCGCCAATCATTATTTCCAAACGATGAGGAGGGGGGGAGGGGGAGGAATTATTGGGTTAAAGTGATCAAACTCAAAAGATATTTTGAAACAAAGTCAAATGTGGGTGGAACTTCAAGAAATGGATGCGGCTACGGGAGGTAATTCAGTCAAAGTGATCAGCTTTCATAATGAAAAGACATTGCAAGGGCGGAAAAGCAAAAGCAAGACCGACTTGTGAGCGAAAGAATCGCAAATTAGGTAGAGCTGGATATCTCGAGTTAAGCTCAAAATAGTCTCCGACGATTATTTGAGCAGGGTTTGCTCTCTAAGTTCCTCTTGGAGACCAAACACTTCGATTGTCAAATCTAGGGATCCCTCCCTACTTGATAATCGTTTTCATCGGTTGGAAGCAGACTTTAAAGATACTATAGAGCGATAGACTACGAAATCTACACAGTTTGCAACTTAAAATTAATGTACGAATCTCACAATTTATCCGGAAGTTACAGAAACAATGTTCAATGTACATCCAATTTTCATGTGATAATCAACAACAACAACAACAACATTTACCCAATGCAATCAGTTTACGTTTGTTCATGGATGACACCTGCTTCAGACAAGAGGTATGTCTTGGGCGATTCCGTCATCAACGATCCACACGTGACCTGACATAAAACTCAATGTTGTCATTACCACATGAAAAGGTAAGTTGCAGCCAAAGAGGACATTGATCAAACACACTTTCGGATCTAGAGAAATAAAATAAAGGTCGGAGGGAGGGAGGGAGGGAGGGGGAGAGAGGGCTCCCATAATTATAGGAGTTGATTTACTAGGAACAAGAGGTATGTCGGGGACAGCTCCGTCGGCAATAATTCACGGGTGACCTGACATAAAACACAACGTAGTCATTTCCTCAGTAGGAGTTGCCAGCAAAGAGTACATTGATTAAACACACTTTCTGAGAGAGAGAGAGAAGAGAAAGAGAAAGAGAGAGCTCCCATATTATGGGAGTTGGTTTACTAGGAACGAGAGATATGTCGGGGGCAACTCCATCATCGACAATCCACGGGTGACCTGACATAAAATTCAGTGTAGTCATTACCACACGGTGCAGGAGTTGCAATAAAAAAGGGCATTGATTAAAACAGAATAAAGGTCAGAGGAGATCCCATAATTCTGGGATAATTTACTAGGAAAAAAGCCAATAGGAATTGATATGCCAATTGCCCATTAAGAAGACCCTGGATTAAGCAACCCAAACCAAATGCTAGAAGGCTTGCAAAAAGAAAGAGGGGCAAAGCAGAACTAGTTTATGGCTCCATGCAGATAAGACAACTTACACAGAACTTCCTGAGCAGATAATCTTTTCCTAGGGTCTCTTTCAAGCATCTTCTTTACCAGATCCTTCGCACTGTCTGAGATGCTAGCCCAAGGGTCAGATTTTAAATCTAAATTCCTTGTGATACCTCTCTGAGGATCTTAGATGCAGTTGCTGCATATGTTTTGTCAATTTCAACAGTATAGTAAGTAGATGAAACAGTAGAAACGAGAAAGAGCAGTATCTGCAACCCTTTGCAACGTATTCTACCTGCATAAAAGGGCGGAACTCCACTCAGTAGAATGTAAAGGATTACACCGGCACTCCACATATCTGCTTCAGGTCCATAATGCTTCAACAGAACCTCTGGCGCAACATAATATGGACTTCCAACAACATCAGAAAAAACTTTTCCTGCAAAGGGAAAAGACTACATTTGGAGAGCAGTACATAACTAAGAAGAGCTTATAGTTCCTTCACAGTTTAGCAAAAAAGCCAATAAACACATGAGTAAGATGTGAGAAAGTGCTAATAGTTATACAGATCTCAACATCTCATCAGCAGGTTGGCATGCTAAATGAGCAAAATGGAAGATGACTAGGATTTTAGAACTAGAGCATAACTCAATCATTTGAAGAAAACACCGTACATCATATAGACTTTTCTTTAAAAATCATTCCCTGGCTATGACGGCATGTCTTTTCCATATTTTTCACACTGCCATTTGTAAGATACATCATTGAAAGATAGCTATAAAAGTCAAATAAGGATGAAATAACCAGTATTTGCCACAATGATAGATGAACCAGTACATTAAGCTACTGAAACCAGCATTTAGCTTCTCACCACTTTGATCCACATAAACAATAAAAAGAAACTGATAACTGCTGCCGGCTTCCAATGCCTCTACTTCTTTCATCTCTTTAGTATATACTCAGCCTTCTTCTTCTCCATTCATGAACTCACCCTTAAAGAGCCAAAACCATATCCAGAATATTTTGCAAAAAGCATCAAGCGTGATGCAGTTACAAATATTTAAGCATTAGGCAGAAGAACATTTCGAGCTAATAGCATCTCTGAAGTAGTTGTGCCCTTTATGCAAAAAACAGAGAGTTTCAGAGCCCATGGCTATTAAATTAGTCATTTTGGACTTGAATATGTGACTCCTACAATTACTAAAAGGATGCAAGAGCTCCCAAGAAAACACATTTGAAACAATAAGAACAACATGACTCCCCTTCTATAAGTAACGACTACAAAGTGAAGTTCCCTGCAAAATATAGGCTCTTAAAAAGGGCAAAATTATGCACAAAGTACGACATAAATACAGCTAAATGCACCATTTCGAGTGGCCATTAAGCCTTCGTGATCATGATTGTGTTTACTGTTTATAGGCACAAAAGAATAGGCTGTGACTGTGCATCGATAACTTACAAGTTCAATACCAATGCCATCAGATGCAAAATATTTTAAGTCAGAGAAGCCTATCACATTACGATTAGTCTTTCTGCTGTTGGCATAATAAGCACATCATCTTCCAAGATCAAGATGACCAGAGCACAGGAAATGGTGTCAGTGTCAAATTATTGTGTGAACAGACAGATTCAATAGCGAGGGAGGGGAAAATTTAGGCTCCACTCTCCTCTCTCTCTCTTCACTATCATCGTCGCTGACCCCACACGTTGCGACCCTTTTGAGGTAAACACAAACCCCATCTCACCCTCAGCATTTAAGAGGACCCCACACGTGTGGCATTTCTAAGGTCCGACAGAAAGATAAACACACACGCGCAGTGGATTTTGTACGCCCCCGAATTCCATCGGAGTTGTGTTAAAACCTGGTTGGAATATACAAGTTTGGAATAACAGCGTACTGTCGCATGGGTCTAGCTTCAATTTGTTCTCATAGAACAAATCCATCATCAATCTTCACAATTACAGAACTGCACAAACAGTATCACTACGCAATCTCCCTAAAGCACTTATCTCTTTTCATCGATATTTACCAAATACAGAATCAAACTGAATGGCCATCTGACATCTCGTCAAATTTCGACATCAAGAAACAAACAGCAATGGGCCGATAATCAAGTACCTATTTCGGTCGATCCGGCAGTTCCAATTCAACCACAATAACACTAAGAAAGGAAATAGCAAAAGTCCCGATAAACCCACCTGGCTCAAAGAAGACGGACAGCCCAAAATCGATGAGCTTGAGCTCGGCATCGTCGTCCGGAGTAACAAACAAGAAATTCTCCGGCTTGAGGTCTCTGTGCATGATCCCAACAGAGTGGCAAGCTTCCACAGCACCCACGATCATCTTGATCTGCCTCGCGGCCTCGGGCTCACTGAAAGGCCCCTTCTTGATGATCCTATCGAAGAGCTCGCCCCCACGACAGAGCTCCATCACTATGTGCACGGACGTGCTGTCCTCGTACGCGCCCTCGATTCGGACCACCTCCGGGTGCTCCGAGAGGTGGTGCATGATCTGAATTTCCCTACACACCTCCTCATAGTCCTCCCGACAGAGGAGCTTCTCCTTAGGGATCGATTTGCAGGCGTAGAGCTCCTGGGTGGCCTTGTCGGCGCAGAGATAGGCGGTGCCGAACTGGCCCTGGCCGAGCTCTTGCCGAGAAGGAAGTGATCTTCGAGCCTCGGCGTCTGGTAAGGGAGGATTGCGATCGCCGGCTTTGTTGGTTTTGGGTGGTGCTTTGGGGTTGACTGGGATGGTGGATCTTGGTCGATCGCCATTGCAAAGAACTCGAACGAGAACAAGAATTCAGCGCTCTCTCCGTGTCTCTCGGTCTCTCTCTCTTTCTCTCTCTCTCTCTGTCTCTGTATATATAGCAATTGCAATTGCAGAAAGAAGAGAAAAACATCCTGCGTGAATGTCACGCTTAGTTCCATCTGCTGTTCATTCATTGGATGGCAAGATCACTTCCCCCCCAGTCACCTGCCGCCGCGAGCTTCTTCGTGAAAGAAGGAGACGGGCGTGGGGAACTTAGAGCGTGGCCTCCTCAACGAAATGGGCCAGGAAGTTGCCCATGTTCCTAGGAAAGTTGCGGCCGAAAAGATACCATTCCACGTGTTTCCCACAGCATTGGAATTCAAGCCACTTAGGTAAATTACACTCGTCCCGATCAAAGACCGTTTCACTGCAGTAAGACTATCATCGGGGTTACCAGGAAGAAGGCGGACAAGCACATTATCCGTACTTTGTTCCCCACCTCCAATGATTTTCTATGGATTGTACAATCAAATTCTCCAACTTTGATGATTTATAACATCATTAAGTTGTTTTAGTAACGTCGTTAAAGCACACATTAGTTGAACTAAAAAGTGGGCGCTTATCATGAGAGGGCGAGATCTGTCGTGGCACTTTTTAGACCTTAAATTGGCCCATTGCAGCAAAGAGTCCAATAAAGTAGCGGATTGGATCACTAAGAGGAAGAGCAAGAGCAAGAGCAAGAGCAAGAGCAGCAAGCCAGCAGCCAGGATCCGCTTGAGGTGCGGCAGGGGGCCAGCGTCACCAGCACGAAAACTGCCACTCGATTAATTAATGTCCCCTTCTATCGGAAGCCTTGGAGAGCCATATTGTGCAACTTCTGTGGAGCCATTCTTCGTTATTTACGTATAAAGTCGAGAGAGAAGGCATACATTTTGGTAAGCGTGATGGATTTGCTACGTTTGTCTAGTCCAACATGTTAAACTTCTGTAGTTTTCAAATTTCTATAGGTCTGGATTCTTCCTGTCTTTTCAGTTCCTATTCTTTCGCGAGATGATGATCGGTGATTTTGGTTAGGGAAGTCAATGTTTTGGCAGTGATATTATCTTTATGCTCTCTTGATTTTCTTCAAGAGAGGTGAATGCTAAGTGATAGGGGCTGAAGGGTGACTGATCAGCAAGAACGCCAATATCTGACTCTGACTATCTTGAGGCCTTGCTTGGCATCCATTATGGCAGTGCCTAGTTTGAGGCTGAGCCCCCAAGATTCAAGGACATAGCTGAGCAGGACCAACAGCATCAAAACAATGCATGGAGCTCTCAGGTTTCAGTCCAGACATCCAGTAATTCTTGGAGAAGAAGATGATGGGCAGTATGAGCTCCATGGGCACGACGATTCGTGCCATGAAGTAGGAGGAGAGACTGTACATTCCTGAAGACCGTTCCTTCATGAAGACTGCACGCTCCTGGGGGGAAAGCGAACAGAGAGTCGAAAGACGGGAACACTCCCCAGAGGACCAAGATGAAATGGAGGAGGCCGCGCCGGTCTTGAATTTCCTGGAAGTCCGAATGCCACCACACTAGGACTGCCGATAGCTCGGCCACGAGGACTTGGCAGACCCTGAGGCGACTGAAGAAGAGGCCTCGCTGTGAAGAATACCGAATTGGTTGAACCAATTCAAAATGCAGGAGCTGAAGTTACCCTTAGAGATAGTCAGGATTTTAAATAGGATGTTTTCTTATATTACGGATAATTATAGTATTTCCTTTAATTGCGCATATTTTGATTTAATTACCTTAAATAGTCACCTAATAAAATCTATTTATAGGCCTATCTATTCTTTACCAAATATATATTGAAATATACGCCCAAATGTGCATCCACTTCTTGTTATGTTTTTTTTTTCTATCAATAAGTCCTAATATGCTCTAGTCAATATCAATTTCAACATTGTTTGTATTGTTCGAGAGTGACATCAGCTTCCATGTCAACTTGCCATATAGCTTGCACAACGGCCACAACAACCCACAATAGCGATGGATTTTTTTATTTATCCAAATTCAAATTGACTTCTATACACTTTGAGTTTGAGGGTTGTTAGAGATATTTAGAGCTAGAGGACAATTCTAAAGGAGCACCAGGGGCCATTAGCTTTAATATACACAAGGGACAGTAATAATGTTAAAAAGGAAAGGCAAACATTGCACTCAAAATTATCATTTAACGTGAGAAATCCTAGGTAGATTAAGATTGACTTATTTTAAAAGCTATGAGAAATCGTTCTTAGGTGTTGAACATAATTCATTTGCTTAACTGTTTACTTATAGTCTACTAGATACAAGAATATCAATTGTACAATGCAATTGTAATGTACTTAACATTGTTGATTTTGAATGCACCAAACATGCAAAATGTCTGTCATTGAATGAAGTTGAGTAGGGACGATATACTACCAAAACAATAACTTCTTGACAAGATGAATTGAGGGTTTCCTAATTTAAATTTAGAGTTTTAGACTGACAGGTGGTTTTTAACCAAAATGCCCTTGGAAAATATGCGAAATGTGCATGTGAACACATGTTCATGGGCCGATCATTCCTTTCACTGATGATGGGTTAGGAAAGTCATTGTTCAAAGTAATAAAGCCTGGATAATTAAAGATGAGTGGAACTTCGAGATATGGGCATCATTTCAGGAAGTTATTGAGTCGATCAAGTTTGGGGATATTTTGGAACCAAGTCATGTCTGAGGAAATTACGAGAAACAGGCCCCACTTCAGAGGGAATTTTGGAATTCTTCTTTGGAAATCAGTAGACTTCGGGCTCATAATGTTACCTTGTGGAGCAAAGCTAAGCAGGTCCTACTCACAAATGTACATTTGATGATGGTTTTACAAGAGAAAACTAGATAAAGGAGAGAAATGGACATAAAAAACCGATTATGATGCAAGAGATATTCTCGTGCCTTTATCCTAAACGGCGACAGGCAAAGTACATGAGAACAGGTTGTGTTGTGCTGTTGGAATAACTTCTCAAACAAACTTGACCGTACAAAATCCCAGATTGAGGGCATGGCAAGCCTGGCTACATAGCAGAACTCAGTTGCCTGAAAAACGAGCCAAGCGAACTGAAATTTCAAGATGATAAAGATGCAAACTTTGAAATCGCCCCCAACTAGACTCCTTTATATTTCTTCAACAGAAACTTCACAAGGGATGGTGAGTACCATTTCTAGAGCTCCAAAATGCTGGCTATCACAAACCAGCTAATCTCCTTGTGGGGAAAGATGGGAATTTTCCTCTGTTTTGATAAGACCCTGATGCTTGATTTTGTCAATTTCCCACTTTACAGAGGAGAAGCAATCCGTTCATTCATTGAGAAGAACCGACACCACAGTTAAGTGAAAGGACCCAAAAAACATTGAACAGTATAGATAGTAAGCAATGAGGCCCCATTGTAATTAATAGCCAATTTAAGGATGCAGAACCGAAACTGAATGCATTTTCTTGTAAAAAGGGGAGTGGCATGGGTGATGCTTCGCATTTCAAAATTGACAAATTTCTGAAAGGGAGAAAGGATACATGAGATCTGTGTTAGCCAATGTTACAATTCATGAAAGAGCATAAAACCTCTTCATCACTAGTTGGGACATCATAACCGAATCCCAACAAAATTTCAAAAACCATCTACCTTTTGAGAAAGCTTGATCATGATCTGTTCGTCCTAACATCACATCATCCTCAACTATATAATAGATGGTTATGTTGGCGCCTTATGCCGAGTCCTTTACTCCAAAAGCATCCGCAAGATTGAAGTTCAAGTTGCCTCTCATGGTTTTGCTCCTGCCCATTCCACTATCACCCTGTCTCATCATCGCAGTGAACTCCCCATAATCTATTCTACCATCCTGCCAAGCACCATTGTGTGTAGATCAGTTGGGGCAAGCACAGGAAAATCACCATAGAAGCTAGTATAGAGTATGGTCACAATATGCCTTGGATAGTTGAGCACCACAAGTCTATTAAGTCATGAAAATGAAAGGAAACTAACAAAAAGTGCTATAGAAATACATCAAATCTCCAAACAAAGAAAAGGTACACAGAGTTAAAAAGAAAGATCAATCATATGATATGGCATAATCAACATAAATGCTTCTCTGAGAAGATTATCAACTACAGGAGAAGGTACACACCAATCACCATAAGTTCAATTATGCACAACTCAGGTTAAAGTTTCCTTCTTAAGATACATTTCCTTCACACTGCTACACTGGATCACTACCCATGGTCAAGATTTCTACCACAAAAGCAATAAAAAATTCTCATCCCTATTCCCTGTCCTTAAGAACATTAATTCTTGAGCTCATAAATTACTTACCAACTGCTCAATACAAACTCCTATCTAGAAACATATATACATTTGATGTGAATGACAGGTCCCCCTGTCTTCACAGCCTGAAGACTGAATCCCCATCACTGGCCCCTAAAGATGCATGAGGTGACTATTTAATGTCAACCATTCAAGCATAAAATGAATTGCTAATGATGCTCCTATGATATTTATGGTCAATATAGATTAATAAAGTTAAGCCCTCATGATTACTTCATCAAAACCTAGTGGGGAATATGAGTTTCGGATTGTTAGGATTTTTTTCTTTATAAAAAGTCCACCACACTCCCCTTATGTTTATACTGAATTAAGTTTAAAATCTTTTAAAAAGATTATAACTGAATAGTTTTTAGTTTAATTAAGAAATGACCAACCAAGATGGATCATTGGATTTAAGGCGATAAAAAAGGATTTGAGTGAAACCATAGCAGTCTAGCATACCAAGATGGATCATTAGTGCGATAAAAAAGGATTTTGAAACCTAGCGCCTGGAAGGTCTGTAAACAAGGTCACCTCAAACGATCTCTTTCTTATCCACATTTATCTCTCCTAGAAATTTCCTTATGACTTGGAATCTTTAAAAGAGATGTTTTAACATGTTGGAAAGACATTTGCCACACATTTTAAGCAGGATTTATATACCAACTGTTTCCACATTATAGTCAAAAATCAAACCAGTCTCTTTTGGAGATCATTTCAACTGAACAAATTGATAAATCGTAAGTTTAACATTTTGTTAGGTGGTCCAGAGCTTCTGCTTACAGTGAGTCCATCGAATATTTGGTATGTTTACAGGGAGAAACAAATGAGCTTGTAAAACATAGGCCTCACCTTTTCTTCACAAGAGAGGAAATGATTTTTCCAGTATCATGATTGCCACCAGTACAGGCTTCATATCAAAAGACATGGCAAATATCCTTGAATGTGGGTTTGCAGCAGACATTTGGTGCCTTTTCAATAGTAATTAAAACAAGCAGACAACTCTAGAAGAGAATGACTATACTTCCTAACAGGCAAAGGTAAGGCTTGAAAATAAAATCACGAGTAACTAGAGATACTTACATTATCTTGGTCAATTTCTTTGATTATCTCGTCAAGATGAACATCACCAAGACCGAATTCTTTACAAGCTTGCTGAAGCTCATCAGTGGTAATATAACCACTGCCATCTTTGTCAAAGTAAGAAAAAGCTGCTACAAGATTCTCCTCTCTCTCCATCTTATTTAGATGCAATGTAGCAGCGAGAAATTCGCCATAGTCTATTGTTCCACTGTTGTCAATATCAGCCTGCCAATTAGCATGAATTGTGTTTTAATCAAATCATATTTGGGGGAACCAACCATAACTGCCAACTGGCTTACCGCATCCATAAGATCCCTGATCTCAGACTCCATAAGATTAGAGCCTACTCTCTTCAACCCGTCCTTTAGTTCCTCGAATGTTATGCTGCCACTGCTGTCTGTATCTATCATTTTAAAGAGCTCTTTCAAGCCCCCAATTTCTTCCTCCGAAAGTCTTTCTGCTATTACCTGTAAAGAGGAGTCGATAAAACTAATATCAATATGCAACTCCAATCACAATAGTCATACCCAAAAATTGAAATGATACAGAACAAGAGATGTCAAGACATAACTTCTATTATGAGCAATCAATACCATATAAAGTTTTGTTTACTTCATCACTTTCCCAAGAAAGTGGATATTATTCACCTGTGGAACATCAGATGATGACGAGAAAACCTCATCTAATGACAACAGATGATAGCACTTTTTTATAGATGGAAAATATTCAAGAGAAATGTCATAGGGGATAAAACTTCCATCCTCCCAGTCCATTAGATAATTAACTAAGACCACTGAAAGAGTACCCCAAACAATAGCAATAGACAGTAATTTTTTTCATAAATCACTATCAGTTATCATATTCCAGTAGTGGTCAATTGGATGTGAGTTCAAAGCATTCCCTGCATATCTACATCAAGAACATTGCATCTTCTGCTATTAACAAAACACGCCATTTGTTACAGCAGATATTACTTTGTAGGGAAATACCAAAGGCAATTTGATATACCATAAGATTCTAGAACTAAATTGTTTACGCTAAACAGTTGCAAATCAACAACAAAAACGACAGCAAGCACCACTGAATCTCCTTGTGCTTATTGAAATCAGCCATGTGGATCCTCTTGTTTACTTCGCTCTATTTTGTAGTCAAAGTATTCAAAATCTTGTCTCATAGATCCCAGCCACGTCCTTTCAGGCTTTCCTCTCCTTTTAATCTACATTTGTTTTTTGGCGAAATTTTGAATGTACATTATAATATCTAAAATGTGCTATTTTGCATGTCCAGATCATCTCAACAAGCTTCTCTTCTATCATCTTACCTACATTGGACATAATGAAAACAGAATTTCCTTTATATATCTTCATATATTGCAAGGGTGGACACGCAAAAGCAAGACCGACTCAGGAGTAGAAAGAATCTCAGATTAGGTAGAGTCAGATATCTTACAGTTGCCAAAGGTGAAGCTCAGATAAACATCACTAGGGAGATTGAAATCTATGAGAGGAGAAATAGGATAAATCTGAAAATTGCAATAAAATTTAAAAGCAATTTTCTGTCAGAGCTACCATTGGTCCTGAATTCTCTCAGTATCAAATGCTTGATTGTCAGATCTAACAATCTGTCCCTACTTGATTGTCATTTTTTTCAGTTGAACGCAAACTTTAACTCACTATATGACAATATACTACACCAAACATTCAAAGTTTGCAACTTAAACTTGATTTATGAATTTTTAACTTCCATAGAATTTACATAGCATATAACATATTGTAAAGTGAATACTTATCATCTACAACATACACGCAATGCCATCTTTTTAAGTTTGTTCATGGCTGAGAACTGCTTCAGACGTGACAAAACAGCTGAATCGAGAGGTTTGTCAGGGGCAACTCTGTCATCAACAATCCACGGGTGACCTGACATAAAATCCAATGTTGTTATTTCCAAATGGAGCAGGAGTTGCAACCAAAGGAGATTGACTAAACCCACTTTCTGCCCTAAAGGAACAAAATAAAGGTTCTAGAGAGAGATCCAATAATTTTAGGGATTGATTTACTAGGTAACAAACACCAAATTGCCTTTTAAGTGGAACATGGATTTTGCAACCTGAACCAAATGCTTGAAGGCTTGCAAAAGAAAAAGGGACAATGCAGAAACAAGACCATGGCTTGATGTAAATGAAACAACTCACACAGAACTTCATGAGCAGTTAATCTCTTCCTAGGGTCTCTTTCAAGCATCTTCTTTATCAGATCCTTTGCACTGTCTGAGATGCTAGGCCAAGGTTCAGAGACAAAATCTAATTTTCCTTGCAATATCTGTCTGAAGATCCCAGATTCAGTTTCTGCATATATGTCAAGTTCAACAGTGGAGTAAGCAGATGAAATAGTAGAAACTAGAAAGAGCATGTCTGCAACACTTTGCATTGTATTCTACCAGCCCAAAATGGTGGAACTCCACTCAGTAGAATGTAAAGGATTACACCAGCACTCCATACATCTACTTCGGGTCCATAATGCTTACGCAGAACCTCTGGTGCAACATAATATGGACTTCCAACAACATCAGAAAAAGCTTCTCCTAAAAGAGAAAAGAATTCAATTGGTGAGCTGTGCAAATCTAAGAAAAAGGCCAATCGACACATTAGTGAGATGTGAGAGAGTGCTAAGGGCTAAGCAGATCAGAAGGTCAGCATGCTAAAAGAGCAAAATTAAGGATGCTCATATTTAAGAAAAACAGCATGACTCAATCATTTGGAGAAAACAACAGACATCATACAAAGATTTCTTTGCAGCATCAATTACTAGCTGAGACAGTATATCTTGTCATATCTTTCATGCTGCCATTTGTATGATCCGTCATTCAAGGTAGTTATAAAGGTCAAACAAGATGAAAGGACCAGTATTCAGCTTCTCTCCACCATGATAGAAGAATTGGTACATTAAGGTACTGAAAACCAGTATCCAGCTTCTCGCTGCTTTGATCCACATAAGCAGTTTAAAAAGTAATTGATCACTGCTGAGGCCCTACAATGCCTCTACTTCCTTCAACTCTTTCTGTATATTCAGCATATTATGCAAAAAGCATCAAGCATGATACAGTTACAAATATCTAAGCACAAGGCAGTAAAAAATTTCGAGCTAATAGAATCTCCAAAGTAGGATTTGTGCCATCTATGCAAAATACAGAGAGTTTCAGAACTCATAAGCATTAATGTAGTCATTTTGGACTTGGATATGGTGACTCCAACAAAAATAAAAGCATGCAAGAGCCTTTAACAAAAAATATGTGAAGTGGAGTATATATGTGAACTCAAAAAAGACTAAAAGAATTGTATGATTCCATTTGTATTAATAACAACTACAATGTGAAGCTCTCTGCAAAATATAGGTTCTTATAGAGCAAAATCACACACAAAGTACAACATAAATACAACTAAATGTGCCATTTTGAGGAGGCATCCAGCTTTCACAATCTTGCTAAGAGTATGTAAATTGTTTAAAGGCACAAATAGTAGGCTGTAGCTGTGCATCATAAATTATAAGTGCAATATGAATGCCATCGGATGCAAAATAGATTAAGTCACAGATGCCTATTGCACTTTGGTTAGTCTTTCTACATTTGGCAAGTGCACATATTATCTTATAAGATCAAGATGAGCAAAGCACAAAACGGTGTCGACTTATTCTGGGCACATCAAGCAAATATGGAGCCTCACACTACCAAATCAGAAGCTTCCCTCTTCCCAACTACAAACAGCCCATTTTCCTTATCAGCATCATCGTCAGGCAAGAGGCTACACTTTGGAGGTTTGGTTGTTGGAAGGATAACAAACCTAGAAAATGCCAGACAAAAAGGCAACAGAAGAAAACCCAAACTCCTTCTCATAGAACAAATCCATCAATCTTTACCATGACAGAACTGTATCCACACTCTTCATGACAGACCCTACAAGCAGTACCACTGTTAACAGTTAAAGAAGGCAATCTGCCTAAGAAGTGCTTATCTATTTTGATCAATCTTTCCATTATTGAACATAACGGCCATCTGATGTTTTGTCGAACCAACATCAAGAAACAATTAGCAATGGGTCGATAACCAAGTACCCAGAATCAGTCAACCCAGCGTTCCCAATTCAATCACGACACCCAAAAAAATTCAACCCACCTGGCTTATAGAAGACGGACAGCCCAAAATCGGTGGCCTTGAGCTTGGCGTCCTCGTCGGGCGTATCGAACAAGAAATTCTCCGGCTTGAGGTCCCGGTGCATGACCCCAAGCGAGTGGCACGCCTCCACGACGCTCACGATCGTCTTGATCAGCTTGGCGGCCTCGCGCTCGCTGAAATGCCCCTTCTGGATGATCCTGTCGAAGAGCTCCCCGCCGGCGCAGAGCTCCATGACTATGTGGACGAACATGCCGTCCTCGTAGGTGCCCTTGATCTGGACTACGTTGGGGTGCTCGGAGAGGTGGTGCATGATCTGAATCTCCCGCCACACGTCCTCGTAGTCCTCCCGGCAGAGAAGCTTCCGCTTGGGGATCGACTTGCAGGCGTAGAGGTTCTGGGTGGCCTTGTGGGTGCACAGGTAGGTGGTCCCGAACTGTCCCTGCCCCAGCTTCTTGCCCAGGGAATAGTGATCCCTCAGCCGCGGGGTCTGGTACGGGAGGACTGCGCTCGCTGGCTTCGTTGGCTGCGGCCGGTGATGGGGTTGCGGGGGTTGCGGGGCTGATTGCGACGGTGGGTCTTCCTTGTTCTTCATCGCCAAGAACTGGGGAATGGGCGCAATCAAGAAGCCGGTGAAATGGGCAAAAACCAGACCTTTGCGGGAATGGAAAACCGAAAGAATTTAGCTTCTCCTTCTCTCTCTCTCTCTCTTCTGGATCTCTTTCTCTCTCTAAAATGCGAATTGCGAATTGCAAAATATGATAAAAAGATTCAGCTTTGCGGACTTTTTATTATTATTTTCAACTCAGTCTTCCTTCGACCTGCGCGCTGTTCATTTCGTTGGGAGCCCCTTCTCTGATTGGTCACTGTCTCCTTCGTCAATTTAACTTTTCTCTGAAGCTCGTCGTCCCTGTTCACTCATTGGATAGCAAGATCGAAAGGTCGTCGCCCCCCTCCACCGCCGCTGCCACTTTTTCTTCGTCGTGAGGAATTTGGGTAAAGAATTTCTCCATCTTTTCATGAAATTTTCGGGGGAAAAAAGCAATTTTTCCTTTTATTCCTGCTCTCGACAGTAGGATTACGCTGCAACGAGATGAATATCGGAGCCAGGAGCCAAAAGTTTTCGAAATGACCACAGGAAAAACTCCACCTTTTAGCATTATTAGTGCCTTTTTTGGCCTGATCATGATGTAAAGTAGGAATTACTATTGCTTAAATGGTTCTATGGTCTTTTGACTCAATGATCAAATTAGGAAATCGCGTTGTCTACAAGATATCGATGAAAATTTGATATTTGAAAAATGAGAAATTTAAAAGAATTAAAGTCTAGAAAAGGACATAAATCTAGGGGTGTGATCTAGCGCGCACTCAATTCACCAACGGGCCACAGCCCATCCCATTAAAGCACGTTACCTACTGATGACCAGCTTGACTTCTGTCGTCAAAAGTTTTGCCTTAAGCTCAAGTAGGAGGAAAAAAGAAAATAGAAAAAAAAAAAGGCTCCAGTAGGAGTCATCCGAGCAGCAGATTTGGAAAATCTACTCATCTCCAGAAGATGGTAGGTTGTCTTGATCCATTTGGCAGAGACCGCCAGCTTACAGACATGACTTTAAATGTGCAGAGTTTTAATTGTTTCCAACCAACCAAAACACTTCTCGATTTCGATACTGCGCAACGGCGTTGAACATTCGACCATCGATTGACGACTTTGCGTGCCTTCTTTTGCCTCCGCATTATTTTCCTAATGGAGGCAAGAACGAGAGCTAGAGAGAGAGAAGCTCATGCGAACGAATTTTCATAGTCAAAATGTGTAAGAAGATAAGGCCTTCAAATGATTTTGACCCTTTGATTTGAACAATCTCATCGAGCTACAGTTATTCCACAACCATAGTCCTGATGGCATCGCGATTCTGGGCACGAGAAACAACCGATGAGAATTTGCCTGATTGAACTGAAATTAGAGGCAGCCACCCAGCCGGAGAGAATGTATACATACAATCATGCCTCGTGCTTCATCTAATTAATTCAACATAGCTAATCCTAATTTGACAAAATGATTAACCCACCTTAACTAAGGAGAAAATGTCAGGCGTGCTCCTTTCAAAATCATCTTAGTATATAAAGTAAAAGCTCCACTCCATTGGCCTGCACGGAACAACATTATTTTTCGTTCCTTTGTCTCGATCCGTATCACCTAAATTTAGACTGATCCCATCTAGAGGGACAAGGCATGTGCACCGGCTGGATCGGCCGTACACATAGATCTTTGTCCTTTTGTTCTCAAACTAGGAGGTCAGGCACAGTTTATGCGATGCTCTGTTTTTAGTCTTTTCTTCAAAAACAGCAGTTGGTGTAAATCTCATCGCTGATGGCCTCGCTTTAAGTCCATCTCTTCAAGTGTGAACTAAATTAATCCTGGAATCCGGAATCCGACGTCTAAAATTCCTCGTTACAGTCGGTCACATGGCATTGAGAGAGAAAAGGGTACATGCTTTGCCCTAGACAAGCATTCTTTATAGAATAAAACAAAGAAATCTTGTACCTGGCAAACAGGAAAAGAGAGCCGGCGCGCACCACAAAGCATGTCAAAAAACTTAATAAGTGACTAGCACCACGTGATCGAACACCATTACACCAATTCCCAAATTGCTTAGTTTGACATAACTGAGTGTGAGCATGAGTGCATGTACTTACACACATCACGCTCATTGTCTCAAGTCATCCCTACAACTGTGATGCGATGCAAAACCTGGTAGGCCAAGCACAAGAGCAACCAGTCTTCTAATTGCCACGAAGAACCGACTAAGCAGACCACATCATAAACTGCAAGACTACGCAGGGGAGAGAGAGAGAGAGAGAGAGAGAGAGAGAGAGAGAGAGAGCAACATGTTATTGGTAGCATAGTGCATAACCTGTTTCACACTTATTCACATAAAACAGAACCGCCAGAAAATTTAGCATTGTTTGGCCTGGTTTAGAAAGGTCATACGCTCTACTCTAGTGGAGCCTCCCAGGTCCTGAGTGCAGCTGGAGTTTCATTTCTCGAACCACCTGAAGAACACCTGGCTGGTCTGCAGAACGCAGAGAAAGCATAGTGGTGTAAGCATAGCTTTGTAAAACAAGCAAGATAATCATCAGCAAGGGTGGGAAAGTGGGGCTCTGATTCTCTGATCTAACAATAACAAAATGAAGGACAGTCTTTGTATATTGACCTCAAGTCATACATAGTTAATCAAGATTCTTGCTGTACGGCCCTGACAAAAAAAAATGAAACCATATACCGAACAACACGAAGAAACATTAACTAGTTTTCCCCCTTGAACTTGCCAAATAAAGATTATTTCCTCAGCAATGGTCGGCAACAGAATCGTACCAGCGACTCCAGCAAGAATACTGCCTCACCTTCTTACCTCGTAAATTTCTTAATGCATGAAGCAGATATTTCCTATAGCACAAAACTGGAAGATTGTATATTCACTTGCACTGACAAAATCCCACCAAGTACCCAAAAAGCATCTCATTACATTGTTATTAAACCAGTTGCTCTGTTTCTCAAGCACAAAATTTAAACAAAAGGCAGAAGTCAAGTCGATGCTTCGTTCTACCTCATAAAGCATCTTCTATCAAGACTCCTTGTGAAGGCTCCTACAGTGGGTGTGCAAGCACCCTGAGTTTACTAACTCAAAAGCCATACAAGATTAGACATATAAGAATTTCTCAGAAGCTGAGACCAAAGAAACAGGATCCTTATTCAAGACAGAGAAGGGGGAGAAGTAGCTTCCGAACATTTTACTTCAAGAGCTAACAAGAGTCATGGGCAAAGCTATTGCTGGGAGAAGCAAAACTGAATAAATAAATTCAATGGAAAATTGAATTGTATAATCAATCATGTAGCTAGTACGCGACGCAACAGGTTCAATGGGTACAGTATCTTCATCTAAAGTTCACATTATTGATAATTTGATACATCTAAGAACGTCTCCACAAAGGAACCCACCACCAAACGAGAGATGTACCTTGCTAATTCAGGTTTATATTATCCAAAGCTCACTCAATTGAGACATGCATGGGCAACTACTACGATATAGATAAATTCAATGGAAAATTAAATTGTATAATCTACAAAAAAATCAATGGACAGAGCAGTGTGATGAGGATATATGATGTTTCTCTTCCTCAACAGCAACTAGGGAATCTTGACATCCACAATAGTCTATAGTCACAATTAATTGCCACATAACAACGGTGATGACCTTGTGAGGCCACTAACCTCCATCACTATCTCAAGGGGAAGAGAAAGAAGGGAATCTTTAGTGACTTATTACAATCTAATTAGTGATCGAGTCACTCAAGATGACATCTACAACAATAACAAATTCACTAGGCCACCTCAACCATAGAAAGAAATTATTGGCAAAGGTAAAGCAGCAAATGACTCCCAACAAGAAATGATTCTGCTTCCAAAATAACAAACTAGAAAAAAAGAAACGAACAGATCGTGATATCGCCAACATTTATGTCCCAGAACTTAATGAAAGCAAAGAAAGTCCAGAGAAACCACAATCACAACTAGAAAGAGAAATTAAGCTTTGACTCAAGAGAGGCAAAAGACCAATACAGCTCATTCTTCCACGAATAAACTATACAAATCCAATTAATTAAGAGATGAGAGAAGCTAAGAGAATGGGTGGGGGCACCACAAATGAAGGCAAAGTAAGGTACACTTACTGGAGAGCTGAGCAACCTGCTCAGGGGTGAGCTTGGCAGAGAATCCGGTGGCGGCGTTCTTGTACACATACAGCAGCGACTCCTTGGCAGCCTCTTCACTGAATTCACACGCGGACCAACGTCAATTCCAGAAAGCCAAGACGAATTCTAGGTGAAAAACCTAAACCCTAGGGGACAACATCATAACTAGGCTCCAAATCGATGTTCCACGGCTCAAACCAAATCGCGGGGAACAGCAAAACAACCGATCCAACACAATACAATATCGCACGAACCCCATCATTATTCCCTCAAATTCAACCTCGGTCATTCACAAAAACACGATCGATCACGCGATCTAAACTGACTCCCAGACATCGAGAAGCGAGAGAGAGAGAGAGAGAGAGAGTGAGAGACGGACCTGCCGAGGACAGTGGCGAGGGTGCGGAGGTGGAAGGCCTCGGGCTCGTCGCCCTCGGGCTTCTCGGTGTAGATGATGTGCACCTCCGCCTTCGGCGGCTCTCCGCCTTCGACGGCCACCTCCCGATCAGCCATGGAAACCGCGAGCGATGAAAAGGTCGAGATCGACAGCAAGAGGATGAGGAGCGGCGCGATCGTGATGATCCTCAGCATGTTGGTGGGGGGCTTCGATCCCCTCCGCGTCGCCCTTTATAATGAAGACAAGGAAACAGAGGATCGTCGCGATTTCCTGCGTGAATTCTTAGGGACGAAGCTAATCCAAATTCATCGGATGTCCGAAACCGGCGAGAACGCGCGCGTGTGCCGTTGCCGTCCGAACTCCTAGAGGGCGCATCGTCCGCGTGGCCGCACGGGTGGAAGGACACGTCAGCGAACGGTTGATGGGCCTCGCGGGAGCAATGGGCCACTTGGACTTGGACATGAGTTAGTTGGGCCGAACGTGTTCGACAATCCTCAATCCAGGCCCGCAGATCAGGTCTCTTCCCCAAGTTGAGTTCTTCGCATTCTGTTTCGTGTCACGGCTCTTGGGTTCCATCTCATGGAAATTCTTGTTCAATGCAAGGGCGGCATCAACATTTAAGCTCGGATTTGGTGCTGAGGATGCTAAGTAGTAGCTCGAGAACTTTCTATTTGACAAGTTGCGATACATGTTTTTGGGGGGTGGCAGACCAAGGTAGCGATGGCTTCCATGTATTTCTCGGGTGATTCGGAGCTATAATGTGTGGCCAAGTATGACAAGATTCAACAAAACATGGGACAAATTGAAGCAACAGTTAAGGCATCAGATGTTTCTTGAAAACGTGTCGTGTAATGCTTGGAGGGCCTTGCGCAAGCTAAAATACAGTAACGATATCAGAAAGTATGAGCACTAGTTCTCCGCACTAATGCCAGACATCCAGTACGTGTCTGAGCCAGATTTGGTTGTTCACTTTGTGGAAGGCTTCAAGCCATACATAGGCGAGGAACGAGTCGTAAAGGCAACAAATGAAAAAATTGCCTCCGGCAAAAGCTGCTCCAACTCTCGGCTGACTACTCCACTGAGCAGGAAAATAAGAAATCAATTGCCCCCAACTTGAGTGGGGGAAGTCGTTCGAGTCGAGCATATCCAAGGGTGGGGGAGCCCTAAACAGCAATGGCAGATCAAGTCGGATATCTGTGCCTCAATTTAGCACCGAGCCATCATTAAGATTTAAGGGTAAGGCGAAAGGGAGTGCTAAGAACGAGTTGATGGGACTGAAGTGCCGAAAACCCCATGATCTGATTGGCACTTCAGCTCAACCACGGACCGAAGCCCCAAGAACCCACGTACCTTGCCTTGCTAACCATAAAGGAGAACATGGTTTCAAAAGAGATCAGGGACTTGCTGCTCCGGTAATAACCCATCTGTCGTGAGCTCATGCCAAAAGCCAAACTGCATTAGGATGACTGCTCTAAAGTCAGCTGATATAAGGAAGCGCCTTGATGAATTGCTAGTGACAGGTTTCATCCGTCCATGGAAGGCCCCTTATGGTGCCCCGGTCTTGGAAGAGGATGGAGTTGGTACATCAGAAGAATGAGGAAAATTAGTGAATGCAAAAACCAAGCTTTGGAAGAGATCTTGGCTCTCGAGAATATAGAGAATTCTCTCCCAAAATAATCATGTCTGAAGTTTTTCTCTCCACGATCCCGATGGGCCAAGTGAGCGAGTAAGGCTGAGTTTTAAGCGATTCATGTAATGGGGCGAACGAGTGAAAAGGGGCTAAAGTGTCTTAGGTCGCAAACTCATATGTCGACCCTTACATGTGCGCCTGGCTACATGACGCGAGGTGCATAGTGAACGAAAAGTAACAACGATGAATTTATGCAAACAAGCCGAGGACAATGTACTCAGGCACGACGAAACAGTCTGAAAACTGAAGAGCAATGTGATGGACTTTCTACCGATCGGTGGTTGGACTCTTCCTCTAGGGAGTGGATCAGATTTGAAGACCTGATTAGGCGGAAGCAGGCGAAGTCCCATGATGCAAAGCACTCGACTTCACGAAGGAGAAAATCAAAGTTACTTGAGACCTGAGTTCAAAGAACCTCAGATTGTATTCGTAACTTTCTCTTCTGAATTTTCGACTCAGCATTTTGTTCGTGCATAGGATCTTCTTGTTGGACCACTCAA
Source organism: Corymbia calophylla (assembly GCA_014182845.1). Lineage (NCBI taxonomy): Eukaryota > Viridiplantae > Streptophyta > Magnoliopsida > Myrtales > Myrtaceae > Corymbia > Corymbia calophylla. The sequence continues at coordinate 21,576,398 of CM024698.1, read as the reverse complement.
AAAGAAGGCAAGAGGATGACGCTATAAAGATTAATGAATCATTTGTTTACACAATCCCTCAAGTTGTCTTGTGACATTTGAATTTGTTCCTGATGCTTTACAGTTGCTTGAGCCATAGAGCTACTTCTCATACCGCCTCTAATCTCTGTTAGCTTGAATCCAAATCCTAATTAATACCAAAAGAAAAAGAAGAGACCGAAGAGAAACAAGAAAAGAGCCAGATGCAAGCGTCGAGCTTGCGCAGCAGCAATCAGCCTGGCCAAATTCAGGAGAAGCTAAAAACTAGTAAGTCCTCCGGAATCCACTTAGAAATACTTGGTCGCTCGCCTTTGCGGTAATTCATGTCCTTTCAAGCCTTGATGCGTCGCAAAGCCAGGTAAGCCAATAACCTGTAGCCGAAAAACATCAACAACAGGACGCTGACGCACGCCCCGGGCTGAATCTGTCCTCCAATATCCTCCTCAACAAACTTGCAGCTTGCGTTGTATGGATACCCGTCTTGGCCACAACCCAGCATCGAGGAAATCCCTCTTCCGTCCCCGTACTGGATACTGATCAGAAGCCTGTAACTGTAAAACGTAGTTGAAACGTACTTGATCCAGACCAAGCAGGACGGTACTTTGTGCACATAGAATCCCCCGGTCAGCACGAAGGCCAACATTGTGACAGTGACTATCGTCGAGGCCTGCTTGGCATCCATTATAACTGCGCCTAGCATGAGGCCGAGGCCCTGAGATACGAGGACATAGCCGAGCACCACCAACAGCGTCAAAACAAATGCACCAAAGTCGGGTTTCAGTCCGGACATCCAGTAAGTTATGCAGAGGAAGATGGTGGGCAGTATGAGCTCCATGGGCATGTCTCCGACGATTCGCGCCATGAAGTAGGAGGAGAGACTGTACATTCCCGAAGACCGTTCTTTCATGAAGATGGCACGCTCCTGGGGGAACGCGAACACGGAGTTGAAGGATGGGAACACACCCCAGAAGATCGAGATGAAGAAGAGCAGGCCAAGCCGATCTTGAATATTCTGGGAGTCCGAATGCCACCACATTAGGCCCGCTAACAGCGCAGCCATGATGACTTGGAAGACTCTGAGGCAATTAAAGGCCTCATGCTTGCGCTCCTTGAGGCCTCTCTGGAGAAGAATGCTGAATTGGTTGAACCAATTGGAAATGCCAGCGCTGAAGTTACTGCCTGTTCGGTAGCGCGGCGGAAAATGGCCGCCATCAGTGATGTCTCCCTTTGCTTGAATGGCCGAATTGTCCAAGCAGGCCGCTTTTACTATGGGAGCTAACACGGTGTTGTAAGATGAGATGAGAGATTGCTTGATGTTCGGGTTCTCCCTTTCAATCGATCGATCGAGTTGGTAAACCCCTGCATCAATATCAAAACTAAAAAAAATCAGCATCACAGCACATGTTTTCGCTTCATCACTCTGAATGAATTAGCTTCTGATGCACATCCTGAAAATTCCACATCACTCAGTCAACAACATGCCAATGCCTAACGTGACATGTGATCGTTATGAACACTGAATATGATCACGGGTCTATCCTTTCAAACTTCAAAATACGTGTTTTAGTCTTCTGATTTTCTTTTCCTTTCTTTCTTTTAGGGTAAGTCAGCACAATTCGTGATTTGCTTATCAGACAAAAAGAATGAAACATTCCTCCTAGTTTCAAAGCAAATACAACCGTAAGATTACCCAGGTCGAAAGATCTTGTCTGCTTACTTCGGAACCCTATTCCATCGACTTGGATCATCTGGACAAAAACATTTCGCCACCCGACCGGCTTTTGTTTCCCATTAGGAATGGCACACAACATTGTGTATGGAGTGGTCTTTCATCACGGGTAACGTAAGACCGCACATGACCAAGAAGACTTGAAATCCACTCAAATCATCTCCGGTTCATGACCATCTAAGCCACTACTGTAAGCTAAAGGACAATCGAGGAGGGGGCGAAATGAACATCATCACATCCACACCTAGATTCAAGGAGACTCGCCGCAATGATTCAGGCAAACGCACAGGCCACAGGTACACGCACGCAAACCCACACTGGTGGGCAGATCTTTATCTCTACCAGCACTAGCTCGTGCTGGCGTTTCTTTATTAAAGAAGCCGCGCACTCTGGAATTGTTAATAATGTTGACAACTCCCCCTCCCCCCCCAATTATTATAATCTGGCTAATCAAAAGGTTTTTTCAGCGACAACCATGTCCTGTCGTACTAAGAACGTGATTGGGCATCACCCCCCAACACGAAAAGAAACGATTGCTAGAGCGGCTGAAAGCTGACCGGTGTTGGTGGCCTCAGGTGGGAGTCCACTTTCTGCTGGTGCTGCCACTTGTGGCCAAGCTTGGGCCACCACTCAAAGCTCAGCATTAATAACCCAAGTAATCCGATCATTAAGGTGATAAAGTAATGTCCAAAGGTGCAGACCGGGTAACAGGAAGAACGGATCCCTATTGGAAAACCCATAATCTAATGCTTGACCCACAATCATATCTGATGCATGGCATGACGCATGAGATGAGATGAGATGAATATTTGCATCTTTCCTCTCGCCCTTTGCCTCAAAAAGATGAGGATGAAGAGGCAAAGTTGCCTACACGTGTCCCTCTTTGCCTTTTCCCCCCAAGTTTTCAGTGGCAGCAAACGGAGCATCAAGAAGTCTCTTTGGGGGGGGGAGGGGAGCAGGAAAGTTGGAAAGAAGGCGCTTTCTCTGGATTGGAAACCCCCCTTTGCTACATTAGTTTCATTCGTTTCTGGGGTCAAACTCAGACAAGTGGAATCCAGTGTCTCTAAAGCACGACTTTAGTGGCCAAACCCGAAATATAATATTTCCTTTCTTGATAGCGAGAGAAGATGATAAAAGATGATGGCAACATGTTGAAAAGTCAAAAGAATTGGCTTGCTGCTGCTTACTCGGATGTGTGACTTGGCCAGCCAGGAGTGCCCTTTACTTACGATAGGAAAGGAAAGGGAAGGGAAATATGAATTTTACTATGTTAAACAACGTGAAAAACCACATATAAGCCACGGCCGGTGCTAATAAAATCTCTGATATCGCTTAATGCGTCTCTCATTTAAAAAAGTCCGATTAAACATCGTCCTCAATGACCAAAATATTCTCGAGAAGGAATCAAATTAAATTATTTTTATAGAACATAATGATATTCGCGAGACCATCGTCTTTGTTAAGTGCCTTCTCTTCCATCCACGAGATCATCATTATGTCAATGACTTCTAAAGAGAGGTTAGGACATGGTCGTTTACTCAACAGAACTTTAGAGTTTTGACTCTATATAAAAGAAAAAAGAGTGACGACTCTAGAGGAGCATGAGGAGCTACATGCTTTATCCTACATAAGGATCAGTTAATAATGTCGACAGGAAATGGCGCACACTGCACATCATATCCACATTTCAAGTGATAAATAGTAAGATTGACTTATATAAAAATTATCCCAAATCATCATTTCAAATGCTTATAATAACTTGTTTGCTCTGCTATCCACTTACAGTCTCCTTGATATTAGTATGCCAATTTGCATAGCATAGACAAGTTTTAAAGGGCCTAATATTGTTCATTTAAAACGCATCTAACATGTCAAATGCTCGTAACTCACGGAGTGAAGTTGAGTAGGTACAACATCCTATCAACACAATAACTTCTTAACAAGACACCTAAGGCATTGTCCTCGCTTAGACATTTGATCAAGATGAGATCTTGCCTAGATGGGAATAGAACGTGTGAGAAGTCCCGCCTCGAAAGTTAGATGACCATAGAAGACCAAGAGCACCTTTAATGAGAAGACGGTCGACGACTTATTTGCACAACCCCTTACTAATAGAGCCAATTTCGGGTGAACTGGATGCACAGACGTCCCGATCGCATAGCAAAAGCACCTTCAATTATCATTTCAAAAAGTTATCGGGAAAAAGCTAATTGAAGTGATCAGTAAATGTCGCCCACAGTCCACATGTACTTACTATTCATGAAGGGAAAAAGGACATCAACTTTAAGGGTCCATGGTCCATCACCACCCATCATCTCCAATTTTTAAGAATCATCTGGCTCATGTTCTATTTCTCTAATGGAACCCTAACTAGTCAATTGACTCCTTTACAATCGATGGCTCTAAATCAATTGCTAACCAAACTTTTTCTCAAGAAATTCAAAAGTGGAAAGGGAAAGGGGAAAAAGTAAGGGGGAGGGGGCTTCCACTTAGAACAAATAGGACACGTGCAAGGATAACATAAGTTGAACACCCCACTACCCCGACCTCTCAATGTCCGCACTCGGATTTATGATGTTTTCGACTCGTCCTGGGTTATTTCAAAACTTTCAACAAGCTTGACCACGTGGCAACTTTGAATCAAAGTCGCCATTAAAGAAAGCAACTTGCTAACTCCTAAATTTCCTCGTCCAGCCATCTGGTTGAAGAAGAAGAAGGGTCGCTGATTTCGATCCAGAGAGGACATGACCACACCAGCCATGGAGGGCAACACCTGTATTGCAGGAAGTACACGACACAGACCCTCTACGAAAACTCATCATGACCGCCCATCGCTCTCATGAATGCTCTCCAACCTTCCGAATAATCATCACCTTAGCTAGACCCATTTCGCCACAGATCATGAATAATTACTTGACTATAATGTGTGGACACGAATCCTGGTTAAGCCTATAGATCTCACCGGGACACGAATCTGATCGCTTACGACGATTTATGCGATCTCAACAAGTTTGATGGTGTACTAATTAGTCGTGCAACTAAAATCATCGATCGATGAGACGGATAATCGGAATTATCGCGCCAGCAAATCGACTGACCTTTGAGAAAAAGCAAACGGGTACGACGCCAAAACAACACATGGACAATCATTGACTAGATATCAACATTCACGAAAGCAGAATAGCAGGAACAGGAAAAGTCAAAACAGTTGAAGTTTCTTACGTACGTACCGTTGGCGAGATCGAGCATGAAGTCTGCAGGATTCATGGGAAAGGCCGGCGCGAAGCCGACCGACTCGAAATAGCTCATGGCGTCACGCCCTTTTCCGAAGTACAAGCACCTCCCCTCACTCAGGACCAGCACTGAGTGGAACATCTGGTAGACCCGGCTCGATGGCTGGTGTACCGACGTGACCACTGTCTTGCCCTTCTGAGCCAGCGACCCCAGTGTGGCCATCAGCCGGTGCGCTGCCGTCGAGTCGAGCCCCGATGTCGGCTCATCGAGGACCAGCAGGCTAGGGTTCACCAGCATCTCGTGTGCGATGCTCACACGCTTCCGCTCGCCGCCCGACACCCCCCGCACGAAGCTGTTCCCGATGATGGTGTGCTCGCACTTGGCCAGCCCCAGCTCGGCTATCACCGCCTCAGCCGCCGCCACCTTCTCCTGCCTCCCCACCGTCCGCGGCAGCCGGAGCAGCGCACAGAACACGAGCGTCTCCCGCACGGTCAGGTGTGGGTACAGCACATCATCCTGGGCCACAAATCCGGTCCGCCGCATCATCGACCGCCCGAGCCTCCGGTCGTTCGCAATGATAGTCCCAGAGAGGCCACCGCGGAGCCGTCCTGCTAGGGCGTTCAGGAGCGTCGACTTGCCGCTCCCGGACGGACCGAGGATAGCCAGGATCTCCCCCGGTGAAGCTGTGCCGGTGATCCCCTTCAGTATCGTTCGCTCGCGCGGCGGCGCTGTAGTGCTGCCTTCAGGCGGTGGCGTGGACTGGCCGAAGATACGTTTGATGTTGCCCCCTCGGCGGTCATCTATCTTGACCCTATAGCTCACGTCCACGAACTGCATGACACGAGAACAGAGAGAGGGTCAGAATTATCATCTTAGGAGGGCCAAGTGAGCTGGAAATGAGTGAAGAGAGTTTGACTGAGGTTTGCAGGTTCGGACCTGCGAAGTATTACCTTGAGAGAAATGGGGTGGCAAGAAGACATTAAAGCGGGCAAGTCACGTGAATCCCGAGGAGGTTGCGTGGAGGCGTCTTCGGTCGGTGCTTCTCCACCGCCAAACAGTGGCATCTTTTAGTTGTCTCTGTCTCGCAAGAACACAAGCAACACTTGCAGAAAACGTGAAGATGCAGACCTAACAAACGAAACCCACCACCAAGAAAAGGAAAAGAAACCAAGAAGACGAGAGAGAGAGAGAGAGTGGATGAGGAGGAGATGAAGAGAGACCCAAGGGTCGTAGAGCGAGGGGCTATTTATTGAGGAATGGGAAGTTGGCCAACGTAGTGCCGCGCCACGTCACCGGGGGCAACCCACTGGAGGAGTGAAACGTGGAGCGGGACGGGGCCAGGTGGCGGCTCTTGAAGGTGCGAGGATTCACGGAAAGGGAGTCTCAAATGAATAACGAGTGAGCGAAGCGGAGTCCATGGCGTCTCGGTCTCCGAGTTCATGCATCTGGCTCCGTTGTTTCCCCATGATTTCCAGCGTCTTAAGTAGGTCAGAGAAAGAGAGAGAGAGAGAGAGAGAGAGAGAGAGAGAGGAAAGGGAGGAGCAGTTACTGCTCAGAGAGAGAGAGAGAGATAAGGAGATCTTTTCTAGACGTAGGAGAAGCGTGTCGAGACATTCATGGTTGACCAAAGAAGGGCTCAGACGATATGATGTTCTTGAAATTTTAACGCCTGAAAATACTGCAGCAAGCTGTCTTCTGCTGCAGAACTTTCAATGTACCGAAGTCCGTAGTCCATCAGTACAGCCCCTAGAAATAGAAACTGGCGAATGTTAAACTTGGATTTCCAAGAATGGGTAGAGTCGCACCTAAGTTTCAGAGCTGACCTCTTTCGATAAATTAGTGGTGGGAAAAATTCAGGTACCGAACGAGGAGCATAATCAAAGTGTAGAGGATCTCCATCCCGTCAACATACCTTTACCAAGCTTTCGTATTATCTCGACCTTATTCTATTGTTAGGTATATAGTCACGAAAGATGCTCGCTGCCATGGCCTCTTCATTTGCATTCTCTCTCTCTTTCTCCCTACCCGTATTTGCCACCTTCAAGGAGACCGTGACAATGACTAGCAACGAGTTTTGGGTCCGAGACTATGATCAGGCATGAGTTTTAGGCATTAGTTTTGATGCAAGATTTACAGCGATTGGGGACAACCCTAGGTGGATTCTCGTAGATCAACAACTAAACTCGTCAAATGAGTGGGTTGGATCGAAAGTTGTTTGACCCAAATAGACTTATTTTCTATACAATGCAAATCTAGTAATTTAAACTCATATCTAACATCGACCTATATTGTTAAAATACTTCCATATTTAACACAATCTGGATTAAGTAAAATCGAGTGAAGGCGAGAAAGAACGAAGATAGTATAGTCTTAAAGGCAAATTGAGTATAAGTAAGTTGTAAACTCATATACGATCCATCCACGACCCCTTTAACACCTATATTAGGTTTAAACTAATTTATGACCCACTTAATAAATATTATTAACGCATATAACAACTTAATTCATCACATGAGTTTAAAAAAAAAATGGGTTTATGATCTATATTGACATAATAGTAATAAATACTTAACGATTTTTTGTGAAGTACCGTATGACAAAACGATCTATAGGAGCCATGAACCACTCAAAATGCAAAAGCCCGACTCCGAACTTGGTGAGCCTCTCACATGGTGCTAAGGATCTAAAGCTCATCCATTCAAAAGTTTGATACACTTATAAGTTAAAGTAGCTAGTCATCATGTCTCGAATGAAATGCTACCGTCGCTATCTCCATAGTACAAACTCATGATCAAGTCGAACGTCATATGATCTCTATTTGTGCACAAGTCCGATTCAAGGGGACCTTCGACCCAAGTGCGTCCGATCTTTCTCGAGCTGCATTAAATTTAACCGAACACATGCATAGAAAATTTGGGGTTCGCGTGGATTGGCACGATCGGTCAAGTTCTCCTTCGCGGACGTCGTGCTGTGCAAAGGTTTTGCAAATAGCTCTTCCCGAAACGACGGTGCTATCCATTAAACTGGAGCTCCATTGGTCAAACTTATAATAAGCATTTGACTCTGATGTCCTTCAAATTTTACACATATAAATAAATTTGCCATGGTGGTCCCGCCCACTAGGGAGACAACTTTCCTTTTGCACTGCAAACAATTCCTTTTCTTTTCCTTTTCCCTACCCTTCTTCTTTCTTCTTACAAATTATGTTAAAAGCCCTCACGGACCCCTTAAATCTCCAAAAAAAAAAAAAATCCCCATATATTCAATTTATTTTAGACCATTAAAATAAATTCATAACTTTTCAATGATACATGAAAATCAGAGTAAAATTTGACTTTATGCCACAATAGATAAGTGAAAAGAAATAACACGTATATAAAAAGTTTTTAAACTTAATCGAGCCACTGTGAGGCATGTTGATACATTTCTCCCATCATGTCGTCACGAAAAAGTTAATAAATCGCGGAAAAGAAATTGAAAAAATCCAAAAAAAAATCTAGAAATTCGTTTTGCCTTTCTTTTCAACAGTCCTTCCTTTCTTTTCTTTTTTTCCTTTTTGAGGGCCCGGGCGAAAAGAGGAGGGACGCGTGTCTTCAAAGCGAGGCAAAGAACGTGATGCCCACTCAATTTTGCCCTAAATATTTAGGGACCCCACTCAATCTCTCCATCCCCTCCCCCCCACCCTACCCTCCCAAACCTTTTCTTTTCACCCCCTAAGAACACATTTATGTCATCACGACCCCACTTCGGCACTTTCCGAAATTTCTAATTTACTTATCGGGTCAAATGGGGGGCCAAAAGAAAAAAAAATAAGAATTTCCCAAATTAACTTTTTCCCTTATATTCAACCTTTTTTCTGTGGAAGAGTTCGGTGTCCGTATTGGAGCGCGGACGATGGTCGGAGCTGGCGAGCGAATTATTTGCATAAAGGCCCCTCGAAGTCGAAATTCGTCAACTCCCTATTCGCCCACGTACTCCACTTAAAAGCTTTGCTGGGCCACCCTTCCAAAAAGTCCTTTTGCATCTCCTCCCCTTTATTTTCCTCCCTTTTCCGCTCCTTTTCCCGTGTCCAAAGCATTTTCCTTTTTCTAGAGCCGTCTCACCTAATAGATTCTACCCTACATCGCTTACCAAAATTACCATGTTTTCTCAGAATTTTCAGGACTATTTTACACATTCCGAATCAAAAATCGAACCGCTCGACATCAGGCGGAGGTCCCATCCTCGACCTCAGATTGAAACTAGAGTCGAAAAATCGACGGTCGGGAAAATCTTTTCCTCGTCCAAAATGGTCGTGGAGTTCATATAGTTTTTTAATTTGCCATGCTGTTTTGCATGGTAGACAGCGCAAAGTGACGTATCGGGGTGATCTTGTTTTGGATTGTGCGCGTCTTATCGCACCTTTGGGAGGGAGGTCATACGTCAGATTAGCATTTTCGATCGAGTATTAGGGAGAGAGGGAAAGAAGGGGAGAAGAGAGAGAGAGAGAGAGAGACAGGGGGAACATTCCGTTCGTTCAGGCGATGATATGCTCCTGATAATGGTGCTCGTGCTTGCTTTGCCACACCAACATGTCTCGTTCTTCCCCCCGACCCTTTCCTGCAAAGAACTAGAAAGGAAAAGGAGGTCGAGAGATTCCTCGCGATGTCCTTCTCGTTCTCGACACAGTAACGTCACGCGTCGGGTGCGCGTCCAGATGACGACGATGTGTGGAGAAATTAGGGAAAAAGAGACCCCCGGGGGGAGGGGGGGAAAATTTCGGGATGAGCCCGAATGTCGAATCAGTTGAGATGCGTGTTGCGTGGGTGATGCGATTGATTACATTGTCTGTATCGCGACACGGACGCACCATGTCGCGACGGATGGATGGATTAGTAATTTATGATATGCTGCTTCGAAATGCGAAATGCAGGGAAAAGGTGAAGCGAGATGGAGGAAAAGGAGTGGTGTGGTCTAGTCAGACTGATCTCCGCTTTTCGTATCAACCCTTTTCTTTATGAACTGTTGTGGACCTACATGATGAACTGAGATCACATATCATCGTGGAAGATCTGGGCAAGGATATTATGGGACACAGCGAGTCTAATCCGAAAGTCGAAAAACATGTGAGATCTCTCGATTAATTTGCAAACTCCTATCGTTTTATGCGTCGAGGAATCAACTTAGACATGAGTTCGCAGTCCAAACTTCCGAACGAGTATAATAAGAGATGAGTTAATATATATATATATATATATGTTAAAAAAGATGCTTTCAGTTTGGAATAACTTTCGATTTATGAGTTTTATATTTGCACTTTTGTTTCTGATTTACTCAATTCGAATTTAACAACTCACATTTCCACCACAGATTACCTAGGAGGCAGTTGCTAAGGATGCGGATGAACAACTTTATTTCTCAGGTTGAGGGTCTATGCTAAAATAGTAGAAAACGAACCGTCGAGAAAAATGAAAGAGGAGATACTAGAACTTCTCATGCACACTATCGTCTCCAGAAGATAAGATTTATATATAGAAGAATGACGATGCTAGAAATAGTAATATCGATTTACAAAATTGGTATACAAAGTGGGTACAATGTATTCGTATCGTACATTCAAAATGGCCCACGTGGAATATTAATATAGGACAAAGTTAATTCACAAAAGGAGTTTCAGCATAGATACCAAGTATAAATATATATAACTTGGACTTCCCATTTGACTGAAAAAGCATCCTCAACAAATAAATTATTGCACGCAAGACTTGATAAATTCTCTGTACTGGGATCTCTCTCTCTCTCTATCTTGCATCCCAATGCAGAGTTTCAAAGATCTCTGTGGCATTTATAATGCCTGAAAAGGCGACTGCAATGACATGGAAAGCCCATACAGGAGCAGAAGAAGGTGGGCATGTGAAGGGTTTGTTCGCTTGTCTCCCAGACCCAATGCATGTAGACAGGAGCTTTTCCTCTGCGTCTTCGTTCTTTTCCTTTGGACTTATTATGAAAGGTTAACCGGACTCTCTCTATAAAAATCGAAACGTGATGATCACCATCATGGAATATTAATAAATGATGCTGTGTTTCCCAGAGGAATCTGCCTCTCCTTATCAGTGCGTGCATGGAAGTCGCCGGGGCCTGCTTTGTACTGCATTGTTTCGGAGAATGGTAGGGTTAGTCCCGTTGTCTTGTGACTTGTGAACTCTCTGCATTCGCTTCCAGGGGCTTGCTTTCTCCTTCAGATACATGATTATTTCGTTCCGTCATCATGAAATGCAAGATGTCGATGTCGATGTCAATGTCGATGTACTCCCTGGATTATTCCTTAAGTGACTTCAGATCGCTTGAGATCGTTCCATCCTGATTTTCTTTAAGTTTGTTGGACAATATGATGTTCCATATGGATTTCGTTTCTAGACCTTAAGGAAAGCTGATCACGCAGATCATATATTTCCATGAGAATGAAGAGTTGTATAAAAAAAAGGTTCGTACGCTCGGCGCAACACCCTTAAAAGGGTGATTATGGCAAAGATGATTCCCATTTGGATTTTCAAATCTTGCTTAAACTTGCTTGCTGGGCCAATGGTGAAGCTAGGGCTAGAGGATGGAGAAAACTGCAGATGCGGATGTCATTAGCTCAATAAGGACTTTGGACATTAAAGAAAGAAAGTACTTGGTCCTAGAGGACACCTTTCGATTTTTTTTTTCATTTTCTTTTGTTTCCTCAATGCATGAAAATGAAAAGGAATGAGAATTGGGAACATTTAGATGGACATAACTTAGCTTAACATGCTAAAAAATCGCTCTGTTACGAAATATCTAAATCATCGAATAACAAAAGGAAATTTATCGGTAAAATTACATAAAGAAACCGTATCAACATATGCGGAATGGAAAGACCATTTTAAGATTTGATATCTTCCTAAGGAAGGTTGATGCGTGATAGAAAAATCTACATATCTCGATACCGAAACGTTGAAGAGATGAAATAAAACTATGATTTCGCGCATTTGTCCAAGTACATAATACATAATGTAGGTCATTTCGGGTATTTGAAAGATAAAAGAATGATTGAAATCCTTAAAAATAAACCCGTCAAAATGGGTTATTAACACATTTCTTAATTCATTTGGGTGTTAAATGAATTAATTATATTGAGTAAATGGGTCATGAATAACTTTAAACACGATATGAGTATTAAATGGGTCATAAATGGATTTACAACTTACTTAAACTTAATTCATTTCTATGACTTTCTCTTGAGTCTATTTCGTATTCACTCGATCTCACGTTTGCTCACTCTCCTGCTCTTACCTTAGTTTGTCTACAAGTTTTTGTAGATTGAATTAAATATGAAAATGTTTTAACTATAGGAGTCGGGTCAAGACAAGAATGGTTCATTAGATTTGCATAATGTAGAAATGGGTTTATTGAGGTCAAACCATTTACTTACCCATTTGAGTGGTCTACTTAAAAGCAACGGGTTCTATCTTGCTTTACACAACAGAGCATAAATAGCATAGACTTCGCATGGCTAATGAGTTAGGCCTAGTGGCCTATTATCTATGAAGGATGTGAAATAAGGCTACAAACTTTGTGGTGCGCTTGATCTCGTTGGACTTGCTTGATATATGGGAATCGGCAGACAGGCCCACGAAGTAAAGCATTGTCCAGAACTCTTCAGGGCTGGCTTCACGTAAGTCCACAAGAGACGAGAGCGCAACATCTGGACCTCTTTGCGAACGAGATATAAACCTAGTTAGGTATGATGGTGTTAGGGTAATTTCAGAATCTGATGGAGAAACTTCCCTAAACAATTACAGTATCGCATGTTCATAGTGTGGTCCCTACTGTCAAAGAATTTGCTAACCATTCCACACGACAAGAGCTCCTCAGCGGTGGTCTGGTCCTCCCAGATATTTTCTGTCAATTTCTCATCTTTAAAGATATCGCCGGAATTTGATTCACTGATAATGTAAATTGTGAATGTAGTCAACTTGATTTGAAAGTATAAAAATGTCGGATTAACGCCATACATATTGTATCTCAAAATTAGAAAAAACATCATATTGCATTGGTAATAATTTAATCATAAATTTTTTATTACTACCAATTTAGTCATAAATCATTTGACCCAATGTTAATTCAATTCACTAATTTTAACCGGATATTGAGACATAAACGCTGATCAACCTACGTGACACCACCGACGCTGACATGGACAATTTTAAATAATATTTTTTTTTTTTTCTAAATTTTTTTTCCTTCTTCCTTCCTTTAGCCGTTGACCAGCCATCGGCCATGGCCTAGCTAGCCTTGCCCCGCCATAGGTGAGGGCAAGGCTCGATGGGGGCTCCCTCTTGCCAAATGTAGCAAGTTTGGCCCTCACCCAAGCCACGACGACCTTGTTGGGCTTCACTCAAGTGAAGGTGACACCTAGTGAGGTCACCTTGGCTTGGGCAAGGATTGAACTCTCCTAGTCTGGCCTAGGCGAGGCTGACCCTCATTGGGCCTCACCTCGACAAGGGGAGCCTTGACGAGGCCAACCCTCACTCAAGCTAAGGCGGCCTCGTTAGGGGTCACTCAGGCTAGATTTGGCCTTGGTGAGGGTCAACTCTCGCCTGGGCGAGCCTCAGCAAGCGAAGGCTCTTCTTGCCCAAGCTAGATTTGGTGAGGTTGCGCCTCTCTTGTGGTGAGTGGCAATGAGCCTCACCTAGGCAAGGGTAGCCCAGCCATCAATTATGGCTGGTGACTAGTCACCAGTTAACGGAAGAAAGAAGAAGGAAAAACAAAATGGAAAAAAAAAAGATGATGAAAAAGCGAAAAAAAATATTAAAATATTATTTAAAATTGTCCATATCAGCATTGGTAGTGTTATATAGACCGGTCAACATTTACATCAGCAATATCCCGTCAAAATTAGCTAAAAGTTTGAGTTAGCACTAAATCAAAAGGATTATGATTAAATTGACATTAATAAAATATTTATAACTAAATTGGTATCAATACAATAGGTAGAAAACTTTTCTACACTTTTCAATCTTGAAACCTGTTCGAAGCATAGTCAACTCGTATCTTTTCATAATAGAATGATGAAGAGTTAAGGGGGAATGATTTGGCTTTTATTGCTGTGTGTTTGGTGATGGCCTTGAGATGAATGGCCGATGTAACAACATAATTGGAAGGTACGCATCTGACCAACTTCATGCTTTAGTCTCTATCGGCATCTCTCTTTTAAAAACCAATTACCGACATATTTTGGTTAGATTGGAACGAAATGAAGCAGAAAAGAGATTGCTTTCATGGGCAGATCAGGAGATGTCGCTATCTTATGTTATGTTACTGACATTTGCCATAAAGGTTATTGGAATACCATCATGCACTGGGTAAAAATCGATGATTTAAGGTTAACTGGGAAGCAGCATGATGATTTCTGGAGGAAACGCCTCTTTTTCTGCAGGAGAAGGCACGAAGGGGTCCTTCATCTAATCATTAAAACGTGAGCCTAAGCCATGAGTGCCCATGCCATAAAGTTGAAAATTATCATTGTAGCTAAAGATGGACATTTGACCTAATTATGACATCACCTTATTAATTTTTTCATCCACGAGATGGGGTAAAATCCCATCACAGGCATGATCAGACGCAGGGAAACCGTGACGTTCGTGGGCACGGATGTGATCTTTCCTCTCATCTAAACTTGGAAATTTTGACAAATATTGAATTTATGTAAGCAGCAAAGGGATTGGGTCATCTTGGATGGGGTGATTTAGGGTCTAATTCCTTCTCCTTCTTTTTCATTTTCTTCATCACACATTGACGTTGGACTGACTTGTGCCGTGTTGACCAGGGGAAGTCTAGTATGTTAGATGACTATCGATTAGGATAATGAACTGGAAAGATTATTTCAGTCAGGTCACTCCATGGACCCATCGACCGGGAAAGCAATTGGATGCTCTTGTGGGGTGCACGCCCCTTTGGTACGTATGAATGAAGTTTCGCGTCATTCTTCATTGATTGTTGAATTCCCAATACGTGGACGAGATTGTTTACAGGAGAGACGGTTTCCAACGAGCTTTGTTGGACAGACATCTCTACTTTTCTCGAGAGCAAAACCTCTAGGGTTTAGAGCTAGTATGCCCACGAATTGCTCTATATTTTGCCGACGCTACGCATTAGACATTTGCGTCGAAGTTTAGCAGATTGGACCATCATCAACTGGGCGAAAACCAAGTCGTTCACCTTATCGATTATATAATATGGTAAGCCTAGCTGTACGATCCGCTCGGTCTGCTCACCATATGCGGCTTTTTTTTTATTGCGAATTTGATGAAAGCGTTGATTATGGGAAATGATCTTATTATCATCCAATGCATGTAAATACAGGGTATGTAGCTTCTCCTTCAGTTAGGTGTCCCTAGGTTGAATGAAATCAAACGAAAGATGAGTAAGAATGAGCATGTTCATTTGCTTGATTCGTTCACATCACATTCCACAGAGATATTTGATCAAATTCACCGAAGAGAATTCCTTAATTGGGTCGCTACCATCTAGACCGCTTGATGTCCGGTCTAATTTGAGACTAAGAAGTTCCGAGCTCAAATCTTTTATCCTCTCATTTGCCTTGCCTAAGTATCTTATCGTAACTTATCGGTGACTTGGGCCCCATCTCTTAACCTCAATCGTATTGGATGGAAGCCAAGGAGTCAATAGTTTGATAAGAGCTAATACATAGCAATTTGTGGTGCATCGGTCGGATTTCGAAGCTCAAGGCGCAAAGGCATATCCTTGGAAAAAGAAAAATCTCTATAGAGCAACCAAAATAGGTCTTAATAAGTATGCTTAACAAATATACAGGACACTGCTGGGGATGTTTCTAACATACTTAATAAGTATGGTCAAGATTATCAAAACATCGATAACATATATATCACGAGAAAAGGTGGTGTGTAGAAGACTGTAAAGCTTTCTTGATGCTTAACATAGGTAACTCAATTCAATTCAAGGTCTCTCTTTGCTACAAACCTTATCTTCTTCCGCGAAGAAAAATTAGGTCGTGCGTATTTGACGCCACAACCACCATCTTGCATGCATTTGGGAAAGAAAACGAATCGTGCGCTGTTGGAACAGCGTCACGTCTACCTCCTCTTGCCTCTCCCTCCCTCGCCTTCTCTCCTCTGACTTCTCTTTGCGAAATAATACAATAGCACCAATCATGCCTTATCATAGCAGCACACAAGCAGACAGATATTAGTTTTTCTCCCTGCCATGCTTAGGTCCAACTAAAATTATTATCTTCCCGAAAGTGGTAGTGAGTTGCTGTTGAGAACGGAGAAAGACGAGAAGAAAATTGTCCATTCTGTGAAACATCCATAGCAGAGCGAGGGACAGAACATGAGGACCAGTCGTGAGGCACGTAGGTGGTGCTGTACTGATGTGGAATGGGCAGGACATTGACCTAATTCTCTCTCGTGGGCGTCTCGGAGTTCTTCAATTTAATGCCAGTGGGAGCAATGAATGTGAATCGGAGAGGATGGTGAAGGTATTTAACTACATGCCCCGGATTTTTCCACAGGTTCTGCTGATGCTTTTCTTCAATCTCCTCCCTTTGAGAGAAACCGAAGAGGCAAAGTCTCATAAACCGGTAGACGGAAGCTTGACAGGTCGCTCGCTTTTTCTGAGTAATGCCTAATCAAGATGTCAGAAATAATCGATGTCGGACTTACTGGATTTAAATATAGGGAAGAGACCCAGTAAACATTGCTTCTTTCATTCATGGGTTCTTTCTATCCAAGTGCAAATCTAACTCATTAATATAGGGAAGACCCACTAACCATTGCTTCTTTCATTCAATTTCTATCCAAGTGCAGGGATCGCGATAAAAAAATGAAAAAATAAACAAACTTATTCGTATTTCAACTTCTATGAAGCTCCATTGATGAGAAAAGCAAGGATCCCCGCTGGCTAAAGCATGTTGAAAAGCCTTATTCGATGAAAGTTGGCTGTACGATCTGGAAGTGGAAGGACATTCTATATACTCACATCCATCGATTCGTAAGCGTTGAGCGGTCGTACGAAATCAATCTAGTTTTTATTCAACCCTACACGGTAGGATGTTGAGATTTTCCTTTCGGAGCACCAAAACCTTCCATCCAATCCGGTCTGTCCACATACATTGGTACCATACGTGGAATGAACTTAAATCTAGGGACTGTACGATGACCTCTTGCTGTTCTTGGACAACGTACAGAAACATTTGCTCATTCATTTCCCATTGTCCTACAAGCCTCATCCATGACCCCTCTATAAATTAAAATTTGTATTTATCAACCGGGTCACCACGTTACACATCTTCCATTTTGAGGCAGTCCATGTAATGCTCTCACCCACCTCCCAATTTGCATTAGTATCATTTTGGAAGCAGATTGGATTAGGAATTCATCACTCCTAAAATTTATTTCCCATTTTATGCCCTAATTCCTTCTCTGTGCCACCAGCTGACATGGGGTCCTCCCCTATTCAATAGCCCAAAATTACCATATTGCACCAACGCATTTCTTTTCCCTCTTTGAAAGCCCTCAAATCATATCAATCTCTCTCTCTCTATATATATACGGCACATGCATGGAGAGTTTGAGGAAGAAAACAAAAGTCCACAACCACACTCTCGATCTCTTCTCTCTGGCTCAGAATCGCAACCTTAATGGATTCCTCACGCTCCGTCCCTAAAGATTGCGACCCCGGCAACCTCAGCACCGGTTCATCGTATCCGTCGAAGTCTCCGCCATCTTCCTCGTCTTCTCGCCGGAGAAGCCCTCGCGGAAGAAGCCCTTCCCTCTCTTCCTCTTCCTCTCTTTCCTCGTCCTCCTCCCTCGGATCCTCCCAGTTCCCCGAGGAGCTCTCGTTCAGCCCCGCCACGCCGCTCCGCCTCTCCGGAGTCCCGTTCTCCTGGGAGAAGATCCCGGGGATCCCCAAGAAGCAGAGCTCCAGGAGATCAAGAGATTGTCCCTCTTCCCTCGGCAGCAATCTCCTTCCACTGCCACCTTCCGCTACTCCGCCGTCGTCAAAGCGTTACACAAGTGAAGAAGTCGGGCTGAAGAAGAAGGTCTACGGCGCCGCTGTGGTGGCTGAGCGGTACCAGTGGGACCCGTTCGTGGCGGCATTAGTCGAGTGCTCGAAAGGACCACGATCAAGCTCAACATGCGACTACCAATGACAGAAATCATAGTCTCTGGACGGGCGCTAAGGTATCCCGGAGCATAAGCGACCGGTTCGGGCTCATCGGCCTCTACGCATCTTGCAAGAGGGCATGCCCAGTCTCGGAGTCGATCATCTACCTCCCGAGATCGAACCAAGGCTCCTACGGCCTGATCAATCGCCGATCACGTTGAACTTGATCCCGTGCGCGCGGCCAGCCCGGGGCCATCGCCTTTAGATAAGTGCTACATGATGTCGAAATTTCTAAAATCGAACTGTTCCTGTTGTTGCTCTTGTATGGTTCAACCACCTCTTTTGTTACCCTCCTTTTTCTATGTCATTGTGAGAGGAAGTGCCAGTTGCAATGTTTATATTAAGTTATATATAATGTCACATAAACTATTGACTTGAGACAAGGCATCGGTGTGCTAGTCCGAATGAACTGGAGGTGCACTGTTTTCCCTTCTTCTTCTTCTTCTTCTTTTTTTTTTTTTTGCAAACCTTGTTCCATGGATCATGTTTTGACAGAAGTCCATGATGTTTTTATATGTTGATTTGCTGGACATCATGTGGGTGAATTTGATCTCTGATTCCAAGGACAAACAGATTTGAGCAAGGCTCGCTGGAGAGCATCCTCCATGTGGGAAGCACACAAAGACCAGTGTAGTAAAAGACAAGCATCAATTTGCTGTTCCCGTGGAATATAATTTTGACATCTGTTCAGAGCCTTGCTATTTTTTATGAGAACTACAGAGGTTGTTGACCAACCCTGCTTGCTCCTTTCCCTCATCTGTCAAGCTCTTCTTTTAAGATCTGAGAACTGAAGAACATTAACATAAAATTTTGTCTTGAGGGGCACTTGCTAATATTAATTTCTCTTCCAGTTCAAAAAAATTATTAATGTCTCTTGAATAATTTTTTTTGGGAACCCCATTAGATATATTTATTTGGCAAATGGAAATTTTAAAAGAGAGAGAGAGAGAGAGAAAGAGAGAGACAGAGACAGAGAGGATTCAGTTCACTTATTTTTGGCTTTGTCACTCTGGTTGGACTGTCACTATAGTTCAACTAAGTGGACTTGATGATGCTTGTCGGTGGATGTTCCTAAGGGCGATGATGCTCACTTGTTGAATATTACATATCTTAGAAGATTTTAAGATTTAAGTGTAAGGATTTGTATTATGGGGCTGTTCTAAAGTTGAACCTTTTAACAAATTGGAAGGTCGAACGGGGCCCAAATCATTTAATAGACATGATGGAAGGAGATCTCTGACAAGAAGCGCCAGGATTTCAGCTGAAAGTCCATGATCCATTCTCCACCTTAAACTTTTTACATGTAGAGAAATGTACCAAAAGCGCCCGGAAAAAGAATATTTGGAAATGATGATGACATGTTCTTAACGAGCATCAAAATGTATCCTCATAATTACGTTAGACAATCTTGTAGGAGAAGCAATGACTCGAAATCATCATGGTCCCCACCTTTGCCTTCTTTTTCTATTCTTTTACGTTATCTAGTAAAGAAATTTCCGTTCATCCAAATCAAATCACGTTATGGTATTTATTAGTAACAACGTAATAGGAACAGTATTTAACCAAAAAAAAAATCAATATAGATGGTTCCCATATATGACTCACATTATTTTGATTCTTTTTTTTTTTTTGAAATCTCTTTGAGCATAACAATACTTTGATTAGAACAATAAATTTGAATGTACAAAAATATCTTGTTTGTTTTCAGAACATTGAAAAATATATTTTTATCGAATTTAGACTTTTCGATAGTAGGATTTTGATGGCCAACAAAAAGGAAAGTATAGGCCATGGATAGAATAATTCCTATTTCTCGAAAGCTTGTGAAAGGTGACCAGTGGATCTATGGTGCAGGTCTTTGTCTTAGAGACAAAGTTTGTGTTTTCCCACTTTCTTCAAGAGCCTTTTGTGTGGCATTTTCCTTTTGTCAATTCCATGGGTGAAATCAGTACACAAAAAGCAAAGTCCACTCACTCGCTGTATAAGGACTTCGGAGAGAGGCCCACTTCTCCAATCGTCATCATTGGATTAAGTGGCACGCCGTGGGATTAGAGCCACACTACTCATCATCGCAATGTCAAGTCAAGCCACCACACACGCAAACACACGCATATATCCTAAAGGAAAAACATAAAGCCTGATTCTCTAAAAAAATTACAACTCTCAATTTTATTCAAAAAAATTTTTATTTAAAAAAACACAAACTTCAACTATCATTTCAAATCTATCCCGAAATAAAAAGGACTATGTTCAGAATAAGAATTTAGCAAATGCAAATATTCAGTCTCCTTACAATGCCTCTCTTAGAGTTTTCCTTGATGTGACCGACTTTTAGCATCCAACTAGAATCTCATTCCAAATATAAGACTTTCAAGATCCTTATGAAGGTGAATGTGGAGCATACTACCAGGATAAGGTGTTATCTTACCATTATTTTAATATAATCTCAAATATGGTTTAGTTAACCTTCCTTCAAAAAATCACCACTAATTGTTTGACGTGGCATTTCTACATTGGTAAAAATCCACATTAGTAGGGTGATGTGTGAAATTATCTCCAAAACAAAACTATTCTTTAATATGAAAATTAGGAAATTAGGGATGATTAACAATGATTTTTTAATAGAGAGCTAATGGGAACAAATTTGAGACTATAGTTTTTTTTTTTTTGTCAATTTGAGACTATAGTTAAAGTTGATGATTTTATTAGATAAAATTTTTTTGATGCAAATCTGGAATTGAACCTAAAGTTAGAGTTTTTTTTTAAGATAAAATCAAGTTCAAGATAAGGTTTGGACTAGACCTAAAGTTGGATATTTTCAAAAAAAATTTAAGATAGAATTGAAACTAGACCTAAAGTTGGGCTTTTTTAGAAAAAAAAAAAAATTTCAAGATAAAATTTTGAACTTTTTAGGGAATTAGGCTAGGGAAGAACTAAATACAACAACTAAATAATCAAGTGTTAATATGATAGAGCAATGTCAATGGCAAATGATTTATTGATTTGTGTGACAAATTGTGGATGCATTCAAACAATCGAAATTATAATATTTTTACTTTTTAAAAATTTGAAATAAAAAAGAAAACAAAAGTCATGGTACCTCGCTATACACTGTTGATTGATAAGTCGCCAATCTCAATTGAGCTTGTTGAGTGATGTGATATTGGATTGGGTGGGCACTTCATGTTCTACATAACTTTAGTGAGACAAAATAATTGACATTTCCACCATTCATTTGGTTAATCCGAAATGATTATGTAACCTATTCTCCCTTTATCTCTCAATATCTATGCGAGTGTACATCAATCATTAGCGACGTGCATAAGTTAGGCCGCAAATGAGATATGATGCTAATGCCTAGAGAATCTCTAGCTTAAAATAACGGGTCGTGTATCTTAGTAGCAATAGCAAGGCACCATCGTATCATAGTCATCATGATCTTCGCCAGAGTGCTAAAATTATAAATTGATTTAGATAATATAGTCAGTTATATCAAAGGCAAGTAATGGAAATTTCTTTGCCAACGACCACAATTGGGGAATAGCCGTGAAATATCTTACATATCTAGTGGGACCTAATTGAATAAATAAAATATAGTGAGTACGGGAAACCTAAATATACGGATTCCCGTCACTCTTAAAGCGAGGGATGGCCAAAATGGAGGAGGGGACCGAATTTGAGGTTGAAAAGGATAGTGAGATTATTCCAGAATTCCGTAAGAAACCCGTTTTCCCGTTTTCCTAGGTAGACTAGGGTTTTTGACTTACGGTGTGAATATGTATGGGATTGCATAATTGGCGGATCTTTTAAAGTGAAAAGTTGACTAACTTGCTTGATTTTCAATAGTGAATTGGCGGAAAAAAAAAAAAAAAAAGGTTGGACCTGGTCGGCTTGATAACTAGTCAAAGTCAATTAATGTGGGCAAAACCGACTTTCATCTCTTTTGAGATAAAATTGTATAAAGTAGTCCGTTGAGGCATTCACGCGATTGACTCACTTTTCTTTACTTTTGGTCAAAATCGAAAAAAGAAAAGTCATTTCTACTAAAAAGCAGGACGATGAATATCTAACATTAAACATTATCATCACGTCAAAAAAATGTATTTTGTGAATTAATAAGCTTTTATTTAGTACAGTACATAGTTCAATTCATTCATACGTTTCACAATCCTAGAAATCTATCAAAAATTGCTCCTAACTTGCCTCTCTTAGCGTGACGATTACTTCCCACCCTTATAGGATCTGCTTGTTACAGTGAAGATGTTGACTAGTAATAATCAACCTATGCTTAAGGACAAAGCAGTTTAGCCTCCTGTGATTCCACTGAGTTACGGTAAGTATTATTGGAATAGCTCTATCAATTTACTAAATATATGCTGCAGGTGCTCAGAGAAATCCTTATCAAATCACGCGAATAAGCTATTCGATCAATTCACTAAATATAGAATAAGTAGCTGTCGATCACCTTCAACACTGGAAACCAGCCTTGCATTTGTATTTGTACGTACGGCGTTCGCTCGCAATCTGTCGATTCTTCAAGTCCATTCGGGTCACTTAATGAAATCTTTTGACTAGCCAATAGGCAATAAGAAATATTGCTTGTCTGGACAAGTAGATAGACGTACACATGTTGACACGCCCCGAATGTTTCGGAAAACATGTGATTTCTGCTCCTTTAGATCGACCGACAATGACATCCTCGTAAAAATGGACTAATCACCTGATTAACGCTCTGCACATTGGAGTAACCTTGAAGCTGAAGCTAATTGATCCACTCTAAAAGCTGATGCTTTTCTCAGCAGCTGGAGATGGGTACTTGGGGGACGGACTATGGATATAGACTATGGCTTCGGTTAATGGAATTATATGTATTAATTAGCTTCTGTAGACAATTAATTATCAAATTAAATCAATATAACATTATTTTCATTCGTAGGATGCATTTGTTTTGTGAAAAAAGTAATTTGAAATTTTTTTGAAAAGTGATCACTGTAATCGCTTACAAAAATGAATGAATGAATAATATTTTTGTTATTCATAAAAATGTCTAAACATCAATTATTATCAATAATGAAAATATTTTTTATGAAATAATTATGTTAAGTAATTATTTTTAAAAAAATATTTTCAAAATCATTCATTTTTTATTAAACATGCAATGCTGTAAATTGAATATATTCTTGCCCTATTGGAAAGAGACGAAGGAGTCTACTAAATTCTCTCAACAGCAACTTCTATTCGTTGAAGTCTGATGATTGTCTTCCCTTTGATTTGTGGTTAATTTCACTGCTCCTCTAATTTAATCAAGTTGGCAAAGCATTGGGTATTTCTATGTCAGCTTATCTGTATCTATTTTCGCTACAGCAACAATCAAATTATAATCAACAGATAATAATTGCCTCAAATGGTGCAGTCGAAATGTCTTAGACGAGGCTCGTCTATTATTTGTAGTTAAAGTCAGAGTAGAGAGAATGTTTGTTTCAGTACTCGCCATGAAGCGCTTAAGTTTGCGTCCATGTTTAGTGTGTGGCATGACATGTGGGACACTTTGGGTATGGGGCGCACATTTGACCGATAAGCTTTTAACTTAATGATCTGCCACCTGCTAAGTTCTTTATCTCATTTAAATTTCAAAAGATGAATAAAGAGAAATGACACGAAGATTATGTTTCTTATTTAGTTTAAACTTGAAAAAAAGAAGAACAACAAATTGAAGAAAGTATTTTCGGATGACACTCTATCATCTCCTGATTTCTATATTCTACTTATTTTGAAACATTAGAAATGGATAAGAAAAAGTTATATCGAGATTGGATATCTTATTAACTTTAAACTTAAAAAAGGATAAATTAAGGAAAGTACTTTAAATTATACTCTTCACTGAAATATGATTATGGTCAAAATAGTTTCTTAAATGTCTTTATAAACAGAAAAATTTTGAGCCGGACATAAATTTCAATTGCATATTTCCATGATCAACGATTATTATTGGCAAGCGTAACTGTCCAATGAAATTGGGATGTGCATTCATGGTAGAACAATTAGATATGAATGGCGATAATGGTCAATTAGATGAGCTAAATGAAATCAACATTTATTTATATCATATAACTCCCGCTACTTTGATATTACAAATATGAATATTTATTTCAAACTAGCAATAAAATATTACATTGCAACTTAATTAAAAAGATCGTTATATCTTGCTTACATTCCAACATCGAAAAAATATTTACTTCAAACCCTACTTCAAATATGGCTTTTCTTATTGAGCACTAAAAAGTCATTCGCATTTATATGCTATGTGTTCGGAAAACTTAACATTGTAGTGGCTTTTTCTGACACATAATACTCTTAGGCTTTCATAAAGCATGATGCGCATCGGCGAAATTATAAAATAAATTATACGAAGTCTCGACATTTTCTCTTACATCACATTTCACTGGCCTATCTCTTGCACCCCAAAAGAAAGAGAGAGAAGAAAGAGGCTTTCCGAGACCCATTTCTTGAGATCATTGTAGGTCATGTGCCTTTTTTTTGGGGGGTATGATAGATCATATATGTTTTTCTTTCAACCTGTTCATGAAATCTTAGTTTTCATTTTTAATTCCCTTTTTTTTCTTAATGAAGATGAGATGAACAATAACAGTGAAAAGAAAACAAATTAATGTTTGTAAATTCGAAAAAGGTTATTTACGTCTTAATGTGGCTTAATGTAACTCGATTCAGTCTTTGAAAATCATAGATTCATAACTGAAGATCGGGTGGGCCTTCAGCTTTACATGCAATTGCACAATGGTGGGGCTGTCGAAGTTTAGATTAGAGCTTGCGGTCAGTGTAAGCGCGATGCTGGTTAGATTCGTGCAAGAAAGCTAGCGAAGGTCAAACTAGAATTTAGATAGTTTGGTGAGGGCAAGATTGAAAGAGAAAAGGTCATTCAGCTTGAAAAGCAGAATTCTGTAAAATGGCAAATGCCAATATTGAGTAGAACTTGCATTGAGTTAAAGCCTTTGCAAATACTAGTTTCGCCTTTTCCATTTGCATTGCCAAACATCTCAGAATTTTGTCAAAAGCCCTTATGGCTACGTCGAACGCAGCCTACATCTCAGCACTTCATGTGATTTGGTTACAAAGGCTTATTTGGTAACTATGAATTAATGTGGTACTTTGTCAAATCCTCCAATTTGCTGTGCGGCTATTACTCTGAAGGAACACTAGTGTGTTTTTTGACGTAGGGAGAATTGCCAAAAAAGTCCTAAACCTATTGGGGTTGTGCCAATTCCGATCCTAAACCTTTTTTTTTGACCGATTCAGTCCTAAACCTTTTGCGGGTCCATCCGGCCAAATTTGGCCGGCCGGAGCTGACGTGGACACCGGCGCCGGCCGGCGAGAATATTTTAATAATTTTTTTATTATTTTCCGAATTTTTTATTTTTTTTTTTTTTTTTTTTTTCTTTTCTTTTTTTTTCTTCCTCCCCGCCGGCAGTGGCGGCCAGCGCCGACGAGGCCGGCCACCCGCGCGAGGGCCGCGAAGCCCTCGCCGGCAAGGGTCGCGGCCCCGACTTTGTCCGGATCCGGGCGAGGCCGGCCGCCGGCGAGGGTCGCGGCCCGGCCGCCCAGATGGCGAGGCCGGCCTCGCCATGGCTGGCCGCGGGCGGCGGCCTCGCTCGCGGCCGGCGAGGCCATGGCGGGCTCGGGCGAAGGTCGCCATGGCCTCGCCGGCCGCGGCGAGGCCGCCTTCGCCCGCGGCCGGAGCCATGGCGGCCGGCCTCGCCCGGATCTCCGGGCGAGCCGGGCCGCGACCCTCGCCGGCGAGGGCTTCGCGGCCCTCGCGTGGTGGCAGCCTCCTCGTCGGCGGCCGGCCCACGCGCCGGTGGGGGCGGAGGGGAGAAAAAAAAAGAAAAGAAAAGAAACAGAAAATTAAAAAAACAATAAAAAAATTCAGAAAATAATTAAAAAATCAAAAAAATAATTAAAAAAATCGGAAAATAATAAAAAAATATTAAAATATTCTCGCCGGCCGGCGCCGTGTCCACGTCAGCTTCGGCCGGCCAAATTTGGCCGGATGGACTCAATTGGCACACAATCGCAATGAGTTTAGGACTGAATTGGCACAACCCTAATAAGTTTAGGACTTTTTTGGCAATTCTCCCTTTTGACATATGTGTGTGTGCCCCTTTCTTTAGTTCGGTCAATTTGCAATATGTGTGTGCCCCTTTATTTGGTCCGGCCAATTTGCAAAACTTTTAAAGTCCAACCCTTGGACTGGGTTAAACTTGCATATTTGTCCAACCCAATTTGCAACATGTGTGTGCCCCTTTATTTGGCGAATTTGCACAACTTTTAAAGTCCCGTCCAACTTTTAAAGTCCAACCCTTGACCTGGGTTAAACATACATATTTGTCCAATCCTATTGGGAGTAGGTGTGTGCCCCTTTATTTGGTTCGGCCAATTTGCACAACTTTTAAAGCCCAACCCTAACCTGGGTTAAACTTTGCATATTAATATAATCAGATTGGGTTTCGCCGTGCAAAAAGGTGTCTTGATCAATAGAAACGCATATGCTTTTGAAGGATTTCGTTTCCTATATAATTCAATTTGGAAGAGACTTTGCTTGCAACTTATTAGGACACAGAACCTAGTAACAATGGAAAAGCATATGACGATTATGTTACTATTTTTCTTTGCCCAGCTCCCATTATGGACGAGTCCAGCGGTGCAAACCAACCAGACGGATCGGCTCGCTTTAATCTACTTCAGAGACAATGTGGATGAGGATCCACTCGGAGTCTTGAGCTCGTGGAATGACTCTTCTCATCATTGTGAGTGGCAAGGTATTGAATGCAGTGGACGACATCCCGAAAGGGTCGTGTCTCTCAACCTAAGGTCGAAAGGCTTGGGTGGTCTTCTATCACCTCATGTTGGAAACCTCTCTTTCCTGAGAAGCCTCATCCTACAGAACAATAGCTTTCGCGGTGAAATTCCACAAAGCATCGGCCACTTGTTTCGCCTTCGCAA
This sequence comes from Corymbia calophylla, assembly GCA_014182845.1. Classification (NCBI taxonomy): domain Eukaryota; kingdom Viridiplantae; phylum Streptophyta; class Magnoliopsida; order Myrtales; family Myrtaceae; genus Corymbia; species Corymbia calophylla. The sequence goes on along the minus strand of CM024698.1, from coordinate 21,549,190 downwards.
TCTTGTTCTTAGTAACAACTCTTTCGGTGGACAAATGCCCACCAATCTTTCTCAATGCTCAAACCTTGAGATATTGAATCTCATCGATAACCAACTTGTGGGCAAAATTCTTGATGATTTCGGCTCTTTGTCAAAGCTTCGACTTTTAGGTTTGGCTAAAAACAGTCTCACAGGATCTATTCCTCATTCTATTGGAAATCTCTCCCAACTTTCCGTTCTTTCCGTTGTATTGAATGGGTTGCAAGGAGAGATTCCCGAGACATTTTCCAAGCTTCGTGGTCTGAGGTTTGTTCAATTGGGGTTTAACCAACTAACCGGTGAGATCCCCCTGGCAATCTTCAACATCTCTGGCATTTTCTGTCTTTACGTCAGCGACAATCAATTAAGAGGGAGCATCCCCCCTCATATCGGCGATACTCTTCCTTCTCTTAATCATCTTATTTTTGGGAACAATTTGTTTACTGGCGTTATACCTTCGTCCTTATCGAATGCCTCTGGCCTTCAGCTCATAAACTTTTACAATAACAGTTTTCACGGACCGATGCTCGTGAAAGTTGGAAGGCTAACAGCTCTTAAAGTAATGTTGATTAGTTATAACCAGTTGCAAGATGACTTCAGTTTCATTACTTCATTGACTAATTGTTCAAGGCTGGAAATTATTGGGGCGAGCTACAATTTTCTTGAAGGTCCATTGCCGGATTCCATTGGCAATCTTTCCGGCAGCTTTAGAGATCTTTCTATGGGTGCCAACCGAATGTACGGAACCATTCCTCCAGGTATTGGCAATCTCTTCAACCTGTCCTTTCTTAGCTTAGCAAACAATTTGCTCAGCGGCCATGTTCCTTGTTCTATCGGAGCACTCCATGGCCTGCACGTGTTGTCCTTAGAAAATAACATGCTAACGGGAGAGATCCCATCATCGATCGGCAATTTGACATTGTTGAATCGCCTTTTCCTGCCATTCAACGACTTCTATGGGGAAATACCACAGAGTCTGGGTAACTGCAAGCAACTAACCGAGCTTGTGCTTTCAAACAATAATTTGAGCGGTTCAATCCCAGGGGAAGTTCTTAGCCTTTCTACCATTTCAATTATCTTCAACTTGGCGCATAACCAATTGAGTGGATCTCTTCCGTCTCAAGTTGGGTCCTTGGCCAATCTTGTCGAATTGGATTTGTCTTACAATAAGTTGACTGGACCTATTCCTAGCTCTATCAGCAAGTGCGTGCTATTGGGGCGACTTAGCTTAGCAATCAATTCCTTTCATGGTGAAATTCCTCTGGCTTTAGGCGCATTATGGGGTTTACAAGAGTTGGATGTTTCCCATAATGACTTCTTTGGTGAAATCCCAAGCTTTCTCACTCGACTTAAGGATTTGAAGTACTTGAATCTATCTTCAAACAAGCTAGAAGGAGAAGTTCCAAAGCAAGGAGTATTTCTCAATGCTAGTGCAGTGTCCGTTTTTGAGAATAGGAATCTTTGTGGAGGTATTGCAGAACTAAACCTTCCTTCTTGCAAATCGAATGCCTCTAAACCATTTTGGACCAAAAAAGTTAAAGTAATCACCATGGTGGCGGCCATCTTGTCAAGCTTCATTCCATGTCTTTGCCTATTTATCATTTGGTATAGGAGAAAGAAGTCAAAAAATGATACCTCTTCAATTGAATTGCCGTTTGAACACCAATTTCGAGGGTCTCTTATGGGGAGCTCTTTAGAGTCACAAACGGATTCTCTGAGAACAATGTAATCGGTAAAGGGAGATATGGTACTGTTTATAAAGGAACTACACAGGAAGCCGGCTGGGTGGCGATTAAGGTGCTTAAATTGGGCCACAAAGGTGCTTCGAAAAGCTTCTTATCGGAATGTCGAACCTTAGGGGCCATAAGACACCGAAATCTTGTGAAGATACTAAGCGTGTGCTCAACCGTGGACTATCATGGCAACGATTTCAAAGCTCTATTATACGAATTTATGGTTAATGGGAGCTTAGAGAATTGGATACACCGAGGAAACGAAGAATATGTTCAGCATGAACATGAACATGGAAAGCCAAGATATTTGGGACTAATGCAAAGATTAGACATTGCCATTGACGTAGCTTCTGCGGTCGAATATCTTCATGAGGATTGTAGCCCAAAGATTGTACATGGAGACCTGAAGCCGAGTAATGTCCTTCTGGACAACGAGATGATGGGGCGAGTTGGGGATTTTGGCCTAGCAAAGATCAACTTCACCACCACAATAGAGGCCATGGAAATTGACAATTGCAGCAGCTCAGTGGCAGTGAAGGGTTCTATAGGCTATGTGCCTCTAGGTAAGAAAATTTTCTCATTAACTATCTAAGCTTTATCATTGTTGGCCTTGAGATGAAATTTGGGTTTTCATTGCATGTTGCTTGATGCACACTATTTTAGAGTATGGCATGGGGGACATGGTGTCGACACAAGGCGATGTGTACAGTTACGGCATTCTTTTATTGGAAATGTTCACTGGAAGGAGACCCATAGACGGGGCTTTCAAGGACCATTTGAATCTCCACACCTTTGTGAAGGTGGCTGTGCCAGACCGAGCAATGGAGATTGTGGACTTGGCCATTTTCAACGGAGAAAGCGAGAATAACATTGAGAGGATGAGAGATTGCGTCACTTTCGTCCTAAGGATTGGAGTTGCGTGTTCAATGGAGTTGCCGCGGGATCGGATGGACATGGCCGAAGCACTCAAGGAACTGCATAAGATCAGGGCTAGGTGTGGAGCCGAGTAGAGGCTTGATTGAAGCAAGTTTAGCGGACATTTAGACTAGACTTTGTCTTAGGATTAATTTACCTCTAAATAAGAAAAATCCGAATGGTTCCATATAAGTACTCTATCTCCATCTCCCCCCAAAAAAAAGATCTCACAATTTTCTTTATGTGAATTATCTATTTCTAATTCACGTCCGTCTCTAACAAATTTTACGTAATTCCTATTAAATTATAAGTTTTTTAAAATTAAATAATCTAAATACTAAGTTCCCTTCGTTGTAAAAAGAGAGTTTTATCTGACAATTGATGAGATCATCATCATAATATTGTCAAATTATTTCGAGATTTCCTCAGATTTGATGAAATTGAAATTAATTATATAATTTTGCTTATTGCCTTTCCTTCCCATATTATCTAAATACCTTTTAATTGCAATACATTATTGCCTCAATCCAATGAAAGCTCCAAATATTCTGACAATATTATAATACCTGAAAAATCAAGGCAGAAAAGGAGCCTTTCTAAGGCCATCCGCAGTTTGAACATCAAAAAGGACGTGGACAGGATCAACAGTTCCTCGAGAAATATGTTGTCAAGTAATGCGACGGTTTTTCTCAATATCCGAATCCACAAATGAGGGAGACTCGGCCCAAAGATGTGACAGTAGTCTGTGGGAACTTACTCGTGCCCCGAAGAACCTACTGTTGTGTTATCGTAGAAGAAACTCAATATCGAGATTAGTAAAATAAGATACGGAAGTTGAAGAAAGGGATGAAAACTTTGCGTGTTCTCATATTAGAACAGAATGAGAGACCTTGAAGATGATTAGAGAGAGGATTCCAACATATTTATCCCTTATGTTCGATACTAGGTTCAAGGAAACAATAAAGTCATGCATGCCAGCTCAAGTTCGGTGCGTTCCCGAGGTCAAAGAGGGGCAAAGCATGGGCAACGAATAAGTCCGAGGAGAGTATAACTAGGGGGAGTGTCGTGCAAGAGTTTGAGAAGAGATCTGTTTTGCATGACCGGTGAAGGAAGATGGTTGATAGTGTACATGACAGTGAAAGCAGCTTCACCCCCAAAATTGTTTGTGACAAGATGCCAACACATGCATAATACGACCAAAATCTAACTTGTCTACTTTTGTACAAAATAGTGTATACTTATTTCGGGCCAATACGATGGTATAAATTAAAATTGCCATGTGAGCATGCTTCATCAAGATCAACATGAAATCATTAACTGAGTTGACATAATATGACCTTCATTGAATTGAACTATACGGGGGCATTGTGCATAATTCATAAGCTCACAAATAATCAAAGATATTATCTCAATTTTTTTTGACAAATAATATAGATAAAAGTGTAAAAAAATTAGTAGCTTTGAATGTTTATAGACATTGAACGCTATGTGGAACTACATTTAGAGAAATAAACATGTTTTAGTAATAACTTTCTAATGAATAACTTTTCATTGGACCTCAAAGAAGGTTGAAAAGAAAAATAAAAAGAATAGGTTAGAAAACTAGCAATCAAATTTATCTTTTTTAACATTATAAAAAGTTAAATATAATTAGAAAAGGAAAACCGTTGAGAATTTGTATGGTTTCTGTAATACAAAAGATACTTGTAGATATGAAATAAGAAATTAGTATTTGAATTAACAAAATTGAAGTATGCCATTTCAACTCCACAATCTTCTAATAATGCCATTAAATTGGCTTAAATGACTCTTTAGAAGTTACGAGTACATGCATACATAGTATAATAAAATCCTACACGACACTTTTCTCTATTTGTTCTCAAATGATTGAGAGATGGATAGATTGCATTATTCTAATATATATTTATAGATTTATAAATGTAGAAAAATATAAAGTAGAGGTGTAATCATATAAAAGTTAATAAATTATGTCAATGCCAATTAATTTTTAAAAATGATAATTAATATTGTGGATTAATAGGAGAGTAAAATTAAAGTCAATAAGATTATTAAAATTAGCCAAAGTTGACTTATGGTGGCGTTCATTTTAACAATATAAATTCTCAGGTGATACACATAGATATTAAAAATTTGAAAAAGTAATTGAACAATTTAAATATGTTGAAGAACTAAAAATGAAATTATTAATTTGGTTTAACATCATGGAAAACCCTAAATTAATACATATGTAATAAACCTCAAATTAATTTTTTTTTACCATCAAAATCTTAAATTAGTATATTTGCGATAAATTTATCTTATGTTAACTTTCATTAAACTTTATTATCAAATTGTTAAGTTAAATGACACGTGACAATTAATGAATATATTAGTTTGGAGTTTTGCTCTTCATTTGTGACATATATATCTATTTGTGGTTTTTTGTCATATTAATCAAATAGAAACTAATGAAGGACAAATTCATTACAAATATCTAATTGTTGAAAAATTAATTTGGGATAAATTTACTACATGTGTATCAATTTGAAGTTGTTTGTGATATTAACCCAAATATATAGTCTGATTTTGAGTTTTGAGTTTTTTGTGATGAAAAAATAATGTACTATAATTAGAGGTTGATATTAAGGTACAATCTCGTGTTGATCTAAGCAAAATTCAACATGATAGTTGTTTTCTCAATATGAATTAGTAAATCAATGCCATTTCCTTTTATTGCCAAGTCGATAAACTTTTCAACTTTATCAAGTGATGGTCCTGGAAAATTATATCCCGAAAAACAAAACCAATCATTTGAATCATCGTCGCGTGAATATCATACCAGTCAATGGTCATCCACCATCCCGAAATTGCTCCTCCGAGCATTCATTTCTCAGATTTCTCCCCCACTTTGCTAGTGCTCAAAGAAGTTACGATGAGAAGAACTCATTGAGGACCATATAAAAAGTATAGAAATACGACAAGGGATTTATTTAAATCTAGACATGAACACGATGATGTAATTTCGGATTGTCTCCCATATAAAATGATGACAATGATAAAATAGCCACTTTCTTGGGGGCGTGGAAATGGATAATCATTCACTTGTCAAAGCTTTAGCAACACACTCTTATGCACAAATTATTGGCCAAAATCATTAGATTAGTCCAAAAAAATCAGATTTAAAGCATACTCTCAATACCACATAAAGTTTTGTAAACGCCTATTTTCGACAACCGCCATTTGAATCGATCGTAATCATCTATTACTTGTAAAGGAATAACCCTCGGAAGTTTTAATATATGTTCTACAAGAGTCAAGCATTATTAAATGGGTCTATCTCCAAATGTACCGAAGATTGAAATATGTAAATGTCAATCTTCTTTATTTGATAGATGCACCGTCATTTTATATGAGTGTTGTCGGTCATAATCTTTCAATTTAATCTCAAATAATATTTATCACTGTTTACTATATATATTTATAATTTCCATGAATGGATGAGGTCAAAAAGGCAAATAGCCACCAACAACAAAAAAATTAGTTACTGCGAATCACTCTCTAAGGGTGCGTTTGTTTCAATGAAAGTATTTTCCTGGAAAGTGTTTTCCAGACTTTCCGCTGTTTGTTTTTCCAAAAATGATTTGGTCAATGGAAAATACTTTCCGGTCAACGTAAATATTATGTTTTATTTTAGGAAAATGAATTCGTGCGTAGGAAGGGAAAACACTTTCCTCTTTATTAGATCTTTAGGTCCTTCCTTTTTATTAGGTCATCTCTATTCTTTTCTTTTACTCTCCAAAATCTCTCTCTCTCTTTTTCCCAGAGAAAAGCTACTCTTCTTCAGCGATTCTCATCATCTTCATCGATGAAGTTTAAATGTTATTCAATCATTTTCCAAATGACATCCAAACGTCAAAACATTTTCAATCTCACATCACCAAACACGGAAAACTAATCATTTTCCATGAAAATGATTTCTAGAAAACATTTTCCAAAAATGATATGTTTTCCGCGAAACAAACGCACCCTAAATGGTTACGGTTTTTCAAATGTTCATATTTTTTTCCCAACAATGAAATTGCATTGTCATGCCAAAAAAAGAAAATAAGATAGAAATGAAATCCCTATTTCCGTGCATATTAAAAAAGCAAATCTGCCCTGAAATGACGCTGGCATCGTCTTCAATCTCGGAAATATTTTAATTTCTTTTGCCAATTTGAGAGCAATTACAGAGAGAAAGATTCAAATTTTCCCCTTTTGCTCTCCGAATTCGCAATACCATGGAAGCTGATGGGATCACCCCGCCCTCCGGATTTCAAACCCATTTTCCTAGGTAGACTAGGGTTTTTGACTTACTGTGTGAACATGTACAGGATTTGCATAATTGGCGGATCTTTTTAAGTGCAAAGTCGACTGACTTGCTTGATTTTCGTTGGTGAATTGGCGAAAAAAAAGGTTGGACGTCGTCCTTAGGGTAACTAGTCAAAGTCAATTAATGTGGGCAAATCGAACTTCTTCTCTTTTCGAGATAAAATTATACAAAGTGCTTTATTCAGGCATTCACACGGTTGACTAACTTTTCTTTACTTTTGGTCAAAATCCAAAAAAGAAAAGTCATTTCTACTAAAAAGCGAGGTGATGGATATTTTAACATTAATTGTTATTATCAGGTCAAAAAAGGTATCTTCTAGATTAATAAGCTCTCCTTTAGTTCTAGTTTAGCATGCAATTAAATTTATTTATGTCATTCACCATTCTAAAAATTCATCAAAAACCGTTCCTTACTTGGCTCTCTTACCACGACAATTACTTTCAACCCTTGTAGAACCTGCTCATTATAGTGAAGATGTTGACTAGTAATAATCAACCTATGCTCAAGGATAGCGTAGTATAGCCCACTTTGCTTCATATGAGTTACAGCAAGTATTATTGGAATAGCTCTATCAATTTACTAAATATATCTTGCGGGTGCTCAGAGAAATCCTTATCAAATCGCCTGAATAAGCTATTTGATCAATTTACTAAACATAGAATGAGTAGCGATCAATCACCTTCAACACTCAAAACTGGCCTTGCATTTGTATTTGTACGTAAGACGTTCGCTCGCAATCTGTCAATTCTTCAAGTCCATTCGGGTCACTTAATGAAATCTTCTAATGAAATCTTCTGAGTAGCCAATAGGCAATAGGAGACGGTGCTTGTCCAGACAAGTAGATAGACGTACGCATGTTGACACGCCCCCGAATGTTTCGGAAAGCATGTGATTTCTGCTCCTTTTGATGGACTGACAATGGCATCCTCGTAAAAATGGACTAATCGCCTGATGAACGCTCAGCAGATTAGAGTAACCTTGAAGTTGAAGCTAATTGATCCACTCTAGGGGTGTCAAATGGGTGGGTCGGGTCGGGTCGGGTCGAAAATGGTCCGACCCACATCGACCCATTTAACCCGTTTTGACCCATTTTCATGCAATGTAAATTTGATGACTCATACCCGACCTAACCCATACCCGACCCATATTACCAACACATATTAATATTTAACTTAATTTAAGAAAATCTATTCACACTTATTTAGTCCACTTTAAACTTTTCACATATAACTTATTTGAATAAAAATTTCACATCAAATTTATAAAGTAAATTAAATAATAAAAAATTAGTAAATAAAAAAAAAGTGGATACCTCTAAATTGAAATAGTTTGAGGAAAATAATTTTTTAAAAAAAATCGATTTTTTAATTATTGTTGAGTGAACCTTATCGGATCGACAACGGAGGTTGAGAGCGCATAGATGAGGGGGATGGAAAGAGAGAGATGATGGGTTTACCTAATAACTCACTTGACCCATATTTGACTTTCACTTGATATATATTTAACTTTCACTTGACCCATATTTGACCCATTTAACTAAAAGTGGGTCATAATATGGGTTTATGACCCATATTGACACCTCTAATCCACTCTAAATGCTAATGCTTTTCTCAACTGCTGAAGTTGGGCAATTGGGGGACCGACTATGATTGACTTTGCTCATTGGAATTATATGTATTAATTAGCTTCTGTAGACAATTAATTATCAAATTAAACCGATGTTATGCAATCTCGATTCATAGGATGCATTTATTTTGTGAAAAATGTAAAAATGAACGATTTGGGAAAGATTTCCGAAAACGTGATCATTTGAATCACTTATAAAAATAAATGAATGAATAATATTTTTATTGTTCATGAAAATGTCTAAACATCAATTGTTATCGATAATTTGGAAATATTTGTCATTAATTATGTCTAATAATTATTTTTAGAAAAATATTTCATTTTTCGCTAAATAAATGAAGCTGTGAATTGAATTTCTTCTTGCCCCGTTTGATAGAGATGATGGGGTATACTAAATTATCTCAACGGCAACTTTTTGTTTTCAGGGTCAAAATCTCAACAGCAATTTCCATTCGTTGAAGTTTGACGATTGTCTTCCCTTTGATTTGTGGTTAAGTTTTTTGCTTCTCTAATTCAGTCAAGTTGGCAAAGCATTGGGTATTTCTAAGTCATCTTATTTGTATTTATTTTCGCTACAACAACAATCAAATTATAGCCAACAGATGATTATTGCCTCGAATAGTGCTGTCGAAATGTCTTCGACGAGGCTCATCCATTATTTCTAATTAAAGTCAAAGTCGAGAGAATGTTTGTTTTAGTACTCGCCATGAACCACTTAAATTTGAGTCCATGTTTGGTATGTGGCATGAGATGTGGGACATTTTTGAGACGTGAGAAAGAAAATATAAAAAAGTTACATCAACATTTTCTATTAATCTAAATGGACAAAGTTAATGGAAAGATCTGATTATACCAATTTAGCAAAATTTAGGACTTGATTGTACCTTTTGTAAGTTTAAGGATTCAATTGTACTTTAATAACAAATTTTAACACTTGCAGTGCATTTAACCAATAAGCTTTTAACTTAATGATTTGCCATCCGCTAAGTTCTTATCTCATTTGATTTAAATTTCAAAAGATGAATAAAGAGAAATGACATGAAGATTATGTTTCTTATTTAGTTTAAACTTGAAAAAAAAAGGACAAATTGAAGAAAGTATTTTTGATTACACTCTATTCATCTCCAGATTTCTATATTCTACTTATTTTGAAATGTTAGAAATGGATAAGAAAAATTATTTCGAGATTGGATATCTTATTCAGTTTAAGCTTAGGACAAATTAAGGAAAGTACTTTAAATTATACACTTCACTAAAAGTCTAAAATGTGACTTATGGTCAAAATAGTTTCTTAAATGTCTTTATAAACAGAAAAATTTTGAGCCAGATATAAAATTTCACTTGCATATTTCAATGATCTACGATTATTATTGGCAAGCGTAACTGTCTAGTGAAATTGGGATGTGTATTCATGGTAGAACAATTAGATATGAACGACAATATTGGTCAATTAGATGAGCTAAATGAAGTCAACATTTATCCATATCATATAACTCCTACTACTTTGATATTACAAATATGAATATTTATTTCAAAATAGCAATAAAATAAAGTATTCAAACAAAGAAAAATTACATTGCAACTTAATTAAAAGACCGTTATATCTTGCTTACATTGCAACAAAGAAAAAATATTTACTTCAAACCCGCTACTTCAAATGTCGCTTTTCTTATTGTGCGCTAAAAAGTCATTTGTATTTATATGTTATGTGTTTGGAAAACTTAACATTGTAGTGGCTTTTTCTCCCACGTAATAATCTTAGGCTTTCATAAAGCATGATGCGCATTTGCGAAATTATAAAATAAATTATACGAAGTCTCAACATTTTCTCTTACATTACATCTCACCGGCCTTATATATCTCTTGCACCCTAAAAGAAAGAGAGAGAAGAAAGAGGCTTTCCAAGACACATTTGTTAAGATCATTGTAGGTCATTTGCCTATTTTATTTTATTTTATTTTATTGGGTATGATGGATCATACATGTTTTGCTTTCAACCTGTTCGTGAAATCTTAGTTTTCTGTTTTCCTTCCCTTTTTTCCGTAATGAAGATGAGATGACCAATAACAATGAAAAGAAAACAAATTAATGTTTGTAAATTCTAAAAAGGTTATTTGCATATTAATGTGGCTCAGTATAACTCGATTCAGTCTTCGAAAAATATAAATTCATAACTAAAGATCGGGTGGGCCTTCGGCTTTATATGCAGTTGCGCAATGGCGGGGCTGTCGGCGTCTAGATTAGAGCATGCGGTCAGTGGAAGCGCAATGCCAGTTAGATTCGTGGAAGAAAGCTAGCGAAGGTCAAACTAGAATTTAGATAGTTTTTTTTTTTTTGGTCAGAGAATTTAGATAGTTTGACGCGGGCAAGATCGAAAGAAAAAAGGGGTCATTCAGCTTGAAAAGTAGCATTCTGTGAAATGGCAAATGCCAATATTGAGTAGAACTTGCATTGAGTTAGAAGTCTTCAGAAATACTAGCTTCGCCTTTCATTTGCATTTGCATTGCCAAATATCTCAGCATTTTACCAAAAGCCTTTATGGCCATGCTGAACACAGCCTACCTCTCAGTACTTTATATAATTCGGTTACCAAGGCTATTTTTTTTTTTTTTGGTCGAAATTACCAAGGCTTATTTGGTAAGTACGAGTTAATGCGGTACTTTGTCAAATCCTCCATTTTATTGTTTGGCTATAACTCTGAAGGAGCCCAAGTATGTTTTTTGACGTATGTGGGTGTGCCGCTTTCTTTGGTTCGGCCAATTTCCAGAACTTTTAAAGTCCAACCCTTAATCTGGGTTAAACTTGCATATTTGTATCCGACCCAATTTGCAGAACTTTTAAAGTCCAACCAACCCTTGGTCTGGGTTAAACTTGCATATTTATCCAGTCAGACCGGGTGTCTCGATCAATGGAAACGCAAGGACCTCGTTTCCTATAAAATTTAATCTGGAAGAGGCTTTGTTTTCAACTTGTTAGGACACAGAACTCAGTCACAATGGAAAAGCATAAGAGGATTATATTACTATTTTTCTATGCCCATCTCCCATTATGGACGAGTCCAGCGATGCAAACCAACCAGACGGATCGGCTTGCTTTAATCTACTTCAGAGATAGCGTGGATGAGGATCCACTCGGAGTCCTGAGCTCGTGGAATGACTCTTCTCATCACTGTGAGTGGCAAGGTGTTGTATGCAGTGGCCGGCATCCTGAAAGGGTCATGTCCCTTGACTTGAAGTCGAAAGGCTTGGGCGGTGAGTACTTATATGGAACCATTCGAATTTTTTTTATTCAGAGGTAAATTAATCCTAAGACAAAGTCTAGTCTAAGTGCCTGCTAAACTTTCTTCAATCAAGCCTCTACTCGGCTCCACACCTAGCCCTGATCTTGTGCAGTTCCTTGAGTGCTTCGGCCATGTCCATCCGATCCCGTGGCAACTCCATCGAACACGCAACTCCAATCCTTAGGACAAAGGTGACGCAATCTCTCATCCTCTCAATGTTATTCTCGCTTTCTCCGCTAAAAATGGCCAAGTTCACGATCTCCATTGCTCGATCTGGAATGCCCACCTTTACAACGGTGTGGAGATTCAAATGGTCCTTGAAAGCCTCGTCTGTGGGTCTCCTTCCGGTGAACATTTCCAATAAAAAAATGCCGTAACTATACACATCACCTTGTGTCGATACCATGTCCCCCATGCCATACTCTAAAGTAGTGTGCATCAAGCAACATGCAATGAAAACCCAAATTTCATCTCAAGGCCAACAATGATAAAATTTAAACAATTAATGAGAAAATTTTCTTACCTGGAGGCACATAGCCTACGGAACCCTTCACTGCCACTGAGTTGCTAAGATTGTCAATGTCCATGGCCTCTGTTGTGGTGGTGAAGTTGATCTTTGCTAGGCCAAAATCCCCAACTCGCCCCATCATCTCGTTGTCCAAAAGGATGTTACTCGGCTTCAGATCTCCATGTACAATCTTTGGGCTACAATCCTCATGAAGATATTCGATCGCAGAAGCTATATCAATGGCAATGTCTAATCTTTGCATTAGTCCCAAATATCCTGGCTTTCCATGTTCATGTTCATGCTCAACATATTCTTCGTTTCTTTGGTGTATCCAATTCTCTAAGCTCCCATTAACCATAAATTCGTATAATAGAGCTTTGAAATCGTTGCCATGATAGTCCACGCTTGAGCACACGCTTAGTATCTTCACAAGATTTCGATGTCTTATGGCCCCTAAGGTTTGACATTCCGAGAAGAAGCTTTTCGAAGCACCTTTGTGGCCCAAGTTAAGCACCTTAACTGCCACATAACCGCCTTCTTGTGTAGTTCCTTTATAAACAGTACCATATCTCCCTTTACCAATTACATTTTTCTCAGAGAATCCATCTGTGGCTCTAAAGAGTTCCCCATAAGAGACCCTCGAAAATTTGTGTTCAAATGGCAATTTAGTTGAGGAGGTATTCTTTTTCGACTTCTTTCTTTGGCACCAAATGATAAACAAGCAAAGACACAGAATAAAGCCTAACAAGATGGCCACCACTATGGTGATTATGATAACTTTTTTGGTCCAAAATGATTTAGAGGTATTCGATTTGCAAGAAGGAAGGTTTAGTTCTACAATACCTCCACAGAGATTCCTATTCTCAAAGACGAACACTGCACTAGCATTGAGAAATACTCCTTGCCTCGGAACTTCTCCTCTAGCTTGTTTAAAGATAGATTCAAGTACTTCAAATCCGTAAGTTGAGCGAGAAAGCTTGGGATTTCACCAAAGAAGTCGTTATGGGAAACATCCAACTCTTGTAAACCCCGTAATGTGCCTAAAGCCGGAGGAATTTCACCATGAAAGGAATTGATTGCTAAGCTGAGCCGCTCCAATAGCACACAATTGCTAATAGAGCTAGGAATAGGTCCAGTCAGCTTATTGTAAGATAGATCCAGTTCAACAAGATTGGCCAAGGACCCAACTTGAGATGGAAGAGATCCGCTCAACTGGTTATGCGCCAAGCTGAAGATAATTGAAATGGTAGAAAGGCTAAGAACCTCCCCTGGGATTGAACCATTCAAATTATTGTTTGAAAGCACGAGCTCAATTAGCTGCCCACAGTTACCCAAACCCTGTGGTATTTCCCCATAGAAGTCGTTGAACGGCAAGTAAAGTCGATTCAATAACGTCAAATTGCTGATCGATGATGGGATCTCTCCCGTTAGCATGTTATTGACTAAGTACAATGCGTGCAAGTTATGGAGTGCTCCGATAGAAGAAGGAACTTGGCCCCCGAGTGAAGTGTTTGATAATTCAAGAAAGGACAGGTTGCAAGAGATTGCCAATACCTGGAGGAATGGTTCCGTACATTCGGTTGTAACCCATAGAAAGATGGCTAACGCTGCTGGAAAGATTGCCAATAGAATCCGGCAATGGACCTTCAAGAAAATTGATGCCCACCGCAAGTTCTTCCAGTCTCGAACAATTAGTCAATGAGGTAATGAAACTGAAGTCATCTTGCAATTGGTTAGAATTGAGGTACGTTACTTTAAGAGCTTGTAGCCTTCCAAGATTTGTAGGCATCGGTCCATGAAAACTATTATTGCAAAAGTCCATGTACTGAAGGCTGGAGGCATTCGATACGGACGGAGGTATAATACCAGTAAACAAATTGCTCATAAAACTAAGACGAATGAGAGAAGGAAGAGTATCGCCAATATAAGGGGGAATTCTCCCTCTCAACTGATTGGCACTGACGTCGAAACAGAAAATGTCAGAGATGTTGAAGATTGCTGGAGGGATCTCTCCAGTGAGTTGGTTAAACGCCAATTGAAAAAACATCAAACCACTAAGCTTGGACAATGTCTTGGGAATCTCTCCTTGCAACCCATTTTCTCTTACGGAAAGAGTGTGAAGTCGAGAGAGATTTCCAATAGAATGAGGAAAAGATCCCGTAAGACTATTTTTAGCCAAAGCTAAAACTTGAAGCTTTGACAAAGAGCCGAGATCATCAGGAATATTGCCCACAAGTTTGTTATCGATGAGGTTCAAAACCTCAAGGTTTGAGCACTGAGAAAGATTCGTGGGTATTTGTCCGTGGAAAGAGTTGTTACTAAGGGCGAGACGGTGAAGGCGAAATAAGTGGCCAATGCTCTGTGGGATTTCGCCACGAAAGGTGTTGTTCTGTAGAACAAGACTTCTCAAGAAAGAGAGGTTTCCGACATGAGGCGATAGAAGACCGCATCTCTTCTCCCCACCCCCAAAGATCTCACTATTTTCTTTATGTGAATTATCCGTTTCTAATTTTTCCTCTTGACGTCCATCTCTAACAAATTTTACGTAATTCCTATTAAATTTTAAGTTTTTTAGAATTAGATAATCTGAATGCTAGGTTCCCCTCGTTGTAAAAAGAGAATTCTATCTAACAATTGACGAGGATGATCTCATAACATCATTATAATAATATTGTCAAATTATTTCGAGATTCCATCAGATTTGATGAAATTAAAATTAATTATATAATTTTGCTCATTGCCTTTCTTTTCCATATTATCTAAATACCTTTTAATTGCAATACATTATTGCCTCAATCCAATGAAAGCTCCAAATATTCTGACAATATTATAATACCAGAAAAATCAAGTGAGAAAAGGAGCCTTTCTAAGGCCATCCGCGGCTTGAACATCAAAAGGGACGTGTACAGGATCAACAATTCCTCGAGAAATATGTTGTCAAATAAAGCGACAGTAATATTCGAATCCACAGATGAGGGAGAGTCGACCCAAAGGTGTGACAATAGTCTGTGGGAACTTACTCGTGCCCCGAAGAACCTAGTGTTGTGTTATCCTAGAAGAAACTCAATATCAAGATTAGTAAAATAAGATACGGAAGTTGAAGAAAGTGATGAAAACTTTGCGTGTTCTCATATTAGAACAGAATGAGAGACCTTGAAGATGATTAGAGAGAGGATTCCAACATATATATTCCTTATGTTTGATACTAGGTTCAAGGAAACAATAAAGTCATGCATGCCAGCTCAAGTTCGGTGCGTTCCCGAGGTCGAAGAGGGGCAAAGCACGCGCAACGAATAAGTTTGAGGGGAGTATAACTAGGGGGAGTGTCCTGCAAGAGATTGAGAAATCTGTTTTGCATGACCGGCAAAGGAAGATGGTTGACAGCGTACACGACAGTGAAAGCAGCTTCACCCCCAAAATTGTTTGTGACAAGATGCCAACACGTGCATAATACGACCAAAATCTAACTTGTCTACTTTTGTACAAAATAGTGTATACTTATTTCGGGCCAATACGATGGTATAAATTAAAATTGCCATGTGAGCATGCTTCATCAAGATCAACATGAAATCATTAACCGAGTTGATGTAATATGACCTTCATTGAATTGAACTATATGGGGGCATTGTGCATAATTCATAAACTCATAAATAATCAAAGATATTATCTCAAATTTTTTTGACAAATGATATAGATAAGAGTGTAAAAAAATTAGTAGCTTTGAATGTTTATAGTCATCGAATGATATGTGGAACTACATATAGAGAAATAAACATGTTTCAGTAATAACTTTCTAATGAATAACTTTTCATTGGACCTCGAAGAAGGTTGAAAAGAAAAATAAAAAGAATAGATTAGAAAACTAGCAATCAAATTTATCTTTTTTAACATTCTAAAAAGTTAAATCAAATTAGAAAAGGGAAACCGTTGAGAATTTGTATGATTTCTATAATACAAAGGATACTTGTAGATATGAAATAAGAAATTACTATTTGAATTACCAAAATTGAACTATGCCATTTCAACTCCACAATCTTCTAATAATGCCAATAAATTGGATTAAATGACTCTTTAGAAGTTACAAGTACATGCATACATAATATAATAAAATCCTACACGACATTTTTCTCTATTTGTTCTCAAATGATTGAGAGATGAATAGATTGCATTATTCTAATATATATTTATAGATTTATAAATGTAGAAAAATATAAAGTAGAGGTGTAATCATATAAAAGGTAATAAATTATGTCAATGCCAATTAATTTTTAAAGATGATAATTAATATTTTGGATTAATAGGACAGTAAAACTAAAGTCAATAAGATTACTAAAATTCGCCAAAGTTGACTTTTGGTGGTGGTCATTTTAACAATATAAATTCTTGGGTGATAAACATAGATGTTAAAAATTTGAAAAATTAATTGAACAATTTAAATATGTTGAAGAACTAAAAATGAAATTACTAATTTGGATTTATATCACGAAAAACCCTAAATTAATATACATGTAATAAATTTACCTCAAACTAATTTTTTTTTTTTTATCATCAAAATCCCAAACCGATACATTTGTAACAAATTTATCATATGCTAGCTTTCATTAAATTTCATTATCAAATTATTGAGTTAAATAACACGTTGTGCTTAATGAGTATATTAGTTTAGAGTTTTACTCTCCATTTGTCACATGTATATCCATATGTGATTTTTGTGATATTAATTTAATTTAATAGAAATTAACGAAGGACAAATTCGTTATAAATATCTAATTGTCAAAAAATTAATTTGGGATAAATTTGTTACATGTATATCAATTTAATTTTTTTTGTGATATTAATCCAAATATATAATCTCATTTTTACTTTTGGGTTTTTTGTGATGAAAAAACAACGTATTGTAACTAGAGGTTGATTTTAAGGTACAATCTTGTGACGATCTAAGCAAAATTCAACGTGGCAGTTGTTTTCTCGACATGAATTAGTAAATTGATGCTATTGCCTTTTATTGCTGAGTCAATAAACTTTCCAAGTTTAGAGAATTATATCCCGAAAAATAAAACCATTCATTCGAATCATCATTGCATGAATATCGTACGAGTCAATGGTCATCCACCACCTGAAATTGCTCCACCGAGCATTCATTTCTCAGTTTTCTCCCCCCCACTTTGCCTGTGCTCAAAGAAGTTACTATGAAAATAACTCACTGTGGACTAGGGTGTCAACAGGTCGGGTCTTGATGTTACCTGACCCGACTCGAACAATAAGGGTCATATCATTTGACCCGACCCAACCCGACCCAAAATGCATAAAACATGAAGCAAGAAAAACGGGTCAGTTCGGTTCGAGCTTCGGGTTTTTTATTTAAAAATATGACAAAGGGAATTCAAAATGCTTCTACGTGACGCCGCGAGATCTTATCTAACCCGTCTCGTGAACATCTCCGCAAATAGATAATTTTTTAATAAAAAATATGACAAAGGGAATTCGAAATGCTCTTACGTGACGCCGCGAGATCTCGTCCAACCCGTCCGTGAACATCTCCACAGACAAATGATTTTATAATAAAAAATATGACATCTTACGTGACGCTACGAGACCTCGTCCAACCCGTCCGTGAACATCTCCGCAGACAAATATTTTTTTAATAAAAAATATGATAAAGGGAATTCGAAATGTTCTTACGTGACGCCGTGAGGTCTCGTCCAACCCGTCCGTGAACATCTCCGCAAAGATAATTTTTTAATAAAAAAATATGACAAAAGGAATTCGAAATGCTCTTACGTGACGCCGCGAGACCTCGTCCAACCCATCCGTGAACATCTTCGCAGACAGATAATACTCTCTCATCTAAAGTTCTGCATCGGCCGCGAAAAAGAAGCAAATCATATGGAAGATGGGGAGAGAGAGAGAGAGGGAGGGAGAGGGAGAGAGACGACGACGAACCCGTGAGACGAGACGTGTTGGATGAGTTGCGAGTAGAAGGAGTTGTAGAGGAGATAGTTTGGGTGGGTGTGTTTGGGTTGAAGCCTTTAATGTGTTTTGGTAAAACAATGTTCCGACCCTAACTTGACCCAAAACATGTATTCCATTTATGTTTATAATTATTACCCAAACAATATTAAGACCTGAAACATGTACCATACTTATTTTGTGTTCGGGTCGTGTTCGGTTCGGGTTGGATGGGTTTTTTGGACACCCCTACTGTGGACCATATAAAAGGTATAGAAATACGACAAGGGACTCTATTTAAATCTAGATATGAACACGATGATGTAATTTCGTATTGTCTCCATATATAATGATGATAATGATAAAATAGCCACCTTCTTGGTGTTGTGGAAATGGATAATCATTTACTTATCAAAGCTTTATCAACACACTCTTATGCACAAATTATTGGCCAAAATTATTAGATTAGTAAAAAAAAAAACAGATTTAAAGCATACCCTCGATACCACATAAAGTTTTGTAAACACCTATTTTCGACGACTGCCATTTGAATCGATCTTGATCATCCTTCACTCATAAAGGAATAATCCTCGGAAGTTTTAATATATGTATCTACAAAGAGTCAAGTGTTATTAAATGGGTCGATCTCCAAATGTACCGAAGATTGAAATATGTAAACATCAATTCTTTATTTGATAGTTGCACCATCATTTTATGTGCGTGTTGTCAATGATAATCTTTCAATTCAATCCCAAATTATATTTATCACTATTTGCTATATATATTTATAATTTCCATGGATGGATGAGGTCAAAAAGCCAAATAGCCACCAACAAAAAAAAAAAAATACTGCTAATCACTCTATAAATGGTTACGGTTTTTCAAATATTTATGATTTTTTTCCCAACAATGAAATTCATTTTCATGCCCAAAAAAAGAAACATGCAAGATTTGTTTTGCGAAAAAAACCATTTTTTAGAAAATAGAAAATGAAAATGATCTTTGTATTTGATGATATGTAATGAAAATATTTTCGGGCGTTTGGATTTGAAAAATGATTGAATAACATTTAACCTAATGGAAAGGGAAACCTAAATACCGAAGGGCATTGAGGAATTTATTTTCCTAAAATAATATATAATATTTATATTCGACTGGAAAGTATTTTCTGATCAAATCGTTTTTGGAAAAATAAACAGAGAGAGGAAAGTCAAAAATACTTTTCTGAAAAACTACTTTCATTAAAACAAACGCATCTTAAAATAAAAATGAAATCCCTATTTCCGTGTATATTAAAAAAGGAAATCTGCCCTGAAATGACGCTGGCATCGTCTTCAATCTCGGAAATATTTTAATTTCTTTTGCCAATTTGAGAGCAATTACAGAGAGAAAGATTCAAATTTTCGCCTTTTGCTCTCCGAATTCGCAATACCATGGAAGCTGATGGGATCACCCCGCCCTCCGTCCACTGCCTGCCTCCTCTGGAAAATCAGGGTTTCGCAGCTTCCGGGGGTTCCCTCCTTTTCGGGTCTCGATTGATGATAACCCATGGGGATCCCGAATCGCTTTAGCGCGCTGGGCTTTCTCCTGTGGCTCGCTTCGTTGGAATTTTGCTGTACAACGTCGGCGGACGTACTTCTGATTGGCACCAACGTCACCCTGTCCTTCGCCGCCGTCGAAGCTAATTTCGGTGAGTTCTGTTCTAGTTTGGCTGGTTTTGTGTTGCCGTATCCGTGTTCTGTAGCTGGTTTTTGCGTTTGGGTGCTGGGGAAAGGTAATTCTCGTTTCGGTTATGATTGTGTTGGTTTAGTCCCGTGTTTAGCAGTAGACGCGATTGTCTCCGTTTCTTCCCAGCAACTATACCAGCGGAAAGAGTTCTTTTCATCCATAATATTTCAAAAAGTATGGGATAATAACTGAGATTATATATTCGTATATAGCTATTTTGTTTTACTGGTTGGATTAGGTGTGTTTTTTTATTTATTTATTTATTTGGGATAAGTGCACTAGAAATTTTAAAAACTTTTAAATACAATCGAGTCTTAAAATTTTTTAAAAATGCAATCAACTTTTAAAATTTGTTATGAAAGTGCAAACAGGTTCTAAAATTTACAAAAAAATACATCAATGGAATGACTTGATGGGACTGATTTAACAAGTTTTAAAATTTATTTGCACTTTTCAAAAATTTTAAGACTTAATTGTACTTTCTTGACGAATCTTAAGATTTAATTGCAGTTTTTGAAAATTTTAAACCTTAATTATATTTTTGTGATATATTTTAAGAATTTCAATGCACTTATCCTCTCTTTTTTTCTTCCTTTTGATTGACAATATTTTCCTTCTTGGGCATCTCAGCTCTGCCGGTTAAAGGTTCTGGGGTTTGCGGCGTGCTATATCTTGCGGATCCAATTGATGCATGCTCTCAATTGGTGAATGAGGTCACCCAGTTGCCAAATGCTGCCTCCCCTTTTGCCCTAATTGTTAGGGGAGGATGTAGTTTTGAAGATAAAGTTAGGACAGCTCAAAAGGCCGGATTCAAAGCGGCTATTGTCTATGACAATAAAGCAGATGGCGACTTGGTGCCAAGTAGTGACCTTTTCTCTCTGATTGATTTTATTAGCTTGCTACTGGATTAATAAACTGAAGTAGAAAATAAAAAGTATATAGTTGCTGGATAATTCTTAATCGTTTATCACTCTGATTTCATGATGCTTTCAAGAGACCTGTGACTGCAAGTTACATGCTTCGGATGTCAAGCAACTTTCACTATGGTTTTGATTTATTACTTCTTGACCGTTGAATGACTCCTCTTTCGTACCTTAAATGACAAGAAACCTAGAAATTTTGCTCCTACATAGATGTCTTTTTCAGAGACTTAGTAGTTTACTTGGTCAGGTTTGATCTGAACTTACTGAGAGAAATGTGTGTTCCTGACATGGTTACTTGGTCAGATGTATGAACTTCCTCTAGCTTCGTAACCAGAGGTAGTTCATCTATGACTCAGCCTAACCCAATATGGATCTTGAGATAACACAACCTGTTCAGAATCTGGCATAGGAAAGGGGATTTCACACCTTTTCATTTTGTACCTATTGGTAGCTTCTCAGGCCAACTTTTATTAATGATGGATGGGTGATTAAACTATAATCTTAAGATAATTGTGCCAAGGCGCTAGGCAGGTAGCATTGCACTATTTTAGTATGTATCCAAAGCTGTTAGTCATTTGATTAGAGTAAGAAATTCGAGTATATCAGAAATGTACAAGGAAAGCAAGAAGGAAAAAAAAGGCAAAAAATAAACAAAAACATTGAAAGACTATGGGAAGTCAAAGCAAGATGTCCAAAGCCGAATAAAAGAGTACAAGACAGACGCATCCAAAGATTCTAAACCCTAAACAATCTTTTTTGGGTTATTAGGTCGTGTTAGTGAATACGGCGTGTGTTTCCATGTGAGGGCTCCTAGCGAGGTTCACCTAGCCTAGGTGGAAACTAGTTCAATGAGAGATGATCAGTTGATGTGTTAGGTTATTCAGTTTGTTATCCTTTCAACAGAGCTGATTCGGGAGATTTAGTACTTCAATGTGAACCATGCCGAGCATCAAGAGCAACCTCAGTCGAGGTCTGAAGTCATGTGGATAATTAATCTGGATATTAAATATGCTATCTAATCATGACAATTAATTTGATGCCATTTACACCTTTGCCTGTGAGTGATTCTTGTAGCTCGTGTTTTATGGCCTGTGTTCTATTTTCTCCTAAAGTGTGCTTTGATGTCATCAAATATTCACGTCATTTCTTCTTTTTCTAGTGTTGAATATGGTTCATTGTTGAGGTACATTTCTAATTTAAGTTGGCCTGCTCCATGCAGTGGCTGGAAACTCAGCTGGGATAAAAATCCATGCTGTCTTTGTTTCTGAAGTTTCGGGAGAATTGCTTCAAAACTATGCTGGTTCAACTAATATGGAGCTATGGATAATTCCAAGCTTTGAATACTCTGCTTTCTCGATCACGACTATATTCCTTATTTCCCTTCTTGCCATTTCAACAGTTCTTGCCACATGCTTCTTCGTGCGTATGCATCACATAAGACGAGAAAGGCCTCGAGCTCCTCGTGTTAGGGAGTTCCATGGAATGGGCAGTCGCTTGGTGAAAGCAATGCCAAGTCTCATATTTACTGCTGTTTTAGAGGATTACTGCACATCGAGGACATGTGCCATATGCCTTGAAGACTACAGTGTTGGAGAGAAGCTCAGGGTTTTGCCGTGTCATCACAGTAGGTATTTCCTTGCCGATATGATAGTCAATCGAGTTTCATGTCATCTGATCATTGGGAATTATCTGAGTTCTCTAGCAAGCATCACGAGCACTTGCAATTTCAAGCTTGACAGTAGTAAATATTTGGGCATCAGTTGCATGGTTTTTACCTTGAATTTCTTCTCTGTGTAATGCTTGGACTTTAGTAATGGATGGCTCGCTCCAGTTCTGGAACGTTCAGAAAAAGGACAGTCTCTGTCTCTTCCTCCAGTTTGCTGGTCATGGCAAAGGACTCTGGAAGGTGGACAATTTGGTTAATCCTGGAAAAGAGAGAATGTAGATGATGTGTGTTTTCTTTGGGCTATCCTGTTGGCTCCATTTCTAGTGTGCTTCCAAGTCCTATTGCATGTGTTTCAATGGCAAATTACTTTTATTCACATGATTGGCACACAAGATTTTTATGATTCTCATCTAACTTTCCTGTCTCTGCATGGTACTTACAGAACTCAGGGGGTTTCTGTTGGCTACTATTTTTATTGTCCTTCAGATGCTGCATTGTTGCTCAATAACTTCTTATCAATTTAAGCTGTCTTTTCAGGCCTATTTTTATTTATAGATTGAGCTGCTATCGGATCTAATAGTGATATATTTGCTCACACAATCTCATACGGTATCTTCAACTGTGGACAGAGTTTCATGCATTATGTGTTGACTCGTGGCTTACATCGCGGAGAACTTTCTGCCCAGTTTGCAAGCGTGATGCGAGAACTAGCATAGGCGAAACCCCAGCATCTGAGAGTACGCCATTGCTTTCATCGAGCCCTGCGTCAGTGGCTTCTTCCTCTGCTTTGTCTTCAGCTAGATCATCGGTGGAATCATTGCTGGCCATCCAAATAGCTGGAGCATCGCGTCCTCCATCCGCTTCTCAAACACCATCTCCATCTCTCTCGAGCACTTATTTGCAGCAATAAGGTTTTCTAATTAATCTAATATGGAGTTGGCTAGTGTGGGTTGAGTTGAGCCTGGCCCATAAATAGAGGGCTAGGTTGAAAACTCTTTATAAGTGCTCAAGTCTCTCCTCTAATGCTAGACCACAGAATTATCCTCACATAAAGGGCGGCTACAATATGCCAAGGATGAGGGGTAGTCTCATTAAGAGGCAATTTCATTGAGCTAGTGATACAGAGGGCAATAGAGAAGACGCTCTTGAGTTTGGATCATGCAGATGGATCCCTTATCAGGTATATAAATCTCTCTACTCAATTATATGTGTTCTTGATTCTAGCTATGGAGATATTGGGTGCGTTTTCGCCACCAACATCTCCTCCTATGAGCATTAGCTGTAGCTCAATTGACCTCAGGAATGCATCGTCTCGCCGGTCTCAATGATCCTTTTTGGTTTCTCCCAGTAGCAATTATCCCCTTATATCATCCGTCAATTAAACATCTGGGGTTGGACGTAAAGCTGGAAGTTCCTTTAGATACAAATAAAGTTTGGGACAAGATTGGAAGTTGACCTAAAGTCAGGGTTTGTTTTAAAAAAAGAAGTGTAGGGCAAATGTGCACTGCCCAATGAGCTCGTTAGACAAATGGGACTACACCTCCATTAACAAGTCCGTGAAAACAGACTAAAAATGGACCTAAACTTACGGGTCGTGT
The DNA here is from genome assembly GCA_014182845.1 of Corymbia calophylla. Lineage (NCBI taxonomy): Eukaryota > Viridiplantae > Streptophyta > Magnoliopsida > Myrtales > Myrtaceae > Corymbia > Corymbia calophylla. Next base: position 21,524,874 of record CM024698.1, on the reverse strand, counting down.
ATTATAGTAGTAATATAAAGCATTATTATATCATAGTCATCATTTTTTTTTTTTTTTTTTTTGGTATATGACATTCGAGCCGATCATGTTGATCATCTTGTTGATCTTCACCGAATGCTAAAAGTTAAAAATAAATTAAATAATATAGTTGCTTTATCACTGGTAACTATATTGAAAATTTTGGATCATATGAGCCTTACACGTGAAGTCCAGCTAACATAAGGACCGTGACATGTTAGGTTCACATGAATCCCGCTCATCCAATAATCTTCAAAAGTGTCATGCGCAAAACTTATGCTGCTAATATCGTCTTGTCTTGCAAGTTTAAATTGCTAGTCCTCACCCATAGGCTTATGATCCAAAAGAAAGAAAAGGAAAGAAGGAAGAAAGACTTGACCCGATTCTTTTGCTTTGGGTCATATGCTTTTTGGGTTGGGTCAAGCACATGACCATAATGATTTGGGTTGGATCGGTTCTTGATCTTACCCGACCCATTAACACTGCTATTGATAAGTATTAATTTTCTTTATCAACAGAGACAATTGAGAAATAGTACGAAATATCTTACATATTTAGTGGGACCTAATTAAATAGATGGAATATGGTAAGTACGGAAAATTTAAATTTGCTCACCAAATAAATATATGGATTGACGTCACTCTTGATTTGAGGGATGGCCAAAATGGAGAGGATCGAATTTGAGGTTGAGTTTAAAGTAGGTAAAGTGCTTCATTATGGCATGCACAAGGTCGATTTACTTTTCTTTTCTTTTGTCAAAATCAGAAAAAAAAAAATCATTTCTACTAAAAAGCGAGGTAGTGAATATCGAAGTACCAGAAGTTTCAATGCTAAACGTTGTCATTAGGGGTGTCCAAAAAACTCATCCAACCCAACCCGAACACAAAATAAGTATGATACATGTTTCAAGTCTTAATATTGTCCGGGTAACAATTATAAACACAAACGGAATACATGTTTTGGGTCAAGTGAGAGTCGGAACATTATTCCACCCAAAAAGGCTTCAACCCAAACACACCCACCCAAGTACATTAAAGGCTATCTCCTCTACAACTCCTACTCGCAACTCATCCAACATGTTTGGTCTCATGGGTTCGTCGTCGTCACCCTTCAGGTCGGCCCCCATCAATCTCTCTCCCTCTCCCTCTCTCTCTCTCTCTCCCCATCTTCCATATGATTTGCTTCTTTTTTGCGGCCAATGCAGAACTTTAGAGGATGAAATATTATTTGTCTGCAGAGATGTTTACGGACAGGTTGGACAAGGCCTCGCGGCGTCACGTAAGAGATTTCGAATTCCCTTTATCATATTTTTTAATAAAAAACCCGAAACCCGACCCGATCCATTTTTTTTGCTTCATGTTTTATGCATTTTGGGTCGGGTCAGATGACATGACCCTTATTGTTTGGGTCGGGTCGGGTAACATCAAGACCCAACCCGACCCGATCCGTTGACACCCCTAGTTGTTATGAATGTCAAAAGACCATTCTATGGGTTGATTCTAGTTTCACATGTATAATCTAGAAACGTTGCTTCTCTAATTTAGTGTGCAATTTAATTTTTTTTTGCCATTTGCCATTCTAGAATTATGCTGGGAGCTGCTTCTTATTTAGCTCTCTTGCCTTGACAATCACTCTCCACCCTCGTTGCACTGAATTTGCTATAGTGAAGATACTGATCAATGATCATTGACCTTTGCTCAAGGACAGAGCAATATAGCCTCACTTCTCACTTCGCTTCCTATGAATTATATAGTAAGTATGAATGGAATAGCTTCATCAATTTACCAAATACATCCTATAGTTCCTCTGAAAAGCCCTCTCCGAAATACGTGAATAAGCTATTCGATCAATGAAGGACTTTACTCGATTGGAATTGCACGTATTAATATTTTTTACAGTCAATAAAAAATCAATAGACAAATTTAGTTTTTATTATCAGAATAAACTAATAAAGCATTCGAACATAAATTTTATTCGTAAATTTGAAGAATCATTCATTCACTATGCGATTGGAGATGGCGGAGTATGGTGGGGGTTATCCCAACAGCAACTTCTTATTCGTTGCGGAAATCTTACGATTGTGCTCCCTTCGATTTGGAGTCGACGTTAGCGATTGCCGGTGGTCTAGCAAGGGTCAGCAACGGTGGTGACATTATTCTGGAAGCTTGAGCTAGCATGCGTGCACTGGTGGGGTCGCAATCGTAGTTTAGAGAGCGGACTCGACCAACCAAGTCCTGAATTGTGGCTTAGGTTGTTTTTTTTTTTTTTGTTAGGATACACTAGACAAGTCTTACTTACATTAAAGAATTGATGTAATGTAGAACAATTAATATATATCATAATTGGTCTATAACTCAGTGACTTATATTTTTGAATGAAAGTAGGTCCAACTAAATATGTTGATGGGCTTGGGCTTGGGCTTGGGCTCCCTTTTGGTCCAACTAAATATATTGATAGAGGCAGCCGCCTCCTCTTTTTAGATAATGGTATCGGACTTTTGTTGCACACTCCCAACATTTTTCCCTCTGTTTTTCTTTCTCAACTGTGCTGTGCTCTCCAAAGCATAACAAAGAAAAGAGGCTTGGCAGCAAGAATCCCGTATAAGATTGAGGATCGAGAGCAGCCATGGGAATAGAATCTTGAGCCGCACAAGGCCAATGAAGAAAAATGGGCTTGTCAGCGACGAGATGGTTGCCGACCTCACGGCCGTACCACTTTTCGAGGTTGAGCCGGGCGTGATAGAGGGACTCGGGGTGCGTTTGGTTCGGCTTTGGGAAAATGTATTTGGGAAAATACAAGCACCTTTGGACTAATGGGGTTTCTCGAAATGCAAATACCGTTTGGTAAATTTTGCATTGTAAAACAACTTTGTCCTAAATGCCGTTTGTTGAATACCACATTTTGCTAAGGGATATTTTTGAAATTTTTATTAAAATTTTTTTATAAATAAATGTTTTTTTTCAATCTACCTTCCAGTGGCCAAATTTGGCCACCGGCCACCCTCCGCGGCCAAATCTAGCCGTTGATCTGGCAGTCGAAGGCCTTGCTCGAGGTCGCTCGGCGCGCACCCCTGTGCGACGACCATTGCCTGGGTCACGCGACCCAGGCGGACGCCTTTGTTGCCTGGGTTCGTTCGGCCCCGACGGACGGTCACTTGGGTTGCGCGAACCCAGGCGATGGAGGCGGCTGCCTGGGTCGCCTCTATCGCTGGGTGTGCGACCTAGGCGGTGGTCGCGCGACTCGAGTCGCGCAACTCAGGCGGCAGTCGTGTGACTCGGCGACCGCCTTAGGTTTGGCGACCTTAGGCGACGCCTGGGTCACGCGACCCAAGCGTGCGACCGCCTGAGGTCGCGTAACCAAGGGCAACGGTCACCCCCCCTTGGCCAGCAGTCGCCCTCCTTGGCCGATGGTCGTTGGCTTCCTTGGCCACGAGGGGAAGATGAACAGTACCCACATGTTGCATTCCGAAAATGCAAGTTGCAAATGGATCTCTCACCCTGCATTCACCTAAGAGACCTTGAGAATACTTGGAGATGCAATTGCATCTCCCCAAAGTGCTCCCAAATACTGAGCCAAACACCTTTGCATTTTCCCAAAGGGCTTTGGGGGCTAAAATCCCATTGGGAAAGCTGAATCAAACGGACCCTTAGTAAGGCACACCTGGGCACCGAACGGAGGCACCATAAATGGCCGTCGGGAGGAAGAAGAGGAAGGTTGAAGAAGATCATGAGTCCATGGAAGCGGCGAGGATATCACTTGCGTATTTTGCAATTTTCACGGAGGAAAGTAAAAAATTTATTTTGAGTGGTTTTTCCACGCCAGCTTCCCTTTTTAATATAAAAAATTCCATATAGGCATTAACATTTAATTAAAAAGATCATATATGATTTATCATCATATTTTATCACTAGAGTCACTTAAGACTATCGTTATTTCTCTGATATATTATTAAAATGATATGGAAAAAGTTTTAGCTCTAAAAAAAGCATTGTGCGAGTTATGGCAATTTTAATATCCTTTTGAGTCAATAAAACTTTTAAAGATTATCAACCCCAAGAATATATCCCAAGGGAAAAAAAAAAAAACAAAACCAATCATTCAAATTATCATATGCAATTATACAAGTCAATCTTCATTAACCATTCCAAAATCGCTCCTCCTGGCATTAATTCTCAGATTTCTCCCTCAGTTACTTTGCCAATACTCAATATGTTAAGATGAGAATAACTCACTATGCATCATACAAATATATAGGAATAAAAACACCAAAAATGTCATAATTTTTGTATGTTTCGAGATTCGTTATTTAATGTTACTTTTTAAAGTAAAATTTGATTTTTGACGTGGCTTTCTAAAGCAATTGAGTCCAGCGCGGCTGACGTGGCTTTTTAATCAAATGCGAGTGCTTGAAATGGAGCAATCTTCGTATTCGAAATCAAAGCCCCACCAACTGGGAGTCGAGGCACGAACAAGTAGCCGACGACTTCTGACTTAATTGAAGTTTAGCCCCAGTTCGTCATTTCGGAGCAAGAACAAATCGCCAAGGATGTCGTTTCTTCACCATTTGGCTAGATTGGATTTCTCCAGCCAACTGCGTAGCTCGTTCAATAATAAATTAATGACACGTCAGACTTTCCGATAAAGAAAATCCCTGATGACACTTGACTGAATGATTTTTTCTTTTCTAATTATGACACTCAAGTGATTAGGGAAAAGAAATTATAGTATTTAATGATAACCATTTTGTTCCGGTAATTATTTATGTTATTAGAATAGATTTTTTTATTTTTATTCCTTTGATGAGTTTCCGAGAAAAATACGTGTTTGATAACGACGCAAAATTTTTATTTCTGGAATAGATATTTGTTTGATAATGACATGAAATTTCTCTCTCTCGGGGTGGTGGCAGGCGGCCGGCCATCGGCGAACAGCGACCTTCGACCGACGAACAATGGGTGAGCAGCTAGTTAGTAACAAGGGCGAGCGATAAAAATAGTTTTTTGTTTTTACATTTCTATTTCAAAATAAAAATTTCTACCGTTCGTTTATATTCCAAACGTATTTCTAGATTAAATAAAATAAAATCGCATTACTGAACAAAATTTTCTTCCAAACCTATTCTCGGAAAAGAAAAATAATTCCTAGCAAAAAATAGTATGATTATTATGTACGACCTAATTGAAGGTCATACGAAAGATACTTATAATACTCTTATGTCTGAATTTATACAAACATGACGAGGGGCTTCGGCTTCGGCTTCGGCACATGAATACGGTGCAGTTTAGTGCTGTCTTCATGTGCCGATGCGAGGAGAGGGGATGATATGATATTCGTATGGCGGTTTTTGCATTTATAAAAAAACCACGAAAGGCCCGACGTATGGATGGATGGTCCGCCGTTGGAATCAATGACGACAAGGACGAACGCTAATATATAAAATAAAAAATAAAAAAAGACACATAGGAAAATCATGTCGGATGAATCCACGAATGGTCGGACGGCGACTGCCACCAAGTTGGCCCATCCGGCCTTAATATATTTCTTATCAGGAACGAGGTCTCCCCACCACCGCCACCACCACTCCACTCCAAGAGGTCGAAACAGCGACTTCTCTCGGCGGGTGGGCGTGGGTCTGGATAGATATCATCCCCCCCTCCCCCACCCACTAATCCCAAGCTTATCGTCACCCTCTTAATTCACTGATTAGTGACCAGCAATCATTGATTACATCCCAACAAAAAAGAAAAGAAAAAGAAATTAGGTTCGGAGCTATTATCCTCGATGATCCCGAAATCGATTTTGATGCCTAACCTTTTACTGGTATATGGATGGCTCTTTTGAATTTCCATTCGAATGTAGAAAAAAGAGTCGGATGGATCGGATCTCGAGATGAGTTAAAGATTCGAATGCATGAATGTTAAATTTCTTAGTCTTGGTAACCGTCCCATTATTTTATACTCGTGTTGTCGGTTGTGATGTCTCAATTCATCGTCAATTATGCTTATTACTATTATTTATATGATATGTAATCAAAAGCCAAAAAGCACCTCCTCATTAATTACTGCTGATGAGCACTCTCTAGATGGTACGAGTTTTTTCGAATATTTATATTTATTCCCTACAAGGAAATTGCATTATATCATTACCAAAAAAAGTAAGGGATAAAAAATTAAAAATCCCCCTTTTCCTTATTTTTTTTAAATAAATAACAAAGCACTATTTCCTTCCCTCATCCAATGCCATGAAATATTTTAAATTTCTTTTTTTATTTCCAATTAGGAAGCAATTAGAGAGGGACACAGAAGGGGAGACAGAATATCGGAGAAGATTCAATTATTCCCCTTTTCCTCTCTCGAGCTCGCGATCTCATGGAAGCTGATGTGATCATCATCCCACTCTCCCTCCGCCCCGCCTGAATCCCTCCTGCAAAAATTAGGGTTTCCCGCAAACCTCCGGATTCTGTCCTTCCCCTTCGAATTCTCGATTGATGATAAGCCATGAATGGTTCGAGGCGTGCTAGTGTGTTGGGCGTTCTCCTGTGGCTCGCTTTGCTGGAGGTTGGCTGCACGGCGTGGGCGAGCGTAGTCCTGATCGGCAACAATGTCACCCTGTCCTTCGCCGCCGTCGAGGCTAATTTCGGTGAGTTCTTTTCTACTTTGGCGGGTTTTCTGTGTTGTTACGTCCGTGTTGTTTAGGTGGTTTTGCGTTTGGTTGCTGAGGAAAGGTGAGGAATTTGTAGCAGGGTGTGGACGTAAATCTTGTTTCGTTTATGAGATTGTGTTGGTTCTGTCTCGGTTGTCTCTGTTTCTTCTCGGCGACTGTACCGGCGAAAAGAGTTTTTTTCATCCATGATATTGCAAAAAGTATGTGCTTTGTAGCAGGGTGTGGACGCGAATCTTGTTTCGTTTATGATTGTGTTGGTTCAGTCTTCTGTTTAGCACTAGGCTCGATTGTCTCTGTTTCTTCTCGGCAACTGTCCCGGCGGAAAGAGTTTATTTCATCCACGATATTGCAAAAAGTACGTGCTTTGTAGCAGATTGTGGACGTAAATCTTGTTTCGTTTATGATTGTGTTGGTTTAGTCTTCTGTTTAGCGCTAGGCTCGATTGTCGCAACTGTGCCGGTGGTAAGAGTATTTTTCATCCATGATATTGCAAAAAGTATGTGCTTAGTTGTGATACTAACTGTTTTTCTACTTGGGTTAGTTGGGCTTTTTTTTTTGGGCCCCCTTTGATTGACCATTTTTTCCCTTTCTTGGTCGTCTCAGCTCCACCGGTTAAAGGTTCTGGGATATGTGGCATGTTGTATGTTGCAGACCCGATCGATGCGTGCTCTCAATTGGTGAATGAGGTCAACCGCTTGCCGAATGCTAGCTCCCCTTTCGTCCTAATTGTTAGGGGAGGATGTAGTTTCGAAGATAAAGTTAGGAGAGCTCAAAAGGCTGGATTCAAAGCGGCTATTGTCTATGACTTCGAAGCTGATGGTGGCTTGGTGGCAAGTAGTGACCTTTTTCTATGCCGATTGATTTTATTAGGTTGCTACTGGATTAATAAACTCAATTGGAAAAGCAGAAATATCTAGTTGCTGGATAATTCTGACTCGTTTATCACTCTGATTTTAGGATGCTTTCTAGAGACCTTTGACTGCAAGTTAGATGCTTAGGATGTCAAGCAGCTTTCACTATGGTTTTGATTTTTTATTTCTTGACCATTGATTGACTCCTCTTTCGTACTTTAAATGACAAGAAACCTAGAAATTTTGCTCCTGCATAGATGTCTTTTTTCAGAGGCTTAAGTAGTTTACTTGGTCAGGTTTGATCTGGACTTCCTGAGAGAAAGATGTGTTCCTGACATGGTTACTTTGTCAGTTGTATGAACTTCCTCTGGCTTAGCCAGAGGTAATTCATATATGACTCAGCCTAAACCCAATATGGATCCTGAAATAACACAACCTGTTCAGAATCTGGAATAGGAAAGGGGATTTTACACCCTTTCATTTTCTGCCTATCGGTAGCTCCTCGGACCAACTTTTATTGGTGATCAATGGATGACTAAATGGTAATTTTAAGATAATTGTGCCAAATTGCTAGGCAGGTAGCATTGCACTATTTTACTATGTATCCAAAGCTGTCAGTCATTTTATCATGTAAATGAGAAATATTATCCGTTACAACAAAATCGACCTAATAGACTTTCTTTGGTTTTGTAAATTATAACTTAATACTTGCAAAACCTTTGTTACTCCTAGAAGTACATGATAAATGTGGGCCTGGGATAGAGAATAAGATAGCCTTTCCACTAGCTGATTGTTTTGGCCTAGTCAAATTGCAGTTCATAGTTGAAAATTCTGTGTATCATGTGGTAATGGTATAACTATCATGTTAGTGAGAAATATACCTGATTACAACTATCTGAATTTGCCTAAATAGAGTTTGTTAGGTTTAGCTCGATACACAGATTTATATTACTCCTACACAAACTGAGTAATGTAGATATCAAATTTTCTACCATTAAAAAACTTAAGTTGAGACATCTCTTAGGATGTGACTTTTTAACTTCCTGCTGCTTGCTATCGTATACATTGAGGAAAGCTGTCTTGCGCTGTTATTTTCTTTCTTTGTTCTTTGACGGGCAATAGAGGATTTTATTAGAGTAAGAAATATGAGTACATCAGATATGTACAATAAAAGAAAGAAGGAAAGAAAAGGCAAAAAATAAAGGAAGATATCAAAAGACTATGAGAAGTCAAAGCAAGATGTCCAAAGCCGACTAAAAGAGTACATGACAGATGCAACCAGAGATTCTAAACCCTCAAGCAACTCTTTAGGGATTTTAGGTTGTGTTGGTGAATATGGTGTGTTGTTTCTATGCTAGATCACCTAGCAATGTTCACCTAGTCTGGTTGGAAACTACTTGGATGAAAATGATCGGTTGATGTGTTGGGTTATTCAGTTTGTTATCATTTCAATAGAGCTGATTTGGGGGATTTAGTACTTCAATGTGAACCATGCCGAGCATCAAGAGAAACCTCAGTCTAGGTCTGAAATTATGTGGATAATTTATTTGGATATTAAATATGTTGTCTAATCATGACTATTAATTTGATGCCATTTACACCTTTGCCTTTGAGTGATTCTTGTAGCTCATGTTGTATGCCCTGTGTTCTATTTTCTCCAAGGTTTGCTGTGATGTCATCAAATATTCACGTTCATTTGTTTTTTCTACTGTTGAATATGGTTCACTATTGAGGTACATTTCTAATGTAAGTTGGCTGCTACATGCAGTGGCTGGAAACTCAGCTGGGATAAAAATCCATGCTGTGTTTGTTTCTAAAGCTTCGGGGGAATTACTCCAAAACTATGCTGGTTCAACTAATGTGGAATTGTGGATAATTCCAAGCTTTGAAGACTCAGCTTGGTCGATCATGGCTATTTCTTTTATTTCCCTGCTTGCCATGTCAGCAGTTCTTGCCACGTGCTTCTTTGTACGTAGGCATCGCATAAGACGAGAAAGGCCTCGAGCTCCTCGTGTTAGGGAGTTCCATGGGATGAGCAGTCGCTTGGTGAAAGCAATGCCAAGTCTCATATTTTCTGCTGTTTTAGAGGATAACTGCACATCAAGGACATGTGCCATATGCCTTGAAGACTACATTGTTGGGGAAAAGCTCAGGATTTTGCCGTGTCGCCACAGTAGGTGTTCCTTGCCAATATGATAGTCAATCAAGTTTTATGTCAGCTGATCGTTGGGAATTATCTTAGTTCTCTAGCAAGCATCACGAGCACTATCAATTTCAAGCTCGACAGTAGTAAATCTTTGGGCGTCCGTTGCATGATTTTTACCTGAAATATTTTCACTATGTAATGCTTAGACTTTGTAATGGATGGCTCGCTCCAGTTCTGGAATGGCAGAAAAAGACATAGTCTCTGTCTCTTCCTCCGGTGTGCTAGTTATGGCAAAGGAGGTGGTCAACTTGGTTAATCCTAGTAAAGAGAGAATGTGGATGAGGGGTCTTCTCATTGGGCTACAGTGTAGGCTCCATTTCTAGGGTGCTTAGGAGTCCTATTGCGTATGTTTCAATGGCAATTTCTTTTAATCACACGAGTGGCACGCAAGATTTTTCTCTCTATGATTATCATTCTCATTTTCCCGTCTCTGGACAGTAGTGATATAACTAGGGAGTTCCTATTTGGTAGTATTCTTATTGTCATTCAGATGCTGCGTTGCTGCTTAATAACTTTATATCAATTTAAGCTGTCTTTCAGGCCTATCTTTATTTAGATTGAGCTGCTATCGGATCTATAGTGATTTATTCACTTGCACAATCTTATATGGTATCTTCAACTGTGGACAGAGTTTCATGCATCATGTGTTGACTCATGGCTTACATCATGGAGAACTTTCTGCCCAGTTTGCAAGCGTGATGCAAGAACTAGCACTGGTGAACCCCCAGCTTCTGAGAGTACACCATTGCTTTCGTCGAGCCCTGCGTCCGTGGCTTCCTCCTCTGCTTTGTCTTTTGCTAGATCATCGGTGGCATCATCATCAGCCATCCAAATAGCCAGAGTGTCACGTCCTCCATCTGCATCTCGTACTCCATCTCTCTCAAGCACTTATATGCAGCAGTCTTTTAGGTCCTATAGACAATCTCCCCCTCTGAGCATTAGCCGTAGCTCAGCTGACCTCAGGAATGCATCATCTTACCGGTCTCAAGGATCATACTTGGTTTCTCCCCACTCGATGGTTTATCCCTCTATATCACCTGTCAATTCAAGATACATCTCATGTTACATTCCAAGCCCGAGCAATGCCTCCAGCAAGTTTTATCAGTTCAGTCACCAGCATCACCCGTTACACCACAGTGAATCAGCTGCAAGTCTCTCGCCTTTCGCATCTGCTCAGTCCCTTCCTGGGTGTTGATTGATATTTGGTTCATGACAGGTTGCCTTTGCTGGTTGATATCTAATCCAGTCTCCAAGTCTTGAGTGATAACGCAACGGTATCGTTAAATTTTACTGGATTCAGTTCATACGTCAGTGCATGTCTTGATTAGGTTTGAATCTGAATGTCACCAGCTTCCTTCCCATTGTAAATTGTACCATGAGTTGAGTTTTTGTTATCTGTTGAAGTGACCAACATGGTCCATGCGCATTGAGGATTGTTGAATTTTGATACGGAGTGTGCGTGTGTGATGGCTGTGCATATTTAATTTTCTAGTCTGTTTCTGTATAGAATAACTGCTAACTTCACGGATTCTTATAACCTACTGGAGTCTTCTACTCTGAGAGGTGCACTTAATATTTAATCAGCACTATGCTTTTTCCCCTAGATAACCTTGCTTTTTTTCTCACTGCCTGTTTCAATTTTAATTTTTTTTTTATTTTTTCTTGTGAAGCAATACTCACAGATCTAGGATATTAACCATCATGGTGCTTCTCTATCTCTCTCTCTCTCTTTTTTTTTTTGGAGGCAATACGAGCACTGTGAAAGCCAGGAGAGAGTCCAATGTTTAGTACCGTTCAAGGTGTACTTGGCCCCCAAAGGACACTGACTTCTTAATATTATGGAAGCAAGTTTAGTACCGCTTGCAGATTTGAGTAAGTTAGCAAATGTTACTGTCAGTATGGCGCTACTAAAGTTAGAAACGTTTGCAATATGGTAGTTGTGCTATTTCCTGTTGTTCATACGATGATTACTATGAAAATCGACGACAGTAAATTTCTAGTATCTTTAGTAAATTATCGAATGTGCAGTATGTTGTTAAATGCATGAGGATCGCGCTGTGTTAATAATGAACATTTTTTATTGTTCGGCGGCACCTTTTGAGGACACAAGCACTATATAACAGGTGAATACTTGCGCCGATTGGTTGCCACTTTTGTTTCCCAGTGGTAAATCCTCTATCGAGTCAATTGAGCTCGACTTTGGTCAATGGATCACCACAGATCCAGTGGCCAAACCCAAAACACAATTACATAATTCAAACACTACAGGAAGTTAGCGGACTTGGATTGAGGTTCATCAGATTCGTTCAGTTTCATGTGAACCTACAAGAGACCGTAATTACATATATCGTGTTTGTGACAACCTGTGAGATGCGAAATTAGTTGAATCAATCAATTAACCAGTTAGGTTTTGTTTGTTGTGACAAATGTGGCATTTTTGGAAAATATTAATTAGAAGTTATTTTCTAGGAAAATATAATTATTTTTTGATATTTGGGTGAAACTTAAAAATAAAATGAAAAATATTTTCCGCTATTCAGTAGGAAAAATATTTTCTCTATACACTATTTTTCAATCATTTTATTATTATTTCATTTTTAAAAATCGATTTTTATTTTTTTATTTTAAAAAAATTGATTATTAAATTATATTTTTCTTTCTTTCCTCTTCTTTTTTTTTTTTGGGGTTAAATTCCTCTTCTTCTCTCTTGGCCGACAACCGGCTACGGGTGAGCGTTGAGCTTGAGGCTCATGCCGGTCACCTCGGCAAGCGACGAGCCCGAGCTCGCCCACCTCTAGCAAGCTTAGGCTCACCTATGGCCAGTCGTCATGGCTAGCGACTGGCCAAGGAAAGAGAGGAAATGAAGGAAAGAAAAAAAGAAAAATAAAGTAATAAAAATTCGAATTTTTTAGAAAAGAAAAAAATGAAGAAAGAGGTGGGGACTAGTAAGGGTGTGAGATAAAATGGAGTAAGTGTGGAAAATGTTTTCCTTAACTTGACCAGCGAAAAATATTTTCTTCCATTTTAGAATACTTTTTTTCTTTTAATGGAAAATTTTTTCTTGGATAACTTTATTTTTTGTGAAACGAACGTCGAAAAATTCGGAAAACATTTTCCTGAAAATTATTTTCCATGGAACAAACAACCTTTCAATCAAATGACTTTTTTCTCCCATGCTATTTACTATCAAGATTTCATTCATTATGAACAAGCCTTCCAGTTTGATAAATATTTCATTGATGGATCACTTCAATTTGCAAATATGAAAATTAAAGACATTCCGTTGGGTTCATGTTGGGGGTTTGATTTCGCGTCAGCAGGTTGAACTCGCATTAAAGTAGGTCATGCGATCATGTTGACCCATCAAATCGTAATTTAATCGTGTCAATTCGTTAATCGTCATCCTTCTATCAATTGGTCGACACTAGTAACTAATCGTCGTGCTCGAGTTGACTTATTACACAATATACCCTTATGTCGATACAAACGTGACCTGCAAACACTTACCGCCAACCCTAACTACATGAGTAATAATGGTAAGGGGTCCTCAGACAAGTGAGGCAGACATCTTGCATCATAATAATTCTCCAATCTCCACCTTCGGTCTTTAGAAACTACGAATCATTATGGAGTGAACTACATCAGATGCATACTAGAGAACTGCATATGCTAGAAAATTCACTTTCTGATATATAAAGCACAAGGGAATGGATCGTGTAAATTATTTGATCAAGCAGAAGACCCTGATGGACGGTTGATCAGAATAACAAGAAGCTAAAAGCCATTGCGATCATTTTGTTCTGCCATTTTCAATTTCATCACTGCTCATACAGTGCAGTTATGCATGCATAATTTTTCAATTTCCACAAAATCCATGCTCACGAAGAAAGAGTTATGGTGTGCTCCTTGGTATTTAACTAGGGATGTAGTATCTAACCGTAAAAGACGCATTGTCTTTCTCCTGTGAAACAGGATATTGGCAGTCAAAATTTCAATCTAGACGATTCCCACCAACAGCCTTTGCATTTACATCCTCAACTGATCAGTCATCAACGTAATTTCGAAACGAGTCTTCTGATGTCATATGCTGTAAAGTTTTCACGCATCTCTGAACAAACCATTGGTGCAGCTCCAGACCTTGCGAAACATGTTTGAACTACAAAAAAATACCATGACTTGCTGAGACCTTTCCCTCAATTCACTCCATTTTTATTCGCTTCAAATGAGTTTGCCTCATCCATTCGAGGCACTCATCCGCAGTTCCCACTGGGTTTGCCAGCTGCCATGCAAGTAGCTTTTGTTGCTGAAAAAGAAATAACAAGTCAGCTTCAATTTCATAATTCAGTAGATTGGTGCAGAAAAGTATTGCTTACCCATTCCTTAACCAATGGACCTCCAGATTTCAGCTGCAGAACATTCATAATATCCTTTCCAGTGACTAGGGGCTTCACTTCCCATATTTTTTCCAGGCCTGTATATCATGCAAATGGAGTGTATGTCTGAACAATGCTTGAAACAAATCCCAAGACTACTCTTCCAAAAGATTCCACAGAAACTCTAATAAAAGTTGAATTCATGCAGAAAGTACACATGTAAACTCAATTTCTCTGGGTGTCTTTTCTCATAAATACCAATGGCACAGGGAGGGGTCAAGAGCATAAATCCTTTATGAGCAAATCCATGACGCATGGATCAACTTTTGTAAGACAAAGGAAGCAAAGGACCTCTAGACATACCTAATTTGAGAATAGCATTCTCAACTGCCTGGAACACCTCTTTTCTCTTGTCTAATTCAGTGTGTTTGAACATGGCATCTTCAGAGCAGCCAATAGGAGAGGGATAAGCCAGCACAGCAATCAATAATGCTACTCGCCAGAAATCCTTTACTTCTCGCAGCAGAAATCCTGCATAAACAAGAGACCATACTTCATAATTATTTCATAAAATGACACTACAAAATAACACAGATTGACAAAATGAGACAAACCAAAAAGAAGGTGAACCAAGTAGATACAGTCCTCTTAAACTACTTTAACACCAAAAGTAACATGCTTGAGCTTTTCTTCAGACAATCCACACACTTGACTCATGCAAGGAAGTAACAGTCTAGTAACAATCTCGAGGCTAAAAAGGCAAAGAAAAAAGAAAAGGTAAGGAAACCTAGGTCCAATTTGATGTCCATAAGCGCATTGGGCTCACAATACATACAGCATAAGTATTGCTAGAACAGTATAAAGATATCGATGTACAAAATACCATTCATTTTCAATGTGAATGTAATGATATCAGCCAGATTATACATAAATCTTCCTATACAGATGAGGATTCCAATTACCAAATACTGTTTGCACTTCTCATTGCCAAGGAAATATCCATGATTCCCTACCTTCCTAAACTGGATTTCCCCCCTGTTTTGTTACAGAATTTCAAATATTACATTGATGAAACACCGTGCACATCATCATTTAGATTGGTGATGCCTAGGAAATACTGGATAAGTCAATTAAGAACTGTCCTGCATCTCTTGTTTGGGATCATAAAGCGGATTGGGATAACGGAAAGGGAGTCAGTCGTTCTGCTATCAATTACAGGCAAACCTTCCCTGAGCTAAAGCCCTCATTGTCGATTCAAGACACAACTACGCTTTCACTTAAAGAAATTTCAGCCCTAGAATCCCGATGGCTTAGTTCATTCCTCCAAATGTCCTTTCATGGAGTGAAAAGATGGCAGACCAAAAAAATTTCAGAGTAATCAGAGAAAAACTGCTCTTACATATTCTTACCTGTTAAAACCCGCAGCTTTGACGAAGCAGGGATATCAACAAGTTCACTGCCCATATCATCATCAGTGAGCTCTTCATCAACATTTGATTCAAGAAAAGGAATCAAGCTAAGCAGTCTCGCCACAGCAGAGTGTACACCGACAACCTTAAAAGGAGAAAAAATTTAACTACTATTAATATACAGCTGCATAAAAGATAAACAGCTCATCAAGTACAAATTTGCTGAGTGTATGTGAACTAACTGTCTCAGCATCGCTACCCTTCCGCTTGAGAGAGTTCCGAAAAACATAGGTGACAATTGGAATCTGCATAAGACAATAAATAACTGTGATTGCAATAGAAAGGGATCAATATGTAAAAACTGGGATAACTTTACGTTCCCAATTTAAGTCCAATCTAAAAGCTGAAGCTCTTAGGTAAAAGGAGAAGACCCATTAATCCAATTAGAAGACACATGCACATGCAAATTCAAGAAAGGAAAGACGAAGGTACCTTCTTGCCTTTGTTATCTTTGTATGTGATGGTTCTGAATGGGAAAAACAGAGCTGCATACAAGGACAACCTTCTTTGTTCATCCTGAAATAGTTATCCATACTAAGTAATCAAAAGCATATTACTGCAAGGAAAGTTCAAGAAGAATATGCAACAATAAGTAGCATAAGCAATGATTACAGAAATAAAGCATAAGACAAGAACTTAACTGTATTAACCAGACCATGCAAAAAAAGAACAAATCTAGTAAACCAATCACGATGAGAATGCCCGTTGCTGGTAAGAAGTCACAAAATATAACAAGAGAAACCTGGGCATATATATTAGAGTAATAGTATTAAAATACAAGACAGAACTTATAAGATTCAAGCGGCTAGGGCCTGCAGAAGAAGATCAGCATGCCTACAATAATTCTTTGCATGTTTCTACAATTTTCTTTCCTCAAAGAAACATTGATTGCAGTAAATCTGCAACATAATGCAATTGTCAATCAAAGCACAGGTTCAGAAAGAAATAAAGGAGAACTACAAGGAAGCAAATAAATGAGCAAATAATAGATTCTGAAAAAATTAATTCGGTTCAGACAGGATGAATGGAGCTAAATTAAAATTAGTAAAACTTATCTCCTGCTAAAAAGTAAAGCCAATTTTGCATCACCACTCCGTAAGTTGCCTATTTTTGCTAAATTATAAGATCATTATGATAATCAAGCAACCAAGTGCTTCAAATTGATCTTTATGAAGTTAAAACTTCTAAAGCCATATTATGACATCTTCCATCCAAAATATAATGAAAATCACACAACTCTGCAAAAGATTAAGCATAGGTTGTTTCATGAATAGCTTATTTCGTCTGTCACTGGGAAACCAAAAGCAAGCATCCCATCATGAGTCTATAAGCCAAAGAGTAGTTTAAATACTATAAAGCCACTTAACTGCATATAAACTTTTGGATGAAAAACACAAAAATCAAGCATGAACTAACATGAAATAGAATAAAATTAAAGAATTATCACGCACAGTAAGAGACAAAGATCCAATTAGCTGCGGAAGGCTCCATGCAGCATCCATATAAGCCAAGCAGAGCCTAGAAACATACCAACAGATGCAATCTGTAAGCAACTATGCACTGACACAACAATGAGAATAAGAGAAACTACAAATTTCTGCAGTCAAAGTCTAAACGCGATAGAAGCTCTGGGAAATTTGTGCAGAAATGAAATTACTAACTCGATTTAGAAGACATATCAACCTTCATTGAAATTATTATGGAAAGAAACATGAGAACAGTGGAGACCCTACAATGCCTCCCAACAACTTGAAAGATATTGTCCCCTAAACCAAGAAGAGTTCTAGGAGACATTAGCCTTTCTCAATGCTTTTCATATGACCCTTTTGGATTTAATTCAATATCCTTTTAGCTTGCTTCCTTCTCTCGATGTCATCAACGTATCTTTCCTTTTAACAGTATATTTAGTTTGCTTTAGTGCCTTCTTCTGTTAATAATACTTCTACACTTGCATCAAAAGAAACATTAGTACACACTTGATTTGTTCATCCTGTAGGAAATAGCAAGGCTCTAGCCTCTAGACCCAGTTGGGTAGATTTTAGGACATAAAAGCTTTTGAAGATGCCACCATAATTTAGGCCCCCCCCCCGCCCCACAACCCTAAACCCCACCCCCCCCCACCCCCAAAAAAGGAATTGTATACATTCACCAGTCTCTTGGGGCCAAAAGAAGAATGAAGATAAAACAGTGTCATCTTTCACGTGGAAAAGCATCAGAAATTCTTACGCCCATTAAATGGTCCCTTTATAAGTTGCAGTAATATTTATTATTTTTTCTCTTTTGTCAAAAAAAGTTTCCACTATGTTTCCTTCTTCCCAAACCAGTTTTGTCAAAATTGTAACATGTTCCCCAACACATTCATAAGCACAAATCTCATTTTCTTCTTCCTAATAACTAACAACTAGATACAATTCACATAAGTGGAATAAATTAGAATGCCACAACCAATATCCTAGCCTGATGTTGCTGAATGCCCAGTTATTATTAACAGTGCATCAAATATGTAGATATCAATCATGTCTAGCTAGACAATCATAAGAACTAATCCACACTACCAACCTATCGCACTCTTCTGGCAATGTCGGTTCATGCTCATGAGGAAGACTGAAGACGACCCAAAATAATTGCAACTCAAAGATGTAAGCAATAGCTTTAACTGGTTCATTGCCCGATACCATCAGATCAACCTGCCATTCCAAAGAAAGGGAAAAACATTGATCCCATCTCATCAATGATAAGTAACAACAAACAGGAGATACAAATCATATAGAGAAGTTGAGAGAAGATAAAGAACACATGTACAAGAAGAACTCCCGCCAAAAAACATTTATTGAGATAAGGCAGCCAATAGAGGAATGTTCTAGGCACATACTTCTGTTCCAATGCGCTCTCTACTGATTTTAGCTGCAAGTGCATCTTTGACATCATTGGATGCAGCAGCTCTCTTCAGCTCTTCATCCAATGTAAAACTGAACCTTGCGCCTGAAATGAACACAAGATGATGAACATGGAGGAACAAAGATGACAAGACCATAGATAAAGTAGCAGAAAGCTCCTTTTGATCTAGCAGAACTCTTGTACAAATCAAAGAAAATGAACATCCACATTGCATTGCAGAAGAATGAAAAAAAGAAAGCTTCTTTGCAAGATGAGCTGCAAAAACGCAAGGTTTACAAGCTCATCTAAGAATAAGGCATTAAGCTCTCTCAATTAAGGGATTGTGGGGATGCAAGAGGATCAAAGAATTTTCAAAAGAAAAGAATCATACATAAAGTACAAATGGTAGGCTCATGGTTCTAGCACACTCTATTGTAGATATGTATTTCATGCAATCATTACTTCCTTGATTAAAACCTTTTACCTACTTATGCAGTTACATGTTTACACACTCAGTACATCCATTTGTACATAAAAAAAGATGTGAATAGAAGGAAGACTGCATTAAGTGCATGCATGTGTACTCAGACTGTGACATGCAGCTGTTAACACAATTTCATGCTACTACTCCAAAGGCAACAAGCTATGGAATTGATGAAGGTCACATAATAAATGGTCTCAGGCAAACTGAATAAGAATGTCCAGAACTAAATAAATGCATGAAACAAAAGCTTAACAAAATTTAAATAAAACAGCACCAAAGCGAACAGCACGAAGAACTCGCAGAGGATCATCCAGAAACGTTTCCTTTGGGGCTAGAGGTGTCACAATTTTTCCTGATCTAAGATCTTCAATTCCTGTACAGTGAACAAAAATTCAAAAAGCAGAAGAATTTAATATAGTTTAATTCCCCCAAAAGTTCTCATTGAAAAGAAAACCAAGTCAAAAAATCTATTCTAACCTTTCCCAGTTAAATCTTCAACTGAGCTGGTATTAATATTGTAAAACATGCTGTCAGATAAAAATTTAGGTCATCAAACAACTGGACCAATATAGAGCGGAATGGTACAAATAAGAGAAGCCAAGCTGTTTGAAGTACAGAACCAGATTAAAGTAAACAAACTTCATTTGTTAAACATATATAGAAGCAACTGCTATCTGGCTGTCCAGTCAATTCTAAAATAGAGAGAGGATAATAGTCTTCAGAATCCAATTGCATTAACATACAAATTTCCCAAGTTAATGGATGGCATATGGTGCTAAACCACGTTATAAGCTATAAAGAAGGAGATATCCGAATAAAGATATGGAAGACTGCACATTCCATGACTTCTTGCCAGCTGACCAGAAAACCAAAATGACCAGCAATTCCTCTTTAATTGTCATCTTGTTAATTGGCATTAAATGATTAACGGCAGTAAATTTGGAACTACATATACTTCATGGAAGAGCAGACCATGTCCACCATCTGCTACAACTGACAAGTGACAACCATTCAATCACCTCAATAATTGGAAATAAGGTCGGATAGAGTAATTGGGATAGAGTAATTGAAGGAGTTGTTATGTGCCAAATAATAGAGTGTATAATGATGTAATACGTTCAAAATAGATTTAACTAACAGGTGTTAGATCAAATACCACCTAAAACTAAGCAATAAATTGTTTTGAGATAAACAGAATCTGATGCAATTAACATTTTGATTCAAGAGCAATTTATCAGTTACATGAAGCAGAAGAGACACCTGTTTATAGTTAAATCCCTTCTATAAGCATCCTCTTCTGCAGTGCCAAAATCCTGTAAGAGAAGTCAAATTGAATGAACATTCACAAAAGTAACAACCAAGAAACTAGCATGATTTTCAGGTCATAACTAGTTGAACAAAAGCAAAATCACATTGGCAGCACCAATGCATGGAGAGAGAGAGAGGACAAAGCAATAAATAAACAAAAGTTTGTTCCAAGCATTGACAATCTAAGAGAAAACACTAAGCTAATGTCAAAAATGACTGGCCATGGACACAAAATATAAGAGGCCTTTAGCTCATTGCTTTTAGCTTTCATAATGATTCTTAGGCCCTCTTATCTTATGATGATATACTAGACACTTATAAGAAAATAATGTTTGTTCAACAAGTCTCTCAAGTGAATTAGCAAAAGAAAGAAAAATAATTTAGAAGGAAGTTCCTTGATCAAGACTCTTCAAGAATAGACGTATGATTGTCAGAATTCAAGTAATTTTACTGTTGATTATGAGCTACATACTTGTCATTTAATAGGCTTGCATTCCTTAAGTATGAGTACCACCTTGGAGTGAGCAAGCCCTTGCCCCATTGATAATACCTACCTACTTGTCTTTCTTTCCTTAAAAAAGAAAGAGTTCACGAAAGCACTAAAAGCTATTTTTACTATATACTGGTAGTAATACCGTCTAGTTAGCCATGACTAAACAAGATAATAAGATACAGGTGGAAAGAAAATATACAACAGATGAATTTACAGCTGTACTACTGCATACCATCTGTGTGGGAATGCGGCTATTCTCACTGTACTTTTCAGACCTTAAGTTCACAAAATCTATCCACATATCATAGAGGCGCATCCTCGCTGTTTCCAGATGTTTTGACTGGTCTGGGTTGCTGCAAAACTAAATTTATGTAAAAATGTCTTCAAATACCCAATCAGAATGGAGACAGCATCTGCCACAATAATATATCACAACTTAATTCATTCAGAAGATATGAGAAAATATTCATGTAATAACAAGTTCTAAATTCAACTATGCCAACAAAACCATATTTCATGAGTGACATACAAAAACAAGTTAAGAGATTATAGGAGATGAAAAAGAAAATCCCTTCTACATAGCTCCTAGGACATTAGACCTTACCAGATAATGAGAACAAATAAAAATCAGGGGGCAAAAAAATAGAGCAGAAAAGGGGTACTCTCAAAAGATGTCTTCATCCTGTAAACAATCCTTATTCCACTTATAGTGAACCATTTGTTCTACACTTAAACCATATTCAAAAAGCCCTAGGAAAAAATTTTAAGAGGGCCAATTAATCTCGACATGTAAGTGTAGATTCCCTAAAAAGAGTGGCTTTATTTATTGGGAGACTGCCTTACAAATCATGAGGTGATCAACTTCTGATGACAGTCTTTCTTTGGAGGGATATAGAGTTTGTAAGATGTGTACAAGATTGGCAATTGGAACCCTTCTTTGACTTATTTGATTTACTTAATAGTTTTTGGGTTGTGCTTTGAGGTCAGTGAAAAACAGTGTCACCACACAGATAGAAATGGATTGTTTCCAGTGAAAATTGATAAAAGCTACAAGGGTCTTGCATAACCTAAACTACACGCATGCCAACCCTATGGATCATATTTAAGATATAGAGTCCACTGTCTATAAAATGTCCGGCACTTCAAATTTCATGAACTAAAAGAAACAGTTTTATCATGAAGAATCAATAGTCTTTTATCTTCAAAATAGCAATCTCTAAGCCTTTAAAACACTCTTTTAATCCTCTTCCTTTGCACTTTCAGCTGGCATTGCTTGATCCCAAGGTCTTAGTTATTTGACTAAGTATCGTGGCCCTAATCCTTTTTAATTTATACCCTAGTGAACACTCCTTTCCAAGTCTTTCCTTTTCAGCCATGAAGAAATCACTATGTAAGACATGGAGTGCAGAACAAACAAAAAACCACTGCTCACATTACAAACTTCTGGGGCAGAATAAACAATGACCAACACTCACACATAAACTTCATGTCAAATCATACATTCATACATAAAATATGAAAAGCTAATATTTGAAGGCAAAAGGCAAGCATGAAGCTCAATGTACCTTGGGATAACAGCCAGACCTTGTGCCTCTTCCCCTGTTGATGCCAAATATTGGGTAACCTTATCAACAAATGTACTACCCAACATGTCATCAAGAGCAATATCGATATCATAACAATCTTTTCCCAGAAGCTGTAAAGATGATAAAATGTGAATGGTTCATCATCTTCTTCAAAGAATAGATTTAACCTAATAAATCCACCAATTTCACAGTGTCATTCACATCGATTCAAGTGCAATAATTGTACCCTTTCTCTACAAATCAATTGCAGCTTTAACATGATAAATGATTCTGACAAGAAATTTACTAAAAATGACAGACAATAAATCATTTATAACAATTTGAAAGCATCTTGGGGGCTTTCTAGGAACATATGATCATTCTCTACTCAAATAATTACCCTGGCATCTTGTCAAAGGTGGGGAAAGGTCCTGTTTCTTGAGGGTTGTAACCAAGGGGCCTCACCACCCAATAACAGGTTACAATGATGATATGGGGATGCAAATTTAGTAATCAGTAGCATATATAATGTGAATGTGTGCCTATACATAAGAGAGTAACTCATACATGCGGTGCCAAGGGAATGCTAACTCTTCATAGAAGTAAATTCACCTGTCTAAATGTCAGTCACTAATATTACGTGACATGTAAGGGCACCTAACTGGCTCAAGATGGCAGCAGCTGACAGTAATAAACCACCAAAAGCGGCAAGTAATCATCGAAAATAGGCTATTGTAGACTTTTTGAAAGAGTACATCTTCTTGTTTTGTTTTGTATTTAGGTATTCTTCGTGTGGATTAGGAAAACATCTTACTTCACTGGCTAATAGTGCTGACTGCCAAGGCAATTGCCGGAAAAACTAGCAGATGCCTATTTTTCCCAAAAACAGCCTTTGAAATTATGAAGTTCACATTATTGTTGAAAGTTGTAATACTAAATATATTTAAAAAGACTGTCAAATCAACCATTCACATCCTTAAACTTAAACATTTATTACTTTCATCGCCATAAAGTTAACCTCCCTGCAAATAATAATGCCCAATGACTAAATAGTCAAAAGAATGCATAGAACCACAATGATAAAGACCTCAATTAGTTGATGTTCCTACTGATTGTAGAAACAAAACTTCATAAGCAATACCAAAAGCACTGCATTTTTTAAAATTATACACCAAAGAAACAAAAACCCCAGTCAAACAAAGAAAATACAAGTATTATAGGGAGGGGTAACAAACTTGAGTTGGATATAACTAAACATGTAATTGGAGAAAAAAATCTTAAAAGAAGCACAAATTAACATGCTTATACACAATCAGTACCACAAAAGAACTTAAAGGCATATCGAAGCGAACACCCTACTGCACTACCAAATACACCAACCTTATCACGGACCCAGCCACCAGCGACCCGCAGCTGGGTAGGAAGATCAAAATGGCGAATGGTGGCGAGAAGCCTATCAAAGATCATCTTCTCCTTCTCCGTCAAATCGATCTTTTCCTTCACTCGCACCACCGGCAAATTCGTCGACATTGATTTGCAACTCAAGAGCCCTGCTGTCTTAGTCGGGTTTCGTGCCTTAAGAGGACTCCAAACGCCTCCTAAAGCAAGGGAATTGCCACTGCCAAAGATGCTTCTAAGAAAAAGACCTGAACTGTTGCCGTTCAATAACGACGCTCTCATTTTCCCCCTTACTCATGCTGGAAACGTCCTCGCTTCAATTCACTCGCGAGGGGCTCGCTTCTGCAGGGTAAAACCGAATTCCTTTTTTCTTCACATACGAGAATTGCAACTCTAATAAGCCGAAACAAAGTTTCAATTTTTCACGAGCGCACTCTATGATGCTAAGGATCAATTTCATATATTTAACGACAACCAAGCCTACTACTCACAGTTCAAGACAAGGAAAAATTTGAAAGAAAATAGAGCGACTGATACCTTGCAGACGAAAAGCCGCCGGAGCATGTCCAAGTAGAGAGAGAGAGAGAGAGAGAGAGAGAAGGCGAAGAGGAGTACCTGGAGGCGTCGCTTAGCTCGGCTCGGCTGCCGAGAGGTGGCCCGGGCGACGGGCGACGTTAAGCATAAAAATGGCAGCTGCTTCGGAGGCGGAGGCAGGAGTTAGACAGCGATGAGTGGAGGCATCACGGCGACGACGGACTGAGCAGAAGCGCGACGGCAACGGCGACGGCGGGAAAGGTAGACGGACGCCCAGAGATGAAGACGATGACGCGTGATAAGAAAGCATATTAGTAAGGGTTAATATTATAAAAATTCTAAATAATATATTTATGATAAATTTATCATAAATTAAAATTTTTTATTATTACAAATATATATTTATAATAAATTTATCTTTAAAAAAATTAAATAAATGCTTGAAGTACTCTCATTTTTTTAAATAAAAATTTCAAATAAAAATTATTTTAAATAAGAATTTAAAGTATCATATAAATCTAAAAAAAAAGGTATGATCCCACCAAATGATTAAAAGCATTTTCATCATTTATTTATTTATTTATTTATTTTCTTTCCTTTTTGTCTCTTTTTTTCTTTTTCTATTTTTTCTTTTCATAAAAAACTCAAAAAAAAAAAAAAAAGTTAAAACTTTAAAAAACACAAATTAAAAAAAAAAAAAAAGGCCAACCTCGATCATTTGGTGAGATTAAGTTTTTCTTTGAATTTGATACGACACTTTGATTTTTATTTGAAATAAAATATATCTCAAGCTTTTATTAGAGAAAATAAGGGAAGCTATTTCTTATTTAAAATAAAGTTAACTTCAAATTCTCATTTGAAAAACAACGATAGTACTTTGAACTTTTATTTGGAATTTTCCTTTTATCCTAAACTAATTTTTTTATTATCAAAAACCTCAAATCGATATATTTGGATAAATTTACCTTCTTTAAATTTCCATTAAATCATATTAATATCACGAAAAATTATAAATCGATAAACATGTGACAAACGAAAATTAAAATCCTAAATTAGTATATCCGTCAACTGCTACTTATTATCCAAATCAGTAATTTGACTATAAAATTTAAAGAAAACTATTATAGAGTAA
Organism: Corymbia calophylla; assembly: GCA_014182845.1. Lineage (NCBI taxonomy): Eukaryota > Viridiplantae > Streptophyta > Magnoliopsida > Myrtales > Myrtaceae > Corymbia > Corymbia calophylla. The sequence goes on along the minus strand of CM024698.1, from coordinate 21,499,503 downwards.
ATTTATCATCAAGTGTACAGTTTGATTTTTTGGTGATCAAAAAATTATGTTTGGTAAATTTGTATTATATATACTAGCTTGAGATTTTTCATGATATTAATCCCAAAATTAATAATAAAATTAATAATCTCATCGTTAGTTCTTCAACGTATTTAAATTGTACAATTGAATTTTCAAATTTTTAACATCTAAGTGTATCACCTAAGATTTTGATATTGCTAAAATGCCATCTTCCCATTGAAAAAAAAAACAACAAAAAAACAAAAATAGCCGCCACCTAAAATCAACCTTGGCGAAATTTAATAATCTTATTGACTTTACTTTTACTTCTCCTGTTAATCCGCAATAGCATTGACATAATTTATTACCATTTATAAGATACAATTCTACTTTATATTTTCTACATTTGTAAATCTATAAATATAAATTGAAATAATGCATCTATTCATTTCTCTATCATTTGAGAACAAATGGAGAAAAGTGTCATATAGGATTTTTGTATAGTATGTATGCATGTACTTGTAACTTCTAAAGAGTCATTTAATTCCTTTTAATGGTAGTATTAGAATATTGCGGAGTTAAAATGGCATAGGTCAATCTTGTAAATTCTAATAATAATTTCTTATTTGATATCCACAGGTATCTTTCGCATTAAAAATATTATATAAATTTTTAACAGCTTTCCTTTTCTAATTTAATTTAACTTTTTAGAATGTTAAAAACAATTTTTTTTGTTGGTCATGTTGTATTCCTACTTTAACTCTCACTTTTAGACATTTACTTTGCCTTGTTGCAGAGCGCTTGAGAATTGAAACCCATATTTAAAACTAAATCGTTCCCACCTCAATCCCTAAGAAGGTAAAGATTCAAACCCTCCACCTCCTCCTTCCCATATAAAAAGGGTGGTTACTAGGATAAACTCCTTGTTAAAAACGATATATTTGATTGCTAGCTTTCTAGCCTATTCCTTTTTAATTTTCCTTTTTAACTTTTCTTTTCAATCTTGTTCGAGGTCCGATGAAAATTTTTTCGTTAGAATTTATCATTGAAATATGTTTATGTCTCTATATGTAGTTCCGCACATTGTTCAACGACTATAAAGATCCAAATTTACCAATTTTTTTTTACACTTTTATCTATATATTTTGTCAATTTTTTTCTGAAATAATATCTTTAATTATTTATTAGCGTATTAATTTTGCATGATTGTTCGAGCCTCCATTTAGTTTAGTTTAATGAAGGTCTTATCTCACCAACTCAGATGATGAATTCATGTTGATCTTGATGCAGCATGCTGACATGGCAAATTTAATTTATACCATACTACTGGCCTGAAATAAGTATACACTATTTTGTACATAAATAGACAAGTTAGATTCTAGTCATGTTATGCTTGCATCGGCATCTTATCACGAACAATTTTGGGGGTGAAGCTGCCCTCGTCAGTGCACACTACCAATTATCTTCCTTCACCGATCATGCTAAACAAGTCTCCTCTCAAGCTCTTGCATAGCGCTCGCCAGAGTTAATACTCCTCTCGAACTGATTGGTTGCATGTGCTTTACCCTTCTTCAACCTCGCGAAGGCACTGAACTTGAGCTGCGTGCATGACTTTGTTGTTTTCTTGGACCTAGTATCGAACAAAAGGGAAAAAAGATGTTGCAATCTCTCTCTCCAATCATCTTCGAAGTCTCTCGTCATATTCTTTTCCAAGAACAAGCAATGTTTTCATCACTTTCTTCAACTTCCATATCTTACTTTAATAGGACCAAAAAAAGAAATCTTATTTTACTAATCTCGATGTTGAGTTCTTCTAAGATAACCCAACTCCAAGTTCTTCAGGGCTCAAGTAAGTTGCCACCTACTCCCATCACGCCTTTAGTTATGTTATATTTCATTAGTTTACCCATGATGACTCTTTGAAGAGGTGTGAATAGTTATCTTTAAGGGAAGTTAAAAATAACTTCTTTTATGGATCAATCAATAAACAAGAATATAACGTACATTGAAAACCAACGTTTTTCTCTCAACCAAACACACAAAAAAGATTCCATCATCACTTTAAGAAAACAATCAGCATTAATTGTATGGAATATTGATATTTTCTTTGTGATCGTATTTGAATCATGATGAAGTTTTAGATTTGTCCGTTGCTTGCTAGTGATTCAACGTATATTTCTGGATAATCCCTTTTGTTGTGCATCTAAAGGTTAGTCATTTCTTCCCCGACTTTTATCCAACGGGTTCGAGTCTCCCTCATTCGTGGATTCGAATATTGAGAACAACCGTCACTCTGCTCGACAACATATTTTCCAAGGAATTGTTGACCTTGTCCATCTCCCTTCTGATGTTCAAAGTGCAGATGGTCTAAAAAGGCTGCTTTTCTTGCTTGGTTTTCTAGTTTCGAAACTCTAGTCGATTTCCTTAGAACAACCTTGAGTTTGAGGGGTGATGCTATGATATTGTCTGAATATTTAGAGATTTCATCGGATTGATGCAATAATGTATTGCAATTAAAAGGTATTCGAATAACATGTGAAGGAAAGGAAGTAATCTAATGAGAAAACTATTTACCTTTTAATTTCATTAAATTTGACAGAATCTCAAAATAATTTGACAATATTCTGATAACAATGGTACAAGATCATCCACGTTAATCCACGTTAGTCGTTAAATAAAACTCTATTTTTTGCGACAAAACGCACCCAACACTCATTATCTAATGTTAAAAAACTTAGGACTAATACTGCGAAAAACCCCACACTAGTACACCTGCAATAAGTTTACTTCAAATTAATTTTTTGATTACGAAACATCCAAAACCAATACACATATAATAAATTTATCCCATATGATCACAAAAATCCCAACCGATACACTTGTGACAAATTTATCCTCAAACTAATTTTTGACAGTTAAAAACTCTAAACTATTACATTTGTGATAAATATACACTCTATTAAATTGAATTAATACCATAAAAAATCACCAAATTGATACAACTACGATAAACGGAATTGGTAAATCAATCAATTGCCACGTGCCATCCAATTTAATAATTTGACAGTAAAATTTAACGGAAATTAATAGAAGGTAAATTTATCACAAGTGTACCAATTTGGAATAAATATATCAAATGTGTACTTGTTTGAGGTTTTTGATGGTTAAAAGATTAGTTTGGGGTAAATTTGTCACATGCTGACTGGTTTAGAATTTTTCATGATATTAATTCAAAAAATTAAGATTAATAGAAATTACTTAAAATTTATTAGAGATCTTCCAGAGGAAAAATTAGAAACAGAAAATCTAGATAAAGAACACAGTGGATCATAGAGAAGGAGGGGGGGGAGGGGGGGCGAAAGAGATGGAGACAGCGTACTTATATTGCACCATCCTAATTTTTCTTATCCAAAGCTAAATCAATCCTAAGAATAGTCTAGTCTAAGTGTCTCTGTGCTGAACTTGCTTCAACCAAGCCTCTACTTGGCGCCATACCTAGCCCTGATCTTATGCAGCTCCTTGAGTGCTTCGACCATGTCCATCCGATCCCGCGGCAACTCCATAGAACACGCAACTCCAATCCTTAGGACGGATGCGACACAATCTCTCATCCTTTCAATGCTATTCTTGTTTTCTCCATTAAAAATGGTTGAATCTACAATCTTCATCACTTGGTCCGGCAAAGCCACTTTGACAAAGGTGCGGAGATTCAAATGGTCCTTGAAAGCCTCTTCCGTAGGTCTCTTACCAGTGAATATTTCCAATAAAAGAATGCCATAGCTATACACATCACCTCGTGTCGATGCCATGTTCCCCATGCCATACTCTAAAACAATATACATCAAGCATATGCAATGAAAATTCAAATTTCATCTCAAGGCCAATGTAGATAAAACTTAGACACTTAATGAGAAAATTTTCTTACCGGGAGGGACATAGCCTACAGAACCCCTCATTGCCATTGAGCTGCTACGGTTGTCAATGTCCATGGCCTTCGTTGTTGCAACAGAGCTTATCTTCGCTAACCCGAAATCCCCAACTCGCCCCTTCATTTCATTGTCTAGAAGGACGTTACTCGGCTTCAAATCTCCATGTACAATCTTTGGACTACAATCCTCATGAAGATATGCGATTGCAGAAGCTATGTCAATGGCAATGTCTAACCTTTGCATTAGCCCCAAATGTTTTGGTTTTCCATGTTCATGTCCATGCTCGATAGTCTCTTCATTCCCTTGGTGTATCCAATTCTCTAAGCTCCCATTAGCCATGTATTCGTATAATAAAGCTTTGAAATCATGGCCGTGATAGTCCACACTTGAACACACATTCAATATCTTCATGAGATTTCGGTGTCTTATGGCCCCTATGGTTCGACACTCCGAGACAAAGCTCTTCGAAGCACCTCTGTGGCCTAAGTTAAGCACTTTGATTGCCACCCAGCCACCAACCTGTGTAGTTCCTTTATAGACAGTACCATATCTCCCTTTGCCAATCATATTATTTTCAGAAAATCCATCTGTGGCTCTAAAGAGCTCCTCATAAGAGATACACGAGAGTTGGTGTTCAAACGGTAATTCACTTGAAGGGATATTCTTTTTTGACATCTTTCTTCGATACCAAATGACAAATAGGCAAAGACATAGAATGAAATATGACAAGATGGCCGTCACTGTGGCAATTACTCTAGCTTTTTTGATCCAAAATGGTTTAGAGGTATTCGATTTGCAAGAAGGAAGGTTTAGTTCTGCAATACCTCCACAGAGATTCCCATTTCCAAAGACGAACACTGCAGTAGCATTGAGAAATACTCCTTGCTTTGGAACTTCTCCTTCAAACTTGTTTAAAGATAGATTCAAGTACTTTAGATCTATAAGTTGAGCAAAAAAGCTCGGGATTTTACCAAAGAAGTCATTATGAGAAACATCCAACTCTTGTAAGCCCCGTAATGTGCCTAAAGCTGGAGGAATTTCCCCTTGAAAGGAATTGACTGCTAAGCTAAGCCTCTCCAATAGCAAGCAATTGCTGATGGAGTTAGGAATTGGTCCCATCAGCTTATTGTAAGATAGATCTAATTCTATAAGATTGGCCAAGGACCCAACTTGAGATGGAAGAGATCCGCTCAACTTATTATGTGCCAAGCTGAAGATAATTGAAATGGTAGAAAGACTAAGAACCTCCTTTGGGATTGAACCACTGAAATTATTGTTCCGAAGATCAAGCTCGATTAGCTGCCTACAGTTACCAAGACTCTGTGGTATTTCCCCGTAGAAGTCGTTGAACGATAGGTAAAGACGGTTCAATAGTGTAAAATTGCCGATTGATGACGGGATCTCTCCCATTAACATGTTTCTACTTAAGTACAATTCGTGCAAGTTATGGAGTGCTCCGATAGAAGGTGGAACACGACCGCCAAGCGAATTGTTTGACAAGTCAAGAAATGACAGGTTGAAGAGATTGCCAATACCTAGAGGAATGGTTCCACCCATATGGGTGTCCGACATATCAATTACTCTAACACTGTTTGAAAGATTGCCAAGGGAATCCGGCAACGTACCTTCAAGAAAATTGAGGTTCACCCCAATAGTTTCCAGCCTTGAACAATTAGTCAATGAGGTAATGAAACTGTAGTCATCACGCAACTGGTTATAGGAAAAGTACATTACTTCAAGAGCTTTTAGCCTACCAAGATTTGCGGGGATCGGTCCATGAAAACTGTTATTGTGAAAGATGATGTGCTGAAGGTTGGAGGCATTTGATAAGGACGGAGGTATAACACCAGTAAACAAATTGCTACTAAAATCAAGAAAAGTGAGAGAAGGAAGAGTATCGCCGATATAAGGGGGGATGCTACCTCTCAACTGATTGCCACTGGTGAAGAAATAGGAAATGCTAGAGATGTTGAAGATTGCCAGGGGGATCTCGCCGGTTAGTTGGTTCAGCCCCAATTGAACAAACCCCAAACGACGAAGCTTGGACAATGTCTCGGGAATCTCTCCCTGCAAACAATTTAATGCGACTGAGAGAGCGTAAAGTTGGGAGAGATTTCCAATAGAATGAGGAATAGATCCTGTCAGACTGTTTTCAGTCAAACCTAGAACTCGAAGCTTTGACAAAGAGCCGAAATCATCAGGAATTTTGCCCACAAGTTGATTATCGATGAGATTCAAAATCTCAAGGTTTGAGCATTGAGAAAGATTGGTGGGCATTTCTCCACCAAAAGAGTTGTTACTAAGGACGAGACGACGAAGGCGAAATAAGTGGCCAATGCTTTGTGGAATTTCACCGCGAAAACTGTTGTTTTGTAGACGAAGGCTGATCAAGAAAGAGAGATTTCCGACATGAGGCGATAGAAGACCGCCCAAGCCTTTCGACGTTAGGTTGAGGGACACAACCCTTCCGGGATGCCGTCGACTACATGCAATACCTTGCCATTCACAGTGATTAGAAGAGGCAATCCATGACTTCAGGACTCCGAGCGGATCCTCATTCACACTGTCTCTAAAGTAGATTAAAGCGAGCCGATCCGTCTGGTTGGTTTGCATCGCTTGACTCGTCCATAATGGGAGCTGGGCATAGAAAAACAGGAACATAATCGTCATATGCTTTTTCATTGTGAGTGGATTCTGTGTTCTAACAAGCTGCGAACAAAGTCTCTTCTAAATTGAACTAAATAAGAAATGAAGACCTCAAAAGCAGATGCCTTTCCATTTATCAAAAGATACCTTCGTACACGGCGAACCTTGACCCGATTAAATAGATACGGAAGTTTAACCCAAACCAGGAGTTGGACCCTTAGAGTCATGCAGATTGGCGGAACCAAAGAAAGGGGCACACGCACGTGCATGCGTTCCTCTAGAGTTGTAGCCACGCAGCAAAATGGAGGATTTGAGGGCTGCACAGTGACTTCTTGGAAAGCCGTGCCGCGAAGAAAGGAATCTAGAATGGGCGAGGTCCTTGATTTTCGGCCGTTTCAAAGAGAGCTCCTATCTGGTCGGGGGCAAAGCATGTATTTTGTGTTGAGTTTTTTACATTCAAATTGAGTTGTTTATTTATTAATACCTTGGGCTTGACTTTAATTTAAGCATGGTAACACTCGAGCGTATTGAGTAATTCTAATTCTTCGATAATAATAAATATCCGCTAGCTCTTTCTTTGAATATAGGTATCAACACTCAAACTGAATTACCTAAATTTTTGCATTCTTTATTGTTCCTCATGTATTTTTTCGGTGATTTCACATTGAATTAATTACAAAATCCTAATTAGCTTTCACGTTCGTTAATTTTACAACAAGATTTACTTCTCATCTAATATATCGTCACTTCGTGAGTCCTAAATTATTGGTTTTCAACATTAGAGGCGTGAATTAGTCTTTGATAACTGGTCAGTTGTGAACCCAATCCAACAAACCAACCTATCGCACTCTTCTGGCAATGTCGGTTCATCTTCATGAGGTAGATTAAGACAACCCAAAACAATTGCAACTCATAGATGTAAGCAATAGCTTTAACTGATTCATTGCCTGGTATCATCAGATCAACCTGCCATACCGAAGAAGGGGAAAAACATCGATCCCATCTCATCAATGAGAAGTAACATTCAAACGGAAAATACAAATCATATACAGATGTTGAGAGAAAAGATAAAGGCCACATGTACAAGAAGAACTTCCACCAAAAAACATTTATATGGGATAAAGCAGCCAATAGAGGAATGTTAGAGACGCTGCAGGTGCATCTTTGGCATCACTGGTTGCGGAACCTCTCTTCATCTGGCGTAAATCTGAGCCTTGCGCCTGTAAAGAACACAAAATTATAAACGTGGAGGCACAAAGATGACCAGACAATAGATAAAGTAGCAAAAAGCTCCTTTTTGATCTCGCAAAACTCTTGTACAAATTAAAGAAAAATGAGCATCCACATTACATGGCAGAAGCATGAAAAAGAAAGAAAGGAAGCTTCTACCTGCGAAAACGCAAGGTTTATAAAGTTCATCTCAGAATAAAATCATTAAGCATTCCCAATTCAGGGATTGTGAGGATGCAAGAGGAACGAAGAGTCTTCGAAAGAAAATAATCATTCATAACGGACAAACGGTAGGCTCGTGGTTCTAGCACACTCTGTTGTAGGTATATCTTTCATGCGATCATTACTTTTTTGAACAGAAAAAGGATTTGAACAGAAGGAAGACAGCATTGAGTGCATGCGATGTGTATTCAAACTGTCACGCGCAACTCTTAACACAATTTCATGCAAGCAATCCAAAGGCAACGAGCTAAACAAGATTGTCAGAATAGGGCTATTCTCGAAAGTACATACTTCATCCTGCACGCACTCCTTATTCCACTTAAAGTGAACCATTCGTTCTTCACTTAATCATATTTCGAAGCTCTTGGAGAAATAAATGTAAGAGGGCCAATTAATCTCGATATGGAAAATATTTTGCAAGTGTCTTTATCTCTTGGGAAGCTACTTTGCTAATTTTGAGATGATGAATTTCTAATGACGGTCTTTCTTTGGAGAGATATAGAGTTCATAAGATATGCATGGGATAGGCAATTGGATCGCCTGAGGCCAACGAGGCCGACCCTCGCCAAAAAAAATAAATATTTAAAATATTTAAAATAAATAAATTTTGTCCACGTTAGCACTGGCGTACCACGTAAGATGACTAACGTCAACATTAGCGAATTCCGGCCAAAATTAACTAGATAGACTCAATTGGCAAATAGTGAAAAGGTTTAAGACTCAATTAGTAAAATTGAAAGGTTTAAGACTAAATTGATAAAAGTGCAATAGATTTAGGATTTTTTGGACAATTTTCCCTTCAAAAGCATATGCTTTTCCATTAATCAAGACACCTTCTTACACGGCGAAATCCCACCCGATTGGCCAAGTTTAGCCCAGACCAAGAGTTGGACTTTGAAAAGGACTACAGATTGGCCGAACCAAAGAAAGGGGCATACACATACTTGTCTAATTTTATATTCACAACAACTGGAAAATCATGCCGCGAAGAAAGGAAATCAAGAATGGATGAGATCCTTAATTTTCGGCCGTTTGAAAGAGAGCTCCTATTTGGTCACAGTCAAAGCGTGTAACTTGTGCTTTGAGTTTTTTACATCCAAAATGAGTTGTTTATTTATTAATACCTTGGATTTGGGTTTAATTTACGCATGGGAAACATTCAAGCTTGTTGAGCGATTTGTAATTTCGATTTTCTGATTATAGTAGATTTTTGGTATTGGCACTTCTCGTGAATATAGGTACCGATGATCAGACTGAATTCCATAAGTCTTTGGGGTCATTTATTATTCCACATTTATTTATTCGGTGATTTTGCATTGACTTAATTGTAAGATTCTTATTATTTTCGCGTTTGTTAATTTTTAAGCAAAGGTTTAGTTTTCTTTTGATATATTATCACTTCGTGGGTCCTACCATCGGTTTTCAACATTACAGGCGTGAGTTGCTCCTTGAAAAAGGGTGAACCCAAAGGAACTGCTTGGAAAAGGGGAGAGCTATCAATTTGACGAATTAACTCATGGCAAATCGGATATTGCTTTAGAAAGAGAAGAGGAGACGAAGAAAGGATGGGGATGCCCAGCACGGCACGGGTCTTTTGTCTCGTGTGAATTGCTCTTTGAGAAATGTGAACCCAAAAGAAGACCACTGCTTAGTTGAAAAAATGGGCCCAGTAAAAAAATGAAATCCTCTCAATCGTTTCGCACCATCAACCCATAAAAGCATATTTACATGGTATGATTGTACAACCCTTGAGGAGAATACATTGCATCTCCGCATAGACGCGTGTTGGAGAAAAAGTTGCCAATTCCTCCATGGAGCTAAACTTGTTCCGTCTATGATCGAATATAAACGGACAAAGTCTATGACGTTGGGGGCACCAAAATAGATGGGGATCGCCCCCAGAATCCAGAATATAAAACAGCTTCTCCATCACGTAACTTTCCATCCAATTGTCCTTGATTGCAAGAACAAACTTATAATGAGACAAATGGTCCCACCATTTCGGAGTGACACTGGCATCGTTGGCACGCTTAAGATAGAAAAAAGTGTCTTGTCGAGACCACCGACATTTTTTAAGCACTTGCCAAATGAATGGTGAGGCAGCAAATTCAGAGCCTTCTTGCGAGTCCGTCTCTTTGAGGAAGGCAACGAGAGGAAGACCAATAATCCAGCAGTCTCCTAGGGTGCAAAACCAAAGATTTAATACAATAAAGGGATCATAAGTTAATAGGGAGAGAATCAAGATGAAACTCGAGAGGGATTGACGAGATAATCGCTCACATTGTCCTTATAAGAAGACACGTGGTAATTTCGACCATTATGGAAAAGTGATCCAGCATAGGTTGAGTGGACATCCTCCTTTGCATGATAACAAGAGGTGTAGACCTAAGAGTGCCAAAACTTGCAACGGGGATACTTAAATGTCAAAATTGCAAAAAGTACACTTAAATGCCAAAATCGGAGCAAACTGGATCAATTAAGTGCCAACGGTGAAAAATTCGACCAAAATATACACGTGTCATTTTCCATTGATTTTATTTAATAACATGGCAATTTTTTTAAAACAAATATTCACGCGGCAATTTTTTAAAAAATTGTCCACATGGCAAAAAAAATCATATCAGAAAAAACCCAAAAATCGATTTTATTTTTTAAATAAAAAGGAAGGAAAGCAATGAGGGATTGGATGAGGGCCGTCACCTCCACCATTGCCGAGAAGGGCCGGCAACGATGGGATGAGATTCAGCTGGGGTCGTTGGGGCCTAGCCAATGGCCGGAGACCCTAGTCGACTAGCGGCGAGGGCATGCAGGCCCTCGCCTAGATCTGGGGAGAGGTTCATGACCCTCCCCTAGATTTGACGAGGGTCGCCAGGCCAAAGGCCGCCATCCGCTGGTGCAAGTCGCTGGTCCTCACCCAGCCGGGCCAAGGGCAGCGGCTGTGGCGACACAGCCAAAGAAAGGGGCACACACTCTTTATGTCAAAAAACATACTTGGATTCCTTCAGAGTTGTAGCCGCACAATAAAATGGAGGATTGGACGGCTGCACAATGACTTCCTAGAAAGCCGTGCCGCAAAGAAAGGAAATCAAGAACGTATGAGTTCCTTGATTTTCGGCCGTTTCAAAAAGAGCAATTTTTTGGCAAAGTGTGCAATTTGTGCCGTGAGTTTACATCCACAATGAGTTGTTTATACATTAATGCCTTGGGTTTAAGTTTAAGTTAGGCATGGGAAACACTCAAGAGTATTAAGCAATTGTAATTCCAATTCTCTAATTATAATAGATTTTTGCTGCGGCTCTTCTTGTGGATATAAATACCAACACTCGAACTAAATCACATAAACCCTTAGTTCCTTTACTGTTTTTTTTTTTTTTTTTGGTAAATTCACATTGACTTAATTACAAAATCCTAATTAGCTTCTGCATTTGTTAATATACCTTCTTACCTCATAGATTGTCACTTCGTGGGTCCTAAACCATCGGTTTTCCACATATTACTCCTTCAGAAATGGTCAGCTGTGAACCCAATCCAACAAACCAAACCTATTGCACTCTTCTGGCAATGTCGGTTCATGTTCATGCGGTAGATTGAAGACAACCCAAAACAATTGCAACTCATAGATGTAAGCAATACCTTTAACTGGTTCATCGCCTGGCATCATCATATCAACCTGCCATACAAAGAAGAGGAAAAACTTTGATCCCATCTCATCGATGAGAAGTAACATTCAAACGGAAAATACAAATCATATACAGATGTTGAGAGAAAAGATAAAGGAGAAAAGATAAAAGGCCACATGTACAAGAACTTCCACCAAAAAACGATTGTATGGGATAAAGCAGCCAATAGAGCAATGTCAGAGACACATGCATATGTTCTAACGCGCTCTTTACTGATTTTAGCTGCAAGTGCATCTTTGACACCATTGGATGAGGCACAACTCTCTTCAGCTCTTCATCCAACGTAAATCTGACCTTGCGCCTGAAATGAACACAAGATTATGAACATGGAGGCACAAAGATGACCAGACTATAGATAAAGTAGCAGAAAGCTCCTTTTTGATCTTGCAAAACTCTTGTACAAATTAAAGAAAAATGAGCATCCACATTACATGGCAAAGAATGGAAAAAAAAAAGAAAAAAGAAAGCTTCTTTACAGGAGGTGCTGCGAAAACGCAAGGTTTACAAAGCTCGTCTAATAATAAAATCATTAAGCATTCCCAATTCAGGAATTGTGAGGATGCAAGAGGATGCAAGAGGATCCAAGAGTCTTCGAAAGAAAAGAATCATCCATAAAGTACAAACGGTAGGCTTGTGGTTCTAGCACTCTCCATCATAGGTATATCTCATCCATAAAGTACAAACGGCAGGCTTGTGGTTCTAGCACTCTCCATCATAGGTATATCTTTCATGCGATCATTAATTTCTTGATTAAAACCTTTTTACCTACCTATGCAGTCGCATGTTTAACCACCTAATACATCCATTTATACAGAAAAACGATGTGAATAGGAAAAGGACAGCATTTGGCGCATGCATGTGTACTTAGACTGTCACATGCAACTCTTAACACAATTTCATGCGACTAGTCCAAAGGCAACAAGCTATGGCATTGACGAGTATAGAAGGAAGAGCATTCAGTGCATTCATGCGTATTCAGAATGTCACATGCAGCTATCAACATAATTTCAGGTAACTAGTCCAAAGGCAACAAGCTATGGCATTGATGAAGATATAATAAATTTTCCCATGTTTATAAGGCAACTAGTCCAAAGGCAACAAGCTATGGCATTGACAAAGATATAATAAAACTTCCCATGTTTATATACATAATACATCCATTTGTTCTACTAAAAAACAAATAGCAATGGGTCACATTATAAGTGTTCTCAGGCATACTGAACAAGAATATCCAGTAACTAAATAAACAAAAGGAACAAAAGCTCAACAAAATTTAATAAAACAGCACTAAAGCAAACAGCACGAAGAACACACAGAGGATCATCCGGAAATGTTTCCTTTGGGGCTAGACGTGTCACAATTTTTCCCCATTAAGATCGTCAATCCCTGTACATTGAACAAAATTCAAAAAGCAGAACCAATATAGTATAATTCCCCAAAAAGGTCTCATAAAAAGAAAATCAGGTCAAAAATATCTATTCTAACCTCTCCCAGTTAAATCGTCAACTGAGCTGGTGTTGATATTGTAAAACATGCTGTCAAATAAAAATTTAGGTCATCAAACAACTGGACCAATATAGAGAGGAATGATACCAATAAGAGTAGCAAGCTGTTTGAAGCACAAAAGCAGATTGAAGTAAACAAACTTCATATTTTAAACATATAAAGAAGCAACTGTTATCTGGATGTCCAATCATGTCTAAAATACAGAGTGGATTATAGTTTCAAATCCAATTTCATTAACATACAAATTTCACAAATTAATGAAAGGCATGTGGTGCTAAACCACTTTATTAATTAAAACAAAAAAAGTATCCAAATAAAGATATGAAAACTGTACATTCCATGACTTCTTGCCAGCTCACAAGGAAATCAAAACGACCAGCAATTCCTCTTTAACTGTCATCTAGTTAATTGGCATTAGATGATCAACAGGCAGTAAGTTTTGAGCTACATATACTTCACGGAAGAGCAGACTATGTCCACTATTAGTAACCAGAAATAAGGTTGGATAGGATGACAGAAAATTTTGTTATGTATCAATTATAGAGTGATAGAATGATTTGATACATTCAAATATATTTCACTAACAGGTGTTAGATCAAATACCGCCCAAAACTAAGCAATGAATTGTTTTGAGATAACAGAATCTGATGCAACTAACATTTTGATTCAAGAGCAATTTATCAGTTACATAAAGCAGAAGCCACACCTGTTTATAGTTAAATCCCTTCTGTAAGCATCCTCTTCTGCAGTGCCAAAATCCTGTAAGAGAAGTCAAATTGAACGATCATTCACAAAAGTAACAACCAAGAAACTAGCAATATTTTCAGGTCATAAATAGATGGACAAAAGCGCAATCACATCAGAAGAACCAATGTATGGAGAGAGAGGACAAAGACATAAATTAAACAAAAATTTGCTCCAAGCATTGACCATCTAAGAGAAAATACTGTGCCAATGTCACAAATGAATGACCATGGACACAAAACGTAAAAGGCCTTGAGCTCATTGCATCTAGCTTTCTTGATGATTCTTAGGCCCTCTTATCTATGACAATACACTCAGCACTTACGAGAAAATAATGTTTGTTCAACAAGTCTACCAAGTGAATTTAGCAAAATAAAGAAAAATAGTTCAGAAGAAAGTTCCTGGACCAAGACTATTCAAGAATAGACATGTGATTGTCTGAATTCAAGTCACTTTACTGTTGATTGTGAGCTACATACTTGTCAGCACACTTGCATTCCCTAAGTACAAGTACCACCATGAAGCATGCAAGTGGCTGCCCTATTGATACCACCTAATTAATTTGCTTGTCTTTCTTTCCCTAGAAAAAGTTCACAAAAGAGCTAAAAACTATTTTTGCTATTTACTGGTAATGATACCGTCTAGTAAGCCCTGACTAAACAAGATAATAAGATACAGGTGGAAAGAAAACATACAACAGATGAATTAACAGCTGTAATACTGCATACCATCTGGGTGGGAATGCGGCTATTCTTACTGTACTTTTTATAGACCTTAAGTTCACAAACTCTATCCATACATCATAGAGGCACATCCTCGCTGTTTCCAGATTTTTTGACTGGTCTTGGTTGCTGCAAAACTAAATTTATATAAAAAATGTCTACAAATACCCAATTAGAATGGAGACAGCATCTGCCACAATAATATACCACAACCTAATTCTATCAGACAATATGGGCAAATCTTCATGTATAAGAAGTTTTAAATTCAACTATGCTGACAAAGCCATATTTCATAACTAACAAACAAAAACAAGTTAAGAGAGAACTACAGGAGCGAAAAAGAAAAGCCCTTCTACAGAGCTCATGAAGACAATAGACCTACCAGATAATAAGACCAAAAAATAAAAAATCAAGAGCCAAAAGAGGGAGCAGAAAAGGGGTATTCTTAAATGCACATACTTCATACTGCACACACTCCTTATTCCACTTAAAGTGAACCATTTGTTCTTCACTTAATCATATTTGAAGCCCTTGGACAAATAAACGTAAGAAGACCAATTAATCTCAATATGAAAAAGATTTTTCAAGTGTCGATTCGCTCCGGAGTGGAGGACATTAAATCATTTATAACAGTCTGAAAGCATCCTGGGGGCTTTCTAAGAATGCATAATCATTCTCTACTTAAATAATTACCCTGGCACCTTGTATAAGGTTGGGAAAGGTCCTATTTATCGAGGGTTGCGGCAACGGGGCATCACCACCCAATAACAGGTTATAGTGATGATATTGGAATGAAAAGTTCGTAATCAGTAGCATATATAACGTGCATGTGTGTATATACATAAGAGAGTAACTTAAAAATGAACTCATAAATGTGGAGCCAAGGGAATCCTAACTCTCCATAGAAGTAAATTCACCTGTCTAAATGTCCATCTCTAATATTAAGTGACACCTAAGGGCACCAAAAACCACCGAAAGCAGCGACTTACCATGGAAAATAGGCAATTGTAGACTTTTTAAAAGAGAACATCTTCTTGTTTTTCTTTTGTATGTAAGTATGTTTCATGTGGATTACGAAAACATCTTATTTCACTGGCTAATAGTAATGACAGCTGAAGCAATTGCCAAAAAAAACTAGCAGATACCTATTATTCCCAAAAAGCAGCCTTTGAAATTGTGAAGTTCACACATTATTGTTGTAACTTGTAATACTAAACCTATTTGAAAAAAACCTGTTAAATCAACCATTCGCATTCCTAAACTTGATGATTTATTACGTACATCACCATAGAGTTATCCCCTGCAAAAAATGACGCCCAATGACTAAATAGTCAAAAGAATGCAGTCTCAATCCCAGTACCTTAACAAACAATAGAACCACAATGATAAAGACCTCAATTAGTTGATGTTCCTACTGATTGTAGAAACAAAACTACATAAGTAATAACAAAAAGTACTGCATTTTCTAAAATTCGCACCCCAAAGAAACAAGAACCCCAATCAAACGAAGAGAAAACACAAAGCAACATGCTTTTACATGATTAGTACTGCAAAAGAACTTAAAACGCACATCGAAGCGAACACCCTACTGCACTAGCAAAAACAACAACCTTATCCACGAACCCAGCTACCAGCGACCTGCAGCTGGGTAGGGAGATCAAAATGGCGAACTGCGGCGAGAAGCCTATCAAAGATCATCTTCTCCTTCTCCGTCAAATCGATCTTCTCCTTCACTCGCACCACCGGCGAATTAGTCGACATTGATTTTCAACTCAAGATCCCTGCTGTTTTGGTCGGGTTTCGAGCCTTAAGAGGACTCCAAACGCCTCCTAAAGCAAGGGAATTGCCGCTAACGACGATGCTTCTAAGAAAAAGACCTGAACTGTTGCCGTTCAATAACGACGCTCTCTCCCCCCTCCCCCTCCCTCTCACTCATGCTGGAAACGTCCTCGCTTAGCTCGGCTCGGCTGCTGTGAGGTGGCCGGGGCGACGGGCGACGTTAAGCATGAATATGGGAGCTGCTTCGGAGGCGGAGGCAGGAGTTAGACAGCGACGAGTGGAGGCGACACGGCGACGATAGGATGAGCAGAAGCGCAACGGCAAGGGACGGGGAGACAGGCAGACGCACTCAGAGACGAAGAGGAACTGAAAGGCTCTTCTACAGGATGACACGTTATAAGAAAGCGATAATGAAATTTAGAACTAGTATATCGCGAAAGATATATACGTGATAAATTTATTATTAAATTTATTTTTTTATTTATTAAAAAATTAAAATTTTTGTATAATATGTATGCATGTACTTGTAACCTCCAAAGAGTCATTTAATTCAATTTAATGACAGTAACAGAAGACTGTGGAGTTAAAATGGCAAAGCTTAACTTTGTTAATTCTAATAATAATTTCTTATTTGATATCTACAGGTATTTTTCTCATTACAGAAATTATTAAAATTCTCAACGGCCTTCCTTTTTTAATTGGATTTAACTTTGTAGAATATAAAAAAAGAAATTTTCGATTGCTATTTTTCTAAACTATTCTTTTTAATTTCCCCTTTTAACTTTTTTTTTCAACCTTCTTTGAGGTTCGATGAAAAGTTATTCATTAGAAAATTATTACCAAAATATGTCTATGTCTTTATATGTTGTTCCGCATATGTTCACTGACTATAAAGATCCACATTACCAAATTATTTTGCACTCTTATCTATACAATTTGTGAAAAAATTTCTGAAATAATATCATTGATTATTTATTAGCGTATTAATTCTACACAATGCCTGATTCTTCATTTACTTTAATTTAATTTAATGAAGGTCTTATTACGTCCGCTCGTTTAATGAATTCTTGTTGATCTTGATGGAGCATACTAACATACTTTGGTTCATTGATCATATCTAAATACATTTCAACAAGACGGTCGTGCCGAGGACAAGCATATGTGCATTTTACATTTTTGCTTGTGTTGGCGGCATCTTATCGTAAACAATTTTAGGGTGAAGTTGCCCTCGCCGATTTTTACATTATCAATCATCTTCTTTCATTGGTCATGGAGAACAAATCTACTCTCAAACTCTTCTGCAACGCTCCCCTCGAGTTATACTTCTCTTGAACTTATCGGTTGCGCATGCTTTGCCCTTCTTCAACCTCAAGAACACACCAAACTTGAGTCGCGTGCATGACTTTGTTGTTTCCTAGGACCTAGTATCAAACATGAGGTATATAGATGTTGGAATCTCCCATTAAACTTATTGTGCTTTTACTAATTCAATTCTAAATCTTTTAATTATTTATATCAATTGAGTCTTACACATTTTAACATTTTGTCAGTTGAATCCATCCGATCAATTTTGGTCGAAAATTGCTAACTTGAGCATTGGCCATTCTATATGACATAACTTGCATTGACGTTGACAATTCTTCCCAATATTTGAATATTTTCTTTGGATTTCTTTTCTATCTCTTTTTTCTATTCCTTTTTTCCTCTAGCCAATTAATGGGCCTTGATGACTGGCTAGGGGCTAGTGCTAGCGAGGTCAACCTCGTCGGTCTTTGGTGAATCTCGCCCTCGCTGGCCATTATTAAGGGCAAGCCTCGCCCGCCCTTGGCCAGGTCGACCTCACTAAGTCACTAGCGAGGCTCAACCCTTGCCACATCCAGCAAGGCTCCCCATCACCGGGCCAAAGAGGTTGAGCCTCGCCTAGTGATGGTGAAGTTGAGCTTGCCCAACCATCGCGAAGCCGAGCCTGCCCCGTGACGACTAGGTCAAGCTTCACCTCGCTAGTGGCCAACAAGGATGAGTTTCGCTAGAGGTCAATGAGGTTGACCTCGTCGGCCCTCACCTTTCGCCAATCGTTGAGGCTTGACAAGTGTCTAGAGGAAGAATGGAAGAAAAAATAACGAAAGAAAGGAGAAAAGGAAAAAATGTCAAAAACTTATTAAAAATTGTCCACGTCAGTATTGATAAAATGTGAGAATATTTAGAATCTAATTAATACAATTAAAATATTTAGTGAACTGAAAAAAGTGTAATGGATTTAAGATTTTTTGGATAATTTTCTCGAAATTTATTGAAGTGGACCTCCAGAGAAAAATTAGGAACAGAAAATTCAGATAAAGAAAATAGTGAGATCGTAAATAAGAGGGCGGCCGGGGGATGGGGATGGGGATGGGGGAAGAAAGAGATGGAGACAGATTACATATATTGAACTAGTACATGGGTTTGGCTTCGACCTCAACGGAAAAGAGTTAAAACCAAGACGGAGAATAGAACCATCCGAATTTTTCATCTTTAAAACTAAATTAATCCTAAGACAAAGTCTAGCTTAAGTGTCTGCGTGCTGAACTCGCTTCAACCAAGCCACTACTCGGCTCCGTACCTTGCCCTGATTTTATGCAGTTCCTTGAGTGCTTCGGACACGTCCATCCGATCCCGTGGCGACTCCATTGAACACGCGACTCCAATCCTTAGGATAGAGACGAAGCAGTCTATCATCCTCTCAATTTCATTCTCACTTTCTGCGTTAAAAATGGCTGGGTCCACAATCTCCATCACTTGGTCTGGTAGAGCCACCTTGACAAAGGTGTGGAGATTCAAATGGTCCTTGAAAGCCTCTTCCGTGGGTTTCCTCCCGGTGAACATTTCCAATAAAAGAATGCCATAGTTGTATACATCGCCTTGTGTTGATACCATGCCCCCCATGCCATACTCTAAAATTGTGTACATCATGCAACATGCAATGAAAATCCAAATTTCATTTCAAGGCCAACGCATATAAAAATTAAACAATTAATGAGAAAATTTTCTTACCAGGAGGGACATAGCCTATGGAACCCCTTACTGCCGTTGAGCTACTGTAGTTATCAATGTCCATGGCCTCTACTGTCGCTGCAGAGATGATCTTTGCCAACCCAAAATCCCCAACTCGCCCCCATCATCTTATTGTCCAGAAGGACGTTGCTTGGCTTCAAATCTCCATGTACAATCTTTGGGATGCAATCCTCGTGCAAATAATCGATCGCGGAAGCTATGTCAATGGCAATGTCTAACCTTTGCATTAGTCCCAAATGTCTTGGTTTTCCATGTTCATGTTCACACTCAATTTCTTCGTTTCCATGGTGTATCCAATTCTCTAAGCTCTCATTGGCCATGTATTTGTATAATAGAGCTTTGAAATCATTGCCGTGATAGTCCACACTCGAGCACACGTTCAGTATCTTCACGAGATTTCGATGTCTTATAGCTCCTAAGGTTCGACATTCCGAGACGAAGCTCTTTGAAGCACCTCTATGGCCCAAGTTGAGCACCTTAACCGCCACACAGCCACCTTCCTGTGTAGTTCCTTTATAGACAGTACCATATCTCCCTTTACCAATCACATTGCTCTTAGAGAATCCATCTGTAATTCTAAAGAGCTCCCCATAAGAGACCCTTGAAAATTGGTGTTCAAATGGCAATTCAATTGAGGAGGTAATTT
Source organism: Corymbia calophylla (assembly GCA_014182845.1). Taxonomy (NCBI): domain Eukaryota; kingdom Viridiplantae; phylum Streptophyta; class Magnoliopsida; order Myrtales; family Myrtaceae; genus Corymbia; species Corymbia calophylla. Next base: position 21,479,348 of record CM024698.1, on the reverse strand, counting down.
TTTTCGACTTCTTTCTCTGGTACCAAATGATAAACAAGCAAAAACACATAATGAAGCATGACAAGATGGCCGCCACTGTGGCGATTACTCTAGCTTTTTTGGTCCAAAATGGTTTAGAGGTACTCGATTTGCAAGAAGGAAGGTTTAGTTCCGCAATACCTCCTCAAAGATTCCTATTCTCAAAGACGAACACTGCACTAGAATTGAGAAATACTCCTTGCTTTGGAACTTCTCCTTCGAGCTTGTTTAAAGATAGATTCAAGTACTTTAGATCTGTAAGTTGAGCGAGAAAGCTCGGGATTTTACCAGAGAAATCATTATGGGAAACATCCAACTCTTGTAAGCCCCGTAATGTGCCTAAAGTTTGAGGAATTTCGCCTTGAAAGGAATTGACTGCTAAGCTGAGCCTCTCCAATAGCAAGCAATTGCTAATGGAGTTAGGAATTGGTCCTGTTAGCTTATTGTAAGATAGATCTAGTTCAATAAGATTGGCTAAGGACCCAACTTGAGACGGAAGAGATCCGCTCAACTTATTATGCGCCAAGCTGAAGATAGTTGAAATGGTAGAAAGACTAAGAACCTCCTTCGGGATTGAACCACTAAAATTATTGTTCCGAAGATCAAGCTCGATTAGCTGCCTACAGTTACCAAGACTCTGTGGTATTTCCCCGTAGAAGTCGTTGAACGATAGGTAAAGACGGTTCAATAGTGTAAAATTGCCGATTGATGATGGGATCTCTCCCATTAACATGTTTCTACTTAAGTACAATTCGTGCAAGTTATGAAGTGCTCCGATAGAAGGTGGAACACGACTGCCAAGCGAATTGTTTGACAAGTCAAGAAATGACAGGTTGAAGAGATTGCCAATACCTGGAGGAATGGTTCCGTACATATGGGTGTCCATCATATCAATTATTCTAACACTGTTTGAAAGATTGCCAATGGAATCCGACAACGGACCTTCAAGAAAATTGAGGTACACCCCAATAATTTCCAGCCTTGAACAATTAGTCAATGAGGTAATGAAACTTTGGTCATCTCGCAACTGGTTAGAAGAAAGGTACATTACTTGAAGAGCTTTTAGCCTTCCAAGATTTGCGGGGATCGGTCCGTGAAAACTGTTATTGTCAAAGTGGATGTGCTGAAGGTTGGAGGCATTTGATAAGGACGGAGGTCTAACACCAGTAAACAAATTGTTACTTAAATCAAGAATAGTGAGAAAAGGAAGAGTATTGCCAACATATGGGGGAATGCTACCTCTCAACTGATTGCCACTGGTGAAGAAATAGAATATGCCGGAGATGTTGAATATTGCCAGCGGGATCTCGCCGGTCAGTTGGTTAAACGCCAATTGAACAAACCTCAAACCACGAAGCTTGGACAATGTCTCGGGAATCTCTCCTTGCAAACAATTTAATGCGATAGAAAGAGTAAAAAGTTGGGAAAGATTTCCAATAGAATGAGGAATAGATCCTGTGAGACTGTTTTTAGCCAAACCTAAAAGTTGAAGCTTTGACAAAGAGCTAAGATCATCAGGAATTTTGCCCACAAGTTGGTTATCGATGAGATTCAAATTCTCAAGGTTTGAGCATTGAGAGAGGTTGGTGGGTATTTGTCCGTCAAAAGAGTTGTTACTAAGATAGAGACGGCGAAGGCGAAACAAGTGGCCAACACTTTGTGGAATTGCACCGCGAAAGCTATTGTTGTGTAGGAAAAGGCTTCTCAGGAAAGAGAGGTTTCCGACATGAGGCGATAGAAGACCGCCCAAGCCTTTCGACATCAGGTTGAGGGACACAACCCTTTCGGGATGCCGTCCACTGCATACAACACCTTGCCACTCACAATGATCAGAAGAATCATTCCACAAGTTCAGGACTCCGAGCGGATCCTCATCCACATTGTCTCTAAAGTAGATTAAAGCGATCCGATCCGTGTGGTTGATTTGCATCGCTTGACTCATCCATAATGGGAGCTGGACATAGAAAAACAGGAACATAATCGCCATATGCTTTTTCATTTTGAGTGGATTCTGTGTCCTAACAAGCTGCGAGCAAAGTCTCTTCCTGATTGAACTTAATAAGAATGAAGGCCTTAAAAGCATAAGCTTTTCCATTTATCAAAAGATACCTTCTTACACGGCGAACCCTGACCGATTATATAAGTTTAACCCAAACAAGGAATTGGACTTTTAGAGTAGTGCAGATTGGCACACGCACGTACGTCTAAACACATACCTGTGTTCCTTTAAGAGTTCCAGCCACACAGCAAAATGGAGGATTTGAGGGCTGCACAGTGACTTCTTGGAAAGCCGTGCCGCGAAGAAAGGAATCTAGAATGGGCGAAGTCCGTGAGAATTGGCCGTTTCAAAGAGAGCTTCTATATGGTCGTGGGCAAAACGTGTATTGTGTTGAGTTTTTTACATTCAAATTGAGTTGTTTATTTATTAATACCGTGGGCTTGAGTTTAATTTAAGCATTGGTAACACTCGAGCATATTGAGTGATTTTAATTCCAATCCTCCGATTATAGTAAATATTTATCGCTAGCTCTTCCCGTGGATGTAGATATCAACGCTCAAACTGAATCATGTAAATCTTTGCATCATTTATTGTTCTTCAATTAGCAAAAAGTAAAAAAGTTTAAGACTCAATCAGTAAAATTGAAAGGTTTAAGATTGAATTGACAAAAGTGCAATAGATTTAGGACTTTTTGGACAATTTTTCCCCTTCAAAAGCCTACGCTTTTCCATTGCTAAAGACACCTTCTTATACGGCGAAACCCCACCTGATTGAAGTTTAACCCAGACCAAGAGTTGGACTAAAGTACCACAAATTGGCCGAACCAAAGAAAAGGGCATACACATGGTTGTCTAATTTTATATTCACAACATCTGGAAAGCCATGCCACGAAGAAAGGAAATCAAGAACGGACGAGGTCCTTAATTTTCTGCCATTTCAAAGAGAGCTCCTATTTGGTCGCGGTCAAAGCGTGTAACTTGTGCTTTGAATTTTTTACATCCAAAATGAGTTGTTTCTTTATCAATACCTTGGGTTTGGGTTTAATTTACACATGGGAACACTCAAGCTTGTTGAGCGATTTATAATTTCAATTTTTTTATTATATTAGATTTTTGGTGTTGGCACTTCTCATGAATATAGATACCAATAGTCAGACTGAATTTTGTAAGTCTTTGACGTCATTTATTATTCCTCATTTATTTGTTCGGTGATTTGGTATTGATTTAATTGTAAGATCTTGATTAGTTTTCGTGTTCATTAATTTTACAATAAAGGTTTATTTTTCATTTGGTATTATCACTTTGTAGGTCCTACCATCGCTTTTCAACATTATAGGTGTACATTGCTCCTTGAAAAAGGGTGAACCCAAAGGAACTGCTCGGAAAAGGGAAGAGATATCGATTTGGCGAATTAACATATGGCAAATTGGATCTTGCTTTAGAAAAATAAGAGGAGACGGATTTTGCTTTAGAAAAAGAAGAGGAGACGAAGAAAGAATGGGGGATGCCCAGCACGGGTCTCTTGTCTCGTGTGAATTGCTCTTTGAGAAATGTGAACCCGAAAGAAGACCGCTGCTTAGCGGAAAAAATGGGCCCAGTAAAAAATGAAATCCTCTCAATTGTTTCGCACCATCAACCCATGAAATCATATTTGCATGGTATGATTGTACAACCCTTTGAGGAGAATACATTGCATCTCCGCATAGACGCGTGTTAGAGAAAAAGTTTCCAATTCCTCCATGGAGCTAAACTTGTTCCGTCTATGATCGAATGCAGAAGGACAAAGTCCATGATGTTGGGGGCACAAAAATAGATGGGGATCGCCCTTGAAATCCAGAACATAAAATAGCTTTTCCATCACATAACTTTCCATTCTCGATTGCAAAAACCAACTTATAATGAGACATGGCGCAATGCAAATCCCACCATTTCGGAGTGACACTGGCATAGTTGGCATGCTCGGGATAGAAAGAAAGTGCCTTGTCGAGACTGCTGACATTATTTAAAGCACTTGCCAAATGAATGGTGAGGCAGCAAATTGAGCAGCTTTCTTGCGAGTTCATTCCTTTGAGGAAGGCAATGAGAGGAAGACCAATAAACCAGCGTCTCCTAAGGTGCAAAACCAAAGATTTAATACAATTAAGGGATCATAAGTTAATAGGGAGGGAATCAAGATGAGACTCGAGAGGGATTGACGAGATGATCGCTCGCATTGTCCTTATAAGAAGACATGTGATAATTTCGACCATTGTGGAAAAGTGATCCAGCAAGACTGGACATCATCCTTAGAAGACACGTGATAATTTCGACCACTGTGGAAAAGTGATCCAGCAAGACTGGACATCATCCTTTGCATGATAACTGATGAAGATATCTTCTCGACCTGATCTCCTTCGTCCAGCCTCCAGATCTACGTGTGCACGTAGTAGATCCCATCACGCCTCTGATATTAGCATGTTCAGTGAGAGAAGAAGCTCTCAATTAAAGCAGCAGCAGCATGTAATTGATGTCTAATCATTTTAAGCTGATTGTGGGCTGTGCCAGTGAAATAATTTAAGTAGAGTGATTATTACCAAAAACCAAAAACGATCAAGACAAACAGTGACACGAATGGGAGATGAAGAATCTATGTATAGAAGCATGAACCATCCATCTGACCAGGAATAAAAATTATCCGCCATAGAAATTGATGCAGTTAAACATGAGGATTTCACGAATAACTGTTTCCTATTCCATAACAAATGTCTAGACAGCAGGGTTATTTCCTCTCGCCATTTATTGGGGGACCTAAATATGACAACAACATGGCAAAGTAAAAAAAAAAAAAAAGTTGAAGATTTCATGAGAAAAGAGTCGTGAGCAATAGGGAAACACAATTTGCAATAGCTAGACAGCCTAGTCTCTGTTTCGAGGGTCACATATCAGCATTCTAATCGTATATGCACATATAGATAAATGGGACCAGAGTTTAGCAGGCACAAAGAGGAGGCTCTATAGTTTTTATGGACAAAAGCAAACTAAAAAGAGCTAGGACAGCCACTGCGTTACATAAAAATAGGATACGAATGAGGATTTCCAAGAAAATTGTTAAGCTGCAATTGTGCAAAATTGGAGCCGAACCAAAAAAACAAGCTTCAAGGGACAGCTTCCATGTGCTTATTTTTCAAGCTTCATTGCAGTGTCCATTTGCCACGCTTTAGTAAAAGAGCCTAGCCAATAGCATTCTTATTGGACAGGACCAATAGAAAGACCAAGTCGATGAAAAATCTTTATGTCGAACTGCTATGGTTCATGAGTAACACTCGACCAAACAAAGAAAAGAAGCAACTCAATTGGAAACTGAACCAAAGAATAGCTCACAATGAAGGCAACCTAAACCACTAGGACCTCTATCTACAAGATTGACCCAAGGTGAATTCAAGATCACATACATGGATATTTTAACTTGACCACAGGCATAGTGCAATCTCAGACCCAGTCCATATGACATTACTTTGACAACAGCCAGTAGTCACAAATCTATTGGTCAAAAACATTCAAGACTCTATAAGTTCAGTGGGTTGGCTCAAGGGCCTTATGCCACTTTGCCACCCAATTCAAGATCATTCAATGATCCAAACTCTTAAAGCTTTTGGAGAGTTCCAGACAGCTTTTTCTGCGATATCTAAGATTTTGGAAACATCACCCAAACGCAAGAATGTCTAGTGTACTGAATAGGTTAGGAGTGGCTGGGACTGAGGACTAGGTAACTGGTTCAACATCCTTTTGCCAATGATGCAATACTTGCTCACAAGAAGCATATAGGGTTGTTGCTCGACCTAAGGTGCAATCTTCTTCACTTCAAGATGAATATTAACCAGAAAATAACCGTGTTAATCTAGAAATGCGACTTCATGAAAATTCTAACTGAATTTTGGGTTCTGCACTTGGCTCACTTTCCAAAATTTCTTTGCCGGTGGACAAGAAGAGACAAACTAACAAATTTTCTGTTGTTACGACATGCATATTGGGATGACATGAATAGTGGGCCTTCCTTAGGTGCTGGAGTGATAGGTTCTACCAAAAGGAAAGCATGGAGGAGAAACTCCCATTTATCCTAAGGAAGGGAGGCTGCACTTTGATCAACGCTGTCCAGAATGTTGCGCCTATAGTATACCTATCTTCCAATCCAATACCATTGTCAAATGACTAAAATCCTAAACAGAATTCTGTGAAACCACACCGAAGTGAGAAGTATGTGGCCGGCAGCGTGGCGGGGTTTCCAGGTCAAAATTACTTCAGCTCGTAGACTTTTTCCCTCCGCTCAAAACAGAGTGGCATTACCACGCCTGCTAGAAATAACACTGTGCTTGGAGGATTCACATTTCAGCCATCTAACTGTAATGGACAGCTAACTGTCCCAGAAGGACATGCTCGTCCCCGGAAGTAGAATGGCAGCGATGATAATCCTTTCCCAGAAAGATATGGCACTCTGATTTGATTCTCATTCTGTTCTTCCCAGAGCTTACAGATTCGATTAGAAGAAAACTTGATGCCTTTGTAATTTAGAGTTGATCTGGAATATTGATACATTAAACAGATACAAGATTATGAATTCCATCACTCCAAACGCTTCAATGCCATCTTCTTTAATTGACAAAACTATTTACCTAGGCATATAAGCAAAATTACATGGTCAATTTTAATTTTACAATCTAATGGAATCTCATAATAATTTGATAATTTTATGATAATGATGGTATGATATCACCGGGTCAGTCGTCAAATAAGACTCCATTTGACGAAAGACATGCAGCACACTCATTATCTAATCTTAAAAAACTTAAGAGATTAATAGAATTACAAAAAAATTATTAGAGATGGACTTCCAGAGGAAAAATTAGAAACAAAAAAATCCAGATAAAGAAAATAGTGAGATAGTAGAGAAGCGGAGGAGAGAAAGAGATGGCGATAGCGTACTTATATTGAACCATCCGATTTTTTCTTGTTCAAAGCTAAATTAATCCTAAGAATAGTCCAAGTGTCTGTGCACTGAACTTGCTTCAACCAATCCTCTACTCGGTTCCATCCCTGATCTTATGCAGTTCCTTGAATGCTTCAGCCATGTCCATCCAGTCCCGCAGCGACTCCATCGAACAAGCAACTCCAGTGCTTAGGATGGAGGCGACATGGTCTCTCATCCTCTCGATATCATTGTCGTTTTCTCCATTAAAAATGGCTAAGTGGACAATCTCCATCACTCGGTCTGGCAAAGCCACCTTCACAAAGGTGTGGAGATTCAAATGGTCCTCGAAAGCCTCTTCCGTGGCTTTCCTCCTAGTGAACATTTCCAATGAAAGAATGCCATAGCTGTACACATCGCCTTGTCTTGATACGATGTCCCCCATGCCATACTCTAATAAAGTATATATCAAGCAATATGCAATGAAATTCCAAGTTTCATCTCAAGGCCAATACAGATAAAACTTAGACAATTAATGAGAAAATTTTAATCCCTAGAGGGACATAGCCTAAAGAACCCTTTACAGCCATTGAGCTGCTGTGGTTATTAATGTCCATGGCCTTGGTGGTCGCGGCAGAGCTGATCTTTGCCAGCCCGAAATCCCCAACTCGCCCGGTCATCTCATTATCCAAAAGGACGTTACTCGGCTTCAAATCTCTGTGTACAATCTTTGGGCTGAAATCCTCATGAAGATACTCAATTGCAGAAGCTATGTCAATGGCAATGTCTAACCTTTGCATTAGTCCCAAATGTCCTGATCTTCCATATTCACGTTCACGTTCACGTTCACATTCATGCTCAATGTCTTCTTCATTTCCTTGGTGTATCCAATTCTCTAAGCTCCCATTAGCCATGTATTCGTATAATAAAGCTTTGAAATTGTTGCCTTGATATTTCATGCTTGAGCACACATTCATTATCTTCACGAGATTTCGGTGTTTTATGGCCCCCGAGGTTTGAAAATCCAAGACGAAGCTCTTTGAAGCACCTCTATGGCCCAAGTTCAGCACTTTAACAGCCACCGAGCTGCCTTCTTGTGTAGTTCCTTTGTAGACAGTCCCATATCTCTCTTTACCAATCACAGTATTCTCAAAGAATCCATCTATGGCTCTAAAGAGCTCCCATAAGAGACCCCTGAAAATTGGTGTCCAAACGACAATTCAATTGAAGAGGCATTCTTTTTCAACTTCTTTCTCCCGTACCAAATGATAAACAGGAAAAGACACAAAATGAAGCCTGACAAGACGGCCACCAATACTATAACTTTTTGGTTCAAAATGGTTTTGAGGTATTAGATTTGCAAGAAGGAAGGTTTAGTTCTGCAATACCTCAACAGAGATTCCTATTCTCAAAGACAGACACAGCACTAGCATTTAGAAATACTCCTTGCTTCGAAACTTCTGCTTCAAACTTGTTTACAGATAGATGCAAGTACTTTAGATCCGTAAATCAAATGAGAAAGATCAGGATTTCACCAGAGAAGTCATTATGGGAAACATCGAACTCTTGTAAGCCCCTTAACGTGCCTAAAACCGGAGGTATTTCACCATGAAAGGAACTGACTGCTAAGCTAAGCCGCTCCAATAGCAAGCACTTGCTGATGGAGTTAGGAATTGGTCCTGTCAGCTTATTGTAAGACAGATCGAGTTCGACAAGATTGGCCAAGGACCCAACTTGAAACTGAAGAGATCCACTCAATTGGCTACGCGCCAAGCTAAAGATAATCAAAATGGTAGAAAGACTAGGAACCTCTCCTGGGATTAAACCACTTAGATTATTGTTCGAAAACTCAAGCTCGATCAGTTTCTTGCAGTTACCAAGACTGCAATATTTTCCCGCAGAAGTCTTTGAACGATAGCTAAAGGCGGTTCAATAACGTAAAATTGCCGATCAATTATGGGATCTCTCCTGTTAACATGCTTCTGCTTAAGTACAATTCGTGCAAGTTATAGAGTGCTCCAATAGACGAAGGAACCTGACCACCAAGCGAATTGTTTGTTAAGTCAAGATAGGACAGGTTGAAGAGATCGCCAATACCTGGAGGAATGGTTCCGTACATTGGGTTGCCTGAGATAGAAATTAATCCAGCGCTGTTGGAAAGATTGCCAATGGAATGCGGCAACGGACCTTCAAGAAATTGAGGTCCACCCCAAGTTTTTCCAGCCTTGAACATTTAGTCAATGAGGTGATGAAACTGAAGTCATCTCGCAACTGGTTAGAACTAAGTAACATATCTTTAAGAGCTTTTAGCCTTCCAAGATTTGCGGGCATCGGTCCATGAAAACTGTTATTGTTAAAGGAGATGTACTAAAGGCCGGAGGCATTCGATAAGGACGGAGGTATAACGCCAGTAAACGAAGTGCTCTCAAAATAAAGATCAGTGAGAGAAGGGAGAGTATCGCCAACATAAGGGGGAATGCTCCCTCTCTACAGATTGTTATCGACGCTGAAATAATAAATGCCAGTGATGTTGAAGATTACTGGAGGGATCTCGCCGGTGAGTTGGTTAAACGACAAATGAAAAATCATCAAACCACAAAGCCTGGATGATGCATCGGGAATCTCTCCTTGCAAGCCATTTTTCCCGACGGCAAGAGCGTAATGTTGGGAGAGATTTCCAAAAAAATGAGGAATAGATTCTATAAGACTGTTTATAGCCAAACCTAAAAGTTGAAGCTTTGACAGAGAGCCAAGATCATCAGGAATCTTGCCCACAAGTTGGTTATCGATGAGATACAAAATCTCAAGGTTTGAGCACTGAGAAAGATTGGCGGACATTTCTCCGGCGAAAGAGTTGTTGCCAAGATGGAGAAGGCGAAGGCGAAGCAAGTGGCCAATGGTTTGTGGAATTTCACCGCAAAAGTTGTTGTTTGGTAGGACAAGGCTTCTTAGAAAATGAGATGATAGAAGACCGCCCACCTCATACAACACCTTGCCACTCACAGTGATGAGAAGAGTCATTCCACGAGCTCAAAACTCCGAGAGGGTCCTCATCCACACTGTCTTTGAAGTATATTAAAGCAAGTCGATCTGTCTGCTTGGTTTGCATCACTGAACTCATACCTAATGTGAGCTGGGGATAGAAAGACAGGAACATAATCGCCATACGCTTTTCCTTTGTGACTGGGTTCTGTGTCCTAACAAGTTGCAAGCAAAGTCACTTCCAGATTTAACTATATAGGAAATGAAGACCTTGAAAAGCATATGCGTTTCCATTGATCGGACACCTTTTTACGCGGAAGAACCTGAGCCGGCTCGATAAATATGCAAGTTTAACCCAGACTACAAGAGTTGGGACTTTAAAAGTACTACAGATTGGCCGAAGGGAAGCACACACACATACGTAAAAAAACATACTTGTGTTCCTTCAGAGTTGTAGGTGCACAACAAAATGGAGGATTTTCACGGCTGCGCAGTGACTTCCTAGAAAGCCGTCCCGCGAAGAAAGGAAATCAAGACCGGACAACGTCCTTGATTTTCGGCCGTTTTAAAAAGTGCTCTTATTTGGGCACAAGCAAAGCATGTAATTTGTGCCGTCAGTTTTTTACATCCAACACGAGTTGTTTATTTATTAATACCTTGGGAGGCCCGGGAAACATTTGAGTGTGTTGAGCAATCGTAACTTCGATTATAGTATATTTTTGCTGCTAACTCCTTCAATGGATGTAGGTGTCAACACATGAACTAAATCACGTAAATCTTTGGGTCCTTCATTATTTCTTGTTTATTTTTTTCGGTGATTTCACATTGACTTAGGGTGCGTTTGTTACGCGGAAAACATTTTCGAAAAAACGTTTTCCTCATTTTCCAACGTTTGGTTCACTTAGGAAAATGAGTTAACGGAAAATGTTTTCCTAATCAAAGAAACAAAACTTAAATTTAGGAAAACTATTTCCCCTATAAAACAATCAAAAAACGTTTTTAGAAGGTTTTCTTAGTCCTAAGGTGTTGGATGATGAAAAGTTTATTCTTATATAAATATTTTTTTTTAAAATCAACTTTTAATTATTTTTAATACTTTCAAAGTTTTTATTATTATTTTTTCTTTTCTTTTTCTTTTTCCTTTCTTGCTCCTTCTTCCCCTTCTTCCTTCGTCGGCAATGACAGGCTAAGATGTGGCCAGTGAGCTCGCCAGCCCAAGCTCCGTCAAGGCCAACAAGCTCACGACTCAGCTAATCCAGGCAAGCTTGAGCCCCGTCGTGGTCGGCGAGCTCACAGCTTGCTTGAGGCGAACGGGCTTGCAGCTTGGCCGATCCAGGTGAGCCTGAGCTCCGTCAAGGCTCAGCCAAGGCTCGCTAGATCCAGGCAAGCCCAAGCTCAACCAAGGCTAGCGAGCTCCGGCTCCGCCATAGCCGGTAAGCTCACAGCTCGCCAAATCAATGCATGCTCAAGCTTGGCCAAAACTGGCAAGCTCGAGGCTCACCACACCCAAGCGAGCTCGGACTCTACCATGGCTAGCAAAGTGGCTCACTCGATTCCTGCAAGGCAGAGCTTGCCTGTGGTTGTCGCCGACTGGTAGTGGTGGAGGAACAGAATATGGCATGCAAGGAAGGAGACGTGAGCTGGAGAAGAAAGGAAAATGAGGAAAAAATAAAATTAATTAAAAAATCAAAATAAAAACATAAAATATCAAAAAAATAATTTTTATTGAGATAAAATCATGAAATTGAAATCTTTTTCTAATAAGGTCTAACTATCAAAAAACATTTTCAATCATACATTACCAAACAAAGAAAAACTAACTATTTTCATGGAAAATACTCATTTGGAACATTTTCCTTTATCATTGAGTTTTTCACAAAACAAATCCACCTTTAGTTACAAAATCCTCATTAGCTTCTAAGTTCGTTAATTTTACAACAAGGTTTACTCCTCAACTAATTCATTGTCACTTCGTGGGTCCTAAATCATCGGTTTTCAACATTATAGGTGTGAATTCCTCTCTGACAAATGGTCAGTTGTGAACCCAATCCAACAAACCAACCGATCGCACTCTTCTGGCAATGTCGGTTCATGTTCATGAGGTAGACTGAAGACAACCCAAAACAATTGCAACTGGTTCATCGCCTGACATCATCAGGTCAACCTGCCATACCGAAGAAGAGGAAAAACTTTGATCCCATCTCATGGATGAGAAGTGACATTCAAATGGAAAATACAAATCATATACAGAAGTTGAGAGAAAAGATAAAGGCCACATGTAGAAGAACTTCCACCAAAAAACAATTATATGAGATAAAGCAGCCAACAGAGGAATGTTAGAGACTCATGCTTCCGTTCTAACGCGCTCTTTACTGAGTTTAGCTCCAAGTGCATCTTTGACATCATTTGATGTGGCAGCTCTCTTCAGGTCTTCATCAAACGTAAATCTGAACCTTGCGCCTGAAATGACCACAAGATTATGAACATGGAGGCACAAAGATGACCAGACAATAAATAAAGTAGCACAAAGCTCCTTTTTGATCTTGCAAAACTCTGGTACAAATCAAAGAAAAATGAGCATATACATTACATGACAGGAGAATGAAAAGAAAGAAAGCTTCTTTGTAGGATGAGCTGCGAATACGCAAGGCTTACAAAGCTCATCTAAAAATAAAATCATTAAGCATTCCTACTTCAGGGATTGCGAGGATGCAAGAGGATCCAAGAGTCTTCGAAAGAAAAGAATCATACATAAAGTACAAATGGTAGGCTCGTGGTTCTAGCACTCTCTATTGTAGGTATATCTTTCATGCAATCATAACTTTCTTGATTAAAACCTTTTACCTACCTATGCAGTCACATGTTTACCCACCTAATACATCCATTTGTACAGAAAAAGGATGTGAATAGAAGGAGGACAGCATTTGGTGCATGCATGTGTATTTAGACTGTCGCATGCAACTCTTAACACAATTTCATGCAACTAGTCCAAAAGCAACAAGCTATGGCATTGACAAGAATATAAGGAAGAGCATTCGGAGCATTCACATGTATTCAGACTGTCACATGCAGCTATTAACACAATTTTAGGCGACTCATCCAAAGGCAACAAGCTATGGCATTGACGAAGATATAATAAAACTTCCCATGTTTATATACATAATACATCCATTTGTTCTACTAAAAAACAAATAGCAATGGGTCACATTATGAATGGTCTCAGGTATATTGAAAAAGAATATCCATAACTAAATAAACACAAGAAACAAAAGCTCAACAAAATGTAAATAAAACAGCACCAAAGCGAACAGCACAAAGAACACGCAGAGGATCATCCAGAAACGTTTCCTTTGGGGCTAGAGGTGTCACAATTCTTCCTGATTTAAGATCTTCAATCCCTGTACAGTGAACAAAGATTAAAAAAGTAGAAGAATTAATATAGTATAATTCCCCAAAGAGGTCTCACAAAAAGAAAATCAAGTCAAAAAATCTATTCTAACTTCTCCCAGATAAATCTTCAATTGAACTGGCGTTGATATTGTAAAACATGCTATCAGATAAAATTTTGGTCATCAAATAACTGGACCAATATAGAGAGGAATGATACAAACAAGAGTAGCGAACTGTTTGAAGTACAGAAGCAGATTGAAGTAAACAAACATCATATTTTAAACATATAAAGACGCAACTGTTACCAGGATGTCCAGTCATGTCTAAAATAAAGAGTGGATTATAGTCTTCAGAATCCAACTTCATTAACATACAAATTTCACAAACTCATTAAATGCATGCGGTGCTAAACCTCTTTATTAGCTTAAAAAATAGATATCCAAATAAAGTTATGAAAGACTGTACACTCCATGACTTCTTGCCAGCCGAGCAGAAAATCAGAACAACCAGCAATTCCTCTTTAATTGTCATCTAGTTAATTGGCATTAAATGATCAACATGCAGTAAGTTTCGAGCTATATATACTTCCCGGAAGAGCAGACTATGTCCACTATCTGCTACAATTGACAAGTTACAACCATTCAATCACCTCAATAATTGGAAATAAGGTTGGATAGAGTAATAGAAGAATTTGTTATGTGCTAATTATAGAGAAATAGAATGATTTAATATGTTCAAAATAGATTAAACTAACAGGTCTTAGATCAAATGCCACCTAAAACTAAGCAATAAATTGTTTTGAGATAAACAGAATCTGATGCAATTAACATCTTGATTCAAGAGCAATTTATCAATTACATAAAAAAGAAGAGACAATTGTTTATAGTTAAATACCTTCAATAAGCATCCTCTTATGCAGTGCCAAAATCCTGTGAAAAAAAGTCAAATTGAACAACCATTCACAAAAGTAACAACCGAGAAACTAACAAGATTTTCAGGTCATAAATAGTTGAACAAAAGCGCAATCACATTGGAAGCTTTAATGCATGGAGAGAGAGAGAGAGAGAGAGAGAGAGAGGGGACAAAGCAATAAATAAACAAAAGTTTGCTCCAAGCATTGACAATCTAAGAGAAAACACTAAGCTAATGCCAAAAATGACTGGCCATGGACACAAAATATAAGAGGTTGCTTTTAGCTTTCATGATGATTCTTAGGCCCTCTTATCTTATGATTATATACTCAACACTTATAAGAAAATAATGTTTGTTCAACAAGTCTCTCAAGTGAATTAGCAAAAAAAGAAAAATAATTTAGAATAAAGTTCCTCGATCAAGATTGTTCAAGAATAGACGTATGATTGTCAGAATTCAAGTAATTTTACTGTTGATTATGAGCTAAATACTTGTCATTTAATAGGCTTGCATTCCTTAAGTACGAACACCACCTTGGAGCAAGCAAGCCCTTGCCCTCTTGATAATGCCTACCTAATTTGCTTGTCTTTTTTCCTTAAAAAAGAAAAGTTCATGAAAGCGCTAAAAGCTATTTTTACTATACACTGGTAATAACACCATCTGGTTAGCCATGACTAAACAAGATAATAAGATACAGGTGGAAAGAAAATATACAACAGATGAATTAACAGCTGTACTACTGCATACCACCTGCGTGGGAATGCAGCTATTCTCACTGTACTTGTTCAGACCTTATGTTCACAAACTCTATCCATATATCATAAAGGCGCATCCTCGCCATTTCCAGATGTTTCGACTGGTCTGGGTTGCTGCAAAACTAAATTTATGTAAAAATGTCTTCAAATACCCAATCAGGATGGAGACAGCATCTGCCACAATAATATACCACAACTTGATTCAATCAAAAGATACGAGAAAATATTCATGTAATAAGAAGTTCTAAATTCAACTATGCCAATGAAACCATATTTTATGAGTAACATACAAAAACAAGTTAAGAGATTATAGGAGATGAAAAAAGAGAATTCCTTCTATAGAGCTCCTAGGAATTAGACCTTACCAGATAATGAGACCAAAAAAAAAATGAAAATCAAGGGGCAAAAGATGGAGCAGAAAAGGGGTATTCTCAAAAGATGTCTCCATCCTGCAAACAATCCTTATTCCACTTAAAGTGAACCATTTGTTCTACACTTAAACCATATTCAAAGCCCTAGGAAAAATATTTAAGAGGGCCAATTAATATTGATATGTAAGTGTAGATTCCCTAAAGAGAGTGGCTTTATTTCTTGGGAAACTGCCTTACAAATCATGAGGTGATCAACTTCTGATGACAGTCTTTCTTTGGAGGGATATAGATTTTGTAAGATGTGTACAAGATTGGCAATTGGAACCCTTCTTTGACTTATTTGATTTACTTAATAGTTTTCGGGTTGTGCTTTGAGGTCAGTGAAAAGCAGTGTCACCACACAGATAGAAATGGATTGTTTCCAGTGAAATTTGATAAAAGCTACAAGGGTCTTGCACAACCTAAACAACATGCGTGCCAACCCTATAGATCACACTCAAGATATAGAATCCACTGTCTATAAAATGTCTAGCACTTCAAATTTCATGAAGTAAAAGAAACAGTTTTATCGTGAAGAATCAATAGTCTTTTATCTTCAAAACAGCAATCTCCAAGCCTTCAAAACACTCTTTTAATCCTCTTCCTTTGCACTTTCAGCTGGCATTGCTTGATCCCGAGGTCATAGTTATTTGACTAAGTATTGTGGACCTATTCCTTTTTTATTTATACTCTAGTGAACACTCCTTTCTAAGTCATTCCTTTTCAGCGATGAAGAAATCACTATGTAAGACATGGAGTGCACAATAAACAAATAACCACCGCTCACTTTACAAACTTCTGGGGCAGAATAAACAATGACCAACACTCACACATAAACTTCATGTCAAATCATACATTCATAAATTAAAATATGAAAAGCTAATATTTGAAGGCAAAAGGCAAGCATGAAGCTCAATGTACCTTGGGATAACAGCCAGACCTTGTCCCTCTTCCCCTGTTGACGCCAATTATTGGGTAACCTTATCAACGAATGTACTACCCAACATGTCGTCAAGAGCAATATCGATATCATAACAATCTTTCCCTAGAAGCTGTAAAGATGAGAAAACATGAGTTTGTTCATGATCTTCTTCAAAGAATAGGTTTAACACAACAAATCCACCAATTTCACAATGTCATTTACATCGATTCAAGTGCAATAATCGTACCCTTTCTCTACAAATCAATTCCAGCTTTAACATGATAAATGATTCTGACAAGAAATTTGCTATAAATGACAGACAATAAATCATTTATAACAATTTGAAAGCACCTTGGGGGCTTTCTAGGAACATATGATCATCCTCTACTCAAATAATTACCCTAGCACCTTGTCGAAGGTTGGGAAAGGTCCTATTTCTTGAGGGTTGTAACCAAGGGGCCTCGCCACCCAATAACAGGTTACAATGATGATATGGGAATGCAAATTTAGTAATCAGTAGCATATATAATGTGAATATGTGCATATACATAAGAGAGTAACTCATACATGCGGTGCCAGGGAATGCAAATTTAGTAATCAGTAGCATATATAATGTGAATGTGTGCATATACATAAGAGAGTAACTCATACATGCGGTGCCAAGGGAATGCTAACTCTTCAAAGAAGTAAATTCACCAGTCTAAATGTCAGTCACTAATATTACGTGACATGTAAGGGCACCTAACTGGCCCAAGATGGCAGCGGCTGAGAGTAATAAACCACCAAAAGCGGCAAGTAATCATGGAAAATAGGCTATTGTAGAATCTTTGAAAGAGCACATCTTATTTTTGTTTTGTATTTAGGTATTCTTCATGTGAATTAGGAAAACATCTTACTTCACTGGCTTATAGTGCTGACTGCCGAGGCAATTGCTGGAAAAACTAGCAGATGCCTATTTTTCCCAAAAACAGCCTTCGAAACTATGACGTTCACATTAATGTTGAAAGTTGTAATACAAAATCTATTTAAAAAAGACTGTCAAATCAACCATTCCCATCCTTAAACTTAAAGATTTATTACTTACATCGCCATAAAGTTAACCCCCCTGCAAATAATAACGCCCAATGACTAAATTATCAAAAGAATGCAGTCTCAATCCCAGTACCTTAACAACCAAAGAACCACAACGATAAAGACCTCGATTAGTTGATGTTCCTACTGATTGTAGAAATAAAACTTCATAAGTAATACCAAAAGTACTGCATTTTTTAAAATTCACACACCAAAGAAACAAAAACCCCAGTCAAACAAAGAAAATACAAGTACTATAGGGAGGGAAAAGTAAGAACTTGAATTATATATAATCAAACACGTAATTGGAGAAAAATATCTCAAAAGAAGCACAAAACAACAAGCTTATACACAATTAGTACCACAAAAGAACTTAAAGGCATATCGAAGCAAACACCCTATTGCGCTACCAAATACACCAACCTTATCACAGAACAAGCCACCAGCAACCCGCAGCTGGGTAGGGAGATCAAAAGGGCGAACGGTGGCGGGAAGCCTATCAAAGATCATCTTCTCCTTCTCCATCAAATCAATCTTCTCCTTCACTCGCACCACTGGCAAATTCATCAACATCAATTTGCAACTCAAGAGCCCTGCTGTCTTAGTCGGGTTTCGCGCCTTAAGAGGACTCCAAACGCCTCCTAAAGCAAGGGAATTGCCACTGCCGAAGATGCTTCTAAGAAAAAGACCTGAACTGTTGCCGTTCAATAACGACGCTCTCATTTTCCCCCCTTACTCATGCTGGAAGCGTCCTCGCTTCATTCACTCGCGAGGGGCTCGCTTCTGCAGGGTAAAACCGAATCCCTTTTCTCTTCACATTCGAGAATTGCAACTCTAATAAGCCGAAACAAAGTTTCGATTTTTCACGAGCGCACTCTATGATGCTAAGGATCAATTTCATCTATTTAAAGACGAACAAGCCCCCCACTAACAGTTCCAGATAAGAAAAAAATTGAAAGAAAATACAGCTGACTGATACCTTACAGGCGAAAAGCCGCCGGCGCATGTCCAAGTAGAGAGAGAGAGAGAGAGAGAGAGAGAGAGAGAGGAGGCGATGAGGAGTACCTGGAGGCGTCTCTTAGCTCGTCTCGGCTGCTGTGACGTGGCCACGGCGACGGGCGACGTTAAGCATGAATATGGGAGATGCTTCGGGGGCGAAGGCAGGAGTTAGACAGCGACGAGTGGAGGCGACACGGCGACGACAGGCGGAGCAGAAGCGCAACGGCGAGGGCGGGAGAGACGGACGGACGCCCAGAGTAGAAGACGATGACGCGTGATAATAAAGCGTATCATCGAGGGTTAATATTATCAAAAATTCTCGGTAATAAATTTATTATAAATATTTTTTTATCATTAAAATTTAAATTAATATATTTATGATAAATTTATTTTTAAAATTTTAATGATAAATTAATATATTTATGATAAATTTATTTTTAAAAATTCAAATAAAAATCCGAAATTCCCTCGTTCTATTAACTAAAAGCTTCAAATAAACATTATTTTAAATAAGAATTTGAAATGTCATATTAATCTCAAATAAATATCCGATTGAGGGCATTTTTATTATTTACTTTTTATTTATTTTCTTTCCTTTTGTCTCTTTTTTTTTTTTTCTTTTTCTCCATAAAAAAGGAAAAAAAAGGTTAAAACTTTTAAAAAACAAATAAAAGAAAAACGTAGGCCAATCTCAAGCATTTGGTGAGGTTAAGCCTTTTCTTTGATATTCGAAAGGAAAAAAGAAAAAAAAGAAATTGGTCTTTATTTAAAATAAGATCCACTTTGGAAGCTTTTATTTAAGAAAATAATGGCATTTACATACCCTTATTTGAAATAAGGTTTATTTAAACCCTTATTTAAAAAAATAATAACATTTCAAACTCTTATTTGAAAATTTATCTTTATCTTAAATTAATTTTTTTTATCACAACAAATCTCAAATTAATACATTTGAACAAATTCATCTTTCGTTAATTTTCGTTAAATTGGATTAATATCATAAAAAATTACAAATTAGTACAAATGTAACAAATAGAAGGTAAAACCCTAAACTAATACATCTAGCAACTGCCACTTATTATCCAACATAGTAATTTAACGGTAAAATTTAAAGAAAATTAATTAAGGGTAAATTTGTTACAAGTGTAAAGAAAAAATTAGATTTGGTAAATTTGTACAAATATACTAGTTAAAGATTTTTCGTGGTATTAATTCCAAAATTAATAATCTCATTGTTAGTTCGTCAACTTATTTAAATTGTACAATTGAATTTTCAAATTTTTAACATCTAAGTGGATCACCTAAGATTTTGATATTGTTAAAATGCCAAAAAAAAAAAAAAAAAAATAGCCGCCACCTAAAATCAACCTTGGCTTTACTTTTACTTCTCCGATTAATCCACAATAGCATTGACATGATTTATTAACATTTATAAGATACACCTCTACTTTATATTTTTCTACATTTATAAACCTATAAATATAAATTGAAATAATCATTTATTCATCTCTCTATCATTTGAGAACAAATAGAGAAAAGTGTCGTATAGGATTTTTGTATAGTATGTATGCATGTACTTATAACTTCTAAAGAGTCATTTAATTCTTTTTAATGGCAGTATTAGAATTTTGCGGAGTTAAAATGGCATAGCTCAATCTTGTTAATTCTAATAGTAATTTCTTATTTGATATCCGCAGGTATCTTCCGCATTAAAGATATTATATAAATTCTCAACAGTTTTCCTTTTCTAATTTGATTTAACTTTTAAGAATGTTAAAAATAATATTTTTTTAGTTGGTCCCGCTCTATTTCTACTTTTAACTCTCACTCTTAAACATTTGCCCTATCTCGATAAAATATCTAAAATTAAATTATCATCACCCTAGCTTTTAAGAAGGTAGGGATTTGAATCATCAACCTCTCATTTCTCATGTGAAAAGGATGATTACTAGAGCAAATTCTAGTGGTTGTTAAAAACGATATATTTGATTTCTAGCTTTCTAACCTATTCCTTTTCAATTTTCCTTTGTAACTTTTCTTTTCAACCTTGTTCAATGTCCAACGTTAGAGGGTTATTACCGAAACATGTTTATGTCTCTATACGTAGTTTCGCGTATTGTTCGACGGCTATAAAGATCCAAAGTTAACAATTTTTTTTCTTTTACACTCTTATCTATATACTTTGTCAAAATTATTTTGAAGTAATGTCTTTGATTATTTATCAGTGTATTAATTCTGCATGATCCCCCTAACCTTCATTTAGTTTAATTTAATGAAGGTCTTTTTCACCAACGCAGTTGATGAATTCATGTTGATCTTGATGCAGCATTATGACATGGCAATTTTAATTTATACCATACTATTGGCCCGAAATAAATATACACTACTTTGTACATAAATAGACAAGTTGGATTCTAGTCACGTTGTCCTTGCGTTGGCATCTTATCACAAACAATTTTGGGGGTGAAGCTGCCCTCGTCAGTGAGTATACTACCAACTATCTTCCTTCACTGATCATGCTAAACAAATCTCTCGAACTCTTGCATAGTGCTCCCCAGAGTCATACTCCTCTTGAACTGATTGATTGCATGTGCTTTACCCTTCTTCAGCCTCGTGAACACATTGAACTTGAGCTGCATGCACAACTTTGTTGTTTTCTTGGACCTAGTATCGAACATAAGGGATATAGATGTTGCAATCTCTCTCTAATCATCTCCAAAGTCTCTCGTCATGTTCCTTTCTAAGAACACGCAATGTTTTCATTACTTTCTTCAACTTCTATATCTTATTTTACTAGGACCCAAAAAAAATCTTAATTTACTAATTTCAATATTGAATTCTTCCGGGATAACCCAACTCCAGGTTCTTCAAGGCTCAAGTAAGTTCCCACCTACTCCTGCCACACCTTTGGTTGTGTTATATTTTGTTGGTTTGCCCACGATGGAGTGTGTCCAAGGTTGCCCTAATGAGATGTATGTTCAAAATACACCTTTTGAAGAGGTGTGAAAGATTATTTTTAAGGGAAGTTAAAGGGATCGATCAACAAAATGAATATAACGTATGTTGAAAACCAACATTCTTCTCTCAAGAAAACACACAAAAAGGATTCTATCATCACTTTAAGAAAACAATCGGCATTAATGCTGTAGAACATTAATACTTTCCTTTGATTATATTTGGACCATCATGAAGTCTTAAATTTGTCCATTGCTCGTTGGTGATTCAACATATATTTCTGAATAATCCTTTTTGTTGTGCATCTAAAGGTTAGTCTTTTCTTCCCGTACTATTGTCGAACGGGTTCGAGTCTCCCTCATCCGTGGATTCAATTATTGAGAACAACCGCCACTCTACTTGACAACACGTATTCCGAGGAACTATTGATCTTGTCCATGTCCCTTCTCACGTTCAAACAGCAAATGGTTTTAAAAAGGCTCCTTTTCTTGCTTGGTTTTCTAGTTTCCAAACTCTAGTCGATTTCCTTAGAATCTCATCGGATTGATGCAATAATGTATTGCAATTAAAAGGTATTCGAACAATATGTGAAGGATAGGAAATAATCTGATGAGAAAACTATTTACCTTGGCATTTAAGCAAAATGACATGGTCAATTTTAATTTCATCAAATCTAATGGAACCCCAAAATAATTTGATAATATTCTGATAATTATGGTATGAGATCATCGGCATCAATCATTAAATTAAACTCTCTTTTTGCGACAAAACGCATGCAATACTCACATCATCTAATGTTAAAAAACTTAAGATTAATAGGAATTACTTAAAATTTATTAGGGAAGAACTTCCAGAGGAAAATTTAGAAACAAAAAATCTAGATAAAGAAGATAGTGAGATCATAGAGAGAGGGGGGAGGAGAAAGAGATGGAGATAGCGTACTTATATTGCACCATCCTATTTTTCTTATTCAAAGCTAAATTAATCCTAAGAGTAGTCTAATCTAAGTGTCTATGTGCTGAACTTGCTTCAACCAAGCCTCTACTCGGCGCCATACCCAGCCCTGATCTTATGCAGTTCTTTGAGTGCTTGGACCACATCCATCCGATCCCCGGCAACTCCATTGAACACGCAACTCCAATTCTTAGGACAGATGCGACACAATCTCTCATCCTCTCAATGTCATTCTTGTTTTCTCCGTTAAAAATGGTTGAGTCCACGATCTCCATCACTCGGTCTGGCAAAGCTATTTTGACAAAGGTGCGAAGATTCAAATGGTCCTTGAAAACCTCTTCCGTGGGTCTCCTACCAGTGAACATTTCCAATAAAAGAATGCCATAACTGTACACATCACCTTGTGTCGATGCCATGTTCCCCATGCCATACTCTAAAATAGTGTACATCAAGCAATATGCAATGAAAATTCAAATTTCATCTCAAGGCCAATGCAAATAAAACTTAGACACTCGATGAGAAAATTTACTTACCAGGAGGGACATAGCCTATGGAACCCCTCACTGCTACTGAGCTGCTACGGTTGTCAATGTCCATGGCCTCTGTCGTCACGACAGAGCTAATCTTCGCTAGCCCGAAATCCCCAACTCGCCCCTTCATTTCATTGTCCAGAAGGACGTTACTCGGCTTCAAATCTCCATGTACAATCTTTGGGCTGCAATCCTCATGAAGATATGTGATCGCAGAAGCTATGTCAATGGCAATGTCTAACCTTTGCATTAGCCCCAAATGTTCTGGTTTTCCATGTTCATGTCCATGCCCAACATCCTCTTCGTTTCCTCTGTGTATCCAATTCTCTAGGCTCCCATTAGCCATGTATTCATATAATAAAGCTTTGAAATCGTTGCCATGATAGTCCAAGCTTGAACACACATTCAATATTTTCATGAGATTTCGGTGTCTTATGGCCCCTATGGTTCGACACTCCGAGATGAAGCTCTTCCAAGCACCTCTATGGCCCAAGTTAAGCACTTTGACCGCAACCCAGCCACCAGCATGTGAAGTTCCTTTATAGACTGTACCATATCTCCCTTGGCCAATCATATTGTTCTCAGAGAATCCATCTGTGGCTCTAAAGAGTTCTTCATAAGAGACCCACGAAAATTGGTGTTCAAACGGCAATTTAGTTGAAGAGGTATTCTTTTTCAACATCTTTCTCCAATACCAAATGATAAACAAACAAAGACATAAAATGAAATATGACAAGATGGCCGCGGCCGTGGCAATTACTCTAGCTTTTTTGGTCCGAAATGGTTTAGAGATATTTGATTCGCAAGAAGGAAGGCTTAGTTCTACAATACCTCCACAAAGATTCCTATTCTCAAAGACGAACACCAAATTAGCATTGAGAAATACTCCTTGCTTTGGAACTTCTCCTTCAAACTTGTTTAAAGATAGATTCAAGTACTTTAGATAAGTAAGTTGAGCAAGAAAGCTCGGGATTTTACCAGAGAACTCATTATGGGAAACATCCAGCTCTTGTAAGCCCCGTAATGTGCCTAAAGCAGGAGGAATTTCACCTTGAAAGGAATTGACTGCTAAGCTTAGCCTCTCCAATAGCAAACACTTGCTGATGGAGCTAGGAATTGGTCCTGTCAGCTTATTGTGAGATAAATCTAGTTCGATGAGATTGGCCAAGGACCCAACTTGATACGGAAGAGATCCACTCAACTTATTATGTGCCAAGCTAAAGATAATTGAAATGGTAAAAAGACTAAGAACCTCCTTTGGGATTGAACCACTGAGATTGTTGTTCCGAAGCTCAAGCTCGATTAGTTGTTTGCAGTTACCTAGACTCTGTGGTATTTCCCCGTAGAAGTCATTGAACATCAGGTAAAAACGATTCAATAACGTCAAGTTGCCAATCGACAATGGGATCTCTCCCGTTAGCATGTTCTTGGATAAGTACAATTCGCGCAAGTTATGGAGTGCTCCAATAGAAGAAGGAACGTGACCGCCAAGCAAATTATTTGATAAGGCAAGCAATGACAGGTTGAAGAGATTGCCGATGCTAGGAGGAATGGTTCCGGACATTGGGTTGTACGACATATCAATTACTCTGACGCTATTTGAAAGATTGCCAATGGAATCGGGCAACGGACCGCCAAGAAAATTGAGGTCCACCCCAATAATTTCCAGTGTTGAACAATTAATCAACGAGGTAATGAAACTGCAGTCATCTCGCAACTGGTTAGAAGAAAGGTACATTACTTGAAGAGCTTTTAGCCTTCCAAGATTTGTAGGGATCGGTCCGTGAAAACTGTTATTTTCCAAGTGGATTTGCTGAAGGTTTGAGGCATTTGATAACGACGGTGGTATAACACCAGTAAACAAATTGCTACTAAAATCAAGAAAAGTGAGAGAAGGAAGAGTATCGCCAACATAAGGGGGAATGCTACCTCTCAGCTGATTGCCACTGGTGAAGAAATAGAATATGCTGGAGATGTTGAAGATTGCCGGCGGGATCTCGCCGGTCAGTTGGTTAAATGCCAATTGAACAAACCTCAAACCACGAAGCTTGGACAATGTCTCGGGAATCTCTCCTTGCAAACAATTTAATGCGATAGAAAGAGTAAAAAGTTGGGAGAGATTTCCAATAGAATGAGGAATAGATCCTGTAAGACTGTTTTTAGCCAAACCTAAAAGTTGAAGCTTTGACAAAGAACTGAGATCATCAGGAATTTTGCCCACAAGTTGGTTATCGATGAGATTCAAATTCTCAAGGTTTGAGCATTGAGAAAGGTTGGTGGGTATTTGTCCGTCAAAAGAGTTGTTACTAAGATAGAGACGGCGAAGGCGAAACAAGTGGCCGACACTTTGTGGAATTGCACCGCGAAAGCTATTGTTGTGTAGGGAAAGGCTTCTCAGGAAAGAGAGGTTTCCGACATGAGGTGATAAAAGACCACCCAAGCCTTTCGAACTCAAGTTGAGGAACACGACCCTTTCAAGATGCCGTCCACTGCATACAACACCCTGCCACTTACAGTGATGAGAAGAGTCATTCCACGAGCTCAGGACTCCGAGCGGATCCTCATCCACACTGTGTTTGAAGTAGATTAAAGCAAGCCGATCTGTCTGATTGAGTTGCATCGTTGGACTCGTCCATAATGGGAGCTGAGCATAGAAAAACAGGAATATAATCGCCAGATGCTTTTCCATTGTGAGTGGGTTCTGTGTCCTAACAAGCTGCAAGTGAAGTCTCTTCCAGATTCAACCATATAAGAAACGAAGACCTTCAAAAGCATATGCGTTTCCATTGTTCAAAACACACCTTTTTACACGGCGAAACCTGACCCGGTTGCATAAATATGCAAGTTTGACTCAGACCAAGAGTTGGACTTTAAAGTACTGCAGATTGGCTGAACCAAATAAAGGGGCACACGCACACTGCAGATTGGCTGAACCAAAGAAAGGGTCGCGCACACACGTCAAAACACATGCTCATCTTACTTCAGAGTTGTAGCCGCACGGCAAAATGGAGGATTTGACGGTTGCGCAGTGAATTCTTGGAAAGCCGTGCCGCAAACAAAAGGAAATTAAGAATGGACGAGGTCGTGACTTTCGGCCATTTCAAAGAGAACTCCTATTTGATCGTGGGTAAAGCTTGTAATTTGTACATTGAGTTTTTCACATCCAAAATGAGTTGTTTACTTGTGAATTTCTTGGGTTTGGGTTTCATTTAGGTATGGAAAACACTCAGGCTTGTTGAGCGATTATAATTCTGATTTTCAATTATAGTAGATTTTGCTGTCGACTCTTCCTATGAATGTAAATACTAACACTCTGAACTAAATCACATTAATCTTTGGGATCCTTTATGGTGGACTGTTTGTTTCTTCGGTGATTTTGTATTGACTTAATTGTAAGATCCTAATTAACTTCCGCGTTCATTAATTTTACAACAAAGTTTACTTCTCGTTTGATATATTGTAATTTCGTGGGTCCTAAATCATTGATCTTCAAAATTATAGGTGTGAATTGCTCTTTGAGAAAGGGTCAGCAGTGAACCCAAAGGAGCTGCTCAGGAAAGGAAGAGCTATCGATTTGGCCGATTAACAGATGGCAAATCTAATCTTGCTTTAGAAAGGGTCGGTTGTGAACCCGAAGGTAGACCACTGCTTAGTTTTCAATACCCTCTGACCGTCAAATGACCCTTCTTGAAAGGTCTTCTGCCTACCATGTCGTTCTGTCTTGTGCCAAAAAACTTGGGGATGATCTCTCGTGATAGTAACCATCTGATATGTAATAAGAATTTAGCAATATTCATAAGGGAAAATGACATATGGTCCTAGAACTTTGGTCTAAGGCATAATATCTTATTTAAACTTTTAATTTGTTCAACATGAGCCATGATATTTGGTCTAATATGTAATATCATCCATGATCTTTTAATTTATTTAACGTAGTTCCTGAACTTTGGTCTAATATTCAATATAATCCTTGAACTTTTCAAAATTTCCATATAGTCTAGAGATTACATTAAACATTTACGAATAGCTCGGGAACCATATTAAACAAATTAAAAATTTAGGAATAACATTGCATATTGGGTGAAAATTCAAAAACCACATTGCACAAATTAAAATTTATTGACGACATTGCACATTTAATCAAAATTTAAAAGCCATTTGTGCTATTATTTCAACGACTTTCAATAAGGGATCGATAATAATACTAGTAGCAGCATATATTATAATTTTTATTTTAGTTCCCATTCGGTCAATTAAACCTTTTACCTTTTTTACTTTTGCATAATTTAATTTTAAGACTAACACATTTTGTATGTTATTATCTCGAAACATCTGAAATTTTTACAACAAGTAATATATTATTACCTAGATTCACATACAATGTGTTTCATAGTTTTCTTTTTAAATGGGATAACATTTTAAATTTGATGGAAATATTTATAAAAAAAAAAGGTTTTTTTTTTCACTTTTAACTTAATCCTAAACAAACAAGGCCTAAGTTAAAATAGCAACAAGCTTCGGTAGTGTTATATAAACTACGTTCCTCTTTGAACCGTTTAATTTCTAGGTAAATTATAACAACTTTAGTAGAGTAATAAAAATACAAAATGGGAGCTGGGCATAGAAAAACAAGAACATAACCATGATAACTCTATTTTTAATAGAGTATTCTTGCTAATTTAGACTTGATATTTGCTAAATTTTGAGGAATTTTTGGGTGAATTTAATTGCTACTCACGTAATTTTATTTTGTATGAAATATTTTCGAATCTTCCAGAATATTGCAATATCTTTCGAATATTTTATCTTGAAGAAAAGGCAACCCAAATCAGATATTTGGAGAATTTGACCATGATTGAAGATAAAGTTCAAAGAAAATCAAGGAGGAATCTTTTCCAAATCCTAGTAGGAGTCAACCTAGGGCAGATTTTTGGAGGCTATATAAACTGCTTTTATGCCGCAAAAGAGGGGAGAATCCGAGGAGCCACCATCTCTACATAAGATTTTAGGTTTTAGATTTTGTTCTTCTATTTTATGGAGTTGATGCATGTCAAGGAGAGAAGGAGGAGACAAACCTGAAGCTCCTTGTTTCTCAATTCGGTGAATTTGTTTTTATTTAGTACTATGTTTTCTTTAATTCTTGTTAGTTTAATTTTTACTATGTTCTAAATTTCTTTTGTTAGAGCTACATTGGATCTTAATCATGATTGATTAATTTTTAAAGACTTTCATGCAATAAAATTTTTGATTGTGTCGTTCTTTATCATGATCTTAATGCTTTTAGAAGTCGGCCAACTTTTGAATGATTTTTTATGTATACATGATACCGGGTGGAGATTGTGTGCATGCGCATTAGTGATATTGAACCATAAATTAAATCTAGGTCAAGGTACACTAGGTTATTTATGTGGCTGCGGTAGTAAATCTAGGTTGGGACTACTTAGATTAAATCCGGGAATTTCCACAAGAACTTAATGCTTTTAGGTAGTTTAAATTCACCTAAGGTTAGTGTGGGTTAACATATCTAATTAGGGATTATTAGACCGAGGTCGGCTTTTAATCCATCTTAGGGAAATTTCGCCAACACAATTGGAAATTAATTTGTTGCATGAAAAGTTAAGAAAATTAATTATGAATGGTTAAGTGAAATTGGATGCTCTAACCCTTGGTGATCTTGAATTTGCTTTAGATTAATTTTACTTATTTTTAATTCTTTAAGTTTTGACATTTTCTATATTTTAGTATTTTAGTTGGTTTAGTTTACTTTTTACTCATCTTTTCGATTTGGTTAGCTAGATTTTTGAATTGATCACTTTCGGTAAGTAATTGGATAAAATAAAATAAAAAACGATCCTTGTGGGAACGATACTCACTCATCACTTTATTACTTGTTGATATTGTACACTTGCAATTCACCTAACAAACCACCGTATACTTTTCCACTGTGACTGGATTTTTTGTCCTAACCAGCTGTAAGCGAAGTCCCGTCCAAACTGACCTATATAAAAGTGAAGACCTCCAAAAGCATATGCGTTTCCATTGATCAAAAGACCCCTTTTACACGGCGAAATCCAACCCGGTTGGATGAATATGCAAGTATAACCCAGACCAAGAGGTGGACTTTGAAGCACCGCTGATTGCGCGAACCAAAGAAAGGGGCATACACACTTTACGTCAAAACACATATTAATTGTGTTCCTCCAGAGTTGTAGCCGCACAGCAAAATGGAGGTTTGACGGCTGCACAGTGTCTTCCTGGAAAGCCGTGCCACGAAGAAAGGAAATCAAGGACGGGCAACCCTATTTGGTCACAAGCGAAGCGTGTAATGTGCTGTGAATTTCTTGCACCCAAATTGTTTAATTGTTAATATCTTATTTGTTAATATCCTGGGTTTAGATTAATTTAGGCACGAGAAACACTCGAGCGAGTTCATCAATTGCCGCCGATTCTCCGATTATAATAAATTTTTCCTACTAACTCTCCCCGTAAATATAGATATCATTACTCAAACTGAATTCACGTAAACCTATGGATCCTTCATTGTTCCTAATTTATTTTTTCAGTGATTTCATATTGACTTAATTACAAAATCCTGATTAGCTTCCGCATTCTTTAATTATACAAGGTTTACTTCTCACCTGATATATTATCACTTCGTGGGTCCTAAACCATTGGTTTTCAACGTTATAGGTGTGAATAACTCTTTTAAGAAAAGGTCAGTTGTGAACCCAATCCAACAAGCCAACCCATAGCACTCTTCTGGCAATGTCGGCTCATGTTCATGAGGTAGACTGAAGACAACCAAAAACAAGTGCAACTCATAGATGTAAGCAATAGCTTTAACCCCGTAAATATAGATATCATTACTCAAACTAATTTTTTATCATTAAAAATCATAAATTAATATATTTGTGATAAATTTAATCTTCGTTAATTTATGTTAAATTGAATCAATATCATGAAAAAATACAAATTAATACTTATGTGATAAAAGGAAAGTAAAATCCTAAATTAATGCACCTCTAGTAAATGGAGGGGTACACGAGCATTAAAATTATTTATTTATCCATTTTTCAATCATTTGAGAACAAACAGTGAAGAGCGTCCAGGAGGATTTTTTTGCAGTACGTATGCATGTCCTTATAACTTCTAAAGAGTCATTTAAATCAATTTAATAGCTTTATTAGAACATTGTGGAGTTAAAATGACGTAGCTCAATTTTGTTAATTCTAATAGTAATTTCTTATTTGATATCTACAGGTATTTTCCGCATTAAAGACACTATAAATATTCTCAACAATTTTCCTAATTTGAATCAACTTTTTAAAATGTTAAAAAAGATAATTTTTGATTGCTAGTTTTTTGTCTATTCTTCTAAATTTTCCTTGTTAATTTTTTTCAACCTTCTTCGAGGTCTGATGAAAAGTTACTTGTTTGAAAGTTATTGCCAAAACATGTTTAGTTCTCTATATGTAACTCCACGCATCGTTGGATGACTATAAAGATCCAAGTTACCAATTTTTATTTTTATTTTTTGCATTCTTGTCTATATAATTTTTAAAAAAATTTCTGAAATAATATCTATGATTATTTATCAACGTATTAATTTTGCACAACGCCCGAATGTCCATTTAGTTTAATTTAATGAAGGTCTTATTACGTCAACTTAATTGATGAAGTCATGTAGATCTTGATGGACCACGCTGTCTTACTATGGTTCATTGATTATATCAAGTACATCACATCAAGATGGTCGTGCCGAGCACGAGCGTAAGCACATTTTACATTCTAGTCGGATTATGTTTGTGTCGGCATCTGATGGTAGACAATTGGAGGGTGAAGCTGCCCTCGCCCGTGTACGTTATTAATCATCTTCCTTCACTGGTCAAGAGGAGCAAATCTACTCTCGAACTCTTCCTCGGCGCTCCCCTCGGGTCATCCTCCTCTCGAACTAATTGGTTGCGCGTCTTTGCCTTTCTTCGACCTTGGGAACGCACCAACTTGAGTCTTGCGCATGCCTTTGTTGTTTCACTGGATCTAGTATTAAACGTGAGGGATATAGATGTTAGAATTTTTGTTTTTTAAGTTATTTCATTTTTACAAATTCAATTCAATTAAATCTTAAAACTTTTGACATTTGCCAACCGAGTCTATCCGGCTAATTTTGGCCAAAAATCACTGATATGGCGTTGGCTGTCTTATGTGACAATCGGCACCGCCGTTAACAATTTTTAGTAATATTTTAATATTTCTTTCTTTCTTTTCTCTCTCTTTTTTTCTTCCCCTATTCCTCTAGCTAGTTACTAACCTCAACAACTCGTCAAAGGCAAGTGCAAGCAAGGTTGACCTCGCCGACATCTGGTGAAGCTCGCCCTCACCAACCACTACCAAAGGCAAGCCTTGCTCGCCTCTTGCAAGGTCGACCTTGCTCTGCCACTAGCAAGGCTCAATCCTCACCCCATACGACAAGGCTCACCATCACCAGGCCAATGAGATCAAGCCTCCCCCAACGATGGTGAGGTTGAGCTCGCCCAATGATGACAAGGTCAAGTTTTACCCTCACCAATGGCTGGTAGGGTCAACTCTCACCAAAGGTCGATGAGGCCAACCTCACCAACCCTCACCTTTGGCCAAGCACTGAGACCTAGTGACAATCTAGAGGAAGAAGGGAAAAAATATGAAAGAAAAGGAGAAAAGGAAAAGAAAAGAAAAATTTTCAAAAAATATTAAAAATTGTCTACACTAGCGCTAGTGACATCACGTAAGACAACTGACATCCACATCAATAATTTTCGCCCAAAATTGACCAAATGGACTAAATTAGCAAAACATGAAAATGTTTAGAATTCAATTAGCACAATTAAAATGATTAGGACTGAATTTGCAAAAGTATAATAAATTTAGGATTTTTTGGATAATTTTCTAAAAATTTATTAGAGATGGACTTCTAGAGGAAAAATTAGAATAGAAAATTCAGATAAAGAAAATAGAGAGATGCGGGCGGGGGGGAGAACAAAGCGATGGAGATAGATTACATACATTGAACTAGTATATGAGTTCGGCCTTAGGCCCAGTGGAAAAGAGTTAAAACCAAGACGAAGAATAGAACCATCCGAATTTTTCTTGTTCAAAGCAAAATTAATCTCAAACAAAGTCTAGTCCAAGTGGGAGCTGAACTTGCTTCAACCAAGTCTCTACTCGGATCCATACCT
Organism: Corymbia calophylla; assembly: GCA_014182845.1. Lineage (NCBI taxonomy): Eukaryota > Viridiplantae > Streptophyta > Magnoliopsida > Myrtales > Myrtaceae > Corymbia > Corymbia calophylla. Next base: position 21,447,298 of record CM024698.1, on the reverse strand, counting down.
ATCCCGGATCCTATGCAGTTCCTTGAGGGCTTCAGCCATGTCCATCCGATCCCGCGGTAACTCCATCGAACAAGCAACTCCAATCCTTAGGATGGAGGCGACGCAATCTCTCATCCTCTCAATGTCATTCTCACTTTCTTCGTTAAAAATGGCTGAGTCCACAATCTCCATTACTTGGTCTGGCAAAGCCACCTTGACAAAGTTGTGGAGATTCAAATGGTCCTTGAAAGCCTCTTCCGTGGGTCTCCTCCCAGTGAACATTTCCAATAAAATAATGCCGTAGCTGTACACATCACCTTGTGTGGATACCATGTCCCCCATGCCATACTCTAAAATAGTGTACATCAAGCAATATGCAATGAAAATCCAAATTTCATCTCAAGGCCAATGCAAATAAGACTTAGACAATTAATGAGAAAATTTTCTTACCAGGAGGGACATAGCCTATGGAACCCCTCACTGCCATTGAGCTGCTACAGTTGTCAATGTCCATGGCCTCTGTTGTCGTGGCGAAGATGATCTTCACTAGCCCGAAATCCCCTACTCGCCCCATCATTTCGTTGTCTAGAAGGATGTTGCTCGGCTTCAGATCTCCATGTACAATCTTTGGGCTGCAATCCTCGTGAAGATATGTGATCGCAAAAGTTATGTCAATGGCAATGTCTAACCTCTGTATTAGTCCCAAATGTCCTGGTTTTCCATGTTCATGTTCATGCTCAACGTCCTCTTCATTTCCTTGGTGTATCCAATTCTCTAAGCTCCCATTAGCCATGTATTCATACAATAGAGCTTTGAAATCATTGCCGTGATAGTCCATGCTTGAGCACACATTCAATATCTTCACGAGATTTCGGTGTCTTATGGCCCCTAAGGTTCGACATTCCGAGACGAAGCTCTTGGAAGCACCTCTGTGGCCCAAGTTGAGCACTTTCACCGCCACCCAGCCGCCTTCTTGTGTAGTTCCTTTATAGACAGTACCATATCTTCCTTTACCGATCACATTGTTCTAGAAGAATCCATATGTGGCTTTAAAGAGCTCCCCATAAGAGACCCTCGAAAATTGGTGTTCAAACGGCAATTCAATTGAAGAGGTATTCTTTTTCGACTTCTTTCTCCGGTACCAAATGATAAACAAGCAAAGACACAGAATGAGGCTTGACAAGATGACCGCGACTATGGCAATTACTATGACTTTTTTGGTCCAAAATGTTTTAGAGGTATACGATTTGCAAGAAGGAAGGTTTAGTTCCGCAATACCTCCACAGAGATTCCTATTCTCAAACACGAATACCGCACTAGCATTGAGAAACACTCCTTGCTTTGGAACTTCTCCTTCCAACTTGTTTATAGATAGATTCAAGTAAATTAGATCTGCAAGTTGAGCTAGAAAGATCGGGATTTCACCAGAGAAGTCGTTATGGGAAACATCCAACTCTTGTAAGCCTCGTAATGTGCCTAAAGCCAGAGGAATTTTGCCATGAAATGAATTGACTTCTAAGCTTAGCCGCCCCAATAACAAACACTTGCTTATGGAGCTAGGAATTGGTCCTGTCAGCTTATTGTAAGACAGATCTAGTTCGACAAGATTGGCCAAGGACCCAACTTGAGACGAAAGAGATCCGCTCAACTGGTTATGCGCCAAGCTAAAGATAATCGAAATGCTAAAAAGACTAAGAACCTCCCCTGGGATTGAACCACTTAGATTATTGTTCGAAAGATCGAGCTCGATTAGCTGCCTACAATTATCGAGACTCCGTGGTATTTCCCCATGGAAGTTGTTGAACGACAGGTAAAGGTTATTCAATAATGTCAAATTGCCGATCGATGATGGGATCTCTCCCGTTAGCATGTTAATGCTTAAGTACAACTCGTGCAAGTTATGGAGTGCTCCGATAGAAGAAGGAACACGACCGTGGAGCGAATTGTTTGTTAAGCCAAGAAAGGACAGGTTGAACAGATTGCCAATACCTGGAGGAATGGTTCCGTTCATTGGGTTGCTTGACATTTCAATTATGCTAACGCTGTTGGAAAGATTGCCAATTGAATCGGGCAATGGACCTTCAAGAAAATTGACATGCACGATAATATCTTCCAGCCTTGAACAATTAGTCAATGAGGTAATGAAGCTGAAGTCATCTCGCAACTGGTTATTATCAAAGGTCATTGATTCAAGAGCTTTTAGCCTTCCAAGATTTGCGGGCATCGGTCCATGAAAATTGTTATATGAAAAGTAGATGTACTGAAGGCTGGAGGCATTCGATAAGGACGGAGGTATAACACCAGTAAACAAATTGCTCCTAAAACTAAGAAAAGTGAGAGAAGGAAGAGTATCGCCGATATAAGGGGGAATGCTCCCTCTCAATTGATTGACACTAGTCGTGAAAAAGGAAATGCTTGAGATGTTGAACATTGCTGGAGGGATCTCACCAGTGAGTTGGTTATAATCCACTTCAAAAATCCCCAGACCACGAAGCTTGGACAATGTCTCGGGAATCTCTCCTTGCAACCCATTAACTGCGATGGAAAGAGTGTAAAGTTGGGAGAGATTTCCAATAGAATGAGGAATAGATCCCGTAAGACTGTTTAAACCCAATCCTATAACTTGAAGCTTTGACAAAGAGCCGAGATCATCAGGAATTTTGCCCACAAGTTGGTTATCGATGAGATTCAGAATCTCAAGGTTTGAGCACTGAGAAAGATTGGTGGGTATTTGTCCACCAAAAGAGTTGTTACTAAGACCGAGACGGCGAAGGTGAAACAAGTGACCAATACTTTGTGGAATTTCACCACGAAAGCTGTTGTTCTCTAGAATGAGCCTTTTCAGGAAAGAGAGGTTTCCGACATGAGGCGATAGAAGACCGCCCAAGCCTTTTGACCTCAGATCGAGGGACACGACCCTTTGGGGATGCTGTCCACCACATACAACACCTTGCCACTTACAGTGATGAGAAGAGTCATTCCACGAGCTCAAGACTCCAAGCGGATCCTCATCCACACTGTGCCTGAAGTAGATTAAAGCGAGGCGATCCGTCTGGTTGGTTTGCATTGCTGAACTCGTCCATAACAGGAGCTGAGCATAGAAAAACAAGAGCATAATCACCATATGCTTTTCCATTGTGAGTGGATTTTGTGTCCGAATAAGCTGCAAGCAAAGTCTCTTCCACATTGAAGTATATAAGAAATGAAGACCTTCAAAAGCATATGCTTTTCCATTTGATTAAGACACCTTCTTACACGGTGAAATCCCACACGATTCGGATAAATATGCAAGTTTAACGAAGACCAAGACCAAGAGTACTACTTTAAAAGTACTGCAGATTGGCCGAACCAAATAAAGGGGCATACACATACTTGTCTAATTTTATATTCACAGCAAAATAGAGGATTGGACAGCTGCACAGTGATTTCCTACAAAGCAGTGCCGCGAAAAAGGAAATCAAGCATGGACGAAGTCCTTGATTTTCGGCTGTTTTAAGAGAGCACCTATTTGGTCGTGGGCAAAAGCGTGTAATTTGTGTTTTGAGTTTTTTGATATGTACCTTGGGTTTGGATTTAATCAAGTATGGGAAACACTCGAATGTGTTGAGCGATGTAACTCCGTTTCTCCGATTATAGTAGATTTTTGCTGCTAGCTCTCCTTGTGAATGTAAGTATCGACACTCGCACTGAATCATATAAATCTTTGGGGGTTTTTATTGTTCCTCATTTATTTCTTCAGTGATTTCGCATTGACTTAAGTGCAATATCTTGATTAGCTTCCACATTCGTTAATTTTACAACAAGGTTTACGTCTCATCTGATATATTATCACTTTGTCGGTCCTAAACCATCAGTTTTCAACATTATAGGTATGAATTGATTTTTGAGAAAGGGTCAGTTGTGAACCCCAAAGGAACTGCTCAGGAAAGGGAAGAGCTATCGATTTGGTGGATTAATAGATGGCAAATCGGATCTTACTTTAGAAAAAGAAGAGAAGAGACGAAGAAAGAATGGGTGGATGCCTACCGCGGGTCTTTTGTCTCGTGTGAATTGCTCTTTGAGAAAGGGCCAGTTGTGAACACAAAAAGGAAGACCACTGCTTAGTGGAAAACATGGGCCCAGTAAAATCAGTAAAAAATGAAATCCTCTCAATTGTTTCGCACCATCAACCCATAAAAGTATATGTACACGATATGGCTGTACAACCCCTTTGAGGAGAACACAATGCATCTCCGCATAGACGTGGAGCCCCCTTGTTCCGTCCGCGCGACTCTCGCCACACACCCTGCACGGCTCGCACGAAGACCCCTAAATCCATCCCGGGCCTTTTCTTCCACCTTTCCTCTCCAATCCTCGATCATATGAGTTCCAAGTGACCGGATGATTATTGAACTCAAAAATGACAAAACAAGTACGGCAACAACTGATCGGGGAGAAGTCCAATCTGGCTTCGCTTCACAAAATCGGAGAGAAGTCCAAACACCAAGTCCATGACGACCTGTTATTCATTAATATGATGATTTTTTGTGGCCTGTTTACATCAATGTCTAATCTACCATCTCCTCCTATATCCATCTCGCTCTTTATATATGTTAATGTCCATGCACTAAACTTACCAAAGCATATGCGTTATCATTGATAAAAAGACACCTTCTTCCACGGCGAAACCAACCCAGTTGGATAAATATGCAAGTTTAACAAAGACCAAGACCAAGAGTTGGACTTTATAGGCTCGTTTGTCGACATTTCTAATTCTCTATTTTTCTGTTCTTTTGTTTTTCGAAATAGAAAAATAACAAAAATCCATATAGTAACGTCCATTAGTGCTTGTATTCCCAGAAATAGAAAATTGTTCCAAGAAATAAATTTGGAATATAAACAAAAAGTAGAAAAATATAGCTTCTTGTTTTCAGGCACAATTTTTAGAATAAGTGTTTCTTGATCACCACTACTTATGACTACCGCTGCCATTGCTGGCCAGTCGCTGCCACCATCGCTTGCTAGTCGCCGCCCTCCTGTTGCAGCTGCCATCAAAAGAAGAGAATAGAAAATTTATGGATTATAGTAAACGCATTTTATTTTATTCAAAAATTATTCAAGGGAATAGAAATAAAAAATGTATTATTTTATTCAAAAATTATTTAAGAGAATAAAAATATAAAAGGATTATTTCTGAAATTATTAAATGCATCGTAAAAATACTGCAATTGGCCGAACCAAAGGAAGGGGCATACACATTCTTGTCTAATTTTATATTCACAGCAAAATGTAGGATTTGACGGCTGCACTACACAATGACTTCCTGGAAAGCCGTGCCGCGAAGAGAGAAGATCAAGAACCGACGAGGTCCTTGATTTTCAGCTGTTTCAAAAAGAGCTCCTATTTGGGTTTAATTTATGCATGGCAAACACTCCAGCATATTAGGCGATTGTAACTTCACTTCTCTAATTATAATAATTTTTAGCTGATGGCTCTCCTATGGGTATATGTACTAACACTTGGGACTAAATCACGTAAATCTAGGAGGTCTTTTATTATTTTTCGTTTATTTCTTTAGTGATTTCATATTCAATCTACATAAATATTTGAGGTCATTTACTGTTTCTCGTTTATTTATTCAGTGATTTCGCATTGACTTAATTATAAGATCCTAATTTGCTTTCGCATTCCTTAATTTTACAAGAAGGTTTAATTCTCATCTAATATATTGTCACTTTGTGAGTCCTAAATCATCGGTTTTCAATATTATAGGTGTGAATTGCTTTTTGAGAAGGGGTCAGTTGTGAAACCAAAGGAATTGCTCAGGAAAGGGAAGAGCTATCGATTTGGGGGATTAACATACGGCAAATCGGATCTTGCTTTAGAAAAAGAAGAGAAGAGACGAAGAAAGAACGGGGGATGGATGCCTCCCGTAGGTCTTTTGACTCGTGTGAATTGCTCTTTGAGAAAGGCTCAGTTGTGAACCCAAAGGAAGACCACTGCTTGGCTTTCAATTCCCTGTGAATAACCCGTCTTGAAAGGTCTTCAGCTCAAAAAGGGAAGATCTTGCTTTAGAAAAAGAAGAGAAAAGACGAAGAAATGACAAGTGGATGCCCACTGCAAGTCTTCTGTCTTGTGTGAATTGCTCTTTAAGAAAGGCTCGGTTGTGAACTGAAACGACGACCACTGCTCAGCTTTCAATTCCCTCTTACCATCAAATGAAATGTGAATAATATGTCTTGAAAGATCTTTTGCATAAGAAAGGGAAGAGCTATCGATTTGGCCGATTAACATATGGCAAATCGGATCTTGCTTTGAAAAAGAAGAGAAGAGACAAAAAAAAAAAAAAAAAAAAAGAACAGGTGGATGCCTACTGGGTCGTTTCATCTCATGCCATAAAAATGGGAATGATCTCTTGTGATAGCAACCATCTAACATGTAATAAAAATTTTGTGATATTCATAAAGAAAATGACACGAATGGTTTTAGAACTTTTGGTTTAATGCATAATAATGCCCATAATCTTTTAATTTATTTAATATAATCATCAAACTTTTGTTTAATGTGTAATGTTATCCCTAATTTTTTAATTTATTTAATATTGTTCCTGAATTTTGGTTTAATGTTCTATATGGCCCTTGAACTTTTTGACATTTTCACGTAGTCTAGAGATTACATTTAACATTTGCCAATAGTTTAGAAACTATATTGAACAAATTAAAAGTTTAGAAACGACATCACATATTGAGTCAAAAGTTAGAATATCACATTGCATAAATTAAAATTCATTGACGGCATTGTATATTTGACCGAAATTGAGAGACTATTTGTACTATTATCTTGTATTCATAACAACTAGATGCATGCAAGTATTGTCTATTGACAAGATAATAGCTTCATGAGAGAATAGAGTAAAAAGTCCCGAAACCCTAGAGAAATTGTTTTTACTATTTCTTAATGACTTTCAATAAGGGTTCAATAATAATATTTGTAGTATCTAATTGTTATTGTAGATTCTATTCCAATCAATGAGAACACTTAGGGCATGTTTATTAACTTGCCCAGTGGTAATTAATTCTATTCTTTTATTCCTGGAAAAAAATAATAATAAAAATCTGTTTGGTAAATTTTTTTGTCTTGGGAATAAATTCGTTTCCGAAATAGATTTGAAACAGAATCAAGAAGTAAAAAAAAAGTTGTTTTTTTGTTCTTAGGAGCAACTTCATAATCAATTCTCATTTTTTTTTCTTTCTTTTCCTTTTCTTCTTCTTCTTCTTTTCTTTCTTTTTTTTTAATGTTCTTCTTCAACATTTCAATGGTTGACCTCAGGATGATTAGCAACCGACCAAACAAGGGCCAATAACCTCACCAAAGGGTCACCAGCCCTCGTTTGGCCAATCATTGGCCACCTTAAAGCCAACAACCAGCTAAAGATTAAAGAAGGAGGAAATGAAAAAAAAGAAAAAATATAATAAATGTATTTAAAATTTTAAAATAATTATAAGTCACATAAAAGCTAAGGTTCTTACTAAACGCATTATCAAATGCATTTCTATTTTAGGAATAGAAATTTTAGACAATTACTAAATACTTTTGTTTTAATCAGTTTTACTTACTAACTACTACTAATTTTAACTTTTGTCTTGCCTCTTTTTTTTGTGAGAGTTGAAATCTACTCACAAAACTAAATCACCTCATCCCAACCCCCAGGAAGTGAGATTTGAACCTCCCACGTCTCACCTCATGTGAGAAAGATCCCACAAGGGCAAACCCTAGTGATTATTAAACATTTTCAAATCAAATAAAATAAAAACATTTCTCAGTAGAAATTGTTTTCGAAAATAGAATGATTACTAAACACACTCTTATAAGAAAAATCTTGCATAAAGACATGTCTGAATAGACCTTTCACTTTTTTTACTTTTTGCATAATTTAAATTTTGCAATTAACGTGTTTTAAATGTTTTTATCTCCAAACGTCAAAAACTTTCACGACAAGTAATATATTATAACCTAGATTCATATACAATTTGTTTCATAGTTTTTTTTAAATCACATAATATTTTAAATTTGACGGAAATATTTTAAAATATATATATCTTTACTTTTTACTTAATCCTAAACAAATAAGGCCCAAGTCAACGAGAATGAAATAGCAATGAGCTTCGGTATTGTTATATAAACTACGTTCCTCTTTGAACCTTTTAATTTCTAGGTAAACTTTAAAAACTTAAGTGCAGCATTAAAAATACACTAAATGTTACTCAAAATAGTTATTAATATCTGCTCAGAGGAAAACATGGGCCCAGTAAAAAATGGAATCCCCTCAATTGTTTTTCGCACCATCAACCCATAAAAGCATATGTACATGATATGACTGTACAACCCTTTGAGGAGAACACAATGCATCTCCGCATAAATGCGAATCCGTGCGACTCTCATACGGCTAGACTGCATGAAGACTGGCTAAATCCAGCCCCAGACTTTTCTTCTCTCCCCACATACGACTCGCACAAAGACTCTAAATCGATTCCAAACCTTTTCTTCCATCACTCCTCTCCAATCCTCGATCATATGAGTTCGAGTTCCAAGCAACCCGAAAGGACAGATGGAACTCGAAATGGCTTCGCTTCACAAGATTGGAGAGAAGTCCAAACACGAAATCTTGACGACTTTGTATTCATTAATATGACTTTGTTAGTGGCCTGTTTACATCAATGTCAAATCTACCATCTCCTCATATATCCATCTCTCTCTTTATATATTGTTTATATCCATGGACTAAACTTATAAAACACCGCGCATCAATCGGATGATGAGGAAACAAAACGGCATTCAAAAAGAATCAACTCTTCATAAAGCTTTCGCATTCCTGCCACCTTTTTTGCAAATGAACTCACATAACCGGCACGGCAAGGTGTCGAGGCTGGCCGCACGTGTGTTTCCATAATTACCTAATACACCACATCTTCTCCATGCGTGGTATTCGGCATACGCCACCGGGTCATTCGCGAGGGACTTCACGAAAGTTGCCAATTCCTCCATGGAGCTAAACTTGTTCCCATCTATGCAGAAGGACAAAGTCCATGACATTGGGGGCACCAAAATAGATGGGGATGGCCCCAAAATCCAGAGCATAAAATAGCTTCTCCGTCACATAACTTTCTGTCCACGTATTCTCGATTGCGAGAACAAACTTATAATGAGACATGGCGCAGTGCAAATGGTCCCACCATTTTGGAGTGACACTGGCATCGTTGGCACACTCGGGATAGAAAGAAAGTGCCTTGTCACGACCGCCGACATTATTTAAGCACTTGCCAAATGAATGGTGAGGCAGCAACTGGAGGAGCTTTTTCGCAAGTTCGTTCCTTTGAGGAAGGCAACGAGAAGAAGACCAATAAACCAGCGTCTCCTGAAGTGCAAAAACAAGATTAATAAATTTAAGGGATCATAAGTTAATAGAGAGAATCAAGATGAGACTCGAGAGGGATTGATGAGATGATCGCTGACATTGTCCTTATAAGAAGATACATGGTAATTTCCGACCATTGTGGAAAAGTGATCCAGCATCGGTTGACTGGACATTGGCATTTGCATGGTGACTAATGAAGATATCTTCTCGGCCTGATCTCCTTCGGCCAGCCTCCAGATCCATGTATCCACAGGGTGGATCCCCATAGCGTCTCTGATATTAGCATGTTCAGTGAGAGAAGATACTCTCAATTAAAGCAGCAGCAGCAGTAGCAGTAGCAGCATGTAAAACAAATTTCATCGAAGCAGATATCATTACCAAAAAGCAAAAAGATCAAGATAAACAGCAACAGGACACGAAGAATCTATAATTGTAGAAGCATAAACCATCCATCTGACCAGGAATAAAAACAATCCACCACAGAAATTGATGCAGTTAAACATGAGGGTTTCAGGACCCAAAAAAAAAAAATGAGGCTTTCAGGAATAACTGTTTCCTATTCCATAACAAATGTCTAGACAGCAGGGCAATTTCTGACCACCTTTTATTGGGTGACCTAAATACGACAACAACATGGCAAAGTGGAAAAAATAAAAAGTCAAAGATTTCATGAGAAAAGAGTCGAGAGCAATAGGGAAAAACAATTTGCAATACCTAGAACCGCCTAGTCTCTGTTTCTAGGGTCACATATCAGCATTTCAATCATATATTTGCACATACACATATAGATGGATGGGAACCAAAAAAGAGTTTAGCAGGCTCAAAGAGGAGGCTCTATTGTTTTCATGGACAAAAGCAAAGTAAAAAGAGCTAGGACAGCCACCACATCACATAAATATAGTATACTAATGAGGATTTACAAGAAAATTGGTGAGCTCCAATTGTGCAAAATTGGAGCTGAACCGAAAAGTCAAGCTTCAAGGGACAGCTTCCATGTGCTTATTTTTCAAGATTCATTGTAATGTCCATGTGTCACACTTTGGTAAAAGAGCCAAGCCAGCAGCATTCATATTGAAAGGCACCAATAAAAAAGCCAAGTTGATGAAAAAATCTTTATGTTGGACTGCTATGGTTCACAAGTAGCACTCAACCAAAAAATTAAAAAAAATTAAAAAAGCAACTCAATTGGAAACTGAACCAAAGAATAGCTCACCGTGAAGGCAACCTAAACCACTAAGACCTCTATCTACAATATTGACCAAAGGTGATTTCAAAATCACACACGTGGATTTTTTAACTTGACCACAGGCATGTTGCAACCTCAGACCAAGTTCATATGGCATTACTTTGGCAAAAGCCAGTAGTCAAAAATCCTTTGGTTGAAAACATTCAAGACTCTATAAGTTCAGTGGGTTGGCTCAAGGGCCTTATGCCACTATGCCTTACAATGCCATACACTTCAAGATCATTCGATGATCCAACCTCTTAAATCTTTTGGTAATATAAGAGTTCCAGACAGCTTTTCTGCGATATCTAAGATTTTGGAAACATCACCCAAACGCAAGAATGTCTAGTATACCAAAGAGGTTAGAAGTGGTTGGGACTGACTAGGTAACTGGTTCAGCATCTTTTTGCCAACAATGCAATAATTGTTCACAAGAAGCATAGCTCAACCTAAGGTGCAATCTTCTTCACTTCAAGATGTATATTAACCAGAAAATAATCATGTTAATCTAAAAGATGCAACTTCATGAAGATTCCAACTGGGTTCTGCACTTAATTCACTTTCCAAAAATTTTTTGCCAGTAGACAGGACAACACAAACTAACAAATTTTTCTGTTGTTAGGACATGTTTTGTATTGGGATGACATGAATAATGGGTCTTCCTTAGGTGCTGAAGTGATAGGTTTTACCAAAAGCATAGCAAGGCATGGGAGAGAGTCTTCCATTTATCTAAAGGAAGGGATGTTGCACTTTGACAAGCGCTCTCCAGAATGTTCCACTTATAATACACCTATCTTCCAATCCATTGTCAAATGACTAAAATCCTAAACGGAATTCCGCGAAACCACACCAAAGTGCAAAGTATGTGGCCAGCAGCTTGGCGAGGTTTCCAGGTTAAAATTGCTTCAGCTTGTAGACGCTTTTCCCCCACTCAAAACAAAGTGGCATTACCACGCCTGCTAGAAATGACGCTGTGCTTGGAGCATTTGCATTTCAGCCATCTAATACTCTTGTAATATATAGCTAACTGTCCCAAAAGGACATGCTCCTCTCCAGCAATGGAAATTTTTCCAGATGTAGAATTGGAGTGGTGATGATCCCTCCCCAAAAAGATATGGCACTCTGATTTGATTCTAATTCTGTTCTTCCCAGAGCTCACAGATTCGGTTAGAAGAAAACTTGATGCCTTGTAATTTAGAGTTGATCTGGAATATAGATAGTTAAATAGATACAAGATTATGAATTCCATCACTCCAAAAACTTCAATGCCATCTTCTCTAATTGACAAAAGAATTGAAATGCAGATAATTTTGTGGCACAGGCCGCTCGAAAGACTGCTAATATGCAGATAAAATTCGCAAAAGACTCACCTTGAACATTAAATCACAACTTCCCTCTACAACCGAATTAACCGAAACCACAAATTACCATACTAGATGACCAAAGTAGAGAAACGTACCACAAGCGGGGGCGTCGAGGTCTCAAACAGCAAGGCGTCGGGCTTGTCCGCAAGAACCGGAGATTTAGTCCACAAGCAGCTCAAACCACACCGGCACGGATACAAATTGTCCAAATTGTCGGGGATCCAAGTCCACCCTTTGACCAGCACACTGACGTGGCTCAGCCGCAGCTCGCCGCACTCCGATCCACCATCGCCGCCCACTTGCAGAGAAGACGAAGAAGACGAGGAGGACGATCCATTGAACCCATCCCCGTGCCTCCCCCTGAACCGGGTGCAACCCACTCGAGAGTCCCATTCCTTGTACGCGCCCACCAAATCGGTGAACGGATCGGAGACGAGAGCGGCCTCGGGGATCCGCCTCGGGCCGCGGGCGGATCGGACGGGGGCGGCGAGGGACGGGAATTCGAGGGAGCCCGAGAGGAAGAGGACGAGGAAGGCGAAGAGCAGCATGAGGGCGACGGTGTAGGTGCCGACGGGCTTCAGTAGCATGGCGAGAGGAGGGGAGCTTCGCGACGGTCGTCCTCTCTCTCTCTCTAGACTGTAGAGAGAGAAGTTGGAGGAGGGAGATGATGGTCGTCAATGGGTCGGACGCATCGATGCGAGAAAAGTCCGAGGTAAGGTCTGGTGGCGGTTCTGGAACCGCGGTCGCTCGGAACGGAGGGTCAAGTCTTCCATTGTTTTGGACAACACCGTCAATCCATATAAACAAATATATTTAAAATAATCGCAAAATTACCGATGAAATTTTTGGCTAAATCACTGAAAAATCTCAAACCGATAAAATTGTGATAAATTTATTTCAGATCAATACATTTTTAATGAATTTACATTCTATTGATTTTCATTAAATTTTATCGTTAAATTATCAAGTTGGATAATACACGGCAATGATCGATTTTTTTAATAATATTTATTGATATAAAAATCTAACACAAATATTCCGAGTATTTTTTGCACAATTATGTTCAATGAGTACATTCAAAACATTCAGCTTCATTAATAATATTTCTGGGTATAAAAATATTTTCATATGTTATTGGAATTGTCTCGATTTTATAGTTATGTTGAATAATACGTAAATTATAAAAATTGAAAAAATAAAAATTACGTGCCCAACGTTTCACCCAGTGAACTCTATTTTTAAAAATCAAAATACTAGTGTCAGGTTTACTTTTGGAGATCGCTTTGAGTTCTCACGTCAACTATCCTTGTGACCCTAATTACAAAATGTCATTTTATTTCAAAAACATCTTTGTCCCGAAACCCTAAATTGTCTCGTCCGTCGAACACACTCGAAAGTCGAAACCATCTAAATCCACAAAACTATCAACAAGCCTCACGTGGGATGTTAGAATGAGTTTTCAAGAAAAGGCAATTTGGTATCTTCATTATGAGTTTTACAGGTATGTGAATAGTGTTAACAAAAATGATGACATGTAAATATTCCCTAGGTAAAAAGTGACATATTTTTGATATCTTTTCAAAAAAAATTATTTACGGATCTTAAACTCTTGATAAAAAACTAAAATTGTTCCCTCTATTTCTTATAAAATAATTTTTGAAGGTTTTAAAATTGGTGACTATTCAAAGACATCCAACAAATCGATTAGTGAAAGGTTATATGTTTTGGTTTGTGAAGCTGATTTCTTAAATTAATTCTAGATTGGCTCGTGGGATATTGGAGAATCATGTTAGTAATTTGATGCTCGTGATCGTTGTGTTCCAAACACATTGAGCTTTATGAGTATGCATACCTTAGTTTATCGGGTATAGCATTTGCTTTTGATTTTTTTGACTTTTCTCAAACCGTTTTATAAAAAAATTATCCTTTTTTTTAACTTAATTTTTGCGAGAAATAAAAAAAATAGTTACTTTTAACGTTTTTTTTTTTCCTGAAAACCAGACAAATAAACCAACGGATTTTATTTAGGCCGTATCCTACATTCAGAGGCCACATTTTGGACATGGGCTCTTTTGCCACGTCACAGAGGCCGTCCATTGTTGTAATGGGCTGGACAAGGGTCATGCGGTGCCTTGGGCTTTGGGCTCACTGTTCCAAGGTTTAAAACTTGTGAACTTGTCTGCTGCATTTTGTGATACAATTCAATTTCCATTTTATTTGGTCCTGATTGTGGCTTTTAAGTCGATAAAACATGGGGAAAAAAAAAACCCTTCTCAATATCTGAAATTTCTACTTGTTCCTAGTTAGCAAAACCTCGAAAATCGCCAGATTTTCAGGTGCTCCTGCGGTCATGATATCGATGAATTTGAAGTTGGATCATTGTCCATGTCATCGATCCACAGAAAAAAAAGTTATCGAAACTCGATACTATTAGTTCAGATCGAGCGTCGTACTCTATGGATTTCTTGTTTTGGGTTCTTAAACTAGTTGGCACATGCTATGCATTTTAGCTTTAACAATAACATTAAACTCCGTGCTTACAACTTTTTTCTTATTTTATTGGTTTGGTCGAAGGACATTCACTTGACGAAACCAGAGAGGCAACAGAGAAGGCTTCCAAAACCAAGCAAATACTGCAGAATAAACCAAATCCCAGAAACCAAACAACAGAGCACAGCCCTACAGCTATAAGCACGATCCATCCCATCCCTCCCTAAGAATCGATCTGTCTCCAAATGATCCGCGGCTGATCACTGACTCTCTCCCCGGTCGCTACGGCCTGCGATGCACAATATGAGAGCAGGATCGGCGCTCTGATGAAGAATGAAACACGTGCATTTCGGGAGGTTGAACGCATTTTCGTGCCGATCGAAATCGCCATCCCCATGCGTGATCCACGGCAGCATATGACAAGGAAAGGAGGGCTTTCTTTTCTTCGGATATGATAAACGCCACGCCCCGGCAAAAACAAAGGCAAGATAAGCTGGGCCACGGACGGAGCCCCGATCGATGACCCGTCAACATCAGATCCGATAACCCATCCCTCTTACCATCTGTGGAAATCTATTAGAAAAAAAAGCAGCCCCGGCCGTCGGCATCGTTGACCTTTCGCCGATTCTGGGCGGGGGCCGATTCCGGTCCACTTGGATCCAGAAAAAAAACACCGAAGGTTTGACCCCGCGAAGCGGCAGCAACGCATGCGTGCTCCAAGCTATTGCTTGCCCTTTGCTCTTCTAAAGTTTTGTACAAAAATATAATAATGATAATGATAATAATAAAAAGACAACAAATCCCCTATCCGGTGCACGATATTGGGGAGCCACCAAGCTATTTTGGTCAAACATCATACGAAGCCTAAAAATAAAAAATAGAAATCCAAAATTCAATAAAGTACCCACCAGCAAGAAAATCGCGTGGAGCACGCCATGTTTGAGTACGATCAAAGCCAAAAAAGAAAAAGAGAGGGTATTTCCCACCTTTCCATGCCCTTTCTAATTTCTCTTTTTTTTTTCCATAATTTCTTTCGCATTACCTATATTTATCAAGAAATTAGCTAGAAAAAAGAGCATCGGATTATGTAGATAATATGAATGAAATAGATAATTACATAATAATGATAATAATAATAATGATAGGCCGAATTAATGCATGAAGAGTATAGAATTTTTCAGCATATAAACTCAAATGTTTAGATCTTGACAGCGATGGGGTACTCTAATTCAATACTTTGATTAATCCCATTTGGGGACGTTAGCTATACAAAAAGCGCACCTACTTTATGACCCGCAAGGCAAATACCCACCTGTTCGCACTGTTCCTTGGTAAAGATCATGCATGCATACATAAATTAATATATAGTCAACTAGCATGCCTAAAAAGAAAAAGAAAAATAGCCGGCAACCCATGTCAAAATAATAAAAGATACAAAAAAAGAGCCGGCAACCCCTTAATACAACCCCTTAATATAAAGTTTTTCTTTTCATGAATATCATTAATGTTTTTTTATGAAATTATTTCCAAATTTTGGAAAGAATGACATTAAAGATAAAAAAAAATTGTCCTAAAGATTATGCTGCACGAATTCCCCGGTGAAGTCAATGTAAATTATTTTTTGCTTGGTAATTTCATTTATTAATTATTTTCTTGAAAGGGGTTCTGGAAAAAGATCAATATATGGTCGGCATCTACTTGTGCATGATTGCATCTAGAGTTCCCATATGCTATTTAGAAATTCATTCTCTGCCAGAAATCCAAGCTTGTGTTTCCAGCACATATAGATTACCTCACTTTCTATACGATGTTTTTAGATCAATTCCATTTTTCTCTATACATTACTGGTTTTTCTGCATGCGCTAGTGCAAATTCGTTACATAAATCAATGATGAAATTTATAGCTTCGACCGTACATAGAAATTATATTATTAACATCGTTTTCTTTTTTTTAGATTGCTATACGGATTCTTTTCTAGAAAGCCGACTACTGAAATGGACATTTCATTACATTTTATTCAAAATGTAGAAATTGAAAAGGGAGGAACAAGGATGAATTAATTCGAGAATTTCACCCAAGGTGGTTTTCGCTGTTTTTTTTTTTTATGGGAAGTTAGTAGATCGACTTCTTTTTTTCAAATCGTTCGTATTTTTGTCATTTCTTTTTCATTGGCCAAGTTGAATTTGACCCAGAAGATATTTTCCCCTAAATTGTATTTTTCCAAGAAGATATGCTCAATTTTCGGACAATAGGGACTCGAGGGTGCTTTTCAGCTAAGCTAGATTTGGGACCTAATTCCGTAAATTTTCGATCTTCATCGAACACATTTTCCACGAGGGAGTATGAATTAAAAACCTAACTCTTGATTTTTATGGTGGGGGATGGGGAGCAGTTCATCCGTTTCTTTCGAAGGATCTCGCATTTGTTTGCGTCCGCGACATCTCATTCCTCCTTTTGGACAACTCCATGCGACAGCGATGTTCGATTAGTGCGAGCTGATGATCCGGCGAGTCGTTATTATTGTAGTAGATTAATCTTAAAGGCTGTTTTTTTTTTTTTTTTTCCACAAGATCCAACGGGTTTTGTTTCCTTACGAATTTGAACTTTTCATCCTTTATCACACACGTTTCCTGGAGAAAACAAAGGGAAAACACCACGAATAATCCCTAAACTTTGACCTAATGTGCAATGCCATTACTATGCTTTGAATTTGTAAAATGTAATTCCTAAACTATTAATTCAATCTAGTTTCTGAATTTGAATTAATGGAAATATAGCATCGACCATTTTAAAGTAAAATATAAGGATTAATTTAAGCATGCACAAAAATTCAAGGACTACGTTGTTATAATTATGGCGGGTTAATGGATCAATGAAGGAGAGCAAAATGACATGCGGTTGTTTTTGTTCGCGTATCTCATTAATTCATGCATTTCTCAAGTTTATGTGTTTTTTGAATTTATGTATCTATTTAATTCACATATCACTTTCGACCAAAAAAAAATCACGCATCTCTATTTAATTAATGTATCTCTTAGATTATTGTAACTATTTAATTAAAGGCTTATGCATTGCTTGTCATATATGAGTTCTTAAGACTATAAATAGACTTCCAATTCTTCATTCCAAGAAGAAGCCAAAACACTTACATTTCCTCTCCAAGTTTCTCTAAATGTGCCGATCTTAAGAAGTGTTTGATAGAGACCTATTCATGTAGTGCTGATACAAACAAGTACGAGGTGCTGTATCTTGCGAGGCATGGTTCATGAAGTTGCTTAGCACCGTTAGTGGGAACTAATCGCCTCAACGAGATTCGGTTAATAATATCTTACTTTCAATTATTGTTTATTCTTATCATCACTTTCTTGAATTTATTGGTTTTCGAGTTACAACTACTAGTGTTAAGCATTCTTCCTTCAATACATAAGTTTAGGGATTACATTTCATATCGGGTCAAAATTCATGAGCTACTTGAGTCATTATCCTAAACTAAATTGTGAAAGCGACATCACAATTTATAAATTAAGTGGTGCGTATTCAGTTTAGGAAATGTGAGAAGTGCATTTGCACAAGAAATCTTCGGATGACTTATAATCGCGACCTTATCAATAACATGCAATCGTGTATCTGACTTGGACGCCTAATTAAACTACCAATCAATTCCATTTTAGACCTTAAGGAAGTCAATTGGGTTTTTCTCCCCTCGTGTCATTGATCATGCTTATGGCCTAATGTCAACAAATTATTAAATAATGCAACTACCCTCGTTTGACTCGTAGTTTATTGTCATGAAAATAAAGCAATGCAACGATGTACGTAAGCATGTAATTTAGGTAAACGTAGACACAAGATATATCCCCATGTAAGTTTATGTAAATAAGTGTATTGTCCAAGATTCCAAATTTGTTGCTTTCATTATTATTTTTCCGTAAATAAAGCTAATCTTTCGGCTTTCCCAATGTAAATAAATTCAACAAGAAATAACATTTGGCTTCAAGGAGTTAAGTAAGCTGAAAGTCCGACAAACATAAATTAAGATACTCAAGTGGACGAAAAAAAAGAATAGAGGACAATTATGAATTATAGACATAAGATCCATTATTTCCCTCGAGAGGGGCCTACTCAAGACCGTATCGTCGAGCCCACCAGCCGAATCCAGCAAGATACCGATTAAGAGCACGTTTGAAGTGATTTATCACTTTTCACTATTTTAATTTTGTAAAATCTTGCACTTTGATTCTCTTAACATGGAATGGTCGAAGTTAGCACCTTTCATTAAAAAAATCAGAAATTTTTAGCCACGGTCTGTTATTACCATA
Organism: Corymbia calophylla; assembly: GCA_014182845.1. Lineage (NCBI taxonomy): Eukaryota > Viridiplantae > Streptophyta > Magnoliopsida > Myrtales > Myrtaceae > Corymbia > Corymbia calophylla. The sequence goes on along the minus strand of CM024698.1, from coordinate 21,428,526 downwards.
ATAATTTATGTTTCTTCTTTACCTATGTGATGTCGCTGTTTGCGTCATTTCTGTCCATGATCTCGTGGGAGATCTTTTGTCCCTGCAATTCAGTTCAGCAAAGCGACGCCCGTGAACTCAGAATGTAATGCTTGCTGTCGCCTCTGCATTCTTTTATCCGGGGAGAACAAGCAAGCACAATTCTTTAGTAAGGGAAATTTTGGTAGTGAAAGAACCTCCGATTCAATCAACGTTATAATACTAAATTAAAAATTGCTCGAGATCATACATTAGGCTTAGTCAATAGGTACTTGAGGAAGGTCCGGAAAAGATTAGTGTTTTCCCAACCAAATGACGTAAATGCGTGTTGCGGCGTGGATTTGATTAAGCAATTTGTTCATTAGAGAATTCAGCTGGCACTAGATGCCAGTGGTTAATTATGAGCTGTTGTTCATAATGATACGTGTGTAGTACGGAAATGCCGATGGCCTTTATTTATGAAAATACCGTATCACAGTTGGTTGGCAGGATGCCAGAGAGGGGTGTCTTGTGAAATGCTCATAAGAAGCTCATTAAGGGCAGATATCTACACCGGTTCAATGATCAAATGGAGTTAGGTTGGCTTATTCTCGTGTCGAGCCCATCCGGTTCGAATCTAAATGGGGACTAATTAGATTATGATTTTGACGCCGTGAGTTTGATAAATTACAATTGAAGTCGAGATTAGGGTAGAATTGTTTTTAATCAAAATCCATTGATTTCATTTGTCTTGAGCCAAGGTTTCCAAATTGGAGCAACTCATTTTTAGAAACAAAACACCATGGATGCTCCCAACCAAAGAGCAATTGCCAAAAACATAATTTCGATTATCAAATTATAGTAATTCGAGTCATGATGGTAAAGGTCATTTTAGATTCATGTATGAACACGATCCATTCGTCGATTCCCCCTCAATCTTCACGTGGTTTTTCTACAATAATAGAATCGACTCGTGAGGGAATCTTATTCAAATAACGTAAGCCACAAATTTTTCTTTTTGGCCGGTACACAAGGCACAATTTGAAAAGCAAAAAAGAAATAAAAGGAATTTAAAAAAAAAGAAGAAGTAATTTTGACTTTTGGGATATGCTTCGTTCGATTTCCTGCATAAGAAAACTTATATCACGCCATTCCTGACCTTGGGATGTGAATGCTTTTCGGACCAGAAAATCCAATTCAGACCAAAATATTTATGGATAGGATAGAATATTCCCTTTTGTCATCAGAATCTGAAATTCCTTTCAACCTAAATTTTTGGGAACTTTATTCCAAGATCTTACCATTTGGGCGGAGACTGCTCCCAATCGGAGCAAACCCCAAAAAAATAAAAAATAAAAAATTGCCACCGCCATGCGGAAAATTTTCAAATCCCTCCTACGATTTCGTTTCTGATAAATCCAACACAAAAGGAAACTCCACAATTTTTATTCTCTGCTTCTCCACTTTCCCCAAAAAAGAAAAAAAGAAAAAGGGGGGAATGTATATCTAGAGGAGGATTAATATCGCGGGTAGAAATTAAAAATGGCCGATAATAATTTCCATAAAAGAAATAGAATTTTTTTAACGATTTTCGATATTTTGTCTTTCTTCACTAACCGGAGCAGCCCCCGCCAAAAAAACGGGAGGGAATCAGGTAAATACAGAGAAGGGTAGTTACCGGTGACTGGTGAACGCTGCCCTCGCCCCACTCACCTACCTACCCCCTAATAAATTAATGATTTTTTTTTAAAAAGGGCTAAAAAAAAAAGGGATAAGAGGAAAAAAAAATTAATTTTTTTAAAAAGATTAGAGCCCCAAGTTGGCAGTGACTGGGGAGAGAAGTCCCCAATCTCCCAAAGTCAGACTCTCTCAGACTCCCGCGTCCTTATTATCCACGTGGACTGCCCTATTTTATCTATTTATTCATTTATTTCTATTTTTTTTTTTTTCCCCGCCCCCACTCGTGTCCCCACTCCACCGGCTATTCCCGGTATCTTTCTTACATAAATAAATTTCTTTTTCATTTAAAAATGTCCCCGAAAATAATCGAAATCAAGATATCTCCCTCTCTCTTCTTGACTTCGCTATAAATCGCAGCTCTCCAAGCCATGCCTCTTTTTCCCCTCCTTCTCTCTCTTCTCTCCCAATCTCTCTCCCCCCCTCCCTCCTCTCCGCGGAGAAAGCGCCGGCGACCGGCCGCCGGAGGATACCCTCTCGCCCCTCTCTCCCCCCGGCGCTCCGGCGACGTCCCCCTTCGAGGTTCGCGTCCCCCCCTCTCGCCGCCCTTTCGCTTTCTCGGAGTCCTCGAGTGCGGTGTCGCCGCCGCCGTCGTTTTTTCCTTTGGGTCGTCGTCGTCGTCTCGATTGAATGTGCATTAGCGGGATGCAGATCTGGCCTTTTCTTAATTTAGCTTTACCGACTGGTCAAAGCCTGCGAATTTCAGCTGATCCTTTCGGCGCTCGAAGCCTCTGGGCTTTGTTTTTTCTGAGGCGGATCTTGCTTTCCGACGCCGCGCGTGTTGCCGTTTTTGCTTAGATTGTTTTTTCTTTTTTTGCATTTTTGGAAATCGTTGTCGAGAATGCCGCGCGTCTTTCCTCGACGTTTGGTGATGTCTTTGTATGTAGACGGTAGGAGGATTAGGAATGCGCATGCTGGTTCTTGCTGATGGGCTCTGTCTACGACACTCCTGCTGACGACAATGTTCCTAAATAGTAAAAAAAATGTGGCTGATCGGTTTGGAAAGCGTGATCACCAGCTAATTGTCGTTAAAAATAGGCTTTACTGTTGTCTTGCACCCCAAAAAGATTGACTTTATCAGGCATCCTTCCGTCTTGAACTGGTCTTCTGCTATGATCTTATTCGTTTTGCTGTACTAATCTCTTTCGAACGTCTAGTGACCTTGTAAATTTTTATCATTTGTTGGAAGACAGAGTCCTCCTCCACTCTCTGTGGGTTGCAAGGAGCGCGTAGTGAGGAGTAGGAGAAGACATGGATGGGATGGGAATGCGCAACGTTAGCTCGCATTGCTCGATCAATGAGATGCTTGACGAAGATTTCTCCCGTCTTCTTGACAAGCCGAGGCTTAACATCGAGCGGCAGAGATCTTTCGACGAGAGGTCCCTTAGTGAGCTCTCGATTGGACTCACGAGGGTTGGGTTGGATAACCTGGAGAGCACGTATTCACCTGGGAGAAGGTCAGGGTTTGACACCCCAGCATCGTCTACCCGCAACTCTTTTGAACCTCATCCTATGGTGGCTGATGCCTGGGAGGCTTTAAGAAAGTCTCTGGTGTATTTCCGTGGTCAACCGGTGGGGACAATCGGTGCTGTTGACCATGCTTCTGAGGAAGTTTTGAACTATGATCAGGTATGTAGGAATGGACCAAACAATGAAGGCCGTTCAGTATTGAGTCAGATTCTACTGTTTGTATAAAATATCTCGTAAAATAGGATCAGAAATGCTTAAACTACATGCTAAAGTTCAACCACAGGAACTGGATGATTAAAAATATTGTAGCTTGTGACATCTGAATTTGATAAAATGAGGAAAAGTCTTAATCGCCTTTGCTTTCTAGGAATTCATATAATTGGTTAGAATGATGTAGTGGTGATATTGATTAGGGGTAAGTTCAGAGTTGAGAAAGTGTCTAGATGAGATTTCAATAATCATGTGCGGTATTTGTTGGATTTGTTCAGAGGCGATTGTGATAAACTTGACTGCCCTTGCAACTTGGTTGGTGATACAGTGAAGTTTAATCTTTGAAACTTTCCTTTCGTCATTGTTCTTGTCTAGGTGTTTGTTCGGGATTTTGTCCCCAGTGCACTGGCTTTTCTAATGAATGGGGAGCCAGATATTGTCAAGAATTTTCTCTTGAAGACTTTACATCTTCAAGGATGGGAGAAAAGAATAGATAGATTCAAGCTTGGGGAAGGGGCAATGCCAGCTAGCTTCAAAGTCTTGCATGATCCTATTCGAAAAACAGATACTCTTATTGCAGATTTTGGTGAGAGTGCAATTGGAAGGGTTGCACCAGTTGACTCTGGATTTTGGTGGATTATCCTGCTTCGTGCATATACAAAGTCCACAGGAGATCTGTCTTTGGCAGAGACGCCAGAGTGTCAGAAGGGAATGAGGCTTATATGTTCTCTTTGCCTGTCTGAGGGTTTTGATACCTTTCCTACTTTACTTTGCGCTGATGGTTGCTCAATGGTTGATCGGAGAATGGTGAGTGAATCTCTTTCTCGATAACTATTTTGTGCATTGCAAGTCATAATGGTAAGTAGATGGTGATGCTATTTTGGCTAAATCTAACTTCACTATACCTTATTACCTATCATTCCACCTCTCTGTAATTATGAGTGTAGTGAACCAGTAGCCAACAAGGTATTTTTCACACATTTATTAAAAATTTTAAGTTGGCTGATCAGCCTAAATGAACTCTTTCGAGTTTCAATTTGATTGTTGGGATTCTGTCAGCTTGTGAATGAGATTTACAGAAGTAAATGAAGGGAATCTTTAACCTCTGCCTGATCTGACAAACATTGGTTAGACTCACAATTATTACCTTTTCAGTGATAATTAGCTCTGGTCATTGTCGAATTCCCTCTTCTCTCAATTATGCAAGGAAATTGACGAGGATGATGAATAATGTTATTCAAACTAGACTTTATCTTCTTTTATCCAACAAGCTTTTTATTTGTTGTCTTTTTTACTTTGTCAAAGGGTTATGAAACATAGGGTCAAAACAAATATGTTGAAATTTGACCTTATCTTTTCTTTATGTCTTAGTTGAGTGTCTTGAGAATGAAGGTGACCATCCAAACTTATTGATTCATGGAGTTCCTTTATCCATTCAGTCCTTTAAGAGTATTACATGTGTCTCCGATAATCAATTTAGCATCTTTAACAGCTATAATTATTCGTTTTTGTGTTTTAACAACTGCGAATTGAATGAGATGATAAATCTTTACTTTCACTAGTTTTGTTTCATGCCAAGAGAATGAGATGGCGCATCTAATTTCCCTTTCCCTTTATTAGTAACTAAAATCATTTTTCCATTAGTTCTTGGAAAGAACTTATTAACATTGTAGATGGATGTGTTTTCAGTTTGTCTTTTGACTTTATACTCTTTCCACATACTGTAGATGGCTCCCGCTTGCTTTATATTTTCTTGAAGGTTGGAATTGACATCCTCTGTCGTTGAACTGATTTACAGGGCATCTATGGCTACCCAATTGAAATTCAGGCACTTTTCTTTATGGCTCTGAGATGTGCTTTGGCAATGCTAAAACATGATGCAGAAGGAAAAGAATGCATCGAGAGAATTGTCAAACGCTTACACGCCTTAAGCTATCACATGCGAAGTTATTTCTGGCTTGATTTCCAACAACTAAATGACATATACCGATATAAAACTGAGGAATATTCGCATACTGCAGTAAATAAGTTTAATGTTATTCCTGATTCAATTCCGGACTGGGTATTTGATTTCATGCCAACACGTGGCGGTTACTTCATTGGCAATGTCAGTCCTGCAAGGATGGATTTCAGATGGTTTGCTTTGGGTAATTGTGTAGCAATATTGGCATCACTTGCTACTCCGGAGCAATCCATAGCTATTATGGATCTTATAGAAGCTCGCTGGGAGGAGTTGGTAGGGGAAATGCCTCTAAAAATAAGTTATCCTGCTCTGGAAGGTCATGAATGGCGGATAGTTACTGGATGTGATCCTAAAAATACCAGATGGAGTTATCACAATGGAGGATCTTGGCCAGGTTTGCGCCTTTTCTTTTCTGATATATTCCCTCAAGTTAGTCAGATCTATCATTTGGGATACCTTCTTATATATAGTTAATTGGGTCTATGGTCTTTCAATTGAAAACACCTGATTTTAGTTGGTATTCGACTATCAAATGAATGGATCTATGAATGGCTGTTACAGATGCGATAACATTAGAGCTTTTGGGAAGGGAGAAAGGAAGGGGGAGGATATGTTTCGTAATAGTTCTGTTTTCTTAATTGGGTAATTGCTTTTATGAGGTCTGAGTTTGGCAAAGACTGAGATTAAAAAGGGTTCAAGAAGTAAAGTTTAATAGTAAAGCCACAAACCTTGGGCATGCAAGGGATGCTCCTTCCCTCTTCTTTAATTGTGTGTGGAAACTGGGTGTCTGATCATTTCGTGGACTTTGAATGTTTTCATTAGAGATCTCTAATCATAAAACTCGGCTTTCATATGATAAAGCCTTCAGGGAGGCAAAGCAAAAATCGACTGCAATTCTAGAGGCACCAGTTACTTGAAACAAGATAAATGGTTTATGTTACTTAAAAGAATAACTAAGCAAATGAAACCACATTTGCACCTACTTGCCTTGGCAGAGGGCAAAGTCAAAGCTAGTGTGGTTGAAATTCAGATAGCTGCTTCATCTTGACCTGAAGCCTTGGTGATTGACTTTATGCCCACACACATGCTTTAAGCTGGGCTAGTCATGATGTTATCTATATGCATGATTCCGCAAGGTTGACTTTTATCGCCTGTGCTTGTGATTTCTGTTGCTTGATATTAATCAATGCATGTAAAAGCAAGTATTTGGAAATCATGGACGAAGGATATGGTATGCATCTGCTGCTTGCATTTATTTCCTGCTTACAGACAGTGTAGATCATTTGGGGGGCTTGTAGATATCGATCTGAATCAACATGAGAATGACATATCTTAATTTTCCCAACTTTTGTCACTGCAATTAGCTGATACCCTTTGTATATAAGTGCACATTAAGCTCAATCATCTTCAAAGATAGGTAGGTCTCTAAATAACTGATGAATTCGAAAGGGTCCGCCATACCTCTTTGAATCCAATTTACTTCCTGCTGTAGCTGCTAATATGTATTGGGTCCAGGTCTAGTGTACGAACAAGCCAAGGGTCTAGGATTTTTTTTCTAAAGAACTTTCAACTGGTAAATGGACAGCTCCTTTATATCAGGTGCCCCCACAGTAAGAACTCTTGTAGTGTGAAAGGGATGGCTTTAGGATCTCCGCAATAACCTTGAGACTGATTATTTCAGTTGTTTATCTTTGAGTACGATTCAATTTTAGGCATTTTAATGAAAGCAGTGATCCAAGTCCTGTTTCTTCTCTCAAATCTTTTTCCCAAGCTATCTCATTCATGGCTTGTGTTTCTAACTCAACTAACTTTTGGTATTACTGATGCTCCATCATAACCAATGCAGTGCTTTTGTGGTTGTTAACGGCTGCTTGCATCAAGACGGGGCGGCCACAAATTGCGAGACGATTAATTGATCTGGCCGAGACCCGTTTGTTGAAGGACAGCTGGCCAGAATATTATGATGGTAAGCTGGGTAGATATGTTGGCAAGCAGGCAAGAAAGTACCAAACATGGTCTATAGCGGGATATTTGGTGGCGAAGATGATGCTGGAGGATCCTTCGCACTTGGGAATGATTTCCCTGGAAGAGGACAGACAGATGAAGCCAGTGCTTAAGAGATCTTCTTCTTGGACTTGCTGAGTAAATCCCGACAGTAGAAAAAAGAGCAGAGAATCATAAAGAGAACACAAGTGAAATTAGCTTGTTCTTACGACAATATTCTTTTGGTGATTTGCATCTTGTAGGTTTGTTTTGAACTCTTCTGAAAGTTTGGTTTTGTGTACAATAGCAACTGCTATATTGCATCAAGCTTGCTGAATAAAAAGAAAAACATTCTGGTACTTGTGCAGTTTTATAAATGTTTGCCTGCATTATGAGCTGTGCTTTCCTATCTTGCGAGTGATTCTTAGTTTTGCTAACATGATGTAGAACTTAGGGCGAGATTTTGGAACATCCATGCCCAAAAAGGCGCTTTTTTTACCACTCACTATAATATGTCAAAGCTGCCGGTATTTTATTTAGAAATGGTATCCTCGGTTTTTTATGTTCGATCAAGTTTGCTATAAATTATACGTTCAAAAAAAAAAGTTTGCTATATTGGTAAATTTCTCTTTTGCCCTTTTTTATTTTTTGTAAAGTGTTCTCAAGTGCTTGAGATTTCTCATATGGTCTCATGATTTCACCTTCAAGCCTGATTGGGGGGGCTTAACAAGACCCGTCAAGCCTACCTGTCATGTTAAGTTTTGTCATTAGTTTGATGTTGATGGTTTTAAGAATAGGGGTCACTTATAATTGGCTCTGCCATGGGGCTGCCGTGCCGTGGGGCTGTTGGTCTTTGACAAAATTCGACTTTCATGAACCAAATGTCCAGCAAAACCCAAAGTCACATAAATGTACTCGAATTTAAAATATTTCATTTTAAATGTGTTATGCAACAACTTAAAAATTTACGTCAACACGACTAGATCCAAATCATAAGTTGAATTAGACACGTGAATACAGCTAGTGAGCCAGACCCAATTAAGATAGAGCGTAGGTGAGCTTAATGTATCTTACATAGCCGTATAGATACGTTAATAATGGACTTTGACAACAGCTTGAACCTTCAATGGATTTCTCTACGTATTGGATGAATCTTCAAGATAGGAAATTTCCTCCAAGATTCCAAACATCAGGCATTGACAAAGCGAAAGAGAGATTCAACATTAATTTTACAGAAACCCCACCTCAACAAAAGGGGATGTGGGTCAGAGAGAGAGAGAGAGAGAGAGAGAGAGAGTCCTTAAGCGTTGGTAGAACGGTCCGTCCAAGACCCGTCAAGTTTAAGGGCATGTTGAAGAAATCTGCATTTTCATCTTAGGGAGTTGACGAACCTTTCGCCACATGAAAAGTCTCGGCTCGTAAACGGGGTCATCCATGTCCGACGACATACATACTCTGTCTTAATTTTATAAATCAAGAAAAATAAGGAAAAAGAAAAGGAGAAATTATTCCATTCCGCTCTCTCCCGCATGACCTGAGCAACGACAATCAATCGACCTATCCCCTATCCTTTTGCCCCTCTCGTAGAGGACGGAAGAGGAAAAAAAAAAAAAAACATGGCTTTTCCCAATAATTGAGACATAAATTAATCCCCCAACAAAAAAAAAAAAAGAAAAGAGAGAGAGAGAGAGTGATGATGTGAGGGAAAAAAGGGTTGTGCGTGTGATGAGAAATCTGAGGTGGGGTTTCTTGCTTTGGGGCGACTCAACTTGGACTTTGTCAAACGTGTTTCGCTAAAAGATAACAAAGTTTAACTTTCTTTGCTTTTTTCGAGTGGAGCAAAGGTGGAGTTGACTGGCCGATGCCCCTTGTGAGCAGCCTATAAGTAGGAACCCTCTGCCTCTTGCCTCTGCTGCTGCGAGGTTGGCACAAATTTTGTGCAGTATTCTATTGGGGAAGGGAGGCTGCGATTTGAAAATTCGGCCCCGAGATGAAAACGAAAGGCGAAAAGCGAAGGAGAGATAAGCAAAATTTTTAAGGAAAAGGAAAAGGGAAAGGAAAGGGAAGGGAGAGAGAGAGAGAGAGTGGGGCTGGCGTTGGGGATGAGCTGTCTCCCTTCATTAGATGCTCATCTGAGCTGTCTGGCTTCTGCTTTGAATGTGTACCATCATTGCCATGTTGCCCATGTCCCACCAACCTCTCTCTCTCTCTCTCTCTCTCTCGCATGTGATTTTTTTTTTCAATATTCGTTTGACTCCTGGATGAAATTCTGGGTTTGCTTTAGGCGGGGTTGTGTTTTTGTATTTACATGTGGTCAATTCTTGGAATTGAAATCATATTTATGGTCACATGTCTGCCACGGAGTTGTACCTGTCCATATTTCGAATGGGATCAATTTACATCGGCAACTGCGCATTTCTAACTTCAGTACTTCTTTTCTCGTGTCGTGAAATTCCTAAACATTTTTCAAGAATCTTAGGTCACCACGAGCTATTGCCCGAGTCATGAGCATCCATTTTGGAACGGAAACTCAAAAGCCCGGAGCAGCCAGACCCTATTTTCAATCCGACATTCAAGGCTTGGCCTATTAAACCCCCCCCATGGTGCAATTCGGGTCCATCTCACAGTCACCATGTTCGAAGGAGTGTTGCAATGCGCAAGAAGATCAGATGGCAAGGTGTTCGACGAAATGCCACACTTGCGAACGAGCAGAGAAATGAATATAATACATTTGTTCGAGGGAATGAGATGGTTTTGACTCGTGAGTTTCTGTGACGTCGAAGGAAGGACAGGAGGGGGGGAGAAATGAGTGGCCGTAGCTCAATGATGGAGGAGAGGGAGAGTGGACCAATCTGAGGCTACAACAGTGTGGTAGGGGACCCTGAAGCGAACGAGGGCATTTGCGAGATGAATATCGTATGAGAGAGAAGAAGGGGAGCATTTATGAGGGCTGCGTTGCCTCTTTTGATCCTGCAGTAGTACCTGCCCCCCGCCCCCTTTTGTCCGCATTCGATTCATTGCTACTTAGCGTCACACTCCCTCTCTCCCCCAACAAAACACAATCATTCCTCGCACTCATTGCGCGCTCGATTTCATCTTTCATGAGACGTTAAAATATTTAAATCATAAGTTATATTATTATTTAATAACTTAAATTTTTAAATTGGATTTTCAAATATGGCGTAGGAGCTAGTTGTTCCTAACACGAAAATACATGGTAAAAAATTTCACGTGTATGTGCATAGTCAAAATTCCATATGCAATTCGTAAGTCCGGCTTATATGTGAATGGAAAACATTAGAGTCGTTAAAATATAAAACTACACATTTATCTATCGGCGTAAGCTTACAATTAACAGTAGTTTCATCAAAATCTCATGAGGTATTAGAATTGGAAGTCTGGAATTTGAATCTTTTTATGTCCCATTAACCTCCCTAATTAAATTTCCATGATTATTATTAGGCAAAACTATTATACCAAGCATAAGGGGGAGTGTTATAATATTAAAATAGTAAATCATGCTTTTATCTATTAGCTTAAATTTTGGAGTTGGATTTTCTAACCGTGAATACTTGTTAATCGGCTCCAAATTTGCTATTTCGCGTGGAAAGAAGTATGAAGTACGAGATGCAGGTGAAGTCACGAGGATGCCCGCTCTCAGACATCAGGTAGGCCGAATAACTAGCACGCGTCATGTCCAATCTCTAGCGATCGCAGGTTCTCTGTAGGGCCTGCACAAGACTTGCGTGATGAACGATTGTGATTAACCTGGGTTCGTGTAGATTTTAGGTCTTAAGTGAAGATTTTCTTTATGTGTTTAAACAATTATGAATATCTATTTCATGAAGGGTGCAAAACACCTAGACGATAGTAACAGCCACTAAACAATCAATGATAGTAATTCCTTTTTACTCTCTTCACCCATAGATAAGAAATAGGGTCAGGTGCTCTCGAGCAATCTTCAAGTACATTCGATTTAGAATAATTCAATTTTCAGAGCATTGATCGGACACAATTAGAGCCTATATCGAAAATGCCACCTAAGATATTGAGATACGACTCAACACATGCATGGATGCATAGCCCAGAAGGGAGTACCCTAGCACAAATCCACCAAGGATACTCCTTGGATTTTTGGTGGTTTATAGTTATCTTTAGTAAGGAGCAAGTGCCTTGCAATGCTATTGAGGACCATTTCACTTGTTCAATGAATATACTATTGGTAGGCCGGTAAGATTGCGTATTGATACTCGCACACCTCAATCTTTCAATTTTTCTTTATATGTTTTTCTTCCCCAAAGAAGGAAATACTCTCCGGGTATTTTAGGTTAAAAGGATGTCGACGTTTGCTTGAGACCTTAGACGAATCAGTTTAAGCTCGTACTCATACCAATTTGAGGATAATTGATATATATAGAGAGAGAGAGAGGGGTGGGGTACAGTAGACTGAAGAGGCGTCATCACCATCGTCATTTATCAACAAGGGGGCCGCGGATCAATCAGCGAGCAGCGAGGGAAGAAGAAGGAGAAGAGGAAGGGATGGGGGGAGCAAAAAGTGACGAAAGAGGCCAAAAAAGGGACAAGAAAATGACTCCCCCCAAATATATATTTTTTTTCTCTCTGGATAATAAAAGATAAATAAAAGATAAAAAAAAGGGGGGAAATTGCGGGGGTCATTTTCTTATCCCTTTCTTTTTATGGTTTTTTTTTTTTTTTTTTTTTTTGGGTTGGGGGCCTTGTCCTCTTCTCTTTTCCCCATCGAGATTTCAACTTTCATCACCCGAAAGTCCAAACCTCCTCCCCGCGATTGAAATTACTACTACTTTTCGCTGTTTTGCCCTCTCCGACGGGACAAGTAGCGTGGAAAAAATAGAAAGAAAAGAAGCGAAATAATTAGAGCCTTGAACCCAATGATGGGGGAAATTTTTTTCCAAATTAATGCCCCCCCCAAAGCAAGTACGATCCTCATGCTTTAAAAAAGAAAATTTATACAAAAAAAAAAAAAAAAAACAGACCGACTTAGTTATGCGATCAATCTGATGTTGTCGTGTAGGAAAAGTAAATATGTGTCCGCGTAGGTGTTTTCCTAGACGCCGCCGAGTCATGTGCTGGCGAGCTAACTGTATGATTTAAATATAATACCGATTATGATTTTGCCAATGGGTGATTCGTTTGGGAAAATGAGATGCTAATGAGTTTTGACCGCTGGGCGGGTGGGTTTCGGGATTGTTGCGACGAAGTGAGGTTCGTTGCATCGAAAGCTCGATAATTTGAAGGCGGGGTTTGTTGTATAAAATGGAATTCCTACATATTTAATGCGTACGCACGTATAATATAACATACATACATGTATACATTACATGACATATATTTATTTATATATTATGTATGGAGGAAAAATTCCTAAAATGCTGAGGGTAGGGGAGGGGAGTGGGGCCGGCGCTCCATTTGAGAGGGTCCCCCACCTGCAACCAGTTGGACCCCAACACCCGAACCCAGCTCACACTCGATTCTCTCTCTCTATACTCTCTCTCTCTCCTCTTTCTCTCTCTAAAGCCTCCTCCTTCCTTCTTCTCCCCCCACCTACTCTTCTCTCTCTTTCTCTCTCTACGAACCAGAGAAGACAGCAGTCAATAACAAGAAAGAAAAACAAGATCCCCACGCACTTCCACTGGCCTCTCTTGTCTTTTGGATTTCCCAATCTCTCTTTCGTTTTTCCCCCCCAGCATCGTCCACCCTCTCCCCCTATAATCTTTAATATTCTCTCTCTCTCTCTCTAAGAAGAAGAAGAAGAAGAAGAAGAAGAAGAAGTGGCAAGGGAGGTCCCCGAGTCAGAAGCAGCAGCTCAGGATCGCCCCCACCATGTATCCCAGGGATTGGAGCTTGGGTTCCTGTTGGTGAGCCAGTTGTTGATGATGATGGTGATGGGCATGATGATGAGGAATTGCGTTTGAATTGCCAAGAACGAGGAGCAAATGGAGTCCCAGAGCAACGCCAACAAAAGCAGCAGCAATTCGGGCTCCGACCACCACCACAAGAAGCACGAAACCGCCCCCACCGCTTCTCTGCAGCTGGTCCCTCTCTCTTCCTCCTCCAATTCTGCCGCCGAGCCGGGTCACTCTCACGGGTCAACCCTCCATGGCCCATTCATGGGCTCCATCTCTATCCAACCTGCTAAGCCCCCCAACCCCCCTCCTCCCTCCCTCCCAACTCTGCCTCCCCCGGCTCCAACCCCACCTCCACCGCCATTACCAAGATCGCCAAGCGGCCCACCAAGGACCGCCATACCAAAGTCGACGGCCGCGGACGCCGCATACGGATGCCCGCCGTCTGCGCTGCCCGCGTCTTTCAGCTCACCCGCGAGCTGGGTCACAAGTCCGACGGCGAGACCATCGAGTGGCTCCTCCAGCAAGCCGAGCCCGCCATCATCGCCGCCACCGGCACCGGCACCATCCCCGCCAACTTCTCCACCCTCAACGTCTCCATCCGCAGCAGCGGGTCCACCGTCTCCGCCCCGCCCTCCAAGTCCGCCCCGCTCTCCTTCCACGGCGGCCTCAGCCTCTACGGCGACGGCGGCGACATGGGCAGGCGGCTTCTCGCCGGCGGCGGCGGCCCGCTCGGGTTCCACCACCAATTGTACACGCAGGTCCTCGGCTCCGACCAGGCCGGCGGAGGTGGCGGCGGGAACAGCGATAATCCCGGAGAGAGCTACATGACGAAGACGTTCAGGGAAGACCTCTTCAAAGAGTCGTCCCACCAGAGCAGCCCCGACGCAGGCTCCGCGGGTTTGCAGGCCGGTAACAAATCCGGAAGGCCCGGAATGCAAGAACAAGAACCCACCTCGGCCCGGTCGTCGTCAGGGGTCGTGCCGGCTCCCGCCATGTGGGCGGTGGCCCCGGCCACCACGAACGGCGGGAGCACGTTCTGGATGCTGCCTGTGGGGGGCGGAGGAGGGGGAGCCGCCGTGGCCGCGCCGGGGGCCGGGATGCACGAGGCCTCGATGTGGACGTTCCCGGCGGGGGCGGGAGGGGCGGCGATGCAAAGGGTGAACTTTCCGGGAGGGGGGAGGCTGACGCCGGTACAGCTAGGGTCGATGATAGTGCAGCAGCCAATGGGACTAGGGATGACGGAGACGACGAGCATGGGGATCATGGGAGGGCTAGGAGGAGGTGGATACGGTAGCGGCGGTAGTAATAGCGGGAGGGTCAATCTGGGGATGAATTTGGAGCAGCAGCATCACCACCACAAGCAAGGCCAAGCTCCGGGCGGTGGCGGTGGCGGCGGCAGTAGCGACGGAGAAGACGATCACCATCACAGTCATCACACTGACTCATGATAACGATGACGACGATAACGAATAAGATGCAGGTACATATTTAAGTTGTGAAGTTGGGGTTTTGTTTTGGATATAATTTCTTGGGTTTTTTCTTTCATCTTTGCTTTTGTCCACTGATCAAGTCAAGTGTGTGTTGGTAATTTTTCATGAGGATTCGTCGTAATCATTCTTGCTTAGAATTTTAGCCCGCCATGACGCTTCTTCAGCTTAGGGTTATGATGATATTCTTCCTTCTCCTTCTTCTTCCTCCTCCTCCTTCTTCTTTCAGTCTTTGTTTTTCTTTTCTTTTTTCGCTTTTCTCTTTCTGGGTTCCTCATCATCATCACCATCGCCACCGACTTCATCTTCTTCCTTTCTTTTCTCGGGATCTGCTTCTTTTGACGCTGGTTCACAGTGTCGATACTCAGATCCAAAAGTGGGAACCTGGTCTCGAGCTTCGAGCACTTCGAGACGATGCCAATCATTTCTCCCTCCTCGCAACGCTCGAACACGACCTGATCATTTGCTGGGCTGCACTGGCCTTTTCATCCCCCCCGATTCCGCCCTTCTCTCTCTCTCTCTCTCTCTTTCATCGCTTGCAGGGTTGGCTTCATTCTTTTGTCATGATTAGAGGGCAATAACCAGATTATAATTATGGCCATGAATGGGAGGGAGATGGAGGACAGCGACTGGACGACATCGTTTTCAGGTTCCACAGAGAGAGAGAGAGAGAGAGAGAGAGAGAGAAGATTAAGGCGTACAGCAGATTATTTAATAGCTGGCAAATTCGAACCTGGCTTCCCCGAGAGGAAAGAGAGAGAGAGAGAAAGCACCATGAAAAACTTTAGTACATATTCTGATGAATCCATAGCATTTCAGCATTGACATCTCCACATTATTCCTCGCGTAAATCCGGTTCCCGGTCGCATGACCCGAACGAGGCCTCAAGAACTCGAACTCATCTCCTGTCCTGTCCCCTTCCATCCCGTCCTTCACTCCAGGAAGGTTGGATCGCGCGCCTAAAGTTTAGTTTTTTATGCCGTTGCTTACCACTTTTTTTTTCCGTATGTAGTTTAACAAATAGAATCAGCTGCAAAAAAGAAAAAGAAAAAGGGTAAGGTAGAAGATTATATGTGTTAATTGTCTGGATCAATCGGAATCATATGCCTCGTCATGTTGTGTTATAGAAATTACTTGTATTATCATTTTGCGTTGTCATGGATCCTTTCTATATAATTATCTACTCGAGTAATCTCTCGAGTTTTCATCCAGTGATCAATTAAGGAGTTAATAGATAATCATCATTCGAGGAGTCCTATTCCGTCGAGAATTTCTTCAGCATTTCGAGCTGTGAGAACAAGAAGATGTCGGCGCGAGACGTGTCGAGAAAGCTTCAATCGAGTTATATTTGACCAATAAAAAGCGTAATCGGAAGGCGAAGATTCGAGATTAGGGAAATTAACTTTGTTTTTTGTCCTTGGAATAGAAAAGAGAAACATAATTATTCGTAAAAAAGGACAGTTAGTTCTGTGGAATTTACTCGACAGCCGTAACGGGATTGGGCCATGGCTCCCCCTAAGTGCAGAGGCGCTTTTATGATTGGTCGTCGTGACTTTGTGAAGATTCTCATTGGTCGGTCACGAGCCACGTTTTCAATTTCTTTGTCAACTTCTTTTTTATTTAATTAATTTATTGGAGATATTTATTGGAGAGTAATTGTATTCGCCGCCCCCGCTATATTCCCAAATTCAATTTTTTCTTTGTTTTTTTTTTTTTTTGCATCCAAGAAAAGGGGAAGAAAAAAAAAATTGTGGGGATTATATAATTTATTGATGTCCTCCGATGAAGCTGGAAAACTCGACATGGTGCCTGAAAAACCTCCGTTGTTTAGTCTCGTGTTCGATCCATTGAAAGAATTTACCTCCTCCGGCGCGAAATCGATGTTTGATTTGCCTTCAAACTCTTCGTCGATCTTTGAGAGTGCCATATCCAGTTATGTTTTCCGACACAACGGGAGCGATGGGGCTGAAAAGTCTTGGTTCGTGCACATCATCTTTGCGTGCTTACTCGACATGACCCGTGAACGAGGCATGACATAATTCAAAGTTGGCACACATTATGCGTGTAATTATGTAACATCACATTGACTAAATTGATGGACAAGCTTATGTTTATCAGATCATCTCAATAATTACAGTAATCAGAGCATGGTTTATGGTTATCCTCATCAATTATGGTAATAGTTCTGAAATCTTTGTAAATGATTCGTTGTAATTGCGAACATTTTACAAAGTAGGCAAAATACAGGGGGTGGACTAAATAAGTTGTAATTCTTTTCTAATTGCAATGTAGTTTGTGAAATCGGGCAATCACAAAACTTAGAATGGATGCGTTGATTAACAAATGTTTGATTAGCCAGTAGGGCAATTTATTTTGGGTATGGATAAAGATGTTTACTCATCAAGCTGGTTTTAACTAGATGTTACACCCGAGCATTGGACTCGGTCTAGCTTAGACTCATTCGATGATCATCTCTTGTGACAAGGTGACAATTCCTATTGTACCTCAGATTGTCACACAAGTTTGTATTCTTGAGGTTGTAATGACTTAATTAAACAAGTACGTGCATGATGTGGCATAAGACATTTTCTTAAAAGGAATCATCGCCTCAATCCATGCTAACCCAACTATATATTTGTACTTTCATATTTTATGGGAAAAATGACAAAAATGATTCATGAACTTTAGTCAAATTTGTAATGTCATCATTGAAATATTAATTTGTTCAATATAATCAATGAAATTTGATTTAATGTTTAATTTTATCTATAAAATTTTAATTTATTCAATGTGCTTTATGTACTTTTGAGTATTTTCATAAAGTCTATGAACTATATAAAACATCTATTAATATTTTATGGATTATATTGAATAAGTTAAAATTTGAGAGATAATATTATATATTGGGTTGAAGTTCAATGATCAAATTGCACAAACTAAAAGTTTATAGATGGTATTAAATATTTGATGCAAAGTTCATGGGTCATTTGTGCTATTATCCTTACTTTTTGCATGAATTATCCTTATTCTTGAAACAAGAATTGAGCTTATCCCTGATTTTGGTAATTATGGCAATCCACAAATTTATTTTGTATCCCAAAGAACGAGTAGGGCACGGAGAAAATTCCAAAAAGGGAGATCATTTAACCTGAGCTAGAATGACAATGACACTGAGCCATCATCTATAGTATAAATATAATATATATTATAATAAATGATTGATCATTAAAAAGGCAAGAAGGCAATTAAAGCTATAAAACAAAAAAATGACTAAAATATTAAGCAAAAAGCATATTAAAGGTGCGAAAACATGATGCGTCCAAGCTGGACTACCTACAATCCTTGACTCGCGAGATCGGCTGCTCCCTTGTGCTTATCCGAGAAGTATAATTACAACCGACAAGTCAAGAAGCTTCTGAACTAATATATATTTTTAGGGCCTGTTTGATTAAATTTTTTTTTCCCAAAATTAAATTTTGTGGTAAAAAAAACATTCACCGTCCTTTTCCACATCCTTGAAATCAGTATTTAGTAAGTTAAAAAGGCATTTCGAGACTAAAAATAGCAGGAGCATATTCATAGTTTATTGAAATCGCGGCATTTTGTGTTTCGAAATTTACAACAAAGAATTGGATTATAGAAGAATTCTTTTGTCTATTGTAAATAAACTTTTCAAATGATTTTTTTCTTTTATTTATACAAGACATTGAGTACGAGTTACTTGTTTAAACGTTGAGGTAGGTTTAGAAATGTGGAATTTTGGCTGTGCACGGCAATAATCGAGAATAAAATAGAAAAAAAAGCAAGTAGATATATGGATGGCTAACCAAGGCCTGAATTTGACAGCTTTCTAATGAGAAGACTTTACCATGGTAACCACTCAGCTAATTTTATTTATTTATTTCATGTACCGTAATATAAAACAGTAAATCTCAAACCATGAAAAAGACGCATTTCACTTGGAAGTGCCGCCAAATGCATTATTATTATTTTTTAAAAATCTCATTACTTTTATAATTTTTTTATACTTTCCGGTGGCCAAATTCCTGTTAATCAAAGGGGCTTTAACAGATCAATTTAACAGATTAGTCTTAGTATGTCTAGCACTGGACCAGAAATTACATGTCAAATCCGCATCACTTGCATTATAATATTACATGGCTGCTCCTTCGATCCAGACGTGCATATGGTTCTTAGAGCGGCATATTTCAGAGATGTTGACTTGATCAAGTCAAGCCGGGTAGACAGGATATGGAACTTGCTGCAACTTGTTGCCAAGGTTGTCCTTCTGGCCTTCTCTGAGAAACGAAACTGTCAAGTAATCCAAAGATGAATACGAAACCAGAACGGTGCCTTGACTCACTACCATTACTCACTCCCTAATTCCAGAAACTGTGAACACAATTCAACTTGGATTCCATGGTCATCGGAGGACTTCGAACATCCCTACATCGCATGATCGTTGAGTTTATGATGCCGAATCACATAAAACTGATTCAGGGACAGCAAATGAGAGATAACAAAATTTTGTCAGCAGTATAAACAGAACGACGCTCCAAGACAAACTGAAGTCCACTTTGAGCGGTTAACTCTAGGTGGATCCTTCATCATCTTCACGTCCAACAAGAAGTTTCCACCCCAGCAAAAACTTCTATCCGTCTCTTGTTGCTGTGGATATCTATGGGGGAGGGATTCTCCAGTTCCCCATCCCCAATAATACATATCGTCGCAAACTTGCCCATGTTAACTGTCCCAATAAACGATTGTCTACCGTTGGAAACCACTCAGAACAATTTGAAGTATCATAAAAGCATTAAGGAAAGAACAAAGCGGATGGGCAACCGTAGAAAATAATAGAATCTGGCCAAAGAATGCACAGATTTACCAAATGTTTTGGCCATAGACATCGATAGTCATCTTGATAAATTCCTGCAAGCAAAAACAAAGGTGCAGTCGGCACTCGGCTTTGCTTCAGGTTTGGGCAAGAAGTCCAAGACTAAAACTGGACAAGGGTTGACTTACCTAACTGCAATCCTTGGTCTTGAGGGTTTTTAAGTCTTAAGAGATGTACAATTAGCTAACGTGAAGTGAGGTAAAATTAAAAAGTCATATCACGCAAATCTTAGTATGTTAGCAAGAAGTATGAATCATGATTTTATTTGACATGCCATTGGCAAAATGCTCTACACTTTTTAGCTTTTTCAATTCAACAGGTCTTCACATGCATCCCCTGTACATAAGCAGTGAGGTAAAATTAAAAAGTCATATCAAGCAAATCTTAGTATGTTAGCAAGAAGCATGAATCTCAATTCTATTTGACATGCCACCAGCAAAATGCTCTCCACTTTTTAGTTTTTTCAATTTGACGGGTCTTTACATGCATCCCCTGTATAAATGCAGAGGCCCCATATCACAGGCACATTTCATTCAGCATAGCTCTAAGCACGAACGAGTTTATCTTTCCCCAGACACACGAGCAGAAAACAAAAATAAACATTTACTCAGGAAGAGTATGTACTGAAATATCAATACCATGGCAAAATCCAAGAGCTTATTCAAGGTCTTCCAACCAATGAGATGTTAAAAGCTTACAGCAACAAAAAGACACAATATTCAGGAGGAAAACAACTAAAACCATAGCAGCAGGCAAAGGCCTACTATCTTGGGCATTGGGCAAAGAAGTCATTATTGCAGCGACAAGGCTTTACTAAGAATTAACCGGAAGCAGTCTTTTTCTGCTGAAAAATGACAGCATAGACAGGCACAGCGACACCAATGCTGAAGGCAGTAAAAATAGCAAGAGACATCTTCAGCCCTTGATTTTTCATCCTATCCAAGTTGTACATATGCTTCGCATGAAGGTAGTAAGGTTCATCATGGCCATGTCCACCTCCCATCCTTTTTACCCCAGTTGAGTGGAAATTTCTGCTGACTGTCAAAAAAGGGAATGCAACAATCACAATGGCTAGAAATTCTAAGATGATCTTGATGATGCATGCCATCATTTATGCTAACCGTTGTGTTCTAAACACTCAGAAAATGAGATTTCTTCTCAAGTTAAAATAAAAAGCAAGGACATAATTAGACTGACCAAGTACACCACGCACCATGTTAATAAAGACAGACAAGTGAGATTCGTTTTCAAGTTAACAATCATTTAAGAATCTATCTTGAAACTCCGAGGACAAAGCTCAGCCGAATGATTGTTCTGACCAACAATGGAATCATAAGTGAAATTTGCAGTAATCACGATTCCCCACTGGCTCACCAATCCAACTCTCTCTCTCTTGCTCCCCACCCAAAACATAGATGCATTATAACAAACATGAGGAATGGGCAACTGAGATTAAACCAGCTGATAAGAAACCTCTGAACATTGACCCACCACATCTAATAGCAGTTAGCCGGACCAAAATGAATTTTATTCCCATGATAGCATGGATTAAAACCCTACACATACATATAAAGCATCAACTAGCCATCAACCCTGATGAGCTTTTTGATTCACAAGAACTAGGATAAAAGAAACCGAACATGATTCAGCATGTCACCGGCAACTCCAAATATAACAGAAAATGTGAGTAAAGTCAAAGTACTAATTTTACAAAGTATCGTGTACTCTGGGCAAGTTAGGGCACACAAAATGCACTGAAAAGGACTAGCATCCCAGCAATTGAATGAACATGTCGATCAATCTTCACTCGATTAGAGACGAGGGGGGTAAGAGACCAAAGTTTGCCAGAATTTATGCATTTCTCCAATCAAATAGATATATGTGAATTGAAGGAAGATGTCAAACGTTTATATATCTTAGAACTCTCTTCAATCTACAACCCCGCTTTTAAATAGTCAAAAACCAAAATTTGCAGCATGCAAAGCTAGCAAACGTAAATTAATTTTTGAGGATCATCAATGCAATAGGTTTTGCTTTACCTAATCGAAATTTCAACAACCAATCAGAATCAGTCCACATCCTACGCACACTAAAAGCTCAACGCCACTCTATTAAGAGTTTCCCAGAAACTATCATTTCCTCTTGAAAAGATTGCAAAGTCCAGGGGCACGAGGCTCCAAATACGCCACCATACCATCAATAACCCTAACAACAAAACTCAATAAATCCAAAACCCTAAGCGCCCAAGTTCCAGCTATATCCTCCCAATCTTCAAGAACGATTTAAATCTCTCTTTACTTTCGAAGCACAACACCACGGCCGGAGCGAAACCACGAGAGGCCAATCGCACAAAGAAACGAACTTTTTTTTTTTTTTCCCAAACAAAGATTTCCCATCTCTTCCTCGCGCGAAAATCTCAGAATCGGTCGAAATCGCTAAATCCAAGAATCGACCGTACAAATCTTATCACCCGATTCATTTCCAGAGCTGGAAAATAAGCGACGGAAAACAGGACTGAGAAGAAAAGCTTGCAGAGAGGCGATTCGGTTGGGGGGAGGGGGAGTTCAATGGCGGACCTGGTTTGGAGAGAAGCGAGGCCGAAGAAGAAGAAGAAGCGGAAGAAGCTAGAAGCTTCGATGCAGATCTCAAGCTTGTGCTCAGCGCCATGACGACTCTTGCCCACGATCAACCACCGCCGCTCTCTCTATCTCTCTCTCTCCTCCTGCTCTTCCCTTCCGACTGCTTTTGCAGAGAAGCTAGGCGAAAGTGGAACGCTTTTCGGGTTGATTTCTGGACCGGGAAAGCCCGGTCCTAAATGGGTCGGGCTGGATGCCTACTTCATGGGCCTGGGTCTGGCTTGGGGCGGCCCAATTTCACGTCCCTTGTGTCCTTTCTTCTTCCCTCTAAATTCATTTGCCTTTTCGAGTTTTTGCCGCCACTCTCTCTCTACAATCTCTCTGTCTCTGTCTCTCTCTCTGATTGACACTGACAGTCCATGGTCATGGCTTCAACCGCTGCTCCCATAGCTATCGACGACGAGGAAGACGACGTGCGTCCCTTGCCTTTTCTTCTCCTCATCCTCTCTTTGATCTTCACGAGCTCTTCCAAACCGTGTCGTCGCGTTCGTTCTCCTTGTTCGGCGCGCGACTGATTGACCTCCGCCTCTCTTCGTTTCTCTCTCTCTCTCTCTCTCTCTCTCTCTAGGATTTCGACTGGGATGCGGCCGTCAGGGAAATCGACGCGGCTTGCCAGAGCTCGAGGCCGCCCGCTTCTTCGGACCCGTTTCGAACCCCGCGCGTCGCGCTCGCCCCCTTGGACAATGCGGAGGTCCCTCGGGTCTTTGGCAAGAAGAGCAGTGGGGCTTCTCGACAATCGACGCTCGATAGCTTCGTAGGGAGATCCTCGACGAGGACCGAGCCGGAGAATTCGGCGACTCTGGTCGGGGAGCAAATGCGGGTCGACTGTAATGATGCAGGGAGCTGCGTGGAAATTGATCCCGAGGCGGCCAAAACTTGGATATACCCAGGTTCCGATTCGGTTAAATCAAAGACTTCTTTGCTCTGTCCATTTAGTTTTCGCTGGTGTGGGGGCGGGGTTATTGATCATCAAGATTATGATGTTTCTTGAAACAACATCTTTCATTTTATTTTTATTACGTTCTTCATGGTTTGAGCTCACGACTTGGAAACTGTCTTGATGGGGTCTTCCAGGGCACATTTCTATACTATTTACAGGGCATTGTTCGTGTATTCGCTTCTATGATATCGCATGATTCTCCAATTCTGTTTTATTTATTAGTTAAAGTATTGTAAAATATGGAGACTTTCCGGAGGAGTGATGTGGTAGAGTGCTGAATTGATCGGATGTGCTTTCACTGACGAAGTTTAAGATTGGGATTCTCTTTTTTGCCTTTTATGTTTCCTTCAATGTGTTTGTTGTTGTTACTGTGTCAGACAGCAGTGTTATGTGTATGAACACGCTGTATTTTATAATCCAACTGTAGTTCGTGAATTTGACTCTTTGCTTCCTTGGAGACTTGAAGTCCATGGGTTAATGGAACTTTTGGCTTAAATTTATGTGTCATAATTTGTCAGAAGTAAAGCTATCCAATTTAAATTTTGTTTGTAGCCCTGAAGCTCAAACTATTTTTTTTCCTTGGTTGCAGTGAATGTGCCACTTCGTGATTATCAGTTTTCTATAACAAAGACTGCACTTTTTTCGAATACTTTGGTGGCATTGCCGACAGGACTTGGGAAGACTCTTATTGCTGCAGTCGTGATGTTTAACTATTTCAGATGGTTCCCTGAGGGTAATATGATTCAACTACTATTCTTCAACACATGACTGTCTGGTTATTGATCCATATTTTTTGAAAGTTGTAAGTTCTCATGCTCATGAAGATGATGAGGGTGGGGGCAAGAAGAATTTAGGTTCACTGTGCCTTTCCTTGGGCAAATGACTGATTAGCAACCACTTTTAAGAAGTAAACATATTAAGTTGTTACTTGGGAAAATATCATGCTTGGTCATCTTGCTCGATAACATTGTTTGCCAGAATTACATTTTAAATTGTCCCTAAGATTGAACCAGTCCAACTGGTTGAACTGGCTGGTCAGGTTTTTAAAACATTGCTTACTATTTACCAGCTGTATATAGGTATTATTGACCATTTCTTGCAATTCTTTTTTCCATGATAGGGAAAATAGTCTTCACTGCTCCCTCTCGTCCACTTGTGATACAACAAATAGAAGCATGCCATAATATTGTCGGAATTCCACAGGTTAGATTCTGGTTTTACTCTCCGTGAGACTCTTTGTTATAGCCTTGTCGAAGTCTTATTCATATTAAAAATATTGCAGGAATGGACGATTGACATGACTGGCCAGATGAGCCCTGATAAAAGAGTTCACTTTTGGAAGAGTAAACGAGTATTTTTTGTTACTCCTCAAGTGCTAGAGAAAGATATTCAATCTGGTGTGTCTCTTGGAGCTGCTATCACATACCATGTTTGGAATTGATGCCGATGAGGGAGATGTTTATAGTTTATCAAGCTGGCACAATCTATCACAAACCATGGTCGTTAGTAGAATTGGTCATATTTTGCAGGAATTCTTAAAGTGTGATCATATCTAGCAAAGTGTCTTTATTGTAGGGTTAAAGCTTTAGATCCCATTTGCTCCCCTAGCTTTTGTCTCTCAGTGTTAGTGTCAAGTTCTTCATGATTTGAGGAATGTGCATGTTAGTAATTTAAATGGTAAAATAGGTGCAAAATTCTTAAGACGTCCACCTTAAGCCACATAAGTTGAAGCCAATAAGGAATCCATCCTGTCTTGAAGCTCTTACATCGAGTGGAAGTGGAACAGGGTTATTGTCTGAAATTGGTTTTGAAATGAGTCTTGTTAAAGCTACTTTTCGAGTCAGCCGAATGAGAATTAATGGATCTCTAAAATTGTAGTGCACCCTCATAAGTTAGACAAAATGAGTAAGCTCACTGACAGGTTTAGATTACTCATATTATGAATGAATGAAGTAGAAGGAATTAATGGCTGGTTGAAGTAAAGCCCGGGATTATAAGTTGATGCTTATTAGCTGGAGGGAATAAATTAATAGCAGGTATATTGCATGCTTGTACAAGCTTTGCAATCTAGCTGTCAGATTCACTTTCTTATTCACATTTGAAGGCAAAGTTCATATAGACCATTTTAATGGATGTCTATTCTCTAAAATAAAAGTATTTTACTTTGTGGATGGCCATTCAAAGGACATGTATAATTGTGAAGAGAATCTTCTCTCTCTGTTTATCATTTGCTTGTAATAGCTTTACTTTTGGTAATATGATATTTGTATTGTTTTTTGGAGTCATGGTGTTGGAGTTTCTGTTTGTTGGCATAACCATCTAGCATTTCACATATGATAATCGTCTGCATTAAACTCACATACTCTTGAAGTGCGTGTGACATGTCAGAAACCATTTCTATGCTTAGTGCATGAAAGGATGAAGGCATGATCGTTCCTTCTGCATTTAAAATGATGCCTACAGAGACTTTTGGGAACTTTCATGCCTGCATATCTTAATTGGATAATATTTTGATTATTAATTCTTAGGTTTTTAGAGCAATTATTCTTAGGTTGTTAGAGTTGGCTCTTCAGTTTCTGTTGTTGAAACTTAGTTTTTGCAGGAACATGTTTGGTGAAACATCTCGTCTGCCTGGTGATTGACGAGGCCCATCGAGCCATGGGAAACTATTCGTATTGTGTTGTTGTTAGAGAGGTTAGTCTTCCTTTCTTCTAGTTCTTTATGAGGTATTTGTTATTGTCTTTTCCAAGAGATATGTGCACATGCATTTTATTCAAGAGTGCATTTAGGTTCATCTTTTGTGAAGGATATAAAACTTATATTCAAATTTTCCAGTTGATGGCTCGGCCTGTGCAGCTGAGGATATTAGCTTTAACAGCGACACCAGGATGTAAGTATCGTGACTCCTGTTTACACTTGTTTGAGAATGTTCAATAGGTTACTCATATTCTTACATAAGGAAATTGTCAGCAAAGCACCAGACCATTCAGCATGTAATTGACAATTTGATCATATCAACCCTTGAATATCGCAACGAAAGTGACCCTGATGTCAGCCAATATGTTCATGACAGAAAACTTGAGTTGATTGAGGTATATTATTTACCATCTGTCATTTTTTGTCTATTCTTGAAAGTATATGTGCTGACTTATACTTTATTTAATGCCCCCAGGTAGCTATGGGCAAAGACGCTATTGAGATAAATGATTTGCTTTTGAATGTCATCCGTATCTATGCAGCTCGACTTAATGCAATGGGCATACTGCTGAATCGGGATTATCAAGCTGTATGATTCCATCTACTTTACATGTCCATAGACACCTTATGAGATAACACAAATTTGAATTTCATACATTGCTCCATTTCTGTGTTTTCAATGTTTGACTTTATACCCAGTTGAACTTTATTGGGGGCACAGATTGTCAACATGGTGGTACACCATCGAAATCCCATGACAAAAATCCTGGAAGTTTATGATATCGCCTACCTTTTCTGCCCTTTGTACTTTTTAAACTGGATAAATTATGAGATTTTTGTTGCAGAAATATATGATTGATAACATAACTAAGATCTGTATAACAATGGGGTCCCAGCCTTTTGTATTTCTTTTAAGATATTTGCTATGGACAACATAGTAAGATTTTAGTGTCATGTGTTTCTTGCTGGAGTTTTGCTCTATACCTTATTTTATTTCATTTTTAAGATGGATTTCACATGATTATCATTCTCTAGAATCTGTTCGGAAAAGAAAAGGAAACAACCCATTGAGGGAGATATGGTTTAAGACATCTTGTGAACTCTTTTATGCTACTCTTATATTGCCCAGAAGTTATAGATATTTGATAAAATATTACCTAAAACTTCTGTTCTGTGGAACAGTGATAAGTAGTTTGGCACTTATGCTGAGTGACAAAAGTATATTTGACCTTGCATCATTCTTAGTGCTTGTTTTGTACATATTGAATGGCTGAACATGATGAATGAATCTTGTCTTGCAAATGATGATGGTTGTTATGCTGGAAACAAAGGGTTCCTGACTAATATCCTTTTGGAGTTGAATGGTGCCCCTTCTGCTCTCAGATAAAATATCATTATTAGATTCTGATTGGTTGCTCTAATAAGTTGTACATGACAGGAAAGTTTTCCTGGAAAGTATGCCTCGGAAAGTGCAGGAAAAATGTACTTCCCCTTTAAAGAAATATTTCAGTCGCAATTTTTTTTCCCTTCCGTGTGGGTTGCATTTGATTTTCTCCTGTGCATTGCCCGGCTCATCGTTTGCTTTTCCTTGTTACTGTCATTCTTCATTATTCCTTGACATGCACTTGAAAATCATCTTTTAAACTTTCACAGTTGAGTCCGTCAGACTTGCTTAATTCAAGGGATAGATTTCGTCAAGCACCTCCACCTGAACTTCCGCAACTGAAATATGGAGAGGTTGAAAGGTTTTTTGGAGCCCTTATCACCCTTTATCACATTCGCAAATTACTCTCAAGCCATGGCATAAAGCCAGCATATGAGATGCTTGAAGAAAAGTTGCAACAGGGGTATGACAAGGTTCATTTGTGTTATATATATTTATATGTTGTGTAAAGGATGAAAATTCTTTGCTCTTGGAGGCATGCTGCCTAAGCATGGTGTCTCTATAGATGTAGAGCTTTCCAGATGTAGATGACAGTTATATATACCTGTAGATCCCTGAGTGTTCAAAAGTATTTTTAAGAATGGCATGAGATTGTACACCCTTCTCTCCCACATTTAGCCAATTATAGAATAGGCTTCTACAAATGTGGCTCTTGAGTGGATATGTTCCCTTAATTAAATTTGTTTTTGGTTCTCTATTTTGACACCAGTGGAAACCCTCCTATGCCCCACTAGTGTTGAAAACCACTTATTGCTTCCCGAGTTTTGAACACTGGTGGTCTCACCTGTGGTATGGTAAACCTGGTTACACTGCACCAAGCTTCTATTGGTCTAAAACTACTTATGCCCCATTAGTGGTCAAAAATCACTTATTGCTTCCTGAGTTTTGAACATGGGTGGTCACCTGTGGTATGGTAAGCTTGGTGCAGTGGCACTGGGTTTCTATTGGTCATTAAATTTTCCTTTTCTCTCATCAACCTTAACTGCATTTTTTGTGGTACACAAAAAGCAAAGGAATAATACACATAGCAGCCTTCATATGAGGATGGGCTTGCAGGTGGTGAAATCATAGAGACACCCTCTGCATTTGCTTCTGCAGTGAACATTTTGTCCACTTTAATTGATCATCCGAAAGGAATATCTATTAGTGTTAACAATATGTAACCCTTTGTATCTTGCTTTTATTCGGTTGCACTGGTGATACTGCTGTTTTTACTGACTCTAATGACAGACTTGTACAAGTCATAGGCAGATTAAAAATATCATCTAACGTCGCCATTTTTATCATGGTATAGTGTCAAATGTTGACATAAAATAGAACCTATTTCTGAATTCCATTTAAATTCTGCAGGTCTTTTGCGAGCTTGATGAGTAGAAATGAAGATATTCATAAAGCAAAACTCTTAATGCAGCAAAACTTATCTCGTGGTGCACCTAATCCAAAACTATCAAAAATGTTAGAAGTGTTGATTGACCACTTCAGTACGTGGGCACGGTATTCTTTAAATTTGCAAGTTCTTGATTATACAGCCTATTTATGTTGCCTTTGGCCAGTGATGTGCCAGATATATGTTGCTTGTGTTATTGGCTGATCCTTCTTAATGTTTAGGATTTTAGTTTTTAGTTTTTGAATCTGTATAGAGTGAATGTAAATAAACTACTGATTCGTGATAGTCATGCAACTGGAAAGTTTTAAGGATTACATACTATTGGGGTTTTTCCTTTTCTTTGCTCCTGCTTGTAACTGCTGGTTTTTAGTTAAAGCAAAATTGAAGAGCTACAAACTGCTATTTACATCTCCTATTTTTTTGAATTACAATTTAGAGCAATCCTAGTTATATTACTCTTTAAGTTGTCATTCTTGATGTACTCTGGATGTACTCTGAAACTTCATTTAGATGTGTAGTGCCACCATATCATCTTAACATGAAATATGGCATTGGCAGCAACATATGCCAAGAAGAAATCATACAAAGTTTAACAGGATTGTTCACTATGTCAGTTTGAGTTCCGATTGTCTTTGCTGAAACCACAAGCGAAACGGAGAAAATAGTTTATGACAAATAGTGAATGGAAACTAAAAGCATTTGTAAATAGCAGTTAGTTGTCTAGCTTCAGTCATTATCTATAATTCATTATAAAATTTTAATTGATTAATCGGTTGATTATTAAAGAGATTGTTTATTATTTGACAAATGTGATGACCAAACTATAGAATTGTTACAGAAACTGGTGCTATTGCTGTAGCTTGTCTGAGCAGATGGCACAGGCAGCTTGTTGGCTTACAACAGACCTTATAACCTAGGAAATGTTCTTTTTCGATATCTTTCATCTAATCTGATGATGGATACATTCTGGGATTTAATCTGATGCCTATTGTTGTCTGCAGAAAAAAATGATCCTCAACAGTCGAGGGTTATCATTTTCTCAAACTTTAGGGGAAGTGTCAGGTAAAATGTCATTATATGGACCTCTTATTGCTTGTTGCAGTATCTCTTGAAATTACTTCATCACATTTTTTAAGGGGACTTCTTTTGCTGTATCTCTTAATTATACTTGATTCAGGGACATTATGGATGCATTGTCAAAAATTGGGGATATAGTCAAAGCGGCACAATTTGTTGGGCAAAGTTCAGGTTTATTTTTCACAAAGAATTTGTTACTGTCACCATGAGATTTCTAGAAATTATATGTCTTTGAGAGATTCATATCTTTTTGCTTAGCAATCACTTTGTCATTTTTAAAATTATGAGGTTACTTTTCTTAGAAGTAGCAGTTGGATGAATATGAGTATTAAGATATACGATCAAGTTCTCTCCATAATACATTGAGAAATCACTTAACAAGGGAAATGATGATGCATGGATGTGGATGTGTTGCAATGCAAATGGAAAAAGCATACCTTGTTGAGGTAGAGATGTCAAGCAGTCAGTTTTGTGTTACTACCTATAAGTGTCAGGATTCTATCATGGGTCCTCCAGTTAAGAGTTCTTAGTTTATTTTAGAGTCTAAATTGATCTAAGTCAGCCACATTTCTGGATATATGCTTCTAGCACTGATGCATGACAGCCATCACCTTTTGCCAATTTCATACCATCAAGGCACACCTTGAGTACTATTGTTGCATGCACTCTCTGGAGTGTTCTTCCGTTGCAGATATGTTGGTTCTCCATCGAAGATGCTTTTAGGCACTCCGCTTACTTGGAGGATAATAAAGTCATCTGGAGAATAACCTGGATTGAAAAGATAGACTCTCCCTTTGTTGTCTCTATTGACTGCTTGACATGGCCGTTTTCCCTTTATGTTCTTTGAGAAGTAGGATTTATATTTGGATAGCGACGATAAACTTGTTATAAGCTCTATGTGTGTACTACAGTCACAGTCTAGGTTAAAGGTTTCATAATTGTCACAAATCAGCATAATTCATTTATGATATGATTAAAGGGGAGGAAAGGATCAAATATTTTTTTTGAAATGCAATTGTTGGAAAGTTGTAGTTTACATTTGAGGTTACTGGTCGTGGCACTCAAACAAGTAACAATGTTAGATTGTAATTTAGTATCTTGATAATACTGAATCATGAACATGTGAAAAAATGAAAGAAGGCAAACATTAGTCATTGATTTTCACACTATTGAACAGCATGGGATTTGGACTTGTTGACTTCTGAATTCATGCTTGGTTTCTGTATCAGGATTTCCTCTCCATTAGTATGGTAATTCTCAGCTGACAGTTAAAGTCTTAAATATGGGAAATTTTACTGGACGGAATTTTCTTACATTTACCCTTTATTTTCATTGATGATTACTTTTCTAATTTTTACATGCATTCATCTGATTTCTAAATTGTGGGTGTTGCCAAACAATTTGATGATTGGTGTTCTTTTACAGGAAAATCACTTAAGGGACAGTCACAAAAGGTTCAGCAGGCTGTTCTGGAGGTAATGAGGTCATAATATGCTGCTTCTTATGACCCTTGAGTTATTCTGACTTTGCTTGCCTGCAGAAATTTCGAGCTGGTGGATACAATGTCATTGTGGCCACATCGATTGGTGAAGAAGGTCTTGATATCATGGAAGTCGATCTAGTTATATGTTTTGATGCTAATGTCTCACCTCTACGTATGGTACAACGCATGGGAAGAACTGGAAGGAAACATGACGGACGTGTGGATATCCTTTGATATTTTTTTATACAATTGACTTCGGTGAATATTGTTCTGGCCTTGACAAAAAGATTAAGTTGCTTATTGCTTACATATAAGTGGGATGTTAAAGCCAATGCTTTATTTATTTTTTATTCCTTTGTTTTCTTTCTTCCCTCTCTTTGCTTTTCTCGAGGTCCTGTGTCGTCATTGTGTGTTGACTACTTAAAGCTTACCTCAAATTGTCCTTGACTAAGTTTACTAGTGTTAGCTTGTGAGGGGTCAGAACTGAAGGGTTACAGGCGGAAGCAAGCTAACAGCAAGGCAGTAAGCAAGCACATGCGGAATGGAGGGATTACAAGTTTTAATTTCCACTTGAGTCCCCGAATGGTGAGATATTATGAAGTTGGAACTTCCTAATTCTTCCATGTCACAGTTATTCTATAACTTGGAAATACCACTTCTTGTAGATTCCACATATTTTCAAACCAGAAGTCCAGTTTGTTGAGCTATCAATTGAAAAGTTCGTTCCTCGTGGAAAGAAAGTAAAAGATGATGACGTTGTTGAGATGCCAATGTGGAAGAAGAATTTAACTGTCACGGAATCTGATATCATTGCCAAGTACTTCAACAATTCTGGAAATAAATGGAGACCGTCTCTTATTGCTTTTCCTCACTCCCAGACTTTTCCATGTAGAGTGCACATAGTCATGCATTCATGCAGAACAGGTATGATGATTGATGCGATGCAACATTTGCAAGGAGTACTTTTTTCTAAAGATAAAGACAGTCTCTCCGTCGAGGTTTGTCCCTGTCCTGTCAATATATTGTTGTTCATTATTTTCTCTGCCAGTGTTACTTATTCATGCATCTGATTCAGGAGAAAGAGTTTTTAGTTGAGCAACCTGGATCTAAGTCGGTAGAACAACACAACAATTGTGGTCAAGGTATTGTAGTTTGATAGCCATGCTATTTAAGTAGTTTCTATATGAGATGTCCTCAGTTTTGTTGAGTTGTCTATTTGAAGGTTTCTTGTTCTGCTTTGAAATAAATATAGCCTGACAAAACTATACAACCCATCTACAATTCACGGTAGTAGTCAATTGAGCTTTTGGTGATGGCCGTTTGTCATTGTGCCCATGTGATCTTTCTATTGTTCCAAAACTAGCTGAGGGAGCAAACTGTCAAGAGGGGTAGAACATGTATGGGTTCATAAACACGGAAGGCATCATGAACTTCTATGAAAATCTCGACAACTATGTCATTTGGAGTGATGGGCTGAGTTGCTGGTGTTAATAGCATCTAATATTTGTGCATACACTTATTCTAGTAACCAGAACCTCCTTCAATAGTTTGTATCATGTTCGTGGACAAAAATAACTACAGCAGATTGCTGCATGTTGAATCATTTTCTCTTTCCTAAGTAGATGCACACCGCGGTTTGTATGTGTGAGTCTGCATGTGTGAATGTATATACTCTAGATGCACACAGCAGGTTGTATCTGAGTCTCTGTGTTTGTGTATGTACATATTCATTAATTTTTTGCCGAGAACCTTGTAAATTTAACAAGTGAAGTATTGGCCATTTATAGCATTTACTCATGTTTTCATTTTATGTGCTTTTAGATTAGTTTATGGAGTGAGTGTACTGTGTTTCCAGAAATTTTATAATAGCCATATTTCTATTTTTCCTTGTCGTTTATGTACATCATTTTTTTCCACTTTCAGATAATTACATGCTTGGAAAATGCTTTTGTGTTGATTCTTTTGACAGATTTGATGAACTCTGATGATTGTCCTGATACATGTAAGCAAAGGAGTATATCAGGCACACCTGTGCGGACCTCAGAAACTGCAGATTGCCCTTGCTTGTCTACTATAGCTAGCAAAACTTCTCCAGTGCACTCTTACCTCTTTAGTTCAGATTTTGTGTCTGTTGACAATCTTGGAAATGTCCTAATTTTGTCTGTCCCTTCACTTCCTTCCACAAAAGTCACACGAAGCAATGACATATACCTGAAATGCCCCAAGAAAGATTCTGGTGGTTTCTTAGCTGCAGCTCAAAGATCGGAAGAAGTGTGCATGCCATTTGGGGGTTCTGTGCAACGAGCTTCTGCTCAGACAGGATGTCTGAAGAGTGAAGCTCAGGCCCAATCTACAGTCTTTGACTTTGAAGCTCAGCAAAATGAACGAACGGTTATGGACATGAAGGACACTGAGATAGAAAACCTGACTGGAGTATTGCCAGATGGAGGAGAAGGTACCAATGGAACACCGGAAGGCTTAAAAGTCAAGGAGCCATTTCCTCTGGCCAGTGGATGTAACGATGACGAGGAAGATACAGAACTCAGTCCCCGACTTACCAACTACATGGAAAGTGGAGTTGTTCCTGAATCTCCTATTAATGGTATCACGTGTCCTAACATTTCCCTTTGTATGTTTGTTTTCCATAAAATTTGGCAACTAGAAATTTCCTCTGACCAAAGTTAATGTTGTGGGCAATATGGCTTTGCAGGAGAATCAAATGGTAAAGACAAAAGCGCCTTTGTCATCCCAGATCTTGTTTCGCCTCCCATACTTGGCAGCAACCACCTCTTTATTTCATCAAGTCAGGGAAAAAGAAGGAACTTATAAAAGAATTTGATTCATGCAGAGGAATTGTTTCTGGTTCTCCTACATATAACAGAATACAAACTCCCATAGCAAACATTAAGGATGGTTCCGACGAAAGTAAATGTGGCCATGCTTCTCCAGACAATCAGATGACACCAGAAAATGCTATCAACAGCGGCCATAGTAAGGATTGGTGTTTGACTCCCAATACTAATTCAAACAGTTTGAAAGGTAGAAAGAAGCTCAGAAGGCTGCAAAGAGTTGGAGACTGTGTACATAGGCGGGACCTGAATCACAAAGATAATTGCATTGTCCAAATGGTGGAATCTGATGGATCTTTTCCCAGTGCCAGCACATTTCAAAATAAAAATAACTATTACCAGGGTAATGGAATTTTGTAAGCAGTTTTTTACATTATATTAGTCCAGTTTCTCAATTCTGGGATCCTAACTTTCATTCTATTATTTACATTGCTATAAATTCTCATAATGCTTCAACTATGTACCTTTACTATGGATTTACATGCATATTTACCAATGTGGTGTTCATTTTACCTTCAGGTGAAAAAAAGAGGACCAACAATGCCAGAGCCTACATTGAAGAGGAAGCTGAGTAAGTATCTCTTTAAATCATCCAAGCTTGCAGCAAGCATCTTCTTTTGATGTGTTGCTATTATGACCGGATTGCTCTGGTTGATGTTTGATATGACATGGCAGTAAGCAAGAGAAAGTGGTAATTTTTCAAAGGAGCAGGACCAAGAAATGATTGCATATTGGTGAAGGACGGTTTTATTGTTCAGTCATATAAAAACGGACAGATTGTCCATGATTGGTGAAAATGAATAGCTGCTTGTAATTTCAAAGCAGGGTTGTTAAATCTTGGTGATCAATTAATGTTTTTAGTTGGTTAAAGTTACAAAATCCATGTTAAAGTTATCTTGTGAGTTAATGACCATGATCTATTTCAGTAAGTTACAAATGGTGGTTAACTTACGTAAAGTCAGTAATGTATTTAAATAAACGTTGGTAATTTTTTCAAAATTTGTTAATTAGAAAACTATCAGATGAAGTTTGGGAACTTACTCCATCAAACATTGGTCATTTTTTTTTATCTAAGTCAGTAATTTTCTAGATTTCGAGATGTGAATCTCGGATACATGAAAGGAATATGATGGATTTTTCAAGCCAATCTGTTCATTTATGATAAATGTTTTTTATGTCTTACTAAGCTTATTTTTTTTCCTAATATCTCCTTAAAATTGTTGACAATTACCTATTATGGCCATCAGTAGGAACACTATGCAACATTAAGATTACAGGATGAAAACTTGGAGCAACCAAACTAGTTAAGATTTAAGATCCATTGACAATTTCAGAATTGAAGTAATTGAAATAACAAAATATAGGGGAACTACCTTTGCAGCATTACAAAGATTCTCTACACAAAATGGAAATCTTGAGAGAAAATTGGTGATTTAGTTGATCTTTCCTTAGCACATGGGTTTGCTTTTGGGGAGTTCATGTTGCAATATGAAATGGGGAGGCTATTGCATATGGATTAAAGATAAGGTTCAATTACCCTACCGTATTACATGTTGACTGATATGCTTGCTTGCTTTATGGTTCTGCTTAGGGTATCTTCTGGAGCTGAAGCATCTGATGATGAAGAAGATGACCTTGACAGAGATACATATGAGGATAGCTTCATAGATGACAGGGCAAATCCTACAGCAGCAAGTACTCAGGACATTACTTGTACGGTTGATATGATGGCAGTGTACAGGTCCCTCTCCCTCCCTCCCTCCCTCTCTCTCTCTCTCTCTCTCTCTGTGCATGCCCACAGGATCAGCATATGAGGTGATATGCAGAAAGTGGATGCATGGCAAATCTAGCAGACTCTAGGCCTGAAATTACCATATAAAGGGAGGAAATATATTTTTATTGTGCTGCTATGTGTAGAACTTGGACATTTGTTTTCCAGTCAACTTCAAATCAGCAAATCGACAATACAAATTTGGAAAAGAAGTTAGATTATTTGTTTATAAAGGTTTCTGTCCCACGGACCTTTCGTGCATAAAACTGGGAACTGGAAACCTCAATTGATCTTGCGAAGCAGCCTAGTTGAAGAGCATAACGTCATTTATTTACCTGCACTTAAATGCAGGGTGTTTTCAAGGCTAACAAAACTCAACTTTTGCATTCATCAAGTGCATTGATTACCAATACAAAGCAACTAGCTGAAGTTTTTAGAAATTGACAGAAAAAAGAAAAACGCTGAGGGATTTCTCTTCTTTTAAGTGCTTGCTGAATGAAGTGCTATTATGAAAGGGACGTGGGGCATCATTTAGTAAAGTTCTGAGTGCTACAATTTTGATAGATGGTCTACGTTAATATTACAGCTAAAGATAGCAGCAAATAGAGATGGATATAGAAATATTTAAATGTCTGAAATTGGAAGTGGGGTCAGGCGACTCAGGCCTGACCTGATGTATGAGAGAGCCCTGAACGTGCTTAATTTCTGCTTTTAATCTATTCTATATTCCAAGTTCCATTTTGTATGTATCATGCTAGCCATGGATAAGTCAAATGCAATTTCCACTTCTTCATAGCCAGGTAGTTCCCAACATTGTATGGTGGCTACTGTTCTTTCTTATATTTATAGACTAAATTATGGATCCAGTAATGTTTTCTTTTTGAAAGCAGGCGTTCTTTGCTAAGTCAGTCACCAAATGGATGGCGGATGAGTGAAAGCACAAGTACTTCAGGAAAGAGTCTGCACTCTTTATATGCACCCAGAAGCAAACTGAAAAATCAGTCTGAAGGGGAAAGTGCTGAAAGCTTGTTGAAATGCCATGAGAGAATCCCGAAAAGAATGCCTTCTGCAGCTAGTATGTCCACAGCAGATGGGGGGAGTGATGTGGTCGAAAGATTGAAGAGGAAATCGAGGGTCCATGATCCAGATTCTGTCACTGCAATCAACCTGGAGAGAGAATTCCTTTCTCAGGAAGATACTAGAAATGAAGAACCCGTCCATCAGAATCATGCCAATGGAGTTCCCGCCGATTGTGACCTCTTCTCTGATGATCACTTCTACGAGGGCGTCGATCTCGATGCCGTAGAAGCTCAAGCTACGTTGCTTCTCCAACGCAGTTCCGAGTTCTCCAAAGAGAAGGAAGAGATGATTCTTCCCAAGCCAAGTGCTGGCTGTGTTGGTTCTCCATCGTTTGATCTCGGAATATGATACAGGTCTGCAGCTGCATGTATGGCAGATATTTTCATGTGAAAGTTCATACAGGTCCGCAGCTGCATCAAACAATAATTATTCGGATGGCTTCTACAAGATTTATACAGAGAGGTGCCTCTGCAGCATCAGGTGTTCCCAGCCAGTCTTTCTCAGGTTTATTTTTGGTAAATGTAAATTATCATAGGAAACGCATTTGGTAGATCCTGATGTAAAGAATAGAAATGAGACACGGCATTCATATAAAGCGAGAAGGGGTTGACTAGAAGAAAATATGGTGAAGTGTAATTGTATGAGCATGTGCACCATGTTACTGCTTATGTAATTTAAAGCAAGTCTTATTGCTGATTTGCTGCTGTTATCTTCTTGATTTTGGCTTCTTTATGGTTAAAAAACTGAAACCAGATGGATAAGGAAAAACGTTTGTCAGCACCAAACCTGTCAAATAAAATCAAATTTAATTGTATCCTATTTTGACAAAGATATTCGCGTGTGTATAAATATAAATATATCATAAAGGCGTAGGACAACAGAGGAGTTTGCACGTGGGGTCCTCACAATCAAACGGGTGGACGACACGTGTCTCCTTTACCTGTCGCTACGGCATTTGATTACTGTAATCAACCCTTAATTTAATGCATGTTTAATGTGGCCCCCCCCAAAAAAAAAAAAAAAAAAAAATTCATCAACCCCATTCCCCTCTAGCGTGGCAGACCTCGGACTTGTCCCTGGCTGTGTCCCAACTTTTTCTCTGTACCAAAAAGGCAAAATAAATAAATGAAGAACAAAAGAAGAAGAAATTCCTCCCATTTGTTCTTTTTTGAATTTAATTTAATCCTCACTGTATTCCACCTGATCCGGTCCGGTGGACAAACCGAACGACACAGAACCCCAGACAATCCTCAAAAACCCTAATTTTTCCCTCCACTGTCCTTCCCATTCTCTCTTCTCACACTCCCAAAATTTTTACCAACATAATCCCGGTTCTGTCTGTCGTCCTCTGTCTCCTCCTTCCCTCTAAACCCTAGCAAGCAAAAACCTGTAAAAGAGCCTCCTTTGCTTTTCTGGATAAGGAGCACTGTTCAGCATTTGCAGCAGAGAGACCTCAATTTCTCCCGCCTCTTCGTCTCTCTTCTCAAGTTCAAGCAAAAAGGAAATTTTTTTCTTCTTTCCTTTCTCTCTGTCTCAAATTCAAGTGCGGAAAAAGGGAAGGAAATCGCGGTGAGATGCGAAGGCGCGATGCAGAAGCTGTTAAGCCGAAGCCCTCCTGGCCCTATCCTCCTCTGTAGCGCCGCTAAACCTCCCGTTTCTCTAGGTTTTAAGTTCAAGACTCCCGCCAGCAGTACCACAACAGGCTTCGCTTTCCATAAAAGCCCTCCCTTTTCAGGGTTTAACGCACCCGTTCGCACAATGGGTTCGCCACCCGGTGCGCTCCCAGCCGCCAGTGGCTGTGGTGGGTCGGCTCTAGCGGCTGCTCTGTCCAAGAAGCCCTCTGGCTACGTCTTTTCTCGTTCCTACTCCACCAGCTGCGGAATCTGTCGATGCTCCATTCAGAATACGGCGCCTTCGCGGGCGTGGGTCGTGTTCAAGGGAGGCCGCGGCGGGTCGTGGCAGAAGTGGGTCCACACGGGCTCGGAGGGGTCGTTCGCGGCTTCCGCCGTCGAGGGTTCGAAGAATCTTGAGAAGGATCTCGGCGAGAAGGATGAACTGGTGTCGGACGAGAAGGCGGCGAGAGTGCAGAGGAGGCAGAAAGAGCCTGCTAGCGTCGCTGGTAACTTGGATTTGCTGACGATTCCGGGTGTCGGGCCAAGGAATCTGAGGAAGTTGGTGGACAAGGGGATTGCTGGAGTCGCTGAGCTCAAGCAATTGTACAGGGATAAGGTGCTAAAATGGTGTTTTTATTTCTGGGCTTTCTCGTTTAGCCTTTAGATGTCAATTTTAGGGGGCCTATGTTTGTTCTTTCAGGGCTTCGTTTTTGTTTATAGTTCTCAAATTTTTGTGCTTGAGGTGCCGGTTGCTCCTTTACTTTCTCTGAGTTACTGTGTGCTAGCATTTTATTGCTTGTGTTTTATCCAAGTCTGCTTATTATTCTGTGAGCTTGGACTTTGCCATGAGGCACTGTCGATTATGTAGATCTACCTTTGAAGATTCCTCAAAGTCTCTAACTTCAGTTGTATATTGATTGTGGTGCGTGGTTGTCTCAAAATAGTCCTTTATGCTGACAGCATGTACTTGCCTGGGGTTTATGACTATAATGCTCACCTCTTGGTTTACATAGTTGGAGTGCAGCCCTTGTTTGCCCCCATGTGATCCTCTGCTGATTTAAACACTCTGTTAACTTGTAGTTCTTTGGGAAGTCCAGTGAGAGGATGGTGGAGTATTTACGGAGCTCTGTTGGAATCATTCACAAAAACCATGCTGAGAGTATCACTACCTACATTAGAGAGAGTGTGGAGGAAGACTTGAAGGATTCTGACATGGATAATAAGCCGGCACCAAAGAAACGCCTCACTTTCTGTGTTGAGGGGAACATTAGTGTTGGGAAGACGACATTCCTTCAAAGGATTGCTAATGAAACGCTGGAGCTGCGTGACCTTGTTGAGGTGGTTCCAGAACCTATCAATAAGTGGCAGGATGTTGGGCCTGATCACTTCAATATATTGGATGCTTTTTATGCAGATCCAGAAAGATATGCCTATACTTTTCAGAATTATGTGTTTGTTACAAGGGTTATGCAGGAGAGAGAGTCATCTGGCGGGGTTAAGCCACTCAGACTGATGGAGAGAAGTGTCTTCAGTGATAGAATGGTTTGTTTTTTGTCAAACTTTGGTCAATCATTCTTTTATTGGCTCTTGCCTGCAAACTGTTAGTTTATTTTCTGTCACAAGTTAAAAAGTTGATTAAGAGGCGCCAACAGGTGCAATGGATGTAAAAGATTAATTTTAAAAAGGACGTAGAATATTCAGAGAAGTCTCCCTCTTAAATAAGCTAGCCACAAGTATAGGAGTTCCAACATTTTTGAAATCCCCTCTATTTTCAGATCACCCAATGATGGGATATATATAGTTTTTCTGTTTATAAAGCTATGGTAGTCTTTATATCTATGCTACATCCAGAATCTCTTGATTTAAAAAAAAATTGATGTTAAGGATGTTGGGAAGGTTGAGAGCTAAATCAGTGCCATGATTAATTGAAAGCAAGATAGATATGGATTCTTTGTCTGTTCCTTTTCTTGCCTAACTACTTGTTAATATGAAGACCAACTCGTTTTGGAATGATGATGCATTAAGTAATCTTTTTGCTGAATACAGGTCTTTGTAAGAGCTGTCCATGAAGCAAAGTGGATGAATGAGATGGAGATCAGCATCTATGACTCATGGTTTGATCCAGTTGTCTCATGCTTACCTGGTCTCATCCCTGATGCTTTTATATATCTGAGGGCAACCCCCGATACTTGTCATAAGAGAATGATGCTTCGGAAGAGAGCAGAGGAAGGTGGAGTTTCCCTGGAATACCTCCGAGACTTGCATGATAAGCATGAGAGCTGGCTTTTCCCATTTGAAAGTGGGAAGCATGGAGTTTTGTCAGTGAGTAAGCCCCCTTTTCATTTTGACAACTCGTTACATCCAGATATAAGGGACCGTGTTTTCTATCTGGAGGGTGATCATATGCATTCCAGTATTCAAAAGGTATGAGTGATGTCTTATTTTCTCAATTATACCAGACTTGTGTGAGCTTTCTCTGCTTATGGTTCTCTTCATTTTGAGCAGGTTCCTGCTTTGGTCCTTGATTGTGAGCCCAACATTGATTTCAGCAAGGACATTGAAGCCAAGAGGCAGTAAGATCACTTTTTCCTTCTCAATATTTTGTGATGTACACTACATTTTGAGGTTTATGATGGTGCTGATTTTCCCCCACTGCTTCGTGTCATTGGAGCATTGTCGGACCGTTTGAGGCCGAGTAGTACTGCACATCTCATGCAAAGTTTCTTCCTGCATTCATGAACAAGATCCTTATATTATCGTTGCAGTTGCTTGATTCATTGATTGGGAGGCTGGAAATTATGCTTTTCTTTTTATTCAGAGTGCTCTTTCCCTGTGTTTTCTTTTAAATTAGGAATACTTGTTCGCTAAGTTGTTTTTTCATGTTGATCTTCAGTTTAATTTGGCGTATCTTACCTTCATTTGTTCCTTTTCATGGTTCTTGGCATGAAATAATGGAACCTTTCTCATGTATCAAAATTTTGTTCATTGAGTGTGCTGATTCTGCCCTAAAGATAAACATTAATTCTATTTAACTAATGTCAGGTATGCATCCCAAGTGGCACAGTTCTTTGAGTTTGTGAAGAAGAAGAAAGATGATGAGCCGGCCAAAGTTGGAGAAGGGCCACAAGGTGGGCAGCAGCAGGTGTTGCTGCCCCACAGTGGTGGATTGTGGATGCCGGGTGGCAAACCCTTCCCTGAGTCAGCCCTTCAATCTTTGGACTTTAGACGAGCCATGTCATTTATGTCTGGCTAGTTATGTTTGGTTTTTGACCGCATTGCCCAGGTCAGCGTGGTGGCGTCTTGTGTTATTGTTTTTTAAGATCATATACCTGGGTTGGTCGTGATTCCGCGTTGTAAAAAGGGTGTCTTTTCCTAAGTTTTTATTAGATGTGTAGAGAAGCTGAACCGTCAATTATCCAGTTAGGTGCTGTTTGGGTGGGTGAGTTTATGTGCTCTCTCAAGTGCAAAGTGTCTTGTTTATTTGTGTTGAAGATGTGCATGGTGACTTAACAAATTTTTATTTTGAGGTTGCCATGGACCACTGGCAAATGGGAATTTGGTGACAATCGTGAAAGGCCAAGTTAAAAGAAGACATTAGGCAGCCCCTAATTGCGATTGGAGCGGAAGAGTGAATTTCCCCGGAAATTGACCATCAGAAAGGGCGGGAATGACCGTTCTTCTTGCTGGTAGAATTTGTGATTCTTGACATTGGCTAGCAAAGTTTCAGTTGGGCCAGTTGGGCTAGTCCCATGTACAAGCCCATCTATATTAGTTGGTTTTGGGCGATCTAAATGTAATTTCCACACAAATGGGCCTGCCTTTATTGGGACTGAACTCCTTAATGGGGCAACATGGCAAACTTGCCTAACCCATTCGACCGGCAGCACATCTTGAACGTTTGATGCCTCGGCAGTTTTTCAGTACGTGGACATAGTTGGCGGGCTTTCGAGCATAACCGCCAAATGTGGCCCATGCCTCTCCTTTGATCAAGGCTTATGAGTTGTAGCAACGGGAACGCGCCAAGTCCAATGTTTCATTACTGTTGATGACAGCTGGTGATGGCCATCAACTTCTCCCGGTCTGTCTGCTGCTGTTTCTCCCTCCACTTGCACGGCATTTGAACCGGCTGATTATAAGTCGTATAGTTCATGATATATCGTGAGAGATCACCGCTTACCTCACCATCCAAAGTATTCGATTTTGTCGAAGGATGATGGTCCATCTCAGTCGGCATATCGAGCGTGTTAATGTCAATTTGAATGCGATCTCCATGTCGAATTGTACATATAATGATATCCTTTCATCAAGGTGAGCGTTAGTCTATTAGTCTGTCATTCATTGACTACTGCTCATGTATGTTTAGGTATCTAAACAGGCAAATTCTTTATTCCCAAGATGAGTAATGAGCATTAGGGGCGTCAGATGGGTCATGGACTCATTTTGTAAGTCATGTTCTATTTTAATAGGTTGAAAATGAGTCAGAATGTGTGACTCATTTTCGACCAAATTATAGAACATATGAGTCATTTTCGACCCATTTCGACTCATTTTTAATCCAATTATAAAACGTGTTTTTCTTTTTTGAGTCATCCTCAAGTTCAGTAAGTGGTGATGACCTACCAATGACCGCGACACTCCGCCGCTCGCCTCCACCCCATCTCAATTTATAGATTTTTTACAAAGATATATTTAATTTGTGAAATTCTTTAAAAATATTTCAATTTATAGGTTTCTTACATTTTTTATTTTATTTACTATTTTTAAAATTTTAAAATTTGATTTGAAGTTTTATTAATT
The DNA here is from genome assembly GCA_014182845.1 of Corymbia calophylla. Lineage (NCBI taxonomy): Eukaryota > Viridiplantae > Streptophyta > Magnoliopsida > Myrtales > Myrtaceae > Corymbia > Corymbia calophylla. The sequence goes on along the minus strand of CM024698.1, from coordinate 21,385,123 downwards.
TAGCATAAAGCTTAAATGAGTTTGGGTTTCTTTACAATAATAATGGCTTTTAGCAATACGGATCAGGTCGGATATGGGTTGGGTCGAGTATGGGTCATTAAATCTACATTACATGAATATGAGTCAAAACGGGTTAAATGGGTTAATATAGATCGAATCATTTTTGATCCGATCCAAACCTAACTCGACCCATCCATTTAACGGGTCTAATGAGCATATATTGACATGGGTTTCCTTCAGTCTAAGGGCATAGATTGATCGTCAATTCTTCCATACGAGAACTGTGTACTTTACATGATTCCGTGCATTTGGTATTTCATGTCCTTTTTAGCGATAGGTGTGGTTCTAGGATATATATAATATACCCCAGCTAAATTGATATACGACCTTTCTACATAGATCAATCAATTACAATACAATTGATATAACTAGTATAAACACCTAGAGGGGGGTGAATAGGTGTAGAGAGATTATTCACGCAACTATATATAACTTTTGCAATCAACGAATTGAAATCAAGTAGAGAGAGTTAGAGAAGATTGCAAACACTGTTTATAGTTGTTCGGCTTTTTGACAAACCTACGTCTACTCTCCGGTCGGCCTAGCCCGTCATTTGTATTTCACTATATGATCAACGGTGATTACAAACTCTCGAGTGTTTGTACTTGGTGATGATCTGTCTCACTAAGTCACTCACTATTGTAAAACACTGAGATCACTCAAATACGCACTATGAACAACAATTGAAGAACAGAATCAGCTTTGGAATAATGTTCATCTTCTCTACCCCTAAGTCTCAACTTATCCTTAAATACTCTCCAAGCCACACTCGACCGTTGGCTCTTTCCTTGAGAGTTTTGTCTTTCCTTTCTTGGACAGACTTTATAAGGCAAGTCTTTTTGACCGTTGAGGGTAGATCGGATCCCCTTAGATTACATTCGCCCATACAATCGGAATCGGGGCTTCCATAAGTGCTTTCTATTCTTCTTTGGAAGTTGCCCACTAATTGATCTTGTCAATCAGATTAGTATAACAGAATCAACATAAATAAGGTAAGTGAAATACTCTACCGTTGGTGATCTTATCGTGTAAGTTCATCTTAAGCCTGACGGTCTTAAGTTAAGTCCGCATAGATTTTCGATGCAGTTCGTTCGGACTTAAAATCTCGATGCAGTCTACGATCGAGACTTAAATCTCGATGCAGTACGGTCAGATTTAAATCTCAGTATGGATGAGTCTTTCCGTCTGGTACGGTCAGACTTAAATCTCAGTCTGGATAAGTCTTTCCGTCTGGTACGGTCAGACTCTAAGACATCTCATGCTTTATCTTCTGCTACCAACAGACTTTAAATGTCATTCTGTGTACTTTTCCTTCAAGAGATTGATATAAATATCATTCATAAAATGTTTTGTAAGCATCAAAACTAGGAGTTTTCTCAACAATCTCTCCCTTTTTGATGGTGACAAAACATTTTATACATATGGCTTAATGTCCCTGCAAAATATGGTTAAATAGAGCCTGCTTCCAACTATTCTGCTCAACTCATAAGAATAGCCCATATCAACTCTGTATAGACAATACAGCAACAACATAATTTCATATTACAGCATAACATGATTCAGACTTTATCGATCTTTGTGTGATCAGCATATAAGAAAATATCGTTAGCCATGCATAATCAGAACTTTCATATCATAGGATCATGCATCAACACAATGATAAAGCTAACTGTCATGCATCCATCCATCAAAAGTCAAAAGTAATAAAAGCCATAATTACTCTCCCCCTTTTTGTCAACTTCAAAAACAAGTTTATAACGGAGAAGATATTTTTAAGAGGTTTTCTTGTTTGGGGTCCGAACAAGGGTGAAATCCTCCATATCTGATGCAGACTTTTCAATCCTGTCAATACACTGATTAACTGTCTTCTCGAGAGTCTCCAGTTTGTTATTGAAGGAGGTTTCCATTTCTACTTGCCGATCCCTGATCTCTGTTAAAAGTGCTAAGATCTTCTGATAATCGGCATTCCCAGATGAAGCTGCAGGTACTTGATTTTCAATATGTTCAGAAGGATGCTCCCCCGAATTGATGCTTCATTTCGTCCTTGTTGCCCCTCTTTTCCCCATCCTCATCTCCTTCTTCTTCTTCTTTCGTTTCTTCTTTTTCCGGATCTTCTTCTAATTCGGATACATCATTCTTCTCATGTTCTCTTTGAGGATGTTTTTCGCATGTGTTTTCGCTTTCGGTTCAGACATTCTTTGAGAAGTTTGACGCATATTTGCCAGAATTGCGGAGATACTTTCTTCTTCATCTTCTTCATCTACCAGTAAGAGTTGTCTTCTCCTTTTAGAACTTGGCTCAGCAGCAGCTGATTCTTTATCTTTTCGTTTTGCTATCTCTGCTCTAGCCAATTCCTTTTCTTTTCGTCTCCATGTTTCTGCAACATCCTTCAGTCTCATCTTATTGATCATTTTCATATCAATGGCCATTGTGGGAAGAGTTTTAGTGCTGAATCTTCTGGGTATGTCTATCTTAAGATGATCAAAGATCCTTGTCACTAAAGCTCCATAGGGTAGCTGTCCTTTGTCCTTCGACACTGTCCGATACATATGCAATATTATTGTTTGTGGCAGTGAGAACAGTACTCCATTTTCAATAGCCCACATCAGTTTGGCCTCAAATTTAGATATATCGAGTCTTTGATGAGGCTTTTGGACGAATATGGTGATAATGATCTTATGCAAAATAGTTCTTGCGAAGTTAGAAGAAGATAAGTTATAGTGGCCCTTACGTACTTTGTAAGAAACTTACAAACTGTTTCATAGGAGACGTCTATTGGCCGAATGCTCCTCTTTCAACTTTTATAATGTCGTCGAGTGTCCGAACTAACATCATAGAACCCGTCATTCACACCGAATTGCATTATGTCCGGAGATAGAAATGTTAAATTCGAGTAAAAATATGTGTTAATTCGGGATAAACAGCGAGAATCGGTGCAAAATTGGTCCATCTCGCAATTTTTCAAAGCATTCTCGCAGATTTACTTCAGAAAGCATCCAAATAATCAAAATCCACAATTCGTGGTTCATGATTTCTCGATCCATCGATCTATTAAAGAAAGTCTTATGCTCTCTAGATCGAAATAATTTCCGGTTGTGTTTCGGGCCACAGCGGCTATTCCCATTCTCATTTCAAAATTTCGTATATGTTCTCATCATCTTCCTTCACATTATCTCTCGCTTCTCCCTTTATCACTTACTTGTTCTCATGCGAGTAGATGGTGATTCGTAACATCTTGCTTGAATGAGACGGAGTTCATTCGCATACCCCTTCTCTCTCAAGAAGAACAGTTTGACATCATCCCTAACATTTCTTTGGACTAATTTCTCATACCTCCTCATTACTACATAAGGGCTTTCAGTGGGTGTGGGTAGAGTTAGTCTAGACGTACCTCTACGTGAGAAATTTCTTTATTCAGATTGTGATCGGATAGCTCTTGGAGATTCCTCAGGATCATTTTGAGAAGAAACTCTTGGAGATTGTCCTTGAGTATCTTTGGAAGTCTGTGTGAGGTCGAAATGCGTCGCCTCTCTCGTCGACTCTTCTTCCTCCTCTCCCGGCAATCCTGTTTGATCTTCTTCTTGGAGATGGAGATCTTGATCTGGATACGGAGGATCTCGAGACCATGTTCGGAGAAAGTTGGTTTTGGAGAAGATTGATTTAGAAAGCGTTTTTCTCTGTTAGGGTTTGTAAACAAAACGTTCTGAAGAGTTGTAAGGAAAAGACCCGACTTTTAGACGTTTTTATACCCTTCATTAGGAGAATAAATGAACAGTCGCAACCCAAAACAAATTAAAATGGCAGTTATTCTAAACTTAACAAGAATATTTAATCATCATAGACATATGCCAGAAAATATGCAAATCAATCATGCAGATCAAAAACTTACTAAAGATTGACCAGATTTAATCAAGGAAATAACATACCTACCCAAAATACCATTATTTCCTTTTTCAATCTTCTTCAAAAAATAGTCTGTCCAGACGATTGCTTCTCTCAGACTTTGTCCTCCAATGCTCTGGGTTCTGTTTTCCCAGTGTACATGCAGAGCAAAGCTCTGTTTTCTTGTAACTTAGTGAAGGCAAACCACGAACAAGCTTTTTGCTGGCAAGCTTGGAAATTTATTTCATGCCGACATGCCCAAGTTTGCGATGCCACAAATCTGCTTCATCTTGGGTGATAATAGACATTTTGCGATATCTTCATTTATGTCCGAAGATAAATGTTCCCATGCCTTCGTCTAGTAAAAGTCTGTGAAGAGTCATTGCTTGTTCCAGAACATAGGTTCTCTTTGAAGTTTATTCTGAAGTCGGCATCACATAACTGGCTAATGCTCAGAAGATTGTAGTTTAATCCTTTGACTAGAGAAACGTTGTTGATGATTAAGCTACCGATCTTGACAGATTCGATCCTATAATATTTCCTTTGGTGTTTCCTCCAAACGAAACCGTTTCCTCCCTTGATTCTTTCGAATCCAATGAACATCTTTGAGTCTCTGTCATATGCCTTGAACATCCACCGTCCAAATACCATTTTTTCTTACTTCTGAAGCTTACCTGCAATATTCACACATACTCATTTTTTCTTTGGTACCCAAATTTTCTTGGGTCCATTGAAGTTAGTAATATAAGCTTTTTCTATCCATTTCTTTTGAACAAGTCTCCAGACTTTAGGACATTTATTCTCAAAATGTTCTCTTTCTCCACAATTAGAACACTTTAGATTTTCTTGATCGACAGGTTTAACAAAATTCTTTTTAAAATGATTATTGTAAGCCTGACAAGGAGGTCTCTGTTTAATTCTTTCCTTAACTTTAGGAAAATCAATTAACGATTTACTTTCCTTGCAAAACCCAAGTCCCGACTTATCATAATAAGGAATTTGGATAGAAAGAATATGCTTTGCAGGTTTTTCGTCCCTACGTAAAACTTTGCATTAATATTCGAAATTTCCTTTCTAAGAAATAGATTCTCATTTTGTAAAGAACTTTGATTTTTCTTTATTTCTAAAAGTTCCTTTTTAAGAGACTCACTTTCATTTAAAACAGAATCACGACTTTCCTCTAGTTCTGAAAATTCCTTTTTGAGATCACTAAATTTTCCTTTTAACGAACAATTCTGATGACTCAACTTACGATTTTCCACTTTTAAAGCGGAGATCTTTTTCAAGGTAGTTTTTAAATTTAAACATAGCTCATTTATGTAATCGAGATTTCTATTGGGATATCGGAATGATTTACCTCGATTTCTCTATCCGGATCCGAGTCCGATCCCGAATGCTTTGAGTCTGAGCCTGAATGGGCCATAAGACAGATGTTGCCATATTCGTCTTCACTGTCCTCAACTTCTGTGTCACTCCATGTTTCATCTTTCAGGGCCTTCTTGTATTTCTCGAATTTCCCTTTGTTCTTTTTAAGCTTGGGACAATTCTGTTTAATATGACCCTTTTTCTTACATTCAAAACAAATGACATCTTTGGCATAATCTTCCTCGTCATCAGTTCTGCGTTGTCCAGATTGTCTGTTTTGTTTCTTGTTGTTGAACTTCCTGCCTTTCTTGTTTAACTTCCTCACTTTTTTGATCAGCAGTGCAAGTTCTTCGTCATCCAGTTCTTCGTCAGAATCTGTAACATCAGAATCAATGTTAGACTTAAGAGCAATGGACTTTTTACCTCTCGGATTCCACTTCCTCGTTCATTTGTTCTCGCTTCATAGTACCTTTGCAGAGTGCCAACGAGCTCATTGATTTGTCGTGGTGAAATTCACGAGTTTTCTCGATAGATGTCTTCACATTGTTCCATTTTTTGGAGTCCTCTCGAAGTTTGTTGACCTTCATTGGTCTAGGAACATGTTGTCCTTGATATGCGGCACCGTTTACAATTTCGTAAACGACCGAACATGTCTCCTATGGATTCTCCCCTGTTTCATCTTGAAAGATTCATATTGACCAAGTAATATATTTACTTTGGTCTCCTTGACACGATCGGTTCCTTCGTATGTCATATGTAGTCTATCCCAAACTTCCTTTGTATCACACGAAGATATTCGATTATATTCATTAGGTGATAAAGCACAATACGTAGAGTAGATAGCCTTAGCATCGAGAGTTTGTCTCTTTGTCATTTCTTCTAGAGAGATGGTGGGCTGATGTTTCGTTTCTTTCCGTCGTTTCTCTTTGACGTTTTTTTCGGTTTAGCCGGTGGGGTCAATTCCCCTTTCAACCACATCCCATTCGAGTGGATCTTTCGATCCGAGAAAGGCCTTCATTTTATTCTTCCAAATATTGTAATCTTTGCCGTTGAAGTAGGGAGGACGAGTGTTGTTCTCCCCCTCAATCAAACCGGTGCAAGAATACTAGCCATAGAGGATCTTTAACTCGAAGTAATAAACACTTCAAGATCTCGAGCACGAGGCTCTGATACCAATTGATATAACTAGTATAAACACCTAGAGGGGAGTGAATAGGTGTAGAGAGATTATTCATGCAACTATATATAACTTTTGCAATCAACGAATTGAAATCAAGTAGAGAGAGTTAGAGAAGATTGCAAACACTGTTTATAGTGGTTCGGCTTTTTGACAAGCCTACGTCCACTCTCCGGTTAACCGGCCAATCGGCTGTATTTCACTATATGATCAACGGTGATTACAAACTCTCGAGTGTTTGTACTTGGTGATGATTTGTCTCACTAAGTCACTCACTATTGTAAAACACTGAGATCACTCAAATACGCACTATGAACAACAATTGAAGAACGGAATCAGCTTTGGAATAATGTTCATCTTCTCTACTCCTAAGTCTCAACCTATCCTTAAATACTCTCCAAGCCACACTCGACCGTTGGCTCTTTCTTTGAGAGTTTTGTCTTTCCTTTCTTGGATAGACTTTATAAGACAAGTCTTTTTGACCGTTGAGGGTAGATCAGATCCCCTTAGATTCTGTTCGCCCATACAATTAGAATCTGGGCTTCCATAAGTGCTCTATTCTTCTTTGGAAGTTGCCAACTAATTGATCCTGTCAATCAGTATAATAGAATCAACATAAATAAGGTAAGTGAAATACTCTACCGTTGGTGATCTTATCGTGTAAGTTCATCTTAAGTCTGACGGTCTTAAGTTCCGAGTCCGCCTAGATTTTCGATGCTGGTTCGTTCGGACTTAAAATCTCGATGCAGTACGGTCTGGCCGACTTAAATCTCGTCTGGATGAGTCTTTCCGTCCTGGGTACGGTTAGACTCTAAGAGATCTCATGCTTTATCTTCTGCTACCAGCAGACTTTAAAGCCTATGTCATTCTGTGTACTTTTCCTTCAAGAGATTGATATAAATATCATTCATAAAATGTTTTATAAGCATCAAAACTAGGAGTTTTCTCAACAACAACGAATTGTGCGGCAGCATAAGTCAGTTGAGGGTGAAAATTGATAGTCAAATCATATTTAGTATGCTTTCGATATTAGTCTGTCTTTAATTACATGACGAAGATAAGTAGAAGAAAGGGAATAGAAAGAAAGAGATACGCACCGTATATTCGTACATGTGTAAAATGTAAGTATGCAATACTGTTGCGTACTGAAAAGAGAAAGGTAGAGGGGGTTGATACAAGCCTTTCTACAGGCACTTGGTATGTAACTAAAATCAACAGACAATGTGACATTCATCAACGCTGGTGGCTGGACAATGTCAAACCTCATTGCGAAAAGCCTAATGATAATGGTTGGAACATCGCCCATGCTTACATACCATTTTTAGGAGGCGAAAAATTCGATAGTTGCCTGTTATACACAACATAGGAGAAGATGGAGAATTTCCATGTCATGCAGCGTTCATACGGCGCAACAAAAGGGGATAGCAAAACACCAAGTGAAGTGAAACACTTGATATGTACATTGATTATGTAATGTCATGTTGGCTTGAACGTCAGATTCAACGGTATCACGCGATCAAGACCATGCCCAGAAAACTGCACATGCTTTAGGCTTTATCATCTGAAGACATATCAGTAGGACGATGAAGAAAAGCATGTGAAGAGGCATGTGTACGTGTTGTAGCAAAATTCCTAGTCTTCACATTTAAGTATATTTCCCACTTTTTTAAGGAACGCATTATTGATACAAACTGTAAACTGATAACGTACCCTCATGTTTGTTTTGATTTTAAATAGAGGAAAAAAGGGGGTTGGATTCGGTTGAAAGGGAGAAGAAGCAAGCTTAGCTAGCAACAGCAATGAGCTTTGATGCTTCATTGTCCCAGCCCCACAGTTGGACTTTCTTCAAAAAGGGTTCATTTTCGGTTGGATAACATAATTATATATGTAGAAAAAAGAGAGCAATAATAAAGAAAAAAGGAAGAGGAAAAGAGAAAAATCCCATGCCCATTAATTCAGGAATCCCATTCCCATTCCCTTCTCACTAAATGTGCACATGAGCACCCTTCTCCTCCTCCTCTTCCTCTTCCTCTCTTCTTGAAAGCATATATTCATAGCGCGATGGACCAATGTGATTGTATCAAAATCATTTGATGATTTCCCTTTTCAGGAGTTAAAACTTTTTCTTATAATTCGCCGTCTAGATGAATAAGGACGGTCAATTAAATTAACTCTGATATCATGTCGATATGCGGTGCGTGACGTAGGTCATGTATTTCCCCTTTCTCTCTTCTCTCATGACTCAACAGTGCCATCCACCCCATCCCCATCTCCCACCACCACCACTTCCCCCCACCTAACTTTAACTAACCAAACTGTTTGTTTTCTCCTACACTTCCGTGTTCCTTTCTTTCTTTTCACAATATTTATTTCAGCAGCAGATTCGGCTACCTACCCTCCAAACATGTCACATGTCCTCTCCCCTTCCTTCTCTCTCTTCTCCTCCAATCAAACAGATGCTTTACATTCCCATCCAGCATGGGAAATCAATTCTTATTCACCACAATTTTCAATTTCCCCCCCTTGCGTGCGATTCCCCCCTCCCCGCCCCAAACGCCCCTGCCCACACTCAATCTCAGCAGCTTCAATCTCACACAATCACCTGTACTCAACATTGTATATTTGTTTTTTCTCTTTAGAAAGGAGGAGTTGGTACGTGTAGGTGGGGATGAATCCATCGTTTTCCCCCTTGGACCCCATTGATTAAGATTCCTCCATACACGTGGTTCATCATATAATAATGTCGCTCATCGCCCTCTGATTAAGTGGTTGTTGCCTGGTTGGGCTAACTTTTAGATACTAGAATAGTGAAATTTCTTCCTCTGCTTTTTTACATAACTAATGTTTCTAGAAGACGTCAACTAAGCCAATGGGTTTGAAGAACCCTTGATTGATGCTGTCAACCCCATCAGTCTTTTGTTATTAATTTCTCTGTAGTGCTCGGTGAGGACAAAAGGCCGGTTTTATTCCATGTGAAAGTCGGTGAACCGATTGAATTGACACATTATGAAAACTTTATGTTTCTTTTTTTTTGGCTTTTGCATTAAAGCTCCGCAAATGGCAGAGCAGAACTGGATTCACCACACACTCTGTTTTCAAGGTCATATAATAATGATAAATCAGTCTTCAGATGGTCCTTTTTCTTGAGTTGATCTTACAGACAAGCGTGGATCGGCGCGTTTGAATTTCGCTAACAGTTCCACCAAAATTTCACTGTTTCTTCCCTGCTTTTTCGTGTCCTGGGAACATGCATATTGTCTCGAGCAACTAATGAAGTTTGTTGGGTTACACGTACCTACTTCAATTTTCTTACGAGTGTCCTAGCCTGGGGCTACGAAGGACCACTAAGTCAAACTTTTCTTTTATTGGTAAGATTGTGGTTTGCAGTCACATGAGAATTCGGTAAGTATCTTGTTTCGAATAATGACGCTTTCGTTCGTTCCATTTTTCTAACTATTGGGCATGCGCCGCATTTGAATGAAATCATTAGGACAATCGTTTTATTACTAACGTGCTGTTCATACATTAACTTGAAAGTCGCATTCTTAAATCTACACCAATTACATAAGGTTCGGTCACCGAATCCATAATCATATAGGCCGGTTGAGTTTTACATTATTTAGAGCGCATCTCACCCCTTTTTTTTTTCCCTCGAGTTTTTCAATAATTTATAAGTTGAATAATGAAGTCATCGAAGTTTGGCAAAGATCATAGTCTATTGCCGTTTGAAATATTCTTGTAAACTTATATGGAAGTTTGGACTTCTACTCTCAGGTTGGATTAATCATGGGTTTTATACTCCCAAAATGGAATCGAATTTAATTTAAAAATGCATTGAAATCCATCGCCAACAAAAACTTAGTTGAAGTTGAAGTTGAAGGGAGCTATTGTTTGAAAAGAAATGTTTGTGCTGGCGGTGGGCATTTGGACAAAACCAGGGTGCTCAACCTGCAATCCCATGTGCAGCAAGCAATTAGAGACCTTTTGGTCATATCTCGTTGGCCTCGAAAAGCTAAAATTAGGCTTGCGCATGATGTGTAAAAACTTTTTTTTCCACTCAGACAATACATTGTGGACGAGTCAATCAATAATATAAAAATCTCAAGTTAGAAGAAGGAATTCTCCAAAAATTGAAAAAAAAAAAATGAAAGAGGTTCTGCCAACGCATCAGTCACTAAACAAAAGGTTCTGACATATCCTCAACATTGAGCTGTTCCTCTGTGGTTGCCCCACCCGGACTAATCTGATGAATCGCTTTTTCCACATCACATCATGCCTAAATCTAAGCTCTTCAATCAGCATGCAGATGATGATAATCCACATGGACATGGACGAGACGTCGGCGTATTTGTTTGACTTTGGTTCTTTTTTTGTTTTCCAGAAACTTTATTGTATGTTAGAGATCAAGATGTGATGTAGGGTCATCACCTGTTTATCTGCCAGGACTCGTGCGTTCATAGTACCAAAAAGCTAAAAATGAATGGTGATCCTACTTTTTATCTTCTGATTCACCAAACGAAACACGCTTTTGTTTCTTTTATCTTTCTTGTTCCCTTGCAGTCGTTTTTTAACGAGTGAAACAAAACAAAAAATGGTCGGCAAGAATTCAGAACGAGTTGGAAGAACAGAAGGGTGGAGAAAGGAACAGAGAGAGGACTGAATCAGGAGCAGGTGCGCCACATCTGTTGCTAATTACTTCAACAATGTCATGATGACAAAATAATCCAAAATGGATGGGCTTGATTCAGTTCAGACAGGTGACAGAAGTGAGTGAGCATTTATACTTAATCAGAAACATTACAAGCTAAAAGTTTTTATCTTCCGTGTTCTGTTTTCTTCTTTCCCGAAAGACTATGAACCTAACTGTGTGTAGTATCCAAAGAAGCCGTTGTTGCTCTGACAATTCCGACACATCCCACCGCTCCGAGACCCCAACTGGCAACATAAGCACACCGTTGCCGCGGCCGCAGCCGCCGCCACGGGCGTTTGCGTGATGAGGAACGGGTAGGGGAGCTCCTGAAGCTTGGACTCTGCCGTATTCGCAGTCACCGACGAGGGGTGCGATTGAGCTCCTGACAGGACGGGGCCAAGCCGATCGAGAGCTCCAAGTTGAGCTCGCTTCCGCTCGGGGCTTGCTGTCGATTTCGCGGCGGCTTCAGCTCCTCGTCGGTGGTAGTGCCGCTGCTCGTCGTGCAGTGGTTGTCTTCCTGGAGAGGCTCTGTCTCGGGCTCGGGCTTCTTGCAGCCGTAGTAGCCGTTTCCGCTGGGCTTGCGATCGAGGCTCGAGCTAATGAGGCTGATTTCCGTGACGGGCAAGGAGGGAGGGGAGGTGGCTGCCGGAGCAACGCCGGGGGCAGCGGAGTTGAGGGGGCGGTGGGTCTGGGGGTCGATTCCGCGGCTGATGAGCTTGCGTTTGATGTGGGTGTTCCAGTAGTTCTTGATCTCGTTGTCGGTTCTCCCGGGCAATCTCCCCGCGATCAGAGACCACCTGGAAACGATGGGCAAATTTCAAAACTCAAACTTGAGCGAGTAAATATAGAAAGGGAAGGGTCCCGAGCAGAGAAACAGAGCGATCCTCCACGAGACAGCTCGTCAAAGTACAGATTTTTAAATGGAAAAAGAAGAAGAAAAAGAAAAGATTTTAAAGTTCGATTGGTGGGTGGGGAGACGCACTTGTTGCCGAGCAAGCTGTGGAGCTTGATGATGAGCTCGTCTTCTTCCTCGGTGAAGTTGCCGCGCTTGAGGTCGGGACGGAGGTAGTTTATCCACCTGAGCCTGCAACTTTTGCCGCACCTGAGAAGCCCTGCAGAAGATTGAGATTTCAATGAATCCAGTTCAAGCAAAAAAAAAAAAAAAAAAAAAAAAAATCCAATCCGTTCTTGAGAAAACATAATCTTGAGAGTTACCGGCGGCTTTGGGGAGGGAGCGCCAGCAACCTTCACCGTGGAGGCGGATGTAGTCGATGAGGCGCTGGTCTTCTTCCTTGGTCCACGCACCCTTGTTGGTGTGCGCCTTCTCGCAGCAAGGGGATCGTCCCATGTCTCGTGCGCGCGACCCTTTGCCTTCTCTCTTGATGATGTGATGGTGCTTGATGCTTTGATTGACGGATGGGGGGGCGTGGGCGCTTGAAAACGCAAGAGATGGGGAAAAAAGGGAGGGAGGGAGGGAAGGAGAGGGGAATGGGATTTGATTCGAGGGAAGTTGAAAAATAAGTGGTGGGTGGGTGGGTCAGAGAGAGAGAGAGAGAGAGAGAGAGAGAGAGAGAGAGAGAGGGAGGGAGGGGAGAGAGCCAAGAGACTCGATCCTGGTTTGCCCTTTTGAGGAGGGAGAGAGGGAGGGAGATTTGACCGACTTGATGAGAAAGACAAGTGGTCACCACAAGGGAGGGGGGGCTTCTTTTGATAAGGTAGGTAGCTCTACTTTTCACGTCACATTACATGGCCACGCGCCCTCTCTCTCTCTCTCTCTCAATTAATAATTGAGTCCGGGAGTTCGAATTAGAGGGAGAGCCGAGGAAGAAGGTATGGCCTGTGCTTCTCAAAGTCTTTGATAGGTTTTGGTCCTCACGTATCAATGGATAGTGAGATACATCCATCTCGTTGAGACAGGCGTACTATTAGCGCCGGTGGATTGGGATTGGCTATAGCCGCCACCATCACCCATATTATAAAGACTTTGTATTTCATTTATCACGTTATCAAGACTTTGTATTCCATTTATCACGTTATTTAATATGCTGATTTTGAGGATAGATTTTAGGGTATATATAATATTGCTCTTTAATGAACGCTTGTGGTTTTAAATGAATGAGAAATGTTGCAAAGATCAATAAATGAAATTTCATGAATCGAGCTGTGAAGTATTGAGGCTTTATAACGTTATTAATATAAAGGACCTCTGGTGATGGATCATCTAAGATTTTATATGTCATTACTCTTTAAATATTTTGTATAAATAGCCTTACTCTGAAATTATGTAAATAATTAACATGAAATAACTACTTATACTATACTGGAAAAAAGTCAATATTTCATTAGTTGAAACTTTTCTTCTTTGATGTGTTATGATGCATAAAGTGATCATGATGCAATTTATAAGAAAATCCACCCTTTTAATAAACTATAAAGAACTCTCAGTGGTGCTAAAGTGTTGTAGTTAGGACATACGACATTTCCTAGTTCGTTTGAAATCTTGTTTCTAATTATAGTGCTCAGGATCTTGTTTAGTAACTGTGCATGACAACCATTGATGTTATGATTCTATATGTGGGGTCTACTCGGGATCTACGATATCAACGGTTGTAATTAAGCGGGCTAAGAAAAGTAAATGGAGGGTTGATTTTGAGGAGGAAGAGAAGTGCAAAAGATTGAGGTCAAGATCAAAAGTTTTGCCACGTGGAATATCCCGTGGGCTCGGTTGACTTGTGAGGTCCATCCGGTTTATCCATCCCTCCAGCTGGCTTAGCTCTCCTCATTACACCATGCACAGAATACAGGGGGCATCAATCAAAACAGGGACGAAATGAAATAACCTTTTCAAAGTCATGACGAAAGGAACGGGATGAGATGAACCGGGGGCATTGGCATTGCACACCGTCAGGGACCTTTTCCAAAGACTTCATTTGGGTCCAACCCAAATAGATGTGTCCCAAATTAGAAACAAGGAACGAAAAAGGGTCACGTTATCTGTTGAGAGGGAGAGAGAGAGAGAGAGAGAGGAGAGAGAGAGAGAGAGAGAGTCTTAGGAAGGAAAGAGACAGAAAGGAAGTTTTACCTTCTTTCTTTCTTCTTCATTACTGCTTTTGGAGAGTCAAAGGCACCAAAACGAAACGAGCTTTGGGTTGTTTGGAATGGCTAGTGTTGAGAACTAGCAATAGGGCGGTACAGAGTTTCGGCACATGTGGTGATTACATCTTTTGTGCTTTTGGCGAATCAACCTATACTAACTAGGAAAATACCCCAAAGAGAAATTGAGGCCGCCTTGAAACTTTAGAAAACCATGCACCAGTATGGTAATAAACATTAGACGGGCTTGAAACTCAGAAGATAGGTTCCTCAAAACTCAAACCCCATTAATAGTACTACAATAGTATTCTCATAAAGTACATCGACTGATTTTGGTAATAACATTCGAACCGTAGAGAAAGCTCATTCGGTAATTACACAGTTTATGTTGTATCGATGTATTTACTCGTCCAAATTATTTAATAAGCCAAATAGGATCAGAGCTGCTGTTGACTTCATGTGTTTTTTTATTGGGATGAGTTTGGAAAGCCAGTTAAGAACCTGGCTTGGATGTAGAACCGGTTCTAGATGTACTCAAGACTTTTCAAGGTTTAGATTGGGTAAACCCCAAATTTGGCCAAGAAACAGAAGTCTGAACCTCCAAATTGATGATAGGTTAGGACAATGAACAAAAAGGCTAAAAAGAAAAGGTATAAGATTGTTTTCTTTCCAATTGCATCCTTCATTTTAATAAATCAACAATTTCCCAATTTGCCACTTTTTTTTTTTGGCGCTCCGAATAAAATGGCATAGTCCACTGAAAAAACGAATATAATAAAAAAAGAAAAGGAGAATGATATAGGCATGTATGTATGTATATGTAAGAGAGAGAGAGAGAGAGTTGCATTGGATTAATGAATTAGGCAGACGCACTTAACTTGTTGCGGCTACATTGTTACGTGTAAGCCGAAGGTTTCCCAGGCAGGGCAGGCACAAGGCAAAGACGTCACACCTTGGCTGACTGTTCACCGCGCATTCTACAATTTTTGAGATCCATGTCATGCATTGAACCCTAATCTTATATCCCCGTCTACTTCTAGCGAAATACATCAGCAAGAAAATCCCAACATCACCACTTTCATTATGAGTAGATGAAAGGTCGACTCTATCAAGTTAAAAAATCCGCCATAGATGGAGAGGCAATATTTCCATCTTTCTATATGCTAAAACGACAAAAAAATGACCAGAGAAAAGTCTTTCTCAAAATCTGTTTACACTATCGTGAGACATTTCAACTTTTCTCAGAACCCAATTGAACCGACGAGTTCACATTGGATAACATATGTGATAGGCCCTGTTCATCTCCCAGAAAGAGAGTGCATTGCTAATCGTATCTGTATGTTCTCGTACACTAATGTCTACAGCACGGCAGCAGATATGCACCTGGGTTGGCCATTTCAAACCTGTCATGACTCACAATGATAGAGTGAAAGCATCATCAAAGAGTAACACAAAGTAGAAAGCAAAATCACAATGGAAATCTGGTGAACTCATAGAACAATCTACTAGTGGGTCCTCAAGTTACATAAAGTACTTGATTTGGTCATTCCATGGCAACTCTGATGATGACGATGCTCTCAAACAGATAGCAGATCTAAGCAAACGGCATGTAACCTACAGGCATTTGTTAGATAGACAAGAAAAGAACCCGGACTCACCTCAATCTTCACAAGTGAGAAGCCACACCACTCGATTTTTATATGATGAGTACCTTTTATTTCTCATCGTCTTATCAAATCCAGGACCCATAATTTCAGGGACCCATAATTTCAGGGGCACTATCTAAAATATAAAAGAATTTGTACTTGGAATAGCAGTTACAATGGCCAAAAAGAGTTGGAGAGAATCAAAATTAACCTTTCCCTTGTGATAAAAGAATTGAGATTTACAAAATTAACATGTGATGCTTTATAAGATACATTGAGTAATAAACTTGTAACCTATAGGACACATATCCTTACAATATCTCAGATGATTATTATTCTTATATCACTGTTTATGTCTCATCTTGTTTTGCTTACACATGCAATCTGGCATGGGAAAAGTGTATAGTGAGCCCCCAGGCTTTCTGAGCTCACTTCCCTTAACATCACTTCGGTGAAGCATATCTTGCATCTGGCGCTTGAAATTCTCCCACCTGCAAGATGTGCTTTGTCAGCATGACACTGGAAGAGCTTGCATATTATCCCATCAATTGATATATATACTAGAACAAATAAAAATCTGCAGATATATGGAGGAAGCGTAGCTATTAGACACTGTCCTTAACCTACACTGAACAGTGGAAACCAAGCAATAAGCCCCTTTTAGGCTGTGCTTTTCACCTAAGGCCCCATTTGGCCATAATCGGAAAAATAGATTGATCTGTTAATGTCCCTTCAGTTGGTGTTTACCAAGAAATTGGAACCGGCAGCTATTCCACCTAAAGTACAATTAGATTTTTGGCCATAGAATCCTTGATAATCAAAAAAGTTCAAAAACTGACAAATATCGGTTTTATAGGGAGAAAACTAAAGAAAATTTAATACTTCTCCTAAACTGCACAGCTCTGCTAAGTTGCAATTCTCATATCGGCTCAGCGGTAATGATTTAAGCAGATATCTCCATTGTTTACCTGTAAAAAGCATCTAGTCATTCTTAAAGCACAGTACAGCCTAACATGAGTCAACTTGACCATTCTACATTCAAGGTTTGAACACAAGAACAGGTTATAATTCCCCAAATAGATTAAGGATCCATAGTTCAACCAAGATTGGATCCGAATGAACCTCTGACCCACAACCCCCACCTTCCAACTAGACCACTGCTTCAGTAGTGAGAACTTGAGATAATTTCACATAAGAACCCTTTTGTTTATGGATAGCACAATCAAGGAGCATTAACCAAAAGGATAGGGAACAAGTAGAAAGAGAAAGGAAGTTGAATCCAATGGAACCTGATTTTGGGGTTATCAAACAACAATGCCAATTTCCTTTTGTCAGGCCTAATTGTCTTGGCATGGCCTCCAAATAAGTACCGTCTATGGCCAATCAAGAAGTGAGGAAAATTTCCACCTTGGGTTGTCACGAATACCTCACTATGAAGGCAAACTGAATAATCAAGAGCTGCCAATCTAGATGAGAAGCCCTACATCAGAAATATCTTATGAAGTTAATTTCTTCATCCTTTAATTTTCTCCAAATTTTTATCTAATAAATAGCTCAGACAGAGGCCAGAATGGTACCTTGAATGGAGCAAGTTCTTCGGGGGTGGCAAGGGAATCCTTCGTTTGTAGGTGTGGAAACATCAACTTAAGAGGAGCCATAAACTTTTCTTCTTTATAAATTTTTCCTGCTGCTACATATACTGAAGTGGTGTTATCAAAACCCATGCCCCTAAGCATCATGCCCACCTGCATGGGATTAGACAAAATTTTCATTTATGGAAAATGGTTTTAGAAAACTATACCTTGAAAAAGAACAACAAAAAAAAAAACGATATAAGTAAAAGCATCTTCTCGAAAGTAATAAAATTGTATCTCAAAGTGATGACATTGGATAATAAAGCACCAAAAAGCAATTTAAAACAGGTGTCAGGAAGGAGGCACATTTGCTTGCTAATAGAGCACAAAAAAGCTATTTAAAACAGGTATCATGAAGATTAAGTGACAACTCCGATCTTAGGTAGGCAATCTCATCGTGTACTATGAAAACCCTAACAGAAGGAAGGGCTGAACTGATTATATAGATGTGGATTCTTTTAATTTGTCCATCAAGCCTTCATTGCCTATCCATAAAGACATGAATACATAAAGTAAAACTTGCTTCTAACTCCAGAAGAGGCAGGGAAAGAAAGTAAGAGTAAAAAAGCACTATGACAATTATCTAATGTGATAATACTAAAGCAAGAAGGCATATCTGAAAGTCCCACACATGCTAACATAACACCAGCATCAGATATGATCCAATGGACCACATAACTATTTGACTGCTAATGCACATATTATATAGGTCATTCAATGATGAATGCTCAGAGAATGAGAAAGGAATTCTGAAGGGAACAGAATAATATGCAGGCACTCCTCTAGGGATGACACTGATTTCATTACTCTAACCCAGAAAGACAATCCAGCTTTCAGCACATAGATACTCAAGCCCATAAGACTAGTTTCCTCTATATTTCACCAGTTTTATTCCCTTTCTTGCACTATTTTGTATTCCACCTGGGGTCCTTTTTATGTATCATTCATGTGAGAATATTTAAATATTAAACCACACCTTCGTTAGGACAGTTGGAAATTCGGGACCTTCTGGCTTTGATACCATGTTAGAAAGTCCAACCCAAAAGCTTAAGCTGATAGGTGGAGGGAAATCATATTATTATTCATAGTATATAGGTCCCATTGTCAGCAATATGGGACAATATTTTAACAATCCATATGCATGAATTAAAAGAACCTTTATTATACCATAGCCAAATGCTCAAAGCACTAAGAACAGGCAAAATACACAGCCAAATGTAAAGCAATTGATTTAATCACAGCTAGAACATGAAATGTCCTCATCATTGCCAGGAGATTACAGCTCCAAATCCTAGATATGAATTTTAGATGGTTGAAGTAAAATGTTATGGCCCAAAAAAAGTCAAATCGCCTGCCACATGAATTCATGGAACTTTGGCTACTCTACCACACTTCTAATTTAGCCATTGAGGTCTGGGCAACTTGGGGTGAAAAGTTCTGATGATGGGGCAAACTAACCATCCAAAGAAGCTACACATTACATAAGCTGACATTCATAGGGAAGTATGAATTAACTTATAAAGGTTGACATAGATTGTACCTCCAGTGGAGTAAGAGGGCATTTTCCATCCATCCGATTTGCACCAGGTTTTATTACTCTTCCTTTTCTCCTAAATTTTCCTCTCCATCCTTTTTCTCGAGCAATATCCATTTCCCGTTTCTCCTCCTCTCCACCATCATATTCACAGCATGAAAAGGCAACCATATCCTTGAGCAAGGATGAACTGTCAGATTCGGGTCATCTAAGATTGTGTTTTAATCTTGTGCACTACAGTGATAAGGAAAGGAAGGAGAAGAACCTTCTCAAATCGAAGATGCACTGACACATATCTGCCCCCACCTTCTGAGCTTCTCTTAATCATTCTTTGAACCATCCTCTCAGCAAGAACTCTTATAGGTTCTGCAAACCTCAGTGCTTCAAAATTGGCTAAGCATCTGAGACCTTGTACTGGTGAAGGAACTGCAATTGCCAATCTGTTGGAAAAGGGGGCAATGCGCACAGCTCTGTAAAATGAAGAAGTTATCTGCATCGCCATCCCAAGATTGTGGTTTGGAGAAAGATATTAAAAAAGGTTTATAAAGTGCTGATTTTGGTACAGGTGACAATTGCTTTAAATTGATAATTAATGCCTCAAGACAGATAACGTGCCTCTTAATGTGAAACTATTGTAAATGTCTATTGGTCATGATCATCTAGTGAATATAGGGCATCTAATATCTTCACCCACCAAAATCTATAAATAATAAGAAATTTGGGTAGAATGGAGCTTTGTGGTTGAGCCACTTTACATTAATTAGAACCAACCCAATCCTTCATATTAATAAGATATATGTAAATTGAATAGTCATCAAAGCTAAAATCACCAATCCTTCTTACAAGATTGAAGGTCCTACAATGATTTTCCAAATAATTATTAATGGAATTTACTGAGATGGTATCTTAACAAGTGCACAGAAGTTTCTTATAAAAAATTAATTACTCCAAACAGTGCCCCAAAAACCATAGTGTCTATTACAAATGGATGCTAGCAAAAAAGATATTTTTATATTCTTTTTGTTATTTTCTGTGGGCACTGACAAACCATTCTATTGCTCTTAGTACTATAATCACATTTACTTGAACTTTTGAGCCCATCACCTGATGCAATGAATGAATGAAAATACTAGGTACCATATAAGTTAATGAGGCAATGCTGTCAAATCCAACATATTTATTAGCTAACATGTATGAATACTTTCCAAGAAGTCATTCTTTAATCCTATTTGTCGAGGGAACCTGTGCACAACACGGGTATATCAACTAGTTATGGAATATAACCCTAGACAATCTGCAAAAAGGATTTAAAGTTTGACCATAGAGATCAATAGGGTTGAATTACATTTAATCATTTTAATAGCAGCCCTACATTCTCACACCTCGACTAATGGCAATGATGCAGCTTGTATTTCTAACATGTCCCATATTGCAAGCCAAAAATCTGGTCGGAAACTTTTCTGTTTCTCTGGAAACATGTAATTTTAAATTTGACATTTTTCTTTAAGATCTTTACAGGTTCCTGACTCAGCAACGTGCTCTGTGAGGCATACTAAACGAAGATGCTCCAGCATGAATTCTGAAACGGAAGTCTGCCGAGGTATACAAAAGAAGGGCCATAGACATGTCAGACAAAAACCCTAAATGTAGTAATTAGGTCCATAAGAACTGAGCCAAAGCACATTAATTAGTGACAGCAGCTTGATTTTCCCCATAGCTGCCAATAAATCTGCCACTTCCCATTTTCACTTCTGGTTAAACAAGCCCCAACAATATAAAGTAAAGAACTAAACTCTTGTTTGAAACTGCCTTGCTTTCTAAACTGCCCCACCAAGATCTTTGGTACATGACTATGCAGACAATGCACACGAGCAAACAATGCTCAGATTAACCTTGTCCAAAGTCTCCATGTTCAAGTTGAATAGTTGGACTTGCACACAAGTTGCCTATCCTGAATCATATAAGTCTCTTGTAACAAAAATTAGAACCCATAAGTAGTTGTAGACAAAATTGAACATAGCAACAGAATGAATGGTTGAAGCTAAGTCATACAGTCATGAATCATAAGATTATGTGATCTATCAAGTGAAAGAATGAATGGTTGAAGCTAGAAAATAGCATACAAAGAATTTGCAGCGCTACCTTTGCATATTAAATTGTGCACTTCCGTCCAAGTAATATACAGTTTGCTCCATGTATAATTGGTTGCCAGATATCTTTCTCACTTCCAGACATATTAGCTGATCATACATTTGTAAGCATCACTAAACAAACCGGTGCATGTCTCAGCATGGATACAAGGTAAAGCATTGGTTCCGAGCAATGGGGGATGTGTATGCAATTCATTCAACGATGAAAGTCATACCATGATTTAGGTTAAATCCTTCCCACAATATGTGACTATGATATAGGAAGAAAGATCTGCAAGGACTAACTATTAGAGTGAAAACAGGGCGTATGGCCTGGATGCACGATGGATATCGTACATTGGAATTTGGTGATATTTTATCATTCCTAAGAGCTGACATTACAGGCTTACAACCCACCACTAGCATAAAACTCTATGGATTCTTCACCTAATCAGGAACATTTAGGAAGGCAGATCGGATCCTGCTTCAGTTCTTCAGATAACAACAATCCAAGTGAATATTAAATATGTGACTGCTATAATGGAGTCAGTTATGCTAAGAAAAGATTTCCAAGAAATAAGTTAGCATTGCAGGAAGAGAAAGGGCACATACCCAAGTTCCTTCATCCTTGGAAGGACCTTTTCAAGATAATGTTTAGGACTGGACCAAGCTTTTACTCTCAAATTTACTATGCTGCTTATGTTATAATCAAATCGCTGAAGCATATCTTCTGGGAGCTCTCTGACTATCTTTACATTATTCTTGAGAGAATCAATGAAAAAATCTTCATCAAATATGTCTGAGAAGTTGCTGAAACAAACAAAAGGAACAAGATGTGAGGTTTCCATATTTTGGAGCACATAAATGCTAACGATGGCATGCGCTTAGATCAACCTAGAAGGGATGTCCCAAGACATAGAATTATATAGATAGAACGAAAAGTGTCACCTCCTAGTGATAAGAAAAGCGTGCTTCACATAAGAAATAGGTCTGAAGCACCGTCATTTGCAGAGAGATTATTGCAAATGTCATGCTACAAGATAGATTTTTCAGTACACCCTAACTTATCAACCCAAATGTTTTTCATTCCACCCCTACTTGTAGACGTAAAATCATATATCATGGTAGATGAACACTGAGAACCTGTAAGATCTGAAAAACCAAGATACCCAACTAAACAAGTTGAAAAGTTCAAACCCCAAAACTCAGCAAGAGAAACAAAATATTGTGCCCTACAAATCAAGTTTGAGGTACACTTATTTTAGAGTAAGAATGACCCGTGCCACCTTTCTTTTACTAGTTTCTGACGAGAACTATAAGACAGTTTAGGAACTAGCATAATTGAGACCTAGTTAACATCTTTGAATACACCCAGCATTTGAGTACAATATTTCATGTTGTCTTTGGAATCTTACTGATCAGTAAGCCTTGTCAACAGTGACAATATTCACGATTCTGTAATCTTGCTGGGTAACAAAAGGTAAGGACCATTGCCTAAAAGCTGTGTGAAACTAGAACTTATCACAATCTCACTTAAAGAGATACTCCACAGAAGTTCATAAATGATGCAGTTCGTCAGCCAGTGCTCCGAATTTCAAGATTAGAGCTTCTAGGCTTTTCCCTTGCTAGAAGGCTTGTAAGTTCACTTAGAAAGTGGATCGATTAAGTGACTGAACTCTAAAGAAGAATTTTTATTAATGGTCCAAGACCATACATTCAGATTGACAGAACTTGAAAATCCCCAAATAATAGGTCCCGAACCAACAATCTTCTGCTTGTATTTGAATATGAAGAACCACGCTGAAATACCTAATGCATGTTTACATACTGAATAGTAATAACCAATCATAACCTGGAATCTTGCCAAACACTGTTGAGATGAAAAATAGGAATAACCAGAGTTGCATTCAGCAGTCCAGCTACTGCCACCACATCACATATCTGCCAAGGAGAGAGATAAATCTTCATCGGTAACAACTATGTTGGCTATAATACAGGGATAGAAGACATACAGCAAGAGTTTAACTGCTACAATGTCTCATGCAAGAAACAATCATCCAGGTGTGTTTATTTTACAGTTCAGCATTAGTAGTCGATTGATGATGGGCCAGGGACTTGTTTTAAGAGATCAATGAGGCCGCACATAATTCTGACGAGCAAAACCTAACAGGAGAAAGTTCCCTATGAGTTACTCATAGACAAAAAACCATAATCGGACATACAGTCCTTTTTAATGTTCAACTCATACCAAGCAAGCAAGAACTTATTGGACTAGAACACTAGGCTAGCCATTATTCGTCTTAGTCAGGGCCTATAAGTATCTCCATTCTTACCAAATTCTAGTCATTGCAAAGTGGCCAATTGATTCAAACTTCCCAATAGCCACATTTGCATGCAAATCTGGAAGATTTGATCCACAACAAATTATATTTCCACATAAGGTTGGCAGATAAAGGGAGAGGACAATGAGTCAAGCAGGGCCTGCTATCTAAAACCAAAAACTACCAAATTATAGTGAATTGCATCCATTCTCTCTACGCTTTGAAACCTTGCAAGGTTGTAGAAAGCTTAAATTTTCTTTCTTTTGTCGAAGACTACATACATATAGTCTTGCATGATCAGACAAATAACCAATACAAGCCTCATTTTTTTCCATGCATGCACACATACAATTAACCTTCCCTATCATGATGGGCATTAATGTAAAAGAAAGCATAGACAGGTTTCGTTTTCTTGAAAGGTAACAAGAGTGTGTGATCCCTCATTGAGAAAGTATCACCAATTCTGTATGTTGCATTAGTGTTAGACTAATACATGGGGCAATACAATTTACAAGCTGTATCAAAGATGCAGAACATCACTAAAGTTGAGAGAGAACACACCGACAAGCGTTGTTGGTTCAACCCGCCGTTTGCTTCAATTATAAGGAAACCATTCGATTCTGGCAATTGTTTGGACCCTAGTAGTAGAAAAACACTGTTAGCAATTACTTCTCTCCAGTGATATTTGCAAGCATAGTACAGCATATATCTCTCCAACTAGAAAAGCATTTTTGGACACAAAAACAAGCAAGAATTTGAACGCCAATATATGAGTGAATCTGCAAGCATGCTAGTGCCATTGCATAATTTCTTTATGGCTAAGTCTTATGTTGCATATATGAATGAGGAACAAGGTGGTTAGCATGGGAAGTAGGGGATTATCACACACAGTAATTGCAGACCTCAGCACAGAAACATATCATGTAACCAACTTGTTGGGAAAATATCGTATTTAAACCATGTGAACAGAAAGTCCAACCTGCTTGAGAAATGGTCATGCTGCCACAACGTTTCCAACTTTGATGTAATGTTGGACTCCATGCCATTGTCAACTGCATGAATGAGTAATAGCAGATCAGCCAATTAATTTGCATTTTTGCAGAGATTGACAGATTATGCTTTGAAATAACAAGATATCAGATACAATCACAGTGAATAGTAACTTTAATATTTCGACAGCAAACTGCAGATGCATTTACAAAATACCATTCACTTCATCCCATAGGAGAATATGACATCCTTTTTATAACATTCAAACTTTCTCTGTGTGACATCCTAATCATAAATGTAGAAAAAATATTTACTTTATCGCAAGATCTAACACTAAATTAATTCTAAGCCGACTAGTAAGAGGTTAGCAAGTTAAATTTAACCTAGCCTACCACCAAAGTGCCATAGTTTACAGAACTAAGCAACCGACAGGTCTATCCAAAGATAGCAATGCACGGCAATTTTTCAGCAGGGATCTTCACATACACAAATTATAAAACTGTAACGGATAAAAAGTGTCACCAAACAACAGCAGCAGCCACAGCACCTGCATAGCTCTGCTAATGTCAGTTTTGCTTCTCCATTACGGGAGTTACGTCAACAAAGTAACTCAAAAGAGAGAACATCAAAATCACCAAGCAAAGCAGGGCAATGGACAAACTGACAGACGGATTGATCACTTTGCCAGTTACCACCCATATGGGCGACACTTAAAGAAAGCATCCGACAATCCAATTAAAGCCAACAGCTTTAGAATGAAAGCACAAAACCGTTACCGCGTTAAAGCTGGAATTGCTTTCGTTCTGCATCAAAGGCCACAGCTTCTCGAAGACCTGAGGACTCCTGTACACCGATCCGGGAGGCGCAGGGCCGTCCGCATTCCTCCTCAGCCCGACGTCGAACCCGAAAGACCCCATATACAACACCATCCCCGTAATGTACAGCACCGGCGCGAACAAGAGCACGCCTCTCCGCCTGAAAACCGCCGACACGATCACCAGCACCAGTTTCTCCGCGAGGCTCCTCTTCGGCCCCCTGCCGCCGCCGCCGAAGCTCTTGTTCCGGCCGTGGCGGGACCGCGGCGAGGAGGGCGGCGAGGGCGTGGAGCGGCCGCCGGCGCCCAGACGGCTGTGGCCGTGCGGCATTCTGCGTCGGCGGCCTCGCGGCGAGGAGCCGGCGAAGATCTAGCAGCAGGGGCGGCGCTCGGACAGGAGAACTGGGGACGGAACGGGTCGGACTCGAGGCGGATGCGATGTGGGTTCGCGAGCGCAGGTGGATGAAAGGTCCCCCTTTTCAAGCTTTGGGGTCGATTCTCGGCAAGTGGAAGCAGCAAGCCGTGTGTGGACACTGTAGCAGCAGCTGTCGCGACATAACGAGAATGGTAAAGGTGGTTACTTTTCGTCCTTGATTGGTTGATTTTCTTCGCCACAAAATAACTGTGGACCCAAGCCTCCCACAATTATTACCATTGCAGTATCTCAAATCGACTTGACAATTGAACATATGTATTCTATTTACCTAAAAGCTCAAAATTTTAAAATAATTATTATAATAATAATGCTCCATTTCGACTTTTTCAGTTGTTCATAATGTCCCACAAGATCTCAAAATTGCATTGATTTTTGCTTATTATTATAGTGTACATGCACTAGTTGTCAATCACAACATGAAAATATCTAAGTGTCAAGTCTCTCATTCCATCACAACATTTTTTTTTAGTTCTTGTTCCTTTTCCTAAACCAAAAATGAAATCCTCCCCCAAATTTCTTCTCATAATAATAGAAGAGATTAGTTTGGATGGTCAAGTGAAGAGTAGGGGAAAAAATCATTTGTTTATGTGATAAGAAGGAAACCAAGAAAGAGAAAGAAGCAAAATTCGCTTTGCATTCATTGCCAGACCGACCCCGCCTTCGGCTCTCAAGAGTTTGCCGGATCCTTCTCCACGTCGTCTCTCCTCGAATCTCCATCGGAGTCCGTCCTCCCTCTCTCTCTCTCCTTCTGGGTCTGAATAATCTCCGGCGAGTCGACCCCCCTAAATGAGAGGCAAATGGGTGGCGCGAACGCACCGAGGAGGCTCTCCGGGATGCAGAAGCAGGTGCTCGCCCTCTACCGTGGGTTCCTCCGGGCGGTCCGCTCCAAGTCCCCCGACGACCGCCGCCGCATCGAGTCGATCGTCTCCTCCGAGTTCCGCCGCTGCGCCCGCCAGGTAGACCGCAAGAACTTCCTCTACATCGAGTACTTGCTCCGCCGCGGCAAGAAGCAGCTCGATCAGCTCAAGAGCCCCGACACCACCGGGTTGTCTTCTCTCCATTTCGTCCCGCCTTCTCAATCGATGGGCTCGCGCAAGTAGTAGTGAGTTCTCGTTTTCGGGGTCGTATTTTATCTGGGCCTGAGTTAAATTGCTCAGGTGATGATTGCTTTTGGGGTATAGTTTCATTCCATACTGGAGAATTTCGAGTCCGTAGTGATTTGAATGTGTCGGAGTAGTAATTACATTATCTTTGCTGCTCAAGTTCTTTCTTTCTTTTTTTTTTTTTTGGGGGGGAGAAAACTTTGAGGATGGCGATGATTGGCAGAGTGCAATGCTAACTCCGATCGTGATATGTAACGACATTGGTTTCAGATGTCCATTTATTTACTGGAATAAATCTTCCATTACCTCCGGACTTCTTGTTGGAATGTGTCCTTAGTTTATGGTATTTGACGAGTATGTACTTGTGTTTGATATAGGGAGATACCTTAATGCCTCCCTATCGAGTGTTCAGTGAATGTTTTGATGGGGATGGGAATGCTTCTGTGTGATTGAAGATATGAATACAGGAGAGCTTTGTGTATCAGCGAAAGAACAGCCCTTTTCCATGATGAGGAGATAAATGTTAAGCAGTTGAGAATAGTCTATATTTGAATATAGACGTGCTTGTCTTGAGATAGACCTCTCTGTCAAGGTCTCGATATAGCTGTACCTTGAGCTGTTTTTACTCTAGATGGAAAAAAAAAATGATCGGAGAGTTAGAGGCTTGTTGAAATCAACTTATTGCTGAACCTTTCTCGCTTAGTGTCACTCGATTTGTCATCGATATTCATGACTTTTTACTTGGCTGCTTAACTGATAGTTTCCTGGGAAATAACCTTTAGAGAGTGGAACACATGGGAAGCTTTTATCTGAAGATGCCTTGTGACTCCTCCTAAGAAAGAATGTGAACTTACATGAGGCATTGAAAGATGAAGATGTGATTTTCATCCAGCTTGCAGTGTTGCGAGTTAAGGATTGAGCTTTGGATCATCTTGTCTAAATAATGTTCTCGAGTAAGATTTTCAACTTGAATTCTCTGGTGAATAATAGTTTGAGGATATGATCCTATTGATATATGTGATTGCAGTATATCAGGGTGTATTCAGTCTATGTTTAAGCACTGACGACAATCGAAAAGGATATTGAAACCAAGATTCTTAAAGTTGATGCTGTGGATTATGAAGATGTGGAATGGGGTCCTTACTTTGTGGAAAGGAAATTGTATTTGCACTTCAGAGAGTTCTTCCACATTTTGCAATTACAAATGAGAATATGGAAGAGGAGGGTGGGAACTGGGTGAGAACCATTTGTTTCATTCTCTAGAAAGAGAACAGTGAAATTTTAGAGAGATGCACTTTAGCATACCAAAACGTGCTTTCAAACTTCTGTTTCATTGCTGTACTTACAATTTACCTGGAGAATGGGACTCAAGTTTTGTTTCTGAGCTATGAATCTGATCTGATCTTTGTGCAGTGTTAATGGCCAGCATACAGTCCACTTGACATATGCTGGCTTTTTTCTCGACTGTGTCGCATGGCAATCTGTTAAACTTAGTCATAAGAAAATGTGCTGGACCCTCGGACTTATTCCTCGAAATACATAAAATTTTACCGATCGAGTTCAAATTTTCAAATCCTTGATCATCTTATCTTCAGAGAACTTGTTTTTAGAGGATGGCAGGTTAGTTTGACAATCTTCTGATGCTTCGGTGGATCGAAGATAACCTGATCCCTTCTTGAAAGGTAGCTTGGCAAGGAAGCAAGGCAAACTGGGACGCTGCCTTTCTACCGTTATTTGCAGAGTTAGAAAGTGTAAAAGTTCACTTCACAGTCACATGCCTACATGGAAGGCTATTGATTTGACCGGCTTGTACAGACTCTAATTTGAACAGAAATTTCTGCACTATTAGACTTGCCCTTCATGGTTGTTGGTTATTTCCGAATCTAAAGCTGTATTTCCTGGATTCATTGTTCAACCTCTTGGGTTACTGCCAATTTCTTCAAGTTTGGCCTCAAGAAGTTTTTAGCATGTTTATGAACGTTGGCGATGAACGACTTAGTGTGGCCTTACAGTTATCTGAACAAATTTTTGGATTGTTGTGTTTCGATATCTGCTCCAATTTTGAGTGCTTTGATCTATAAAAGAGCAAGGCTTACTTATTTGCTTCAGAAAATTGAAAGGCTTTTAGCTATTTAGGTGATCGCGCTGAAATGTGCCATTATGATAATCCAAGCTTGAGAGCTGGATTTTTAGCCAAAAGAAAAAGCCGAAAGCTGTGAGTCAGATCACCGCTTCCAATTTGGTCATTCGATCTGCACTTGATTGCTCGATGGACAATGTTCCGCCTTAAAGGTCGGACTAGTTGTATTGGACAGCCAAATTCTCCGGTCACATTCTTGCGTTCGCTTCTGCTTTCATGAGTTTAGTATTATATGATAAAAGAGGATAAGAGGGACACGTATGGGGTCTGTCAAGAGAAGCACACTTATCCAGATAAGATTGGCAAAGTTATCCAGATAAAATTGGCAAAGTTGCCCTGTACGAGGCAATTTTTGAATACGAAAGGAAGCGTGATTGGGCGCCTACACTCTCAATTATTCCATCGAAGATCGATCTTTGCTCACCGCATATGAATGTCAAAATCTGCATTTTGGCATTTTTCGCTTTAGCATCAACTGCTTGTGCACATTCAATTATTACAGTTCTGAGGGCCAAAAAACCCTTCACTAACTCTGACTTGCGGATGAATATTGTCCCCTAATCAATTTGGATCCTGTGTGCTTCAGCTCTCCAGTCATCATTTCCACAATATGGCAGAGTGAAACAAGCTTTTCAGTTTTTGGAGGGTAGCGATTTTGGACTAAAGAATGACAGCTATGAAAAACATTGCAATATCCCTTACTTTCTTTTTCTGGTACAGACAAAGTAATGCTTCTCACATGGGCAAGGAAAAGAGGGACAAGGACAAATTCACCCAAATTTCATTATCGAATATGAAGAGAGGTTCACACAAATATAATGCCATTTTCCTTGATAGTATCAAGCACGATCCCCAGCTTGCCCTCTATTCTTTCATCCTTTCTTGGTTCATAAGCAATGGCATATACATCTGCATCCTTTGCTCGCTCAGCTATCAGCTGTCCAATAACCCTACAAGCATTGACATCCGTCAGTGATGGCAAATTGGTCCTGAGATCTCTGGCATTTGTTGTCGCAACAGCCACCACCTTGCTTGTTCCTCGGTGCATAACCTTTGCGTGAATGAACCTCTTGGATAAGAACACATTGAGCAGGAATGGCCTCAGGTACATGTCTGTCCTCTGCTTCCATGACTTCTTGTTGGGTCTCTTTGCTAATTCACCGCGAGATCTCCGGGTCCAAGCAGACTGAATGAACGATTCCTGGCAATCCAAATAGAACAAATTCCTTCTAAGGCGGAATAGTTATTTTAAGCTCACCAAAAGATGAAAAACATGGCTTTTAGCCTTAGCATCTGTATCTCAGTCAATATAGCCAAGCTGACTGCAGAAAAAAAAAATTAGGAGCATTCTAATGGCTGTATCCTTATAAAAGATACCGAATTCCAAAAGAAAAAGCACCAACCATAGTAAAAGGACATAAAGAAATGTCATCCATGCAAGCCAGAAATTTTTTTGAACCAAACCACGAGACCATGTTTATAGTGCCCCTCACAAAATGGAGCTTTTGCCCCTGGTTCCTGAATCCTAAGCATGGACAATTGGGACTAATCATCTAGAACATCGTTTGCCCCACTAACAAATGCAAGATTTATCAGGAAATAATTCAGCTAAAAAAGCTCACCACAGAACTAGAGCCATTTTACAACAAAAGTGATCCCAAAATAATTTACAGTAAACTTAGCATCAGTGAAATATCTGTTTAAAAAAATAGTTCAGTTTCAAAATAATCATCTACAGAACATGATAGAGTTTTTACACAAATTGGCACTATGCTTGTTTAAACATCCAAAACACATACAGAGAGACATGAAAAAATAATATAAAGATAAGTTCCCAGAAAATATCCTTAAAATAGTCAAATGGCAAAGCAGGACTTTCAATTAGTTGCCAGAGTTGGTCCCAAAAAAAAGTGCCAGAGACTAGAAACCAGTCCCTCACCTAATATCCAGGTAAATACTTCAGCAATTAGCATCTTAAAAAACTAATCTCAAGCTATGTCAAGAAACTTCACCCTGGAGCTGCCCTGGATGTTGGGAAAGGCAGCTGTAACAATGATTCTGAGATGGAGTTTATGCTCACAGATACACGTGAAACAAATTAAGGGTTCTCTCACTTTCCTATGATTAATAAATACAGGAGCCTGGACATCTCAACTGAGGTACTGTAAATTAGATGAACACACAACAGAATGACAACTAGAAGCATCTCAAGGAGAGGAAAACGACGAGCTATTGCGAATAAAAAGAACGAAAGAATTGCAAGATCCCCCATTTTACAATTGTTAGGGACGTAAAGTCTTGTAATTAGAGGATCGCTGACTGTGACTCAAATGTTATCCTGCTAGTCTGCAACTGTGCAGTAAGCAGGGTGTACTCGAATTCTTCAAAGCAGCAGCCAGGCACTTCACAGAACATTTTCATCTATTCATTTGTAAAGGGGTTTAAGCCATACTCTATGCCACTGAGGCTCCCTTATACGGCAAAAGGGATCTACCTTATATGCGTCTTGGATTTTTTCTCATGAATTGGTCAACAAGGACACACATGCGCCAGCTTTTAGCTGCAGAATTCAACTTTCAAACAGTATTGAGCTTGCAGAAACTACGAATTTAAAGCGCACTCTCGGACAGGGCACTTTCTAGAAAGGAAATCGAACCATTCGCAACCTTAACCACAAGTCTCAAACAAAATCCTTTGCAATCCAATTCAATGGCTAAGCTGAGTTTCCATCGACCATTGCTACCTAGTATCAAATGATTCCATAAACAACTCAGGAGCATAATAATTCCATCCAATCATCATCCAAGACTAACAAATTGAAGGGATTTGACGGGTTTCAGCCGAGGAAATGACAAGCTCCAGCCTTACGCTCACTTTTAGGCAAAAGGAATAAGCTTCTACGGTTCTTGACAACGCTCGAGCGGAAACAGTATATAGTATCAGCATAAGCTAATCACTCGACCTAATATAATTTCTCATTTTTTTGTGGGAGAAATTCGCAAGAAGCAATGCGAAGGAGTCAAGAACTGAGGGGGGTCGGCGATTACCCTGGGAAGAGCGGGTTTTGAAGCGATTGAGAGCGAGGCCCTGAGGTCCGCAGTCGGGAATGAAGAGGTCCAGGAGAGCGAACTGGATCGTCTGCACGAGGCCGAGCGCGTCGGGATTGCGTCGGAGCAGAGAGGAGAGCAGTGGGCTCGCGATGAAGCCACGACGCACGCCATCGTCTTCTCTGCGTGCGCTCCTGCTTGGGATGCTCTCTCTCCCTCCTCGCGACAGAAAGACGGCTACTTCCTGGATTGTGGTCGGATTTGTTTTTGGCTTTTTAAAGATCAAAAAACCGTTTTTTTTTTTGTACTTTTCTGCTAAAACTTTAAATATTGCGAAAATTTTAATAACCATAATATAACTTAAAAAGCACTAATCTCGAAACATTACACTCTAATAACATTTTTGAAAAGAAACGTTTTTGGAATTATATTAGATAATAAGAAAAATAACAATTGTTAGAACTCTATCGAAAAAGATGAGAAAGTAAAATTAATTGTTTGAGGCATGTAAGTTATGCTTTGATAATTTTGATTATTGAAATACAAAATTCCGTGCTTAGGATTTTAGTGATTGTACTCCTAAAATACGACAAGATTTATTTATTTCACAGAAAGAACATGAACAACTTGTATAATTTAACAAAGAGAGAAAAGAAGAAGGAAGGAAAAATAGACTTTTTAATTTGATATATCATCAAGAATTGTGGTTTGAATCAAACCAATGAAGAGCATTGAAAGACTCTTATAAATTTATTGATGATTAATAGGTGATTGTTATAGAGCTGTTACAAAAACTTTATGAAGAAATAAATCAAAAGTGTCAGCTGACCGTTACGATAAAAACGTTACACAACTATTTTATAATAATAGCGGATAAAAACCTTTGCAAAAACCGTTATAGAGTAATGACTTTTATGGCTACATAATTTCTATTAGAAACACCACTATTGAATATTTTAAAACTGTTAAAATATCTATTAGAAGCTCGTTATGGACTTGACTGATGTCGGTAGTGAGATTGAGCTTGCACAAAATGAACTAAAGAAGACATTGAGGAGGCGGCACCTCCATCTTCTTGTAAGCCTCCTCCAACTTCATCTTCTTGTTGACGACTTTCTCTGCTAGTGTCCCTGCCACCGACCAGCTTTGATCGCTACTCTCCTTAGCATATTGTTCGGCCTTCTCTCCGATGGGCCAAGCAAGCAAAGCTACTCCAAAAATCCTCTCTCTACACACATGAGAGGGTCCTTGATTTGGGCCTCTCTCTTGATGACTCTAGTCTTAAATACCAATGGTAGGATCTTCAAGAGGAAAATCCAAGGGGAGGGGGTGAGGGGAAGAAAATGTCATGTCTTTGCTAAACTTATATGTGGAGGGAGATTATATATACAAGGAGCATATAAGTGCAGTAGACAAGCAATACAAGATACTCATGAATCATTAAATTAGCTCTGTTTATTGAAAATTAGTTTTCACATATACAAATTGGAGCTCCATGGGACAACGTCGAACCCATGCTAGCTCACCACCTTCAATAACTCTAGAGTAAAAAGGAGCTGGGATCGATGGAGGGTTGCCAAACATGGTGGCTTTGTTTAACTTCGGGTCTCTAGGTGGCTCCTAGAACTGTTCCCTACTCTGACAAGAGCAAATTACATAAGTTAGATTAGCCGTCTAAATCAAGAACAAGGAATGATATCAAAAGCCAACTTAAATTAAACATGAAATGGCCACTATTGATAGCTTTTGTAATTGGTACCTTATGAAGACGAAGGCGGTCGCCTCTTCCCTCAATTTGCAAAAATGATGTTATTAATCGGAACAAAATTTTAGTATTGCGGTTGCCTCCTCCCTCAATTTGTATAAATAATTCTATTAATCAGAACAAAATTACATCGTTAGACTCAATTTATATAAATTGTGCCCAGTGGGGTGGGGATGAGAGAGAGAGAGAAGAGAGAGAGAGAGAGAGAGAGAGAGAGAGAGAGAGAGAGAGAGAGAGAGCATGTTACCGTGAATGAAGCAATTTTTTTGGTAAATCACTGATTCGATCATAATCTTTGATGAATCAAATGGAGAACAAATCAAACGCATCGCCAGATTTTTGTCTTAGAGGAAAAGACTGAGAGATTTTTGTCACATTGTGGGAGAGCCAGCACATGGAGAGAGAGGTAATGTGGGGGTTGATGGTGAGGCTAATTAGCGAGAGCAAAGAGGGATGGTGCATAAAACGATGAACAATCATATAAATAGGCAATGTAATGGACATACTCATTATTATTGTGGATTCACTTGTATATTTATGTTTGATACACATTTCCATTGTAGTAAGCATCATAAATGGTAGGTCTAGTCAGAATTGTTCAATCCAACAAGGGGGTCACACATTAATTTATTCATGAAGATCACGAATTTCTACTGACTTTTAGATATGGAGAAATTATCGTGCATGTGACAATTCGACGATTCAACATGCTTCATTAGATGTTTGAATTCATGCTTAAAAGCACATACTTAACCAAAAGGGTGCTACATGCAACTAAAAATCATAAGGAGGTTAATCTTCGTTGAACTTGCTCTTCTTTCCTACGGTATCGATAAGTACCAACTTATCAATTAGATGCATTTGCAACACATTTATTTTGCAAAAAATATGAAAATATAAAAAAATGAAATAATATTTATTATTTATGAATATATTTAGTTATAAAATATTATCGATAATGGAAATATTTTCTATTTATTAATTATTTTAAGCGATATAAACGATTATTAAGAAAATATTTTTCAAATATTTTTTTGGGGAATTTAAATGCAATCTTTATTTGTACTTTCATTTTGGGTAAAGATATTTTTCTTATTTTGATAAATAGATAACTATTTGTGTAAAACATGTCGACTTTTAACACAGCCACTAATTGCAATTGTATTTGTTTGTGCTTTTTAATGATCCAAAAATAAAATTTTACTTTTCCGCCAAAACTTAATTTTTTTTTGAAAATTTAATAACCATACGAAAACCCTTCCTAAGAAATGGAAAATTCATATATATATATTACCAATTGTGGGGATTGTATGCAATTCTTCATGTCAACTTGCAATGCTGTAAAAGAATCGGGTTTTTCTGACAATATATCAAATTGATTGAAAAGAGGAGAATAGGGGAGATTGAGCTTCTAAGATCAGAGTGCACAAAAAAAGCTTTGGTATTTTCCCTTATGTTAAGATTAATATTGCATTCTTTGGTCAATGTATTATCTGAGGTTAATAGGCGTGTAATGTGATATTATCCGAGGTTCAATTTGTAAATGATCTAATTATTATGGATAAGTACTTTGAGAACTATAAAATCGTTGAAAATGATAGAATTGTCGATGTCTTTTAGAGTTACAAAGCAATTATTCATTATATGGAAACAAATTGACGGCAGTAGAAAAATGAAGGCTAGACATTAAACATTACATATGTAATTATTGGTAAGATAGTAAATGTATGAATAAGTCATACATTATGGCATCATTTTTGGTGATTTTATTTTGGTCGGTCCATTTTTGGTGATTGGATTGCTGTAATTTTGAGAGGAAGATGCTGGCATATGCTAATTCAGCTAATTTAAGCAGAAAATACAGATCATGCTACTATCGACCATAATTGTAGGGTTAGGTGGTAGACATAAAAATTTGCCCTAAATGAAATCATCACAATTAAAGGCAGACGTTAACTTCGCGAGTTGAATCTTATGGGAAATAGTATAATTGGCAGGTTTTGCTTTAATATATTTTCTGGGCAAACATGGTAATTTATATCGCAAATGATTACTTAACTATACGGGAAAATTAAATTCCAGCCGTTGGATTGTTGGTAACCAACAACAATTATATCATACATGGTTATTTGGTGTATATAGTAAATACTCAAAAGCACAAAAAAGTTATCGAGTAATATTTCTAGTCGTAGGTTCATGTCAAACAAAGTAAATACACCCTACTTCAAAGACGATTAGTGAAACTTCGCTTAAGAAAAATAGTTTATATCATCTCCGTACTACTTATTAAATATTTTATTTCATATACCAAAACTGTGTGTATAATGAGTAATTCCATATTAGTGCATGGGTTGTTTTTAACCCTCTTTGATAATTCCATAAGCAAGTGTGTGATATGTTTGTCTAATAGAATTTTGAGATTAGAAAAAAAAAAGAACCCACATAAATCTATTTTCTTCAAAGAAATGATCGAAATATGAATATAAAGGGGAGATTAAACATGGCCCCTTAAAATTGATAGTTTTTATTTTTAATTTGATTTTTGTATGTTCAAAGCATGTTTAAGCTGATGAAATATTTCATTTCAATATGTCATTGTCTCCTAAACTCGTTTTAGGAGAGTATAAAAGTTGATTTATGATAAACACCGAGTTGATTTTCGACTTGAGGCTGTGACTTGTCTATTGCAAACTAGGAGGATTTGCTTATATTTCCTTATGTGAGGTTGAATTTAAAGGACTGACATAACCATTGGGGCATTGCTACTCTTTTTATATAAGAAAGAGGAGGTGGAGGGTTCGAATCTCTATCTTCTCAAAGGGGTTAGGGTGGGGACTTATAGTTTCAGTTATGGGTTTCGATTCTTATGTTGTGCAAAAAGGCAGAGTTAAAGTTTGAGAGTGAGTTGAGAATTAAAGTAGGATATATAAAGAAAAAAAGGATCAACGTAACTATGTAAAGGCAAACGTTTGAAATAAAAGATGGAAAGCTACAAGAATAGCCTTTGATATTTATCCAATTTTCTGATTGGATCCTAAACGTGTAAAAGAGTTCATGTATAAGAAATTGAAGTATCTTATATATTATGACCACACTTATTGTAGTAAGTATGATTAGTTGTTGAATTAAGAGAAAATTTATTGTCATTTGAATTTAGATGTTCTTTGGTTAAACTAATTTACGTAAATGCATAGTCATGTTACGAGACACTCTAGGTGGAATAACTATGTATTCGAGGCCTCAACTTGGAGAGCTCTTAGCGTAAGTACAAGACTCATTCCATAGTATATATGTTTCATGAGCTAGAGCATATTCATAAATTTAGAATGCAAATCAACAAAATATCTATCATAAGGGGAAAAAAAGACTGTATAATAATCCATGAAATAATATATAAAGGATAAGTTCTTTTTGCATAATGTGGAGGAAAGCTCCCATACACACCATACAAATTGACCGCCTCTCATACAATTTTACATCAGATACATGAAACAGGGAACCAATCGACCCATTTAACTTGTTCCATGTTCTCTTCCTCTATTATTTTTCAATAGGAATCCCCTTTCATGGGACTAAATTCCATGTAGAGAACAACAGGAGACCGAAACCAACCTCAGCTCTCTAACACACCATAGATATGCACGGGATGTCCACTATAATTCCCAGCTTCATATCCATGTGGCTGCTGAGATGGCTGATGTAGGGATTGCATTGGACCATATAGAACTTGAGGACTGTCCGTAGCAATAAAGTGCTGCTTCAATTTTATGGAGACTTCACTGCTACTAGAGTTATCTCCTATCCTACCCAGTGCCACGTGCTAATATACAGGAAAAAAAACCCAAGATATCATGATCAACATGAAAGAAAAAAACCCAAGATATCATAATGAGAGAGAGAGAGAGAGAGAGAGAGAGAGATCTTACTAGGGTCAAAGCATTTTTCTGGTGAATCACTAATCCGATTTTTGATTACATGCAAGGTTGGAGTGTGCGAGACATGATTGTTGAATGCATGTCAAAAGAGAATTCCAAAGATGTGAGTGAGGTGTGATGCCTAAACTTTGTTTCGTGTGCATCACTAGGACTTGGGAAAGAATAAGAAATTCAATTGGCTATGGTGTGGAGTACCAAAAGATGAAGGGCTCCATAAATAGGTAAATATTTAGTCATGTTCATTATTGGTGTGGATACACTTGCCCAATTTGAGTTTAGTAAATTCTCATATTAAGACATATCATTGATGGTAAGTTTTGTTAGAGCTGGTTTTCTCTAGAAACATGACCATATACATCCCGCTGGTGATTACTTAATTGGTTGAGAAAATTAAAATCTAGAACGCTAAATTATAAATGATTTTGATGGGTGGATACGTGGATGGCAAATTTGCAATATAGAACATTGCTAGTACATGTACCTAATAGAACCTTATGTAATGTAGATAAACCTTTATTTATCATTAGAAGTTATGTTCATTGTATCGAGCTCCATTTTTTTCCAATTATACATTAATGCAATTGCATTTACGATTAATTGAAAGATTTCCGACAGCAATTAAATTCAACCTTTTTGGGCGATCATCTCTGCCGCGACGGCGTGGAACCTGGAGCCTGCACAACTCCAAAGTCCCCTGGAATTTTTATTTATTGTTGCAAGCAATACAATATACTCATGAATCATTAAATTAGCTCTGTTTATTAAAGATTTGCTTTCACACATACAAATTGGAGCTCCATAGACAACGTAGAACCTATGCAAGCTCACTGCCTTCAACAACTCTAGTGTAAAAAGGAGCTGGGATCAATGGCGGGTTGCCAAACGTGGTGGCTTTGTCTAACTTCGGTCTTCAGGTGGCTCCTAGAAGTTATAAGCCACTGTTCCCTACTCCAACAAGAGCAAATTACAGAAGTTAGATTAGCTATCTAAATCGAGAACAAGGAATGATATCAAAAGTCGACTTAAATTAAACATGAAATGGCCACTATTGATAGCTTTTGTAATTGGTACCTTTTGAAGATGAAGGCGGTCGCCTCTTCCCTCAATTCGCATATATGATATTATTAATCGAACAAGATTACAACATTGCGGTCGCCTCCTCCCTCAATTTGCACAAATGAAACTATTAATCAGAACAAAATTACAACATCGTTAGACTCAATTTACATAAATTGTGCCCAGTGGGGCGAGGATGGGAGAGAGAGAGCATGTTACCATGAATGAAGTAATTTTTCTGGTAAATCACTGATTCGATCATGATCTAATTGAAATCAATATTGCTTTTGAAATGATGGATCATAATCTTTGATGAATCAAATGGAGAACAAATCAGACGTATTGCTAGATTTTTGTCTTAGACGAAAAGACTAGAGAGGTTTTTGTCACATTGTGGACAGCCAGCATAGGGAGAGAGGTAATGTGGGGGCTGATGGTGAGGCTAATTAACGAGAGTGAAGAAGGATGGTGTCGTATAAATAGGCAATGTAATGGACATACTCATTATTATTGTGGATTCACTTGCATATTTATGTTTGATACACATTTCCATTGTAGTAAGTATCATAAATGGTAGGTCTAGTCAGAATTTTTCACTCCAACAAGGGGGCCGCACATTAATTTATTCATAAAGATTACAAATTTCAAGGAAAATTGACTACCGGCTTTAAGAAACGGGGAAATTAGCGTGTACGTGACTATTCGACAATTCTACATGCTTTATTAGACGTTTGAATTCTTGGTTAAAAGCACATGCTTAACCAAAAGGGTGCTACATGCAGCTAAAAATCATAAGGAGTTAATCTTCGTTGAACTTACCCTTCTTTCCTACTGTCTCGATAAGTACCAACTTATCGATTAGATGCATTTGCAACGCATTTATTTTGCAAAAAATATAAAAATAGATAAATTTTTTATTATTTATGAAAATATTTAGTTATAAAATATTTTCAATAATGGAAATATTTTCTATTTATTTTTTTATTATTTTAAACGATACAAACGATTATTAAAAAAGGAATTTAAATGCAATCTTCATTTGTACTTTCATTTTGGGTAAAGATATTTTTCTTATTTTGATAAATAGATAACTATTTGTGTAAAACATGTTGACTTTTAACGCAGCCACCGATTGCGATTGTATTTGTTTGTGCTTTTCAATGATCCAAAAATAAATTTTTACTTTTCCGCTAAAACTTTAATTTTTTTTTTGAAAATTTAATAAACATACAAAAACCCATCCTAAGAAATGGAAAATTCATATATATATAATTATTTATATATTACCAATTGTGGGGATTGTATGCAATTCTTCGTGTCAATGTTGCCATGTTGTAAAAGAATCAGGTGATTTTGGCTTTAAAATAAAGTAAATATATTTGATGCAATATTTAAATTGAGCAAAATGCATAAAGTCGAGATTTGGTCTATTTAGGCTTCTTTTGTTTTGGGGAAAATAAACAATTTGAAAAATATTTACTTAAAAATGTTCGTATGTATCGCTTGAAATAAGTAATTATTGAAAAATTTTTCATGATCGATACCAATTTTTTTTTTGTCAAAAATATTTTCATAGATGAAGAAAATATTTTGGAAATTAATTATTTTTCACGAAACAAAAGGAGCTTTTATGAATTAGTCAGTGAAAACATGATCGAAAACATGCTAGACTTGCCATTACATGACACAACTAGCATGCTATTGTTACAAGTTAACTTGCGTATGCTCGAGACTCATAGGTTGTGTTTAGTAATCGGGATAAAATTCAAAATAGAATCATATCTTAACCTATCCAGTTTTATTCCGATTAGAACTCCAAACAACCAAACATAGCCTAAAGCACATGGCTCTCAAGCAATAAGCAAAATAACAAAAATGCACTAAATAAGAATTTTGCATGCTAGAGACTCAAGTTCCGTGTTGACATAACTATATTTAAGTATAAAAAAAAAAATCAAGGGAAGCTCCCTCCCTATACTCAGCCTATTATATGATTGTACATATTGGATTTGTCAAAGCATCCTATATTCGCTTGCATTGCTAAGTGCGAGCTCATTCCCAACAAATAGCTCGCCGTCCCGGTGCTATCCTCCCCTCGAGGGGGCCATGACGTACGTCTAGATTACAGTGTTGTCCTGTCACGGAAAGGGATACTTTAGGAGGCTGCACTACCCAAGGAGGCACTTCCAGGACTTGACCATCGTGTAGCCGAGCAAAGCCAGCAGCAACGTTCACTGATGGGATGACGTCGGTATTGAGACTCAGCTTGCACGCCATGAAGTTGAAGAGGACGCTGAGGAGGCGGCACCTCCGTCTTTTTGAAAGCCTCCTCCAATATTATGTTCACGTCAACGACTCTCTCTGCCATCGTTTCTGCGCCTACCAGCCCTTGTCAATTGAACATATGTATTCTATTTACCTAAAAGCTCAAATTTTTAAAATAATTATTATAATAATAATGCTCCACTTCGACTTTTTCAGATGTTCATAATGTCCCACAAGATCTCAGAAGTGTCTCAAATCGACTTGACAATTGAACATATGTATTCTATTTACCTAAAAGCTCAAATTTTTAAAATTATTATAATGCTCCATTTCGACTTTTTCAGATGTTCATAATGTCCCACAAGATCTCAGAATTGTATTGATTTTTGCTTATTATTATAGTGTACATGCACTAGTTGTTAATCACAACATGAAAATATCTAAGTGTCAAGTCTCTCATTCCATCACAACATTTTTTTTAGTTCTTGTTCCTTTTCCTAAACCAAAAATGAAATCCTCCCCCAAAATTTCTTCTCATAATAATAGAAGAGATTAGTTTGGATGGTCAAGTGAAGAGTAGGGGCAAAAATCATTTGTTTATGTGATAAGAAGGAAACCAAGAAAGAGAAAGAAGCAAAATTCGCTTTACATTCATTGCCAGACCGACCCCGCCTTCGGCTCTCAAGAGTTTGCCGGATCCTTCTCCACGTCGTCTCTCCTCGAATCTCCATCAGAGTCCGTCCTCCCTCTCTCTCTCCTTCTGGGTCTGAATAATCTCCGGCG
Source organism: Corymbia calophylla (assembly GCA_014182845.1). Classification (NCBI taxonomy): domain Eukaryota; kingdom Viridiplantae; phylum Streptophyta; class Magnoliopsida; order Myrtales; family Myrtaceae; genus Corymbia; species Corymbia calophylla. The sequence goes on along the minus strand of CM024698.1, from coordinate 21,343,258 downwards.
AGTCGACCCCCCTAAATGAGAGGCAAATGGGTGGCGCGAACGCACCGAGGAGGCTCTCCGGGATGCAGAAGCAGGTGCTCGCCCTCTACCGTGGGTTCCTCCGGGCGGTCCGCTCCAAGTCCCCCGACGACCGCCGCCGCATCGAGTCGATCGTCTCCTCCGAGTTCCGCCGCGGCGCCCGCCAGGTAGACCGCAAGAACTTCCTCTACATCGAGTACTTGCTCCGCCGCGGCAAGAAGCAGCTCGATCAGCTCAAGAGCCCCGACACCACCGGGTTGTCTTCTCTCCATTTCGTCCCGCCTTCTCAATCGATGGGCTCGCGCAAGTAGAAGTGAGTTCTCGTTTTCGGGGTCGTATTTTATCTGGGCCTGAGTTAAATTGCTCAGGTGATGATTGCTTTTGGGGTATAGTTTCATTCCATACTGGAGAATTTCGAGTCCGTAGTGATTTGAATGTGTCGGAGTAGTAGTTACATTATCTTTGCTGCTCAAGTTTCTTTTTTTTTTTTTTTTGGGGGTGGGACATAAACTTTGAGGATGGCGATGATTGGCAGAGTGCAATGCTAACTCCGATCGTGATATGTAACGACATTGGTTTCAGATGTCCATTTATTTACTGGAATAAATCTTCCATTACCTCCGGACTTGTTGTTGGAATGTGCCCTTTGTTTATGGTATTTGACGAGTATGTACTTGAGTTTGATATAGGGAGATACCTTAATGCCTCCCTATCAAGTTTCAGTGAATGTTTTGATGGGGATGGGAATGCTTCTGTGTGATTGAAGATATGAATACAGGAGCGCTTTGTGTATCAGCGAAAGAACAGCCCTTTTCCATGATGAGGAGATAAATGTTAAGCAGTTGAGAATAGTCTATATTTAAATATAGATGTGCTTGTCTTGAGATAGTCTTCTCTGTCAAGGTGTCAGATATAGCTGTACCTTGAGCTGTTTTTAATGTAGATGGAAAAAAAAAAATGATCAGAGAGTTAGAGGCTTGCTGAAATCAACTTATTGCTGAACCTTTCTCGCTTAGTGTCACTCGATTTGTCATCGGATATTCATGACTTTGTACTTGGCTGCTTAACTGATAGTTTCCTGGGAAATAACCTTTAGAGAGTGGAACACGTGGGAAGCTTTTATCTGAAGATGCCTTGTGACTCCTCCCAAGAAAGAATGTGAACTTACATGAGGCATTGAAAGATGAAGATGTGATTTTCATCCAGCTTGCAGTGTTGCGAGTTAAGGATTGAGCTTTGGATCATCTGGTCTAAATAATGTTCTCGAGTAAGATTTTCAACTTGAATTCTCTGGTGAATAATAGTTGGAGGATATGATCCTATTGATATATGTGATTGCAGTATATCAAGGTGTTTTCAGTCTCTGTTTAAGCACCGACAACAATCGAAAAGGATATTGAAACCAAGATTCTTAAAGTTGATGCTGTGGATTATGAAGATGTGGAATGGGGTTCTTACTTTGTGGAAGGAAATTGCACTCGCACTTCAGAGAGTTATTCCACATTTTGCAATTACAAATGAGAATATGGAAGAGGAGGGTGGGAACTGGTGAGAACCATTTGTTTCATTCTCTAGAAAGAGAACAGTGAAATCATAGAGAGATGCACTTTAGCATTCCAAAACGTGCTTTCAAACTTCTGTTTCATTGCCGTACTTACAATTTACCTGGAGAATGGGACTTGATTCTGAGCTATGAATCTGATCTGATCTTTGTGCAGTGTTAATGGGCAGCATACAGTCCACTTGACATATGCTGGCTTTTTTTCTCGACTATATTGCATGACAATCTGTTAAACTTAGTCATAAGAAAATGTGCTGGACCCTCGGACTTATTCCTTGAAATACATAAAATTTTACCGATCGAGTTTAGATTTTCAAATCCTTGATCATCTTATCTTTAGAGGTCTTGTTTTAAGAGGATGACAGGTTAGTTTGGCAATCTTCTGATGGTTCGGTGGATCGAAGATAACTTGATCCCTTCTTGAAAGGTAGCTTGGCAAGGAAGCAAGGCAAACTGGGACACTGCCTTTCTACCCTTATTTGCAGAGTTAGAAAGTGTAAAAGTTCACTTCACAGTCACATGCCTACATGGAAGGATATTGATTTGGTCGGCTTGTACAGACTCTAATTTGATTAGAAATTTCTGCACTATTATACTTGCCCTTCATGGTTGTTGTTTATTTCCGGATCTAAAGCTGTAATTCCTGGATTCATTGTCCAACCTCTTGGGTTACTGCCAACTTCTTCAAGTTTGGCCTCAAGAAGTTTTTAGCATGTTTATGAACGTTGGTGATGAACGACTTAGTGTGGCCTTACAGTGATCTGAACAAATTTTTGGATTGTTGTGTTTCGGTATCTGCTCCAAATTTTGAGTGCTTTGATCTATAAAAGAGCAAGGCTTACTTATTTTCTTTAGAAAATTGAGACGCTTTTAGCTATTTAGGTGATCATGCTGAAGTGTGCCATTATGATAATCCAAGCTTGAGAGCTGGATTTTTAGCCAAAAGAAAAAACCAAAAGCTGTGAGCCTTTGATCACCGCTTCCAATTTGGTCATTCGATCTGCACTTGATTGCTTGATGGACAATGTTCCGCCTAAAAGGTCGGACTAGTTGTATTGGACAGCCAAATTCTCCGGTCCCATTTGTTGCTTTTTTCTTTGATGAAATTAAATTGTTACTTGCGTTCGCTTCTGCTTTCATGAGTTTAGTATTATATGATAAAAGAGGATAAGGGGGACACGTATGGGGTCTGTCAAGAGAAGCACAATTATCCAGCTAAGATTGGCAAAGTTGCCCTGTGTGAGGCAATTTTTGAATACGAAAGGAAGGATGATTGGGCGCCTAAACTCTCAATAAATTCCATCAAAGATCGATCTTTGCTCACCGCATAGAATGTCAAAATCTGCATTTTGGCATTTTCCGCTTTAGCATCAACTGCTTGTGCACATTCAATTATTACAGTTATGAAGGCCAAAACCCTTCAGTAACTCTGACTTGCTGATGAATAATGTCCCCTAATCAATTTGGATGCTGTGCGCTTTAGCTCTCCAGTCACCATTTCCACAATATGGCAGAATGAAACAAGCTTTTCATTTTTAGGAGGGTAGCGATTTTGGACTAGAGAATGACAGCGATGAAAGGCATTGCACAATCCCTTACTTTCTTTTTCTGGTACAGACAAAGTGCTGCTTCTCACATGGGCAAGGAAATGAGGGACAATGACAAATTCACCTGAATTTCATTATCGAATATGAAGAGAGGTTCACACAAATATAATGCCATTTTCCTTGATAGTATCAAGCACGATCCCCAGCTTGCCCTCTATTCTTTCGTCCTTTCTTGGTTCATAAGCAATGGCATATACATCTGCATCCTTTGCTCGCTCAGCTATCAGCTGTCCTATAACCCTACAAGCATTGACATCTGTCAGAGATGGCAAATTGTTCCTGAGATCTCTGGCATTTGTTGTCGCGACAGCCACCACCTTGCTCGTTCCTCGGTGCATCACCTTTGCGTGAATGAACCTCTTGGAGAAGAACACATTGAGCAGGAATGGCCTCAGGTACATGTCTGTCCTCTGCTTCCATGACTTCTTGTTGGGTCTCTTTGCTAATTCACCGCGAGATCTCCGGGTCCAAGCAGACTGAATGAATGATTCCTGGCAATCCAAATAGAACAAATTCTTTCTAAGGCGGAATAGTTATTTTAAGCTCACCCAAAGATGAAAAACATGGCTTTTAGCCTTACAGTCTGTATCTCAGTCAATATAGTTAAGCTCACTACAGAAAAAAAAAATTAGGAGCATTCTAATTGCCCTATCCTTATAAAAGATACTGAATTCCAAAAGAAAAGGCACCGACAATAGTAAAAGGACATAAAGAAATGTCATCCATGCAAGCCAGAAATTTTTTTGAACCAAACCATAAGACCATGTTTACAGTGCCCCTCGCAAAATGGTCTAAAAGATAGCTTTTGCCCCTGGTTCCTGAATCCTAAGCATGGACAATTGGGACTAATCATCTAGAACATCGTTTGCCCCACTGACAAATGCAAGATTTATCAGGCAATAATTCAGCTAAAGAAAGCTCACCACAAAACTAGAGCCATTTTACAACAAAAGTGACCCCAAAAGAATTTACAGTAAACTTAGCATCAGTGAACTAAAAAAAACAGTTCAGTTTCAAAATAATCATCTATAGAACATGATAGAGTTTTTACACAAATTGGCACTATGCTTGTTTAAACATTTAAAGCACATACACAGAGACATGAAAAAATAATATAAAGATAAGTTTCCAGAAAATATCCTTTAAATAGTCAAATGGCAAAGCAGGACTTTCAATTAGTTGGCAGAGTTGGTCCCAAAAAAAGGTGCCAGAGACTAGAAACCAGTCCCTCACCTAATATCCAGGTAAATACTTCAGCAATTAGCATCTTAAAAAAATTAATCTCAAGCTATGTCAAGAAACTTCACCCTAGAGCTGCCCTGGATGTTGGGAAAGGCAGCTGTAACAATGATTCTGAGATGGAGTTTATGCTCACAGATACACGTGAAACAAATTAAGGGTTCTCTCACTTTTGTATGAATAATAAATACAGGAACCTGGACATCTCAACTGAGGTACTGTAAATTAGATCAACACACAACAGAATGACAACTAGAAGCATCTCAAGGAGAGGAAAATCACGAGCTATTGCGAATAAAAAGAACGAAAGAATTGCAAGATCCCCCATTTTACAATCGTTAGGGAGGTAAAGTCTTGTAATTGGAGGATCGCTGACCGTGACTCAAATGTTATCCTGCTAGTCTGCAACTGTGCAGTAAGCAGGGTGTACTCGAATTCTTCAAAGCAGCAGCCAGGCACTTGACAGAATATTTTCATCTATTCATTTGTAAAGGGGTTTAAGCCATACTCTATGCCACTGAGGCTCCCTTATACGGCAAAAGGGATCCGCCTTATATGCGTCTTGGATTTTTTCTCATGAATTGGTCGACATGGACACACATGCGCCAGCTTTTAGCTGCAGAATTCAACTTTCAAACAGTATTGAGCTCGCAGAAACCACGAATTTAAAGCGCACTCTCAGACAGGGCACTTTCTAGAAAGCAAATCAAACCATTTGCAACCTTAACCACGAGTCTCAAACAAAATCCTTTGCAATCCAATTCAATGGCTAAGCTGAGTTTCCATCGACCATTGCTACCTAGTATTAAATGATTCCATAAACAACTCAGGAGCATAATAATTCCATCCAATCATCATCCAAGACTAACAAATTGAAGGGATTTGACGGGTTTCAGGCTAGGAAATGACAAGCTGCAACCTTACGCTCACTGGGGGGCGAACGAGCTCGGCATTTACCTTGGGAAGAGCGGGTTTCGAAGCGATTGAGAGCGAGGCTCTGAGGTCCGCAGTCGGGAATGAAGAGGCCCAGGAGAGCGAACTGGGTCGTCTGCACGAGGCCGAGCGCGTCGGGATTGCGTCGGAGCAGAGAGGAGAGCAGTGGGCTCGCGATGAAGCCACGACGCACGCCATCGTCTTCTCTGCGTGTGCTCCTGCCTGGGATGCTCTCTCTCTCTCTCTCTCTCTCTCTCCCTCCTCGCTACAGAAAGACGGCTACTTCCTAGATTATGGTCGGATTTGTTTTTGGTTTTTTAAAGATAAAAAATAACTTATTTTTTTTTTTTACGTTTCTGCTAAACCTTTAAATATTGTGAAAATTTTAATAACCATAATATAACTTAACAAGCACCAATCCCGACACATTACACTCCAATAGCATTTTTGAAAAGTAACTTTTTTGAAATTATATTAGATAATAAGAAAAATAACAATCGTTGGAACTCTATCGAAATAGATGAGAAAATAAAATAAATTATTTGAGGCATGCAAGTTATGTTTTTAAGGATAATTTCGCTTATCGAAATACGAAATTCTGTGCACAGGATTTTAGCGGTTGTCCTCCTAAAATACAAAAAGTTTTTTTTTTTTTTTATATTTCGCATAGAAAGAACATGAACAACTTGTATAATCTAACAAAGACAGAAAAGAAGAAGGAAGGAAAAATAGTCTTTTTAATTTGATATATCATCAAGAATTGTGATTTGAATCAAACGAAATGAAGAGCATTAAAAAACTCTTATAAATTTATTGATGATGAATAGATGATTATTATATAGCTTTACAAGAAGTCCATAAAGAAATAAATCAAAAGCATCAGCCGACCGTTACGATAAAAATGTTACACATTTCATAATAATAGTGGATAAAAACCTTTACAAAAACCATTACAGAGTAATGGCTTTTATGGCTACATAATTTCCATTAAAAACACACTATTAAATATTTTAAAACTGTTAAATATCTATTAGAGGCTCGTTGAGGACTTGACTGATGTCGGTAGTGAGACTGTAGCTAAAGAAGATGCTGAGGAAGCAGCACCTCCTTCTTCTTGAAAGCCTCCTCCAACTTTAACTTATATCTTCTTGCCGACGACTCTCTTTGCCAGTGTCCCTATTGCCTACTAACTTCGATTGCTACTCTCCTTGGCATTTCGTCCGGCCTTCTCTCTTATGGGCCAAGCAAGCAAAGCTACTACAAAAATCCACTCTCTCTACGCACACATGAGAGGGTCCTTGATTTGGGCCTCTCTCTTGATGACTCTTAAATACCAATGGTAGGATCTTCAAGAGGAAAATCCAAGGGGAGGGAGTGAGGGGAAGAAAATGCCACGTCTTTATTAAACTTATATGTGGAGGGAGATTATATATACAAGGAGCATATAAGTGCAATAGACAAGCGATACAAGATACTTATAGAATCATTAAATTGGCTTTGTTTGTTGAAGATCGGCTCTCACACATACAAATTGGAGCTCCATGGGACAACGTAGAACCCATGCAAGCTCACCACCTTCAACAACTCCAGTATAAAAAGGAATTGGGATCGATGGAGGGTTGCCAAACGTGGTGGCTCTGTGTAACTTTGACTCTCCAAGTGGCTCCTAGAAGGAGTAAGCCACTGTTCCCTACTCCAACAAGAGCAAATTACAAAAATTACATTAGCCGTCTAAATCGAGAACAAGGAATGATATAAAAAATCAACTTAAATTAAACATGAAATGGCCACTATTGATAGTTTTTGTAATTGGTACCTTATGAAGATGAAGGCGGTCGCCTCCTCCCTCAATTTGCATATATGATGCTATTAATCAAAACGCAATTATAATATTACGGTCGCCTCTTCCCTCAATTTGTGTACATGATACTATCAATCAGAATAAAATTACAACATCGTTAGACTCAATTTATATAAATTGTGCCTAGTGGTGTGGGGATGAGAGAGAGAGAGCACGTTACCTTGAATGAGGCAATTTTTCTGGTAAATCACTGATTCGATCATTATCTAATTGAAATCAATATTGCTATTGAAATGATGGAACATAGTTTCTGATGAATCAAATGAACAAATCAGACGCATCGCTAAATTTTTGTCTTAGAGGAAAAGACTAGAGAGGTTTTTGTCACATTGTGGGATAGCCAGCATAGGGAGAAAGATGTAATGTGGGGCTGATGGTGAGGCTAATTAGCGAGAGCGAAGAGGGATGGTGCATAAAACGATAAATGATCGTATAAATAGGCAATGTAATGGACATACTCATTATTATTGTGGATTCACTTGCCTATTTATGTTTGATACACATTTCCATTGTAGTAAGTATTATAAATGGTAGGTCTAGTCAGAATTTTTCAATCCAACAAGGGGGTTGCACATTAATTTATTCATGAAGATCACAAATCTCAAGGAAAATTGACTACCGACTTTAAGATATGGAGAAATTATCGTGCACGTGACAATTCGACGATTCGACATGCTTCATTAGATGTTTGAATTCATGCTTAAAAGCACATACTTAACCAAAAGGGTGCTACATGCAGCTAAAAATCATAAGGAGGTTATCTTCGTTGAACTTGCTCTTCTTTCGATAAGTACCAACTTATCCATTAGATGCATTTGCAACACATTTATTTTGCAAAAAATATAAATAAAATAAAATATAGTTATTATTTATGAAAATATGTAGTTATAAAATATTATCGATAATGGAAATATTTTCTATTTATTAATTATTTTAAGCGATACAAACGATTATTAAGAAAATATTTTTCAAATATTTTTTTGGGAATTTAAATGCAATCTTTATTTGTACTTTTATTTTGGGTAAAGATATTTTTCTTATTTTGATAAATAGATAACTGTTTGTGTAAAACATGTCGACTTTTAACGTAGCCACTAATTGCGATTGTATTTGTTTGCGCTTTTTAATGATCCAAAAATAAATTTTTACTTTTCCGCCAAAACTTAATTTTTTTTGAAAATTTGATAACCATACGAAACCCTTCCTAAGAAATGGAAAGTTCATATATATATTACCAATTGCGGGGATTCTATGCAATTCTTCATGTCAACTTGCTATGCTGTAAAAGAATCGGGTATTTCTGACAATATATCAAATTGATAGAAAAGAGGAGAATAGGGGAGATTGAGCTTCTAACATCAGAGTGCACAAAAATAGCTTTGTGAATTTCCCTTATGTTAAGATTAATATTGCATTCTTTGGTCAATGTATTATCTGAGGTTAATAGGCGTATAATGTGATATTATCGGAGGTTCAATTTGTAAAGGATCTAACCATTATGGATAAGTACTTTGAGAACTATAAAATCGTTGAAAAGGATAGAATTGTTGATGTCTTTTAGAGTTACAAAGCAATTATTCATTATATGGAAACAAATTGACGGTAGTAGAAAAATGAAGGCTAGACATTAAACATTACATATGTAATTATTTTTTTGGTTGGTCACATATGTAATTATTGGCAAGATAGTAAATGCATGAATAAGTCATACGTTATGGCATCATTTTTGGTGATTTTTATTTTGCCGGTCCATTTTTGGTGATTGGATTGCTGTAATTTTGAGAGGAAGATGCTGGCATATGCTAATTCAGCTAATTTAAGCAGAAAATACAGATCACGCTACCATCGACCATAATTGTAGGGTTAGGTGGTAGACATAAAAAATTGCCCTAAATGAAATCATCACAATTAAAGGCAGACGTTATCTTCACGGAAATAGTATAATTGGCAGGTTCTGCTTTAATATATTTTCTGTGCAAACATGGCAATCTATATCGCAAATGATTACTTAACTATTCGGGAAAATTAAATTCTAGCCGTTGGATTGTTGGTAACCAACAACAATTATATCATACATGGTTATTTGGTCTATATAGTAAATACTCAAAAGCACAAAAAAGTTATTGAGTAATATTTCTAGTCGTAGGTTCATGTTAAACAAAGTAAACACACCCTACTTCTAAGACGATTAGTGAAACTTCGCTTAAGAAAAATAGTTTATATCATCTCCGTACTACTTATTAAATATTTTATTTCATATACCAAAATCGTGTGTATAATGAGTAACTCCATATTAGTGCATGGGTTGTTTTTAACCCTCTTCGATAATTCCATAAGCAAGTGTGTGATATGTTTGTCTAATAGAATTTTGAGATTAGAAAAAAAAAAAGAACCCACAGAAATCTATTTTCTTCAAGGAAATGATCGAAATATGAATATAAAGGGGAGATTGAACATGGCCCCTTAAAATTGATAGATTTTATTTTTAATTTGATTTCTATATGTTCAAAGCATGTTTAAGCCGATGAAATATTTCATTTCAATATGTCATTGTCTCCTAAACTCGTTTTAGGAGAGTATAAAAGTTGATTTATGATAAACACCGAGTTGATTTTCAACTTGAGGATGTGACTTGTCTATTGCAAACTAGGAGGATTTGCTTATATTTCCTTATGTGAGGTTGAATTTAAAGGATTGGCACAACCACTGGGGTATTGCTACTCTTCTCATATGAGAAAGAGGAGGCAGAGGGTGCGAATCTTTGTCTTCTCAAGGGGTTGGGGTGAGGACTTATAGTTTCAGCTATGGGTTTCGATTATTATGTTGTGCAAAAAGGCAGAGTTAAAGTTTGAGAGTGAGTTGAGAATTATTGTAAGATATATAAAGAAAAAAGGATCAACGTAACTATATAAAGGCAAACGTTTGAAATAAAAGATGGAAAGCTACCAGAATAGTTCATGTATAAGAAACTGAAGTATCTTATATATTATGACCACACTTACTGCAGTAACTATGATTAGTTGTTGAATTAAGAGAAAATTTATTGCCATTTGAATTTAGATGTTCTTTGGTTAAACTAATTTACGTAAAAGTATTGTCATGTTACGAGACTCTCTAGGTGGAATAACTTTGTATTCGAGGCCTCAACTTGGAGAGCTCTTAGCGTAAGTACAAGACTCATCCCATAGTATATATGCTTCACGAGCTAGAGCATATGCATAAATCTAGAATGCAAATCAACAAAATATCTGTCATAAGGGAAAAAAAAAGACAGTATAATAATCCATGGAATAATATATAAATGATAAGTTCTTTTTGCATAATGTGGAGGAAAGCTCCCATACACACCATACAAATTGACCGCCTCTCATACAATTTTACATCAGATACATGAAACACGGAACCAATTGACCCTTTTAACTTGTTCCCATGTTCTCTTCCTCTATTATTTTTCAGCAGGAATCCCCTTTCATGGGACTAAATTCCATGTAGAGAACAACAGGAGACCGAAACCAACCTCAGCTCTCTAACACACCATAGATATGCATGGAGATGTCCACTATAATTCCCAGCTTCGTATCCATGTTGCTGCTGAGATGGCTGATGTAGGGACTGCATTGGACCAGATAGAACTTGAGGACTGCCCGTAACAATAAAGTGTTGCTTCGATTTTATGGAGACTTCACTGCTACTAGAGTTATCTCCTGTCCTACCCAGTGCCGCATGCTAATATACAGGAAAAAAAAACCCAAGATATCATAATCAAGGAGGGAGGGAGCCTACCCAGTGCCGCATGCTAATATACAGGAAAAAAAAACCCAAGATATCATGATCAACATGAAAGAAAAAAACCCAAGATATCATAATCAAGGAGGGAATCAAGGAGGGAGGGAGGGAGGGAGGGAGGGAGAGAGGGAGGGAGGGCGAGAGAGAGAGAGAGAGAGAGAGAGAGAGAGAGAGAGAGAGAGAGAGAGAGAGAGAGAGATCTTACTAGGGTCAAAGCATTTTTCTGGTGAATCATTGATCCGATTTTTAATTACATGCAAGGTTGGAGTATGCGAGACATGATTGTTGGATGCATGTCAAAAGAAAATTCCAAAGATGTGAGTGGGGTGTGATGCCTAAACTTTGTTTTGTGTGCATCACTAGGACTTGGCAAAGAATAAGAAATTCAATTGGCTAGGCATGGAGCACCAAAAGATGAAGGGCTCCACAAATAGGTAAATATTTAGTCATGTTCATTATTGATGTGGATACACTTGCCCAATTTGAGTTTAGCAAATTCCCATATTAAGACATATCATCGAAGGTAAGTTTTGTTAGAGCTGGTTTTCTCTAGAAACATGACCATATACATCCCCCTGGTGATTACTTAATTGGTTGAGAAAATTAAAATCTAGACCGCTAGATTGTCAATGATTTTGATGAGTGGATACGTGGACAGCAAATTTGCAATATAGAACATCGCTAGTACATGTACCCAATAGAACCTTATGTAACGTAGATAAACCTTTATTTATCGTTGGAAGTTATGTTCGTTGTATCGAGCTCCATTTCTTTCCAATTATACATTAACGCAATTGCATTTACGATTAATTGGAAGATTTCTAACAACAATTAAATTCAGCCTTTTTTTTTGCGATCATCTTGGCCGCGACGGCGTGGAACCTAGAGCTTGCACAACTCCAAAGTCCCCTGGAATTTTTATTTATCGTTGCAAGCAATACAAGATACTCATGAATCATTAAATTACGTCTGTTTATTAAATATGTGCTTTCACACGTACAAATTGGAGCTCCATGGACAACGTAGAACCTATGCAAGCTCACCACCTTCAACAACTCTAGTGTAAAAAGGAGCTAGGATCAATGGAGGGTTGCCAAACGTGGTGGCTTTGTCTAACTTCGGGTCTCCAGGTGGCTCCTAGAAGTTATAAGCCACTGTTCCCTACTCTGACAAGAGAAAATTACAGAAGTTAGATTAGCCATCTAAATCGAGAACAATGAATGATATCAAAAGTTGACTTAAATTAAACTTGAAATGGCCACTATTGATAGCTTTTGTAATTGGTACCTTATGAAGATGAAGGCGATCGCCTCTTCCCTCAAGTCGCATATATGATACTATTAATCAGAACAAAATTACGACATCGTTAGACTCAATTTACATAAATTGTGCCCAGTGGGGCGGGGATGAGAGAGAGAGAGAGAGAGAGAGAGAGAGAGAGAGAGAGAGAGAGAGAGAGAGAGAGAGAGAGAGAGAGAGAGCATGTTACCGTGAATGAAACAATTTTTCTGGTAAATCACTGATTCGATCATTATTCAATTGAAATCAACATTACTTTTGGAATGATGGATCATAGTCTTTGATGAATCAAATGGAGAACAAATCAAGATGCATCGCTAGATTTTTGTCTTAGACGAAAAGACTAGAGGGGTTTTTGTCACATTGTGGGAGAGTCAGCATAGGAAGAGAGGTGATATGGGGGCTGATGGTGAGGCTAATTAACAAGAGTGAAGAGGCATGGTGCATAAAACGATGAACCATCGTATAAATAGGCAATGTAATGGACATACTCATTATTATTGTGGATTCACTTGCATATGTACGTTTGATATGCATTTCCATTCTAGTAAGTATTATAAATGGTAGGTCTAGTTAGAATTGTTCAATCCAATAAGGGGGTCCCACATTAATTTATTCATGAAGATTACAAATTTCAAGGAAAATTGACTACCGACTTTAAGATAGGGGGAAATCATCGTGTACGTGACAATTCGATGATTCGACATGCTTTATTAGATGTTTGAATTCATGCTTAAAAGCACATACTTAACCAAAAGTGTGCTACATGCGGCTAAAAATCATAAGGAGGTTAATCTTCGTTGAACTTACTCTTCTTTCCTACTATATCGATAAGTACCGACTTATCGATTAGATGTATTTGCAACGCATTTCTTTTGCAATAAATTTATGAAAATATTTAGTTATAAAATATTATCAATAATGGAAATATTTTCTATATATTAATTATTTTAAGAGATACAAACGATTATTAAGAAAATATTTTTCAAATGTTTTTTTGGGAAATCTAAATGCAATCTTTATTTCTACTTTCATTTTGGGTAAAGATATTTTTTCTTATTTTTATAAATAGATAACTATTTGTGTAAAACATGTCGACTTTTAACGCAGCCACAAATTGCAATCGTATTTGTTTGTGCTTTTGAATGATCCAAAAATAAATTTTTACTTTTCCGCTAAAACTTTAAATTTTTTAGAAAATTTAATAACCATACGAAAACCCTTCCTAAGAAATGGAAAATTCTCATATATATATATGTATATGCAATTCTTCGTGTCAATGTTGCTATGCTGTAAAAGAATTTCTGGCTTAATGATATATTTGATGCAATATTTAAATTGAGCAAAATGCATAAAGTCGAAATTTGGTCTATTTAGGCTTCTTTTGTTTTGGGGAAAATAAATAATTTGAAAAAAAATTACCTAAAAATATTCATTTGTATTGCTTAAAATAAATAATTAATTAAAAGTATTTTCATTATTGATAACAATTTTTGTCAAAAATATTTTTGTAGATGAAGAAAATATTTTTATTAATTAATTATTAAAAATATATAAGTGGTCATAATTAAAAATTAATTACTTTTTGCAAAACAAATGGAGCCTTTATGAATTAATTAGTGAAAACATGATAGTAAATATGCTAGACTTGCCATTACATGACATGACTAGCACGCTATTGTCACAAGTTAACTTGCATATGCTTGAGACTCCTAGGTTATGTTTGGTGGTTGTGATAAAATTCATAATATGATAAAATTTATCCTATCTATTTTATCCCGTGTTTGGTGCCTGCTTAACATATGATAAAGTCGGATATAAGGGGGAAATAAGCCAGATAAAATTATTCCATGGAGAGATGGGATAAAAGTGGATAAGATCTCTAATATCCATAATAGGAAAGTTAATTTTCTCAAATAACAAACTTTTTATATTAACAAATCTAAAGTTATATTTTAATATAAGTAATATTTAAATTCGAATATAAGAAAATCAAAATAACAAGAAATAGCAATTTGACTTTTTAATTTAATCTTATTTTTATTAATATATTCAAATTAAATTCTATCTTATAATATAAATTCAATATATAAAATATATATCTATTACATTTTAGATTTATTAGTACAATTTTATATTTAATAAAATTTAATTAAAGATTGATGGAAGGGGAAGAAAGAAATAAAATAATTAATTAGAATAGAGAATAAAATAAAATAAAAAAGCAAATAAAAATAAAGTAGATAAGATTATCTCAAGAAATTTTTACCATCTCTGTCTATAATATTTATGGTTCATTTATATTGATATGTCATTTATATCAAATAATATATATGATATAATGTGAGTATATCTAACTTTTTTACTACAATTACCAAATAGTGAATAAAATATAGCAAAATCTTCTTGATTTCATATCTGAACCTATCCAGTTTTATCTCGATTACAACTTCAAATGACCAAACATAGCCTATATCGCATGGCTCGCAAGTGATAAGCGTAATACCAAAAATGAACTAAATAAGAATATTTTGGAATGATAAGCGTGACTCAAATGTTATCCTGCTAGTCTGCAACAGTGCATTAAGCAGGGTGTTCTGGAATTCTTCAAAGCAGCAGCCAGACACCTCACAGAATATTTTCATCTATTAATTTTAAAGGTGTTTAAGCCATACTTTATGCCTCTGAGGCTCCCTTATACGGCAAAAGGGGTCCACCTTATACGCAAGCGAGTCTCTCTTGGATTCTTCTCACGAATTGGTCAACAAGGTCACATGCGCTAGCTTTTAGCTGTGTAATTCAACGTTCGAATAGTATTGTGCTCGCAGAAACTACGGATTTAAAGCACACTCTCGGACGGGGCACTTTCTAAAAAGCGAATCGGACCGATTCACAACTTTAACCACGAGTTCTGCAGTGAACAGCGACTGCATTCTCAAACAAAAACCTTTGCAATCGGCACATGGACCCCAGGAGCGCCAAAAGTTGGCACGGAGGGACACTTAAGTGTCAAAAGTTATAAACGGTACACTTAAAGTGCCAAAATCGGAGTAAAAGTGATCACTTAAGTGTCATATCCGGCCAAATTGCCACGTATTCATTTTCCGGCGACTTCGTTTTTGCGACGGAGCATTTTTTCAAAATAAAAAATTCCACGTGGCAATGTTAATAAAAAAAAAATTGTCCACGTCAGATTTTAAAGTCCACGTCAGATTTAAAAAAATTAAAATCGATTTTATTAAAAAAAAAAAAGGGAGGGAGGGGAAATCGGCGAGGGCGTGCGGCCTCGCCGCCGCCACCGCCGGCCCTTCCGCAACGGTGGGGCGGCGACGGTGGCGACGGCGAGGGCTGCACAACCCTCACTAATTTCCCCTCCCCCTCCCTTTTTTTTTTTTAATTAATCAATTTTAAAATATTTTATTATTTAAATTATTTAATATTATTTAATTAATAATTTTAAAAATCCACATCAGTGCAAAAACGATGTCGTTTTGCACTGATTTTCGTCGTTTCAATTTCCGGCGAGCCACGTAGGGAAAAAAAAATTAAAAAATTAATAAAAAAATGTCACGTAGGATTTCCGGCAAGGTTCCGGCGACCTAGCACTTAAGTGATCCATTTTTTTTGAAAAGTGGCACTTAAGTGTACCATTTGTAAGTTTTGGCACTTAAGTGTCCCTCTGTGCCAACTTTTGGCACTTCCACTGTACTTTCCCCCTTTGCAATCTAATTCAATGGCTGGGATGAGTTTCCATCGACTACCTAATCTCAAATTATTCCACATACAATTCAGGAGCATACGATTTCCATCCAAGCATCATCTAAGAGTAACAAATTGAAGGGGTTTGACTGGTTTCGGCCTAGGAAATGACAAGCTCCAACCTTACACTCACTTATAGGTGAAAGGAATAAGCTTCTCCGTTACTCGACAACACTCGAGCGGAAACATTTCTCATTTTTTTGTGTGAGATTCGCAATGAGCGATGTGAAGGAGTCAAGAACTGATGGGGGTGAACGAGCTTGGCGTCACCTTGGGAAGAGCGGGTTTTGAGGCGATTGAGAGCGAGGCCTTGAGGTCCGTAGTCGGGAATGAGGAAACCCAGGGGAGCGAACTGGGTCATCTGCACTAGGCCGAGCGTGTCGGGATTGCATCGGAGCAGTAGGTTCGCGATGAAGCCACGACGCACGCCGTCGTCTTCTCTGTGTGCGGTCCTGCCCTACCCTTGATGGTCTCTCTCTCTCCCTCTCCCTCTCCCCTCACGACAGAAAGACGGCTACTTCCTTGATTACTGTCGGATTTGTTTTTTGCTTTTTAAAGATCAAAAAATAACTTTTTTCACTTTTCTGCTAAAACTTTAAATATTGTGAAATGTTATGAAATACATGTATGAATATTCATTATATTCATGTACTTATTATGGTACATTTGTATCATACATTCTAAGTACATCTCCCTATCCAATGAATGTTCATCTTCCTATCCAATATATGTATGAATATCTATATACCTATTATGGTATATTTGTATCCTACGTTCTAAGTACATCTCCCTATCCGATGAATGTTCATCTCCCTATCCAATACATGTATTATTAGATACATTGATAAGTGCATCCTTATTTCCTTATAAATAGGAGCACAAATAGTGAGAAATAAAGTTTTTGCTTCAGGCTCTCTCTATTATTTTTAGTGTCATATGCTTTCTCTACTTACTCTCTCTCTCTATTATCTCCATTATATACTTGTAACGCTATATTTTACATCACGTTATCAGCACGAAGATCTACCAACTGGGTAAGTAATTTTTGCAAGGTAAGTGTTCTCTTTGTTTTCAACTTATACTTCATCTTCTCCTATCAATTCTTCATTTGTTTTCCCCATAGCCTTAAATCAATTTCAAATCTAAAAGTATCATTATGCTCCTGAAGTAGCGGTAGATATTTAGAAATCCTTCTAATTAATTTAAGGATTTTTGTTTTGCAAGAACTATGGCAAATATTGAAAAGCCCAAATTTCACATCCTGGAAGTGAGTGGAAATAATTATCTATCTTGGTGCTTGGACATGGAAATGCACCTCCAAGGGCAAGGTCTCGCTAATGCAATTGCAGAGGACAGAACCTCAAATGCAAAGGATAAAGCAAATGCATTGATTTTTATTCGTCGTCATTTGCATGAGAGCCTACAGACTCAATATTTATCCGTTCGAGACCCTCAGACCCTGTGGAAGAGGTTGAAGGATAGGTATGATCATACCAAGACTGTTATCCTCCCTCAAGCACAATATGATTGGCAAAATCTCAGACTACAAGATTTTAAATCAGTGTCTGACTATAACTCCGCTTTATTTGATGTCGTTTCTTGACTTGAGTTATGCGGTATTAAGCTCACTGATGCGGAGCTTTTAGGGAAAACTTTCTCCACCTTCCATGCTTCGAATATTGTATTGCAACAGCAATACCGGCAACGTCAATTTGACACATATTATGAATTAATTTCTGTGCTTCTCACTGCTGAGCAAACTAATGAATTGTTGCTCAAAAATCATGATCTTAGACCTGCTGGCTCAAAAGCATTGCCTGAAGCATATGCTAATTTTAAGAAAAATACTGGCCATATTAAGGGCTATAAGCGCAGGCAAGAACATAATTTTCGAAGGAATGGTAGGAAATTTAACCGCCCTAACAAATCTAACTTTGACATGAATTATGATAAAGAAAAGAAGCAAAAGAAGGTGGCTAATGAAAGTATTTGCCATCGCTGTGGCATGACTGAGCACTGGTCACGTACTTGTCGTACGCCAAAGCACTTTGTTGATCTATACCAAGTATCTTTGAAAAATACGGGCAAACGTGGTGAATCTCATGCCATTGAAATTAATCCTACTGACATAACTACTGTTGAAGCCAACAATATCTCTGTTGGTGGGACTCCTCTTGCTCTGAAGTAGCAAATGCATCCCCGGATGTCTCGATTTCTTTGAGGATCTTTGATTATTTGATGAGGCATCAGACTGGTGGATGACAACTTAGACTTCGAATTTTATGATTCTAATAATTTCTTTTATAGTTGCTTTTCTTTAAATGTATTACCTTTTGTTATTCTATAATATGGTTATGTAATGCAATACTTATGAACCTTCTGTCTATTATCTTGACCCTATAACTAATATGTAAATTTTATGATACTTGACACCTGAAGTTGTCAACATAAATGCAAATGGAAAATACCGAGAAAAAGGGAGAAGTTTATTTGCTTGATAGTGCATCAACGCATACTATATTTCGTAGCAAACACTTTTTCTCGAGTATGACGTTGCGTAAGGCACATGTCCATACAATATCAAGTCATGTTCCAATTATTGATGGTTTCGGGAATGCCACAATTGTTTTGCCAAATGGCACCATCCTACATATTGAGGATGCATTTCTAAGCAGTAGATCAAAAAGGAATCTACTCAGTTTCAAAGATGTACGCCGTAATGGGTATCATGTTGAAACTATTTATAAGCAAAATAATGAATATATTGGCATTACCTCTTATAAGATGGGCCTGAAAACCATCCATGAGAAGCTAGAAGCTTCTTCTATGGGTTTGTATTGTGTCATGATTAAGACTATTGAAACCTATGCCACTATGTCCTGGAGATTGGTAAACCCTGATCAGTTTGGACTGTGGGATGATCGCCTTGGTCATCCTGGCACTTCAATGATGCGTAGAATAATTCATAATACAAAATGGCATCCTTTAAAGGATACAAAGGTATTGTTGTCCAAAGATTATAATTGTGAAACTTGTTCACAAGGAAAACTAATTACTAAACCTTCTATAACAAAGGTTAATCTTGAATCCCCTTTATTCCTGCAAAGAATTCAGGGTGATATTTGTGGACCAATACAACCACCAAGTGGACCGTTTCGATATTTTATGGTATTAGTGGATGCATCTTGTAGATGGTCCCATGTTTGCCTATTATCTACGTGCAATGTCGCCTTTGCACGTTTACTTGCGCAGATTATAAAGCTTCGGGCACAATTCCCTGATTATCCAATTAAAAGCATAAGGATGGATAATGCTGGAGAATTTACATCAAAGAGTTTTGATACATATTGTGCTTCACTTGGAATTGAGGTTGAGCACCCAGTTGCGTATGTTCATACTCAAAATGGATTGGTAGAGTCCTTGATTAAACGTGTCCAAATCATTGTCCGCACTTTATTATTGAGAACTAATCTCAACGATACAACATGGGGTCATGCAGTTTTGCATGCGGTAGCTCTAATAAGATTGCGCCATACTGCTAGTCTTTTACAATCTCCCCTTCAAATGGTTCTTGGTTATGAACATGATATTTCACATTTACCCACATTTGGTTGTGCAGTACAGGTGCCTGTAGCACCGCCAAAAAGAACAAAAATGGGTCCCCAACGCCGTTTGGGTATTTATGTAGGGTTTAATTCACCATCCATCATTAGGTTCTTGGAACCAACTACTAGTGATCTTTTTACTGCTAGATTTGTAGATTGTCATTTTGATGAGACTACGTTTCCATCAATTGGGACACCTACAATTTCCATGGCTGTAAAGCAGAAACCAGTTAAGGTTTTCTCCTGGAATGAGAAGAGTTTATCTCAATTAGACCCAAGAACTCCGGAATGTGAAAACGAGGTACATCGTATAATCCATTTACAGGAAATGGCTAATAGACTTCCTGA
The DNA here is from genome assembly GCA_014182845.1 of Corymbia calophylla. Lineage (NCBI taxonomy): Eukaryota > Viridiplantae > Streptophyta > Magnoliopsida > Myrtales > Myrtaceae > Corymbia > Corymbia calophylla. The sequence continues at coordinate 21,323,242 of CM024698.1, read as the reverse complement.
CGCATTTAATGATGCTACTAAAGTAACGAAGTCTCATATTCCAGCTGCAAATGTTCCAGCTAGGATAGCTGTTCCTGAATGATAGACTAAAATGGATCAAAATCCCCCACACCTGAAGCGTGGTAGACCAATAGGATCAAAAGACACTGTTCCTCGAAAACGAAGGGGAAAGAATCAAGAATCCGCTCCAGAAGAGCCTGGTGTTGTACTTGCTCCCAAAGAGCTTATTGCTCCTGAAGAGGCACAAACCCATGAAAAGATCACAAATCCTCGGAATATTGAGAATTCCATTACATATTGTAATGAAATTTGGGATCGGAATAAAATTATCATTGATGATGCTTTTGCATTCTCTGTTGCTTATAAAATTATGGATGATGATTGTGAGCCGCAATCTATTATTGAATGCCGTCAAAGGCAAGATTGGCCTAAATGGGAGGAAGCGATTAAGATTGAATTAGCTTCCTTAGCCAAATGAGAGGTTTTTGGACCCATAACTCGAATCCCCGATAGTATAAAGCCTGTTGGATATAAATGGGTATTTGTCCGAAAACGAAATGAGAAAAACGAGATTGTCAGGTATAAAGCCCGACTTGTTGCCCAAATATTCTCCCAAAGACCTGGAATTAATTATGATGAGACATATTCACTTGTGATGGATATGATTACATTTCGATTTCTCATTAGCCCGGCACTAATCGAAAGATTGGAAATGCGTCTTATGGACGTTGTGGCGGCATATTTATATGGCTCATCAGATTCTGATATGTATATGAAAATTCAAGAGGGATTCAAAATGCCTGATGCATACACTCCCCGTAACTTATTCTCAATAAAATTGCAAAGATCTTTGTATGGGTTAAAGCAATCCGGTCGCATGTGGTATCAACGCCTGAGTGAGTACCTAATAAAAGAAAGGTACAAGAATGATCCTATATACCCATGTATGTTTATTAAGAAATCGGAAACCAGATTTGCTATTGTAGCAGTTTATGTCGACGATATAAATTTAATTGGAACTCCTGAAGAGTTAGCCAAAACTGCTGAGTATTTGAAAAGGGAGTTTGAAGTTAAAGATTTTGGTAAAACCAAACTTTGTCTTGGTCTTGAGCTTGAGCATAAAGCAAATGGAATAATCGTCCATCAATCAGCATACATTGAAAGATTACTTAAACGTTTCAACATGGACAATGCTCACCCATTGAGCACCCCTATGGTTGTAAGGTCTCTAGATCCCCAAAAGGACCCATTTCATCCTAGAGAATCTGATGAAGAGATACTTGGTCCTGAAGTACCATATCTCAATGCAATTGGGGCTTTGATGTACTTGGCACAATGTACGAGACCAGATATCGCTTTTGCGGTAAATTTATTGGCACGTTTTAGTTCTGAGCCAACTCGGAGACATTGGAATGGAGTTAAACATATTTTTCGTTATCTCCGAGGAACCATAGATTTGGGATTATATTATTCCAATAATACCACTACCTCGGGTTAGTTGGATATGCCGATCTTTGGATATAGATCCGATCCACATAAGGCTCGCTCTCAAACCGGTTATTTATTTTTTGTTATAACGGCTTTGCCTTTTCTTGGCGTTCTACGAAGCAATCGCTAGTAGCTACATCTTCTAACCACTCTGAGATTATTGCTCTATATGAAGCTGGAAGAGAGTGTGTTTGGTTAAGATCCGTTATAGCGCATATTCACAATTCTTGTTGTTTAAAACCGGTTACAAATTCTCCTACTATAATTTATGAGGATAATGCTGCTTGTGTTGCACAAGTTAGGGGAGGATATATCAAAGGTGATAGGACCAAGCATATCTCGCCAAATTTTTTTTTATATTCACGAACTTCAAGAAAGTCGACAAATTGATGTTAAACAAATTCAATCCATAAATAATCTTGCAGATCTTTTTACCAAATCATTGCCAACATCAACTTTTGAGAAATTAGTATATGGCATTGGTATGCGGCGAGTACACAAGATGCAAGATTGATTAGCCCTAGTAGTGGCTATATGGCTCAATCGAGGGGGAGATATTATCAACTATGCATTGCACTCTTTTTTCTTTTTGTCCGGTTTTTTCCCATAGGGTTTTCCGGCTTAAAGTTTTTAACGAGGCAATTAATGCATCCATAAAAGGGAGAAATCATAAAATTTGTGCTCTGTACTCTTTTACCCTTTTGTCCGGTTTTTGTCCCACTGGGTTTTTCCGGCTCAAGGTTTTTAATGAAGCAGTATCATTCAATGCACATTCATAATATAATACAATGAATATTCAAGGGGGAGTGTTATGAAATACATGTATGAATATTCATTATATTCATGTACTTATTATGGTACATTTATATCATACATTCTAAGTACATCTCCCTATCCAATGAATGTTCATCTTCCTATCCAATATATGTATGAATATCCATGTACCTATTATGGTACATTTGTATCCTACGTTCTAAGTACATCTCCCTATCTGATGAATGTTCATCTCCCTATCCAATACATGTATTATTAGATACATTGATAAGTGCATCCTTATTTCCTTATAAATAGGAGCACAAATAGTGAGAAATAAAGTTTTTGCTTCAGGCTCTCTCTATTATCTTTAGTGTCATCTGCTTTCTCTACTTACTCTCTCTCTCTATTATCTCCATTATATACTTGCAACGCTATATTTTACATCATGAAAGTTTTAATAACCATACCATAGCTTAACGAGCACCCGTTCCAATACACTACACTCCAATAACGCTTTTGAAAGTAATGTTTTTGCAACTATATTAGATAATAAGAAAAAAGAATAATTGTTGGAAAAATGAAATCAATTATCTGGGCTGTCCAAATACTATCGTTAAGGATAATTCCGCCTATCGAAATACAAAATAGGACTTTAGTGACTATCCTCCCAAGATACAATGGATTTTCTTTTTATTTTTGCACTGAATATTAGAAAGAACATGAACAGTCCATATAACCCAAAAGAGGGAAAAAGAAGAAGAAGAAAAGAGCTTTTGGTCATTTTGCTAAAGTTATTGAGTATCCAGTGTAATTGTTTTTTGAGGCTTAGATATCTATGATTGTTTTTTTTGAGAGAAAGTTGGACGTTTATAAGTGTATTCTCTCTCCAGTATGTGATTATTATATTGTAAACTAGCATAAACTCTCCCACTTAGGCACTTATTGCTACTTTCAAGTGTCTGCGCGCTCTTCATCTCTTGATGTCTCTGCTGCCATCACAATATTTTATTAGCAATAAACTCTCCCTCGTAGGCACTTTTTGCCATTTTGTTGAAGTTCATTAAAAAGAAAATGAAATTTCTATTGGATATTTCAGCAATTTTAAAATATTTGAAAGTAACATTTTTTTTATAGAAATTATGACAGTCATGAAAGCCATTATCCTATAAGGCTATTTTTGGCAATCATGATAGATTAATTTCTCATATCTTGTGTTTGGTGCTTGCTTAAGACAAAATAAAGTTGGATATAATAAGGATATAGGTCGGATAAAATTATCTCATAGGGAAGGTGGGATAAAGGTGGATATGGTTTCTAATATTCATAATAGGAAAATTATCTTTCTCGAATAATAAACTTCTTAAATTAGCAAAATTAAAATTATATTTCAATATAAATTATATTTGAATTCTAATATAAGAAATTCAAAATAACAAAAAATGAAAATATAGTTTTTAATTTAATAATATTTTAATTTATATATTGGAATTTAATTATATCTTATAATATAAATTCAATATGTAAATATAAATATATATTTAATTTTTTTTACATATTTTAGGTTTTTTGGTATTTTAGGTATATTAGTACAATTTACTATCTAATAAAATTTTATTAGAGAATGATGGAAAGGGAAAAAGAAATAAAAAGAAATAAAATAAAAAAAAGAGAGGAAAATATAAAAAAATCAGCAAATAAAAATAAATTATTTATCATTTTTGTTTCTAAAATAGTTCATTTATACCGATATGCTATTTATATAAAACAATGTACATGATATGATGTAAATAAATATATTCGATTTTATTACTGCAATTACTAAACAATGTATATAATATAACAAAATTCTTGGATTTCATTTACTGTGTCTTATTTTGGATCACTAAACAATGGATATGATATAGCAAAATTCTTGAATTTCATATTTTATCATATTCAATCTTATCCTAACTAGAAATTTAGACGACCAAGTGTACTCTAACGTTTTGTAATGGTTTTGTAATTGTCTTGATTGCAATCAATTTTGTAACGGTTGTATAACGGCTTTATAATGGCCATGTCATTTGTGAGGCCTTCCAAATTTAATTTTTCATAGACCCTCTATTATTATATAACGGCTATTAATAGATTTATAACGGTTTCTTGGTGGCTCTTTCTTTGTTTGGATATAAACTTAAAACCACAATTCTTGACAATATATCAAATTGATTGAAAAGAGGAGAATAGGGGAGATTGAGCTTCTAAGATCAGAGTGCACAAAAAAAGCTTTGTGAATTTCCCTTATGTTAAGATTAATATTGCATTCTTTGGTCAATGTATTATCTGAGGTTAATAGGCGTATAATGTGATATTATCCGAGGTTCAATTTGTAAAGGATCTAACCATTACGGACAAGCACTTTGAGAACTATAAAATCGTTGAAAAGGATAGAATTGTTGATGTCTTTTAGAGTTACAAAGCAATTATTCATTATATGGAAACAAATTGACGGCAGTAGAGAATTGAAGGCTAGACATTAAACATTACATATGTAATTATTTTTTGGTTGGCTACGTATGTAATTATTGGCAAGATAGTAAATGTATGAATAAGTCATACGTTATGGCATCATTTTTGGTGATTTTTATTTTGGTCGGTCCATTTTTGGTGATTGGATTGCTGTAATTTTGAGAGGAAGATGCTGGCATATGCTAATTCAGCTAATTTAAGCAGAAAATATAGATCATGCTACTATCGACCATAATTGTAGGGTTTTTTGTGCAAACATGGCAATTTATATCGCAAATGATTACTTAACTATACGGGAAAATTAAATTCCAGCCGTTGGATTGTTGGTAACCAACAACAATTATATCATACATGGTTATTTGGTGTATATAGTAAATACTCAAAAGCACAAAAAAGTTATCGAGTAATATTTCTAGTCATAGGTTCATGTTGAACAAAGTAAACACACCCTACTTCTAAGACGATTGGTGAAACTTTGCTTAAGAAAAATAGTTTATATCATTTCCGTACTACTTATAGTTTTAGTTATGAGTTTCGATTCTTATGTTGCGCAAAAAGGCAGAGTTAAAGTTTGAGAGTGAGTTGAGAATTAAAGTAGGATATATAAAGAAAAAAGGATCAATGGAAATATTTAAAGGCAAACGTTTGAAATAAAAGATGGAAAGCTACAAGAATAGCCTTTGATATTTACCCAATTTTTTGATCGGATCCTAAACGTTTAAAAGAGTTCATACATAAGAAATTGAAGTATCTTATATATTATGACCACATTTACTGCAGTAACTATGATAAGTTGTTGAATTAAGAGAAAATTTATTATCATTTGAATTTAGATGTTCTTTGGTTAAACTAATTTACGTAAAAGCATTGTCATGTCACGAGACTCTCCAGGTGGAATAACTATGTATTTAAGGCCTCAACTTGGAGAGCTCTTAGCGTAAGTACAAGACTCATCCCATAGTATATATGTTTCATGAGCTAGAGCATATGCATAAATTCAGAATGCAAATCAACAAAATATGTGTCATAAGGGGAAAAAATGTCTGTATAATAATCCATGGAATAATATATAAAGGATAAGTTCTTTTTGCATAATGTGGAGGAAAGCTCCCATACACACCATACAAATTGACTGCCTCTCATACAAATATCAGATACATGAAACACGGAACCAATCGACCCTTTTAACTTGTTCCCATGTTCTCTTCCTCTATTATTTTTCAGCAGGAATCCCCTTTCATGGGACTAAATTCCATGCAGAGAACAACAGGGGACCGAAACCAACCTCAGCTCTCTAACACACCATAGATATGCACGGGATGTCCACTATAATTCCCAGCTTCATATCCATGTGGCTGCTGAGATGGTTGATGTGGGGACTGCATTGGACCGGATAGAACTTGAGGACCGTCCGTAGCAATAAAGTGCTGCTTCGATTTTTCGGAGACTTCACTGCTACTAGAGTTATCTCCTATCCTACCCAGTGCCACGTGCTAATATACAAGAAAAAAAACCCAAGATATCATGATCAACATGAGAGAAAAAAACCCAAGATATCATAATCAACATGAGAGAGAGATCTTACTAGGGTCAAAGCATTTTTCTGGTGAATCATTGATCCGATTTTTAATTACATGTAAGCTTGGAGTATGCGAGACATGATTGTTGGATGCATGTCAAAAGAGAATTCCAAAGATGTGAGTGAGGTGTGATGCCTAAACTTTGTTTCGTGTGTATCACTAGGACTTGGGAAAGAATAAGAAATTCAATTGGCTATGGCGTGGAGCACCAAAAGATGAAGGGCTCCATAAATAAGTAAATATTTAGTCATGTTCATTATTGGTGTGGATACACTTGCCCAATTAGAGTTTAGCAAATTCTCATTTTAAGACATATCATCGATGGTAAGTTTTGTTAGAGCTGGTTGTCTGTAGAAACATGAGCATATACATCCCGCTAGTGATTACTTAATTGGTTGAGAAAATTAAAATCTAGACCGCTAAATTGTCAATGATTTTGATGGGTGGATACGTGGATAGCAAATTGCAATATAGAACATCGTTGGTACATGTACCCAATAGAACCTTATGTAACGTAGATAAACCTTTATTTACCGTTGGAAGTTATGTTCGTTGTATCGAGCTCCATTTCTTTCCAATTATACATTAACGCAGTTGCACTTACGATTAATTGGAAGATTTCTGACAGCAATTAAATTCAGTCTTTTTTTGGGCGATCACTTTGGCCATGACGGCATGGAACCTAGAGCCTGCACAACTCCAAAGTCCCCTGGAATTTTTATTTATCGTTGCAAGTTATGTCCGAGCCCCATTTCTTTCCAGTTATGCATTATGTAGTTGCACTTACCATTGATTAGAAAGATTTTCAACAGCAATTAAACCCAGCCTTTTTTTGGTGATCATTTTGGCCAAGATGGCATGGAAATTGAAGCCTGCACAACTCCAAAGTCACCTGGAATTTCTCTTTGAATGTTGTGATCGACTTCATTATGATATTTCGAGAGAGCAAGGTGAGCAATGTGGAGGAGGATTAGGGTTTGGGCGGGTGAAGTGCATGCGAGGTTTGGGGAGCAAGATGATCAAGATCTCAAAGGCTGCGTTTGGTAGTCAGGATAAAATTTATCTTATTCTGCGTTTGGTGCATATTCAAGATATGATAAAGACGAATATAAGGGGGATATAGGTCGAATAAAATTATCCCATGGAAAGGGTGGGATAAAGGTAGATCGGATTTCTAATTTCATAATAGGAAAGTTAAAACTTCTTAAAATTAACAAATCTAAAATTATATCTCAATATAAGTAATATTTGAATTCTAATATAAGAAATTCAAAATAACAAAAAATAACAATTTGGTTTTTTAATTTGATCTTATTTTTATTTACATATTCAAATTTAATTCTATTTTATAATATAAACTTAATATAAAAATATATAATTATTACATATTTTAGTTTTTTTAATATTTTATATATATTAGTATAGTTTTCTATTTAATAAAATTTTACTAGAGGATGATAGAATGGGAAGAAAGAAATAATAAAAAGAGAGTAAAATAAAATAAAAATAAAGTAGACAATAGTGTTACAATAAATTTTTACCATCTCCATTATAAAATTTGTGGTTCATTTATATTAATATGCCGTTTATACCAAAAAATATATATGATATAATGTAAATATATTCGACTTTATTACTGCAATGACCAAACAGTGAATATGATATAATAAAATCTCTTGGATTTTATATCCTATCTTATCCGGTCATATTATGATTAGAAATTCGGACGACCAAATGTAGCTAAAGGGTCTCAAGGCGATGGCGTGGCTGGTTTATTTATCATTTGAAGCTATGTCCGTTGTATCGAGCCCCATTTCTTTCCAATTATACATTAACACAGTTGCACTTACGATTGATTGGAAAGATTTCCGACGGTAGTTAAACTCAGCCATTTTTTAGCGATCATATTGGGCGCAATGGGCGTGCCTAGAATTTCTCTTTAAATGTTGTGATTGACTCCACTATGATTTTTCAAGAGAGTGGGGTGAGCAATGTGGAGGAGGGATTAGGGTTTTGGCGGGTGAAGTGCACGCAAGGTCCGGGGAGGAAGACGATCGGGTTCTTGAAGGGTCCCAAGGCGGTGACGTGGCCGATCTATTCCGACTTTGGAGCTCTGTTGAAGAGGCAGTGCAACACGCGGTTGTTGCTCGACAACTTCGAAAAATCCGATCCCGAAGCCTAGGACGCGGAGTCTTTCAAACATGGAATGGCAGCTTGCACGCGGGTCTCGGTTACTGCCAATTTGTTCAAGTTTGGCCTCAAGAAGTTTTTAGCATGTTTACGAACGTTGGCGATGAACGACTTAGTGTGGCCTTACAGTGATCTGAACAAATTTTTGGATTGTTGTGTTTCGGTATCTGCTCCAATTTTGCGTGCTTTGATCTATAAAAGAGCAAGGCTTACTTATTTTCTTTAGAAAATTGAGAGGCTTTTAGCTATTTAGGTGATCGCGCTGAAGTGTGCCATTATGATAATCCAAGCTTGAGAGCTGGATTTTTAGCCAAAAGAAAAAACCGAAAGCTGTAAGCCAGATCACCGCTTCCAATTTGGTCATTTGATCTGCACTTGATTGCTCGACAGACAATGTTCCGCCTTAAAGGTCGGAGTAGTTGTATTGGACGGCCAAATTCTCCGGTCACATTTCTTGCTTTTTTGTTTGATGAAATTAAACTGTAACTTGCGTTCGCTTCTGCTTTCATGAGTTTAGTATTATATGATAAAAGAGGATAAGAGGGACACGTATGGGATCTGTCAAGAGAAGCACACTTATCCAGCTAAGATTGGCAAAGTTGCCCTATATGAGGCAATTTTTGAATACAAAAGGAAGCATGATTGGGCGCCTAAACTCTCAATAAATTCCATCGCTGATCGATCTTTGCTCACCGCATATGATTGTCAAAATCTGCATTTTGGCATTTTTCGCTTTAGCATCAACTGCGTGTGCACATTCAATTATTGCAGTTCTGAAGGCGAAAAAACCCCTTCACTAACTCTGACTTGCTGATGAATAATGTCCCCTAATCAATTTGGATGCTGTGTGCTTCAGCTCTCCAGTCATCATTTCCACAAAATGGCAGAGTGAAACAAGCTTTTCATTTTTTGGAGGGTAGCGATTTTGGACTAGAGAATGACAGCGATGAAAAGTATTGCACAATCCCTTACTTTCTTTTTTTGGTACAGACAAAGTGCTGCTTGTCACATGGGCAAGCAAATGAGGGACAAGGACAAATTCACCCGAATTTCATTATCGAATATGAAGAGAGGTTCACACAAATATAATGCCATTTTCCTTGATAGTATCAAGCACGATCCCCAGCTTGCCCTCTATTCTTTCATCCTTTCTTGGTTCATAAGCAATGGCATATACATCTGCATCCTTTACTCGCTCAGCTATCAGCTGTCCTATAACCCTACAAGCATTGACATCTGTCAGTGATGGCAAATTGTTCCTGAGATCTCTGGCATTTGTTGTCGCTTCAGCCGCCACCTTGCTCGTTCCTCGGTGCATCACCTTTGCGTGAATGAACCTCTTGGAGAAGAACACATTGAGCTGGAATGGCCTCAGGTACATGTCTGTCCTCTGCTTCCATGACTTCTTGTTGGGTCTCTTTGCTAATTCACCGCGAGATCTCTGGGTCCAAGCAGACCGAATGAACGATTCCTGGCAATCCAAATAGAACAAATTCCTTGTAAGGCGGAATAGTTATTTTAAGCTTACCCAAAGATGAAAACATGGCTTTTAGCCTTAGAGTCTGTATCTCAGTCACTATAGCCAAGCTCACTACAGAAAAAAAAAATTAGGAGCATTCTAATTCCTCTATCCTTATAAAAGATACCGAATTCCAAAAGAAAAGGCACCAACAATAATAAAAGGACATAAAGAAATGTCATCCATGCAAGCCAGAAATTTTTTTGAACCAAACCATGAGACCATGTTTACAGTGCCCCTTGCAAAATGGTCTAAAAGATAGCTTTTGCCCCTGGTTCCTGAATCCTAAGCATGGACAATTGGGACTAATCATCTAGAACATCGTTTGCCCCACTAACAAATGCAAGATTTATCAGGCAATAATTCAGCTAAAGAAAGCTCACCACAAAACTAGAGCCATTTTACAACAAAAGTGACCCCAAAAGAATTTACAGTAAACTTAGCATTAGTGAACTATCTGTTTAAAAAGAATAGTTCAGTTTCAAAATAATCATCTACAGAACATGATACAGTTTTTACACAAATTGGCACTATGCTTGTTTAAATTAAACATCCAAAACACATACACAGATACATGAAAAATAATAAAAAGATAAGTTTCCAGAAAATATCCTTAAAATAGTCAAATGGCAAAGCAGGACTTTCAATTTGTTGCCAGAGTTGCTCCCAAAAAAGGTGCCAGAGACTAGAAACCAGTCCCTCACCTAATATCCAGGTAAATACTTCAGCAATTAGCATCTTAAAAAACTAATCTCAAGCTATGTCAAGAAACTTCACCCTGGAGCGGCCCTGGATGTCAGGAAAGGCAGTTGTAACAATGATTCTGAGATAGAGTTTATGCTCACAGATACACGTGAAACAAATTAAGGTTCTTCCACTTTTGTATAAATAATAAATACAGGAACCTGGACATCTCAACTGAGGTACCGTAAATTAGATCAACACACAACAGAATGACAACTAGAAGCATCTCAAGGAGAGGAAAACAACAAGCTATTGCGAATGAAAAGAATGAAAGAATTGCGAGATCCCACATTTTACAATCGTTAGGGAGGTAAAGTCTAGTAGTTAGAGGATTGCTGACCGTGACTCAAATGTTATCCTGCTAGTCTGCAACTGTGCAGTAAGCAGGGTGTACTCGAATTCTTCAAAGCAGCAGCCAGGCACTTCACAGAACATTTTCATCTATTCATTGTAAAGGTGTTTAAGCCATACTGTATGCCACTGAGGCTCCCTTATACGGCAAAAGGGCTCCACCTTATATGCGTCTTGGATTTTTTCTCATGAATTGGTCAACAAGGACACACGTGCGCCAGCTTTTGGCTGCAGAATTCAACTTTCGAACAGTATTGAGCTCGCAGAAACTACGAATTTAAAGCGCACTCCCGGACAGGGCACTTTCTAGAAAGCAAATCGAACCATTCGCAACCTTAACCACGAGTCTCAACAAAATCCTTTGCAATCCAATTCAATGGCTAAGCTGAGTTTCCATCGACCATTGCTACCGAGTATTAAATGATTCCACAAACAACTCAGGAGCATAAGAATTCCATCCAATCATCATCCAAGAGTAACAAATTGAAGGGATTTGACGGGTTTCAGCCTAGGAAATGACAAGCTCCAGCCTTACGCTTAGGCAAAAGGAATAAGCTTCTACAGTTCTTGACAACGCTCGAGCGGAAACAGTATACAGTATCATCATAAGCTAATCACTCGTCCTAATTTCTCATTTTTTCGTGCGAGAAATTCGCAAGAAGCAATGCAAAGGAGTCAAGAACTGATTGGGGGGGGTGAACGAGCTCGGCGTTTACCCTGGGAAGAGCGGGTTTTGAAGCGATTGAGAGCGAGGTCCTGAGGTCCGCAGTCGGGAATGAAGAAGCCCAGGAGAGCGAACTGGGTCGCCTGCACGAGGCCGAGCGCGTCGGGATTGCGTCGGAGCAGAGAGGAGAGCAATGGCCTCGCGATGAAGCCACGACGCACGCCATCTTCTTCTCTGCTTGCGCTCCTGCTTGGGATGGTCTCTCTCTCTCTCTCTCCCTCTCTCCCTCCTCCTCGCGACAGAAAGACGGCTACTTCCTAGATTATGGTCGGATTTGTTTTTGGCTTTTTAAAGATCAAAAATAACTTTTTTTTCCTTTTCTGCTAAAACTTTAAATATTGTGAAAATTTTAATAACCATAATATAACTTAACAAGCACCAATCTCGACACATTACACTCTAATAAATTTTTGAAAAGTAACGTTTTTGGAATTATATTAGATAATAAGAAAAATAACAATTGTTAGAACTCTATCTAAAAACACGAAAAAGTAAAATTAATTGTTTGAGGCATGTAAGTTATGTTTTTAAGGATAATTTCGATTATTGAAATATGAAATTCTGTGCATAGGATTTTAGCGATTGTCCTCCTAAAATACAACAAGTGCTTTTTTTATTTATTTATTTTGCACGGAAAGAACATGAACAATCTATATAATCTAACAAAGAAAGAAAAGAAGAAGGAAGGAAAAATAGTCTTTTAAATTTGATATATCATCAGGAATTGTGGTTTGAATCAAACAAATGAAGAGCATTGAAAGACTCTTATAAATTTATTGATAATTAATAGATGGTTGTTACACGGCTGTTAAAAAAAGTCTATGAAAAAATAATTCAAAAGCGTTAATTGACTGTTACGATAAAAACGTTACACAACTATTTCATAATAATAGCGGATAAAAACCTTTACAAAAACTGTTATAGAGTAATGGCTTTTATGGCTACATAATTTCTATTAGAAACATCACTATTAAATATTTTAAAATTGTTAAAATATCTATTAGAAGCTCGTTGAGGACTTGATTGATGTCGGTAGTGAGATTGAGCTTGCACAAAATGAAGCTAAAGAAGACGTTGAGGAGGCGGCACCTCCGTCTTCTTGAAAGCCTCCTCCAACTTTATCTTCTTGTCGATGACTTTCTTTGCCAGTGTCCTTGCCACCACCTTCGATCGCTACTCTCCTTAGCATATCGTTCGGCCTTCTCTTTGATGGGCCAAGCAAGCAAAGCTACTCCAAAAATCCTCTCTCTCTACACACATGAGAGGGTCCTTGATTTGGGCCTCTCTCTTGATGACTCTAGTCTTAAATGAAAATAGTAGGATCTTCAAGAGGAAAATCCACGGGGAGGGGGTGAGGGGAAAAAAATGTCACGTCTTTTTAATAAACTTATATGTGGAGGGAGATTATATATACAAGGAGCATATAAGCGTAGTAGACAAGCAATACAAGATACTCATGAATCATTAAATTAGCTTTGTTTATTGAAGATCTGCTTTCACACATACAAATTGGAGCTCCATGGGACAACGTAGAACCCATGCAAGCTCACCACCTTCAACAACACTAGTGTAAAAAGGAGCTGGGATCGATGGAGGGTTGCCAAACGTGGTGGCTTTGTCTAACTTCGGGTCTCCAGGTGGCTCCTAGAAGTTATAAGCCACCGTTCCCTACTTTGATGAGCAAATTAATGAAGTTAGATTAGCCGTCTAAATTGAGAACACAGAATGATATCAAAAGTTGACTTAAATCAAACATGAAATGGCCACTATTGATAGCTTTTGTAATTGGTACCTTACGAAGATGAAGGCGGTCGCCTCTTCCCTCAATTTGCAAAAATGATACTATTGATCATAACAAAATAACAACATTGCGGTCGCCTCCTCCCTCAATTAGCATATATGACACTATTAATTAGAACAAAATTACAACATCGTTAGACTCAATTTACATAAATTATGCCCACTGGGGTGGGGATGGGGGGGAGAGAGAGAGAGAATGTTACCGTTAATGAAGCAATTTTTCTGGTAAATCACTGATTCGATCATTATCTAATTGAAATCAATATTGCTTTTGAAATGATGGATCATAATCTCTGATGAATCAAATGGAGAACAAATCAGACACATCGCTAGATTTTTGTTTTAGACAAAAAGATGAGAGGTTTTTGTCACATTGTGGGAGAGCCAGCATAGGGAGAGAGAGGTAATGTGGGGGTTGATGGTGAGGCTAATTAACGAGAGCGAAGAGGGATGGTGCATAAAATGATGGATGATCGTATAAATAGGCAATGTAATGGACATACTCATTATTATTATGGATTCACTTGCATATTTATGTTTGATACGCATTTCCATTGTAGTAAGTATCATAAATGGTAGGTCTAGTCAGAATTGTTCAATCCAACAAGGGGGTAGCACATTAATTTATTCATGAAGATTACAAATTTCAAGGTAATTGACTACCGGCTTTAAGATATGGAGAAATTATTGTGTACGTGACAATTCAACGATTCGACATGCTTTATTAGATGTTTGAATTCATGGTTAAAAGCACATGCTTAGCCAAAAGGATGGTACATGCAGCTAAAAATCATAAGGAGGTTAATCTTCGTTGAACGTACTCTTCTTTCCTACTGTCTCGATAAGTACCAACTTATCGATTAGATGCATTTGTAATGCATTTATTTTGCAAAAAATATATAAATAAATAATTTTTTATTATTTATGAAAATATTTAGTTATAAAATATTATCGATAATGGAAATATTTTCTATTTATTAATTATTTTAAGTGATACAAACGATTATTAAGAAAATATTTTTCAAATATTTTTTTGGGAATTTAAATGCAATCTTTATTTGTACTTTCATTTTGGGTAAAGATATTTTTCTTATTTTGATAAATAGATAACTATTTGTGTAAAACATGTCAGCTTTTAACGCAGCCACTAATTGGGATTGTATTTGTTTGTGCTTTTTAATGATCCAAAAATAAATTTTTACTTTTCCGCCAAAACTTAAATTTTTTTAGAAAATTTAATAACCATACGAAAACCCTTCCTTAGAAATGGAAAATTCATATATATATATATTACCAATTGTGGGGATTGTATGCAATTCTTCATGTCAACTTGCTATGCTGTAAAAGAATCGGGTATTTCTGACAATATATCAAATTGATTGAAAAGAGGAGAATAGGGGAGATTGAGCTTCTAAGATCAGAGTGCACAAAAAAAGGTTTGTGAATTTCCCTTACGTGAAGATTAATATTGCATTCTTTGGTCAATGTATTATTTGAGGTTAATGGGCGTATAATGTGATATTATCCGAGGTTCAATTTGTAAAGGATATAACCATTATGGATAAGTACTTCGAGAACTGTAAAAGCGTTGAAAAGGATAGAATTGTTGATGTCTTTTAGAGTTACAAAGCAATTATTCATTATATGGAAACAAATTGATGGTAGTAGAAAAATGAAGGCTAGACATTAAACATTACATATGTAATTATTTTTTTGGTTGGTTACATATGTAATTATTGGCAAGATAGTAAATGTATGAATAAGTCATACGTTATGGCATCATTTTTGGTGATTTTGATTTTGGTCGGTCCATTTTTGGTGATTAGATTGCTGTAATTTTGAGAGGAAGATGCTAGCATAAGCTAATTCAGCTAATTTAAGCAGAAAAAATACAGATCATGCTACTATCGATCATAATTGTAGGGTTAGGTGGTAGACATAAAAATTTGCCCTAAATGAAATCATCACAATTAAAGGCAGACGTTATCTTCACGAGTTGAATCTTATGAGAAATAGTATAATTGGCAGGTTCTGCTTTAATATATTTTCTGTGCAAACATGGCAATCTATATCGCAAATGATTACTTAACTATTCGGGAAAATTAAATTCCAGCTGTTGGATTGTTGGTAACCAACAACAATTATATCATACATGGTTATTTGGTGTATATAGTAAATACTCAAAAGCACAAAAAATTTATCGAGTAATATTTCTAGTCGTAGGTTCATGTTAAACAAAGTAAACACACCCCACTTCTAAGACGATTAGTGAAACTTCGCTTAAGAAAAATAGTTTATATCATCTCCGTACTACTTATTAAATATTTTATTTCATATACCAAAACCGTGTGTATAATGAGTAACTCCATATTAGTGCATGGGTTGTTTTTAACCCTCTTCGATAATTCCATAAGCAAGTGTGTGATATGTTTGTCTAATAGAATTTTGAGATTAGAAAAGAAAAAGAACCCACAGAAATCTAGTTTCTTCAAGGAAATGATCGAAATATGAATATAAAGGGGAGATTGAACATGGCCCCTTAAAATTGATAGATTTTATTTTTAATTTGATTTTTGTATGTTCAAAGCATGTTTAAGCTGATGAAATATTTCATTTCAATATGTCATTGTCTCCTAAACTCGTTTTAGGAGAGTATAAAAGTTGATTTATGATAAACACCGAGTTGATTTTCAACTTGAGGCTGTGACTTGTCTATTGCAAACTAGGAGGATTTGCTTATATTTCCTTATGTGAGGTTGAATTTAAAGGATTGGCACAACCACTAGGGCATTGCTACTCTTCTCATATGAGAAAGAGGAGGCGGAGGGTGCGAATCTCTGTCTTCTTAAGGGGTTGGGGTGAGGACTTATAGTTTCAGCTATGGGTTTCGATTATTATGTTGTGCAAAAAGGCAGAGCTAAAGTTTGAGAGTAAGTTGAGAATTATTGTAGGATATATAAAGAAAAAAAGGATCAACGTAACTATGTAAAGGCAAACGTTTGAAATAAAAGATGGAAAGCTACCAAAATAGTTCATGGATAAGAAACTGAAGTATCTTATATATTATGACCACACTCACTATAGTAACTATGATTAGTTGTTGAATTAAGAGAAAATTTATTGTCATTTGAATTTAGTTGTTCTTTGATTAAACTAATTTACGTAAAAGCATTGTCATGTTATGAGACTCTCCAGGTGGAATAACTATGTATTCGAGGCCTCAACTTGGAGAGCTCTTAGCGTAAGTACAAGACTCATCCCATAGTATATATGCTTCACGAGCTAGAGCATATGCATAAATCTAGAATGCAAATCAACAAAATATCTATCATAAGGGGAAAAAAAAAGACAGTATAATAATCCATGGAATAATATATAAAGGATAAGTTCTTTTTGCATAATGTGGAGGAAAGCTCCCATACACACCATACAAATTGACCGCCTCTCATACAATTTTACATCATATACATGAAACACGGAACCAATCAACCCTTTTAACTTGTTCCCATGTTCTCTTCCTCTATTATTTTTCAGCAGGAATCCCCTTTCATGGGACTAAATTCCATGTAGAGAACAACAGGGAACCGAAACCAACCTCAGCTCTCTAACACACCATAGATATGCACGGAGATGTCCACTATAATTCCCAGCTTCGTATCCATGTGGCTGCTGAGATGGCTGATGTAGGGACTGCATTGGACCAGATAGAACTTGAGGACTATCCGTAGCAATAAAGTGCTGCTTCGATTTTATGGAGACTTCATTGCTACTAGAGTTATCTCCTGTCCTACCCAGTGCCGCATACTAATATACAGGAAAAAAAAAACCCAAGATATCATGATCAACATGAAAGAAAAAAAACCCAAGATATCATAATCAAGAGAGAGAGAGAGAGAGAGATCTTACTAGGGTCAAAGCATTTTTTTGGTGAATCACTGATCCGATTTTTAATTACATGCAAGGTTGGAGTATGCGAGACATGATTGTTGGATGCATGTCAAAAGAAAATTCCAAAGATGTGAGTGGGGTGTGATGCCTAAACTTTGTTTTGTGTGCATCACTAGGACTTGGGAAAGAATAAGAAATTCAATTGGCTAGGCGTGGAGCACCAAAAGATGAAGGGCTCCATAAATAGGTAAATATTTAGTCATGTTCATTATTGATGTGGATACACTTGCCCAATTTGAGTTTAGCAAATTCCCATATTAAGACATATCATCGAAGGTAAGTTTTGTTAGAGCTGGTTTTCTCTAGAAACATGACCATATACATCCCCCTGGTGATTACTTAATTGGTTGAGAAAATTAAAATCTAGACCACTAGATTGTCAATGATTTTGATGGGTGGATATGTGGACAGCAAATTTGCAATATTGAACATCGCTAGTGCATGTACCCAATAGAACCTTATGTAACATAGATAAACCTTTATTTATCGTTGGAAGTTATGTTCGTTGTATTGAGCTCCATTTCTTTCCAATTATACATTAATGCAATTGCATTTACGATTAATTGGAAGATTTCTAACAGCAATTAAATTCAGCCTTTTTTTTTGCGATCATCTTGGCCACGACGGCGTGGAACCTGGAGCTTGCACAACTCCAAAGTCCCCTGGAATTTTTATTTATCGTTGCAAGCAATACAAGATACTCATGAATCATTAAATTAGGTCTGTTTATTAAAGATCTGCTTTCACACATACAAATTGGAGCTCCATGGACAACGTAGAACCTATGCAAGCTCACCACCTTCAACAACTCTAGTGTAAAAAGGAGCTAGGATCAATGGAGGGTTGCCAAACGTGGTGGCTTTGTCTAACTTGGGTCTCCAGGTGGCTCTTAGAAGTTATAAGCCACTGTTCCCTACTCTGACAAGAGAAAATTACATAAGTTAGATTAGCCGTCTAAATCGAGAACAAGGAATGATATCAAAAGTTGACTTAAATTAAACATGAAATGGCCACTATTGATAGCTTTTGTAATTGGTACCTTATGAAGATGAAGGCGGTCGCCTCTTCCCTCAATTCGCATATATTATTCTATTAATCAGAACAAAATTACGACATCGTTAGACACAATTTACATAAATTGTGCCCGTTAGACTCAATTTACATAAATTGGGGAAAGGAAGGGAGGGAGAGAGAGAGAGAGCATGTTACCGTGAATGAAACAATTTTTTGGTAAATCACTGATTCGATCATTATCCAATTGAAATCAACATTACTTTTGGAATGATGGATCATAGTCTTTGATGAATCAAATGGAGAACAAATCAAGATGCATCGCTAGATTTTTGTCTTAGACGAAAAGACTAGAGGGGTTTTTGTCACATTGTGGGAGAGTCAGCATAGGGAGAGAGAGGTGATATGGGGGCTGATGGTGAGGCTAATTAACAAGAGTGAAGAGGCATGGTGCATAAAACGATGAACCATCGTATAAATAGGCAATGTAATGGACATACTCATTATTATTGTGGATTCACTTGCATATTTACGTTTGATATGCATTTCCATTCTAGTAAGTATTATAAATGGTAGGTCTAGTCAGAATTGTTCAATCCAATAAGGGGGTCCCACATTAATTTATTCATGAAGATTACAAATTTCAAGGAAAATTGACTACCGACTTTAAGATAGGTGGAAATCATCTTTATTAGATGTTTGAATTCATGCTTAAAACCACATGCTTAACCAAAAGTGTGTTACATGTGGCTAAAAATCATTATTATTGTGGATTCACTTGCATATTTACGTTTGATATGCATTTCCATTCTAGTAAGTACTATAAATGGTAGGTCTAGTCAGAATTGTTCAATCCAATAAGGGGGTCCCACATTAATTTATTCATGAAGATTACAAATTTCAAGGAAAATTGACTACCGATTCACATGCTTTATTAGATGATGTTTGAATTCATGCTTAAAAGCACATGCTTAACCAAAAGTGTGTTACATGTGGCTAAAAATCATAAGGAGGTTAATCTTCGTTGAACTTACTCTTCTTTCCTATTGTATCGATAAGTACCGACTTATCGATTAGATGTATTTGCAACGCATTTCTTTTTAAATAAATAAATAATTTATTATTTATGAAAATATTTAGTTATAAAATGTTATCAATAATGGAAATATTTTTTATATATTAATTATTTTAAGCGATACAAACGATTATTAAGAAAATATTTTTCAAATATTTTTTTGGGAAATCTAAATGCAATCTTTATTTGTACTTTCATTTTGGGTAAAGATATTTTTCTTATTTTGATAAATAGATAACTATTTGTGTAAAACATGTCGACTTTTAACGCAGCCACAAATTGCAGTCGTATTTGTTTGTGCTTTTGAATGATCCAAAAATAAATTTTTACTTTTCCGTTAAAACTTTAAATTTTTTAGAAAATTTAATAACCATACAAAAACCCTTCCTAAGAAATGGAAAATTCTCATATATATATTACCAATTGTGGGGATTGTATGCAATTCTTCGTGTCAATGTTGCTATGTTGTAAAAGAATTTCTGGCTTAATAATATATTTGATGCAATATTTAAATTGAGCAAAATGCATAAAGTCGAAATTTGGTCTATTTAGGCTTCTTTTGTTTTGGGGAAAATAAATAATTTGAAAAAAATTACCTAAAAATATTCATTTGTATCACTTAAAATAATTAATTAATAAAAATATTTTCATTATCGATAACAATTTTTGTCAAAAATATTTTTGTAGATGAAGAAAATATTTTTATTAATTAATTATTTAAAATATATAAGTGGTCATAATTAAAAAATAATTTGAAAATTAATTATTTTTGCAAAACAAATGGAGCCTTTATGAATTAATTAGTGAAAACATGATAGTAAATATGCTAGACTTGCCATTACATGACATGACTAGCACGCTATTGTCACAAGTTAACTTGCATATGCTTGAGACTCCTAGGTTACGTTTGGTGGTTGGGATAAAATTCATAATATGATAAAATTTATCCTATCTATTTTATCCCGTGTTTGGTGCCCGCTTAACATATGATAAAGTCGGATATAATGGGGAAATAAGCCAGATAAAATTATTCCATGGAGAGATGGGATAAAAGTGGATAAGATCTCTAATATCCATAATAGGAAATTTAATTTTCTCAAATAACAAACTTTTTATATTAACAAATCTAAAGTTATATTTTAATATAAGTAATATTTAAATTCGAATACAAGAAAATCAAAATAACAAGAAATAGGAATTTGACTTTTTAATTTAATCTTATTTTTATTAATATATTCAAATTAAATTCTATCTTATAATATAAATTCAATATATAAAATATATATCTATTACATTTTAGATATATTAGTACACTTTTCTATTTAATAAAATTTAATTAAAGATTGATGGAAGGGGAAGAAAGAAATAAAATAATTAATTAGAATAGAGAATAAAATAAAATAAAAAAGCAAATAAAAATAAAGTAGATAAGATTATCCCAAGAAATTTTTACCATCTTTGTCTATAAAATTTATGGTTCATTTATATTGATGTCATTTATATCAAATAATATATATGATATAATGTGAGTATATCTAACTTTATTACTACAATTACCAAATAGTGAATAAAATATAGCAAAATCTCCTTGATTTCATATCCGAACCTATCCAGTTTTATCCCGATTAACTTCCGAACGACCAAACATAGCCTATATCGCATGGCTCGCAAGCGATAAGCATAATACCAAAAATGAACTAAATAAGAATTTTGCATGCTGGAGACTCAAGTTCCCTGTTAACATAACTATATTTAAGTATAAAAAAAAAAATCAAGGGAAGCTCCCTCCCTATACTCAGCCTTTATATGATTGTACATATTGGATTTGTCAAAGCATCCTATGTTCGCTGGCATTGCTAAGTGCGAGCTCATTCCCATCGAATAGCTCGCCGTCCCGGTGCTATCCTCCCCTCGAGGGGGCCACGACGTACGTCTAGATTACAGTGTTGTCCTGTCACGGAAAGGGCTACTTTAGGAGGCTGCACTACCCAAGGAGGCACTTCCAGGACTTGACCATCGTGAAGCCGAGCAAAGCGGGCAGCAACGTTCACTGATGGGATGACGTCGGTATCAAGACTAAGCTCGAAGAGGATGCTGAGGAGGCGGCACCTCCGTTTTATTGAAAGCCTCCTCCAACATTATCTTCACGTCGACGACTCTCTCTGCCATTGTTTCTGCGCCTACCAGCTCTTGTTGCTCCTCTTCTCACCCAATATCCAGGTAAATACTTCAGCAATTAGCATCTTAAAATTTTTTTTTTTTTATCTCAAGCAATGTCAAGAAACTTCACCCTGGAGCTGCCCTGGATATTGGGAAAGGCAGCTGTGACAATGATACACAGGTAAAATTTAATGATAAGAAAACCAACGAAACAAATTAAGGTTCTTTCACTTTCGTATGAATAATTAATACAGGAACCTGGACATTTCAACCGAGGTGCCGTAAATCAGATCAACACCCAACAGATTGATAACTAACAGCATCTTGAAGAGAGGAGAACGTCGAGCTATTGTAAATAAAAAGTACGAAAGAATTGCGGCATCCCACATTTTTCAATCCTTAGGGAGGTAAAAGTCTGGTAATTGGAGGATGGCTGACCGTGACTCAAATGTTATCCTGCTAGTCTGCAACAGTGCATTAAGCAGGGTGTTCTGGAATTCTTCAAAGCAGCAGCCAGACACCTCACAGAATATTTTACATCTATTAATTTTAAAGGTGTTTAAGCCATACTTTATGCCTCTGAGGCTCCCTTATACGGCAAAAGGGATCCACCTTATACGCAAGCGAGTCTCTCTTGGATTCTTCTCACGAATTGGTCAACAAGGTCACATGCGCTAGCTTTTAGCTGTGTAATTCAACGTTCGAATAGTATTGTGCTCGCAGAAACTACGGATTTAAAGCACACTCTCGGACGGGGCACTTTCTAAAAAGCGAATCGAACCGATTCGCAACCTTTAACCACGAGTTCTGCAGCGAACAGCGACTGCATTCTCAAACAAAAACCTTTGCAATCTAATTCAATGGCTGGGCTGAGTTTCCATCGACTACCTAATCTCAAATTATTCCACATACAATTCAGGAGCATACGATTTCCATCCAACCATCATCTAAGAGTAACGAATTGAAGGGGATTGACTGGTTTCAGCCTAGGAAATGACAAGCTCCAACCTTAGACTCACTTATAGGTGAAAGGAATAAGCTTCTCCGTTAATCGACAACACTCGAGCGGAAACATTTCTCATTTTTTTGTGTGAGATTCGCAATGAGCGATGCGAAGGAGTCAAGAACTGATGGGGGTGAACGAGCTCGGCGTCACCTTGGGAAGAGCGGGTTTTGAGGCGATTGAGAGCGAGGCCTTGAGGTCCGCAGTCGGGAATGAAGAAACCCAGGAGAGCGAACTGGGTCGTCTGCACGAGGCCGAGCGCGTCGGGATTGCGTCGGAGCAGAGAGGAGAGCAGTAGGTTCGCGATGAAGCCACGACGCACGCCGTCGTCTTCTCTGTGCGCGCTCCTGCCCGTGATGGTCTCTCTCTCTCTCTCTCTCTCTCTCCCTCTCCCCTCACGACAGAAAGACGGCTACTTCCTTGATTACCGTCGGATTTGTTTTTTGCTTTTTAAAGATAAAAAAATAACTTTTTCACTTTTCTGCTAAAACTTTAAATATTGTGAAAGTTTTAATAACCATACCATAGCTTAACGAGCACCCGTCCCAATACACTACACTCCATTAACGCTTTTGAAAGTAATGTTTTTGCAACTATATTAGATAATAAGAAAAATAATAATTGTTGGAAAAATGAAATCAATTGTCTAGGCTGCCCAAATACTATCGTTAAGGATAATTTCGCCTATAGGAATACAAAACAGGACTTTAGCGACTATCCTCCTAAGATACAATGTGTTTTCTTTTTATTTTTGCACTGAATAATAGAAAGAACATGAACAGCCCATATAACCCAAAAGAGGGAAAAAGAAGAAGAAGAAAAGAGCTTTTGGTCGTTTTGTTAAAGTTATTGAGTATCCGGTGTAATTGTTTTTTGAGGCTTAGATATCTTTGATTGTTTTTATTTTGAGAGAAAGTTGGACGTATAAAAGTGTATTCTCTCTCCCAATATGTGATTATTATATTGTAAGCTAGCATAAACTCTCCCTCTCAGGCACTTATTGCTACTTTCAAGTGTGTGCGCGCTCTTCATCTCTTGATGTCTCTGTTGCCATCACAAAATTTTATTAGCAATAAACTCTCCCTCGTAGGCACTTTTTGCCATTTTGTTGAAGTTCATTAAAAAGAAAATGAAATTTCTATTGGATATTTCAGTAGTTTTAAAACATTTGAAAGTAACATTTTTTTTATATAGAAATTATGACAGTCATGAAAGCCATTATCCTATAAGGCTATGTTTGGCAGTCATGATAAATTAATTTCTCATATCTTGCGTTTGGTGCCTGCTTAAGACAGAATAAAGTTGGATATAATAAGGATATAGGTCGGATAAAATTATCTCATAGGGAAGGTGGGATAAAGGTGGATATGGTTTCTAATATTCATAATAGGAAAATTATTTTTCTCGAATAATAAACTTCTTAAATTAGCAAAATTAAAATTAGATTTCAATATAAATTATATTTGAATTCTAATATAAGAAATTCAAAATAACAAAAAAATGAAAATATAGTTTTTTAATTTAATAATATTTTTATTTATATATATTGGAATTTAATTATATCTTATAATATAAATTCAATATGTTAATATAAATAATTTTTTTACATATTTTAGGTTTTTTGGTATTTTAAGTATGTTAGTACAATTTACTATCTAATAAAATTTTATTAGAGAATGATGGAAAGGGAAAAAGAAATAAATTAAAAAAAGAGAGGAAAATATATAAAAAAAAAATAAGCAAATAAAAATAAATTATTTATCATTTTTGTTTCTAAAATAGTTCATTTATACTGATATGCCATTTATATAAAACAATGTACATGATACGATGTAAATATATCCGATTTTATTACTGCAATTACTAAATAATGTATATAATATAGCAAAATCCTTGGATTTCATTTACTATGTCTTATCTTGGATTACTAAATAATGGATATGATATAGCAAAATCCTTGAATTTCATATTTTATCATATTCAATCTTATCCTAACTAGAAATCTAGATGACCAAGTGTACTCTAACGTGTTGTAATGGTTTTGTAATTGTCTTGATTGCAATCAATTTTGTAACGGCTTTATAATGGCCATGTCACGGTTTTGTGAGGCCTTCCAAATTTAATTTTTCATAGACCCTCTATTATTATATAACGGCTATTAATAGATTTATAACGGTTTCTTGGTGGCTCTTTCTTTGTTCGAATATAAACTTAAAATCACAATTCTTGACGATATATCAAATTGATTGAAAAGAGGAGAATAGGGGAGATTGAGCTTCTAAGATCAGAGTGCACAAAAAAAGCTTTGTGAATTTCCCTTTTGTTAAGATTAATATTGCATTCTTTGGTCAATGTATTATCTAAGGTTAATAGGCGTATAATGTGATATTATCTGAGGTTCAATTTGTAAAGGATCTAACCATTATGGACAAGCACTTTGAGCACTATAAAATCATTGAAAAGGATAGAATTGTTGACGTCTTTTAGAGTTACAAAGCAATATGGAAACAAATTGACGGTAGTAGAGAATTGAAGGCTAGACATTAAACATTACATATGTAATTATTTTTTTGGTTGGCTACATATGTAATTATTGGCAAGATAGTAAATGTATGAATAAGTCATACGTTATGGCATCATTTTTGGTGATTTTTATTTTGGTCGGTCCATTTTTGGTGATTGGATTGCTATAATTTTGAGAGGAAGATGCTGGCATATGCTAATTCAGCTAATTTAAGCAGAAAAAAATTCAGATCATGCTACTATTGATCATAATTGTAGGGTTAGGTGGTAGACATAAAAATTTGCCCTAAATGAAATCATCACAATTAAAGGCTACATTATCTTCACGAGTTGAAGCTTATGGAAATAGTATAATTGGTAGGCTTTAGTATATTTTTGTGCAAACATGGCAATTTATATCGCAAATGATTACTTAACTATACGGGAGAATTAAATTCCAGCCGTTGGATTGTTGGTAACCAACAACAATTATATCATACACGGTTATTTGGTGTATATCGTAAATACTCAAAAGCACAAAAAAGTTATCGAGTAATATTTCTAGTCATAGGTTCATGTTAAACAAAGTAAACACACCCTACTTCTAAGACGATTGGTGAAACTTTGCTTAAGAAAAATAGTTTATATCATCTCCGTACTACTTGTTAAATATTTTATTTCATATACCAAAACCGTGTGTATAATGAGTAACTCCATATTAGTGCATGGGTTGTTTTTAACCCTCTTTGATAATTCCATAAGCAAGTGTGTGATATGTTTGTCTAATAGAATTTTGAGATTAGAAAAAAAGAAAAGAAAAGAACCCACAGAAATCTATTTTCTTCAAGGAAATGATCGAAATATGAATATAAAGGGGAGATTAAACATGGCCCCTTAAAATTGATAGATTTTATTTTTTATTTGATTTCTCCATGTTCAAAGCATATGTAAGCTGATGAAATATTTCAATTCAATATGCCATTGTCTCCTAAACTCGTTTTAGGAGAGTATAAAAGTTGATTTATGATAAACACCGAGTTGAAGATGACTTGTCTATTGCAAACTAGGAGGATTTGCTTATATTTCCTTATGTGAGGTTGAATAAAGCCTTTGGTATTTACCTTTTTTTTGATAAAGAGGGTTCAAATCTTTAAATCCTAAATGCCTTTGATAAAAGAGATCCTTCTAAAAGATACATAAGAAATTGAAGTATCTTATATATTATGACCACATTTACTGCAGTAACTATGATTAGTTGTTGAATTAAGAGAAAATTTATTATCATTTGAATTTAGATGTTCTTTGGTTAAACTAATTTATGTAAAACAATTGTTTGAGACTCTAAAAGTGGAATAACTTTGTATTTAAGGCCTCAACTTGGAGAGCTCTTAGCGTAAGTACAAGACTCATCCCATAGTATATATGCTTCATGAGCTAGAGCATATGCATAAATCTAGAATGCAAATCAACAAAATATGTGTCATAAGGGGAAAAAATGACTGTATAATAATCCATGGAATAATATATAAAGGATAAGTTCTTTTTGCATAATGTGGAGGAAAGCTCCCATACACACCATACAAATTGACCGCCTCTCATACAATTTTACATCAGATATATGAAACACGGAACCAATCGACCCTTGTAACTTCTTCTCATGTTCTCTTCCTCTATTATTTTTCAGCAAGGAATCCCCTTTCATGGGACTAAATTCCATGCAGAGAACAACAGGGGACCGAAATGAACCTCAGCTCTCTAACACACCATAGATATGCACGGGACGTCCACTATAATTACTAGCTTCATATCCATGTGGCTGCTGAGATGGCTGATGTAGGGACTGCATTGGACCGGATAGAACTTGAGGACCATCCGTAGCAATAAAGTGCTGCTTCGATTTTCCAGAGACTTCACTGCTACTAGAGTTATCTCTTGTCCTACCCAGTGCCACGTGCTAATATACAAAAAAAAAACCCAAGATATCATGATCAACATGAGAGAAAAAAACCCAAGATATCATAATCAACACGAGAGAGATCTTACTAGGGTCAAAGCATTTTTCTAGTGAATCATTGATCTGATTTTTAATTACATGCAAGGTTGGAGTATGCAAGACATGATTGTTGGATGCATGTCAAAAGAGAATTCCAAAGATGTGAGTGAGGTGTGATGCCTAAACTTTGTTTTGTGTGCATCACTAGGACTTGGGAAAGAATACGAAATTCAATTGGCTATGGCGTGGAGCACCAAAAGATGAGGAGCTCCATAAATAGGTAAATATTTAGTCATGTTCATTATTAGTGTGGATACACTTGCCCAATTTGAGTTTAGCAAATTCCCATATTAAGACATATCATCGATGGTAGGTTTTGTTAGAGCTGGTTGTCTCTAGAAACATGACCATATACATCCTCCTGCTGATTACTTAATTGGTTGAGAAAATTAAAATCTAGACCGCTAAATTGTCAATGATTTTGATTGGTGGATACGTGGACAGCAAATTTGTAATATAGAACATCGCTAGTACATGTACCCGATAGAACCTTATGTAACGTAGATAAACCTTTATTTACCGTTGGAAGTTATGTTCGTTGTATTGAGCTCCATTTCTTTCCAATTATACATTAATGCAGTTGCACTTATGATTAATTGGAAGATTTTCGACAGCAATTAAATTTAGCCTTTTTTTGGGTGATCATCTCGGCCACGATGGCATGGAACCTGGAGCCTGCATAACTCCAAAGTCTCCTGGAATTTTTATTTATCATTGCAAGTTATGTCCGAGCCCCATTTCTTTCCAATTATACATTAATGAAGTTGCACTTACCATTGATTAGAAAGATTTCCGACAGCAATTAAACCCAACCTTTTTTTAGTGATCATATTGGCCACGACAACATGGAAATTGAAGCCTGCACAACTCCAAAGTCGCCTGGAATTTCTCTTTGAATGTTGTGATCAACTCCGTTATGCTATTTCGAGAGAGCAGGGTGAGCAATGTGAAGGAGGATTAGGGTTTGCGTGGGTGAAGTGCATGCGAGGTTTGGGGAGCAAGACGATCAAGATCTCAAAGGCTGCGTTTGGTAGTCAGGATAAAATTCATTCTATTATGTGTTTGGTGCATATTCAAGATATGATAAAGACGAATACAAGGGGGATATAGGTCGAATAAAATTATCCAATGGAAATGGTGGGATAAAGGTAGATCGGATTTCTAATTTCATAATAGGAAAGTTAAAACTTCTTAAAATTAACAAATCTAAAATTATATCTCAATATAAGTAATATTTGAATTCTAATATAAGAAATTCAAAATAACAAAAAATAACAATTTGGTTTTTTAATTTGATCTTATTTTTATTTACGTATTCAAATTTAATTCTATTTTATAATATAAACTTAATATAAAATATATAATTATTACATATTTTAGTTTTTTTAATATTTTAGATATATTAGTATAGTTTTCTATTTAATAAAATTTTACTAGAGGATGATAGAATAGGAAGAAAGAAATAAAAAAGAGAGTAAAATAAAATAAAAATAAAGTAGACAATAGTGTTATAATAAATTTTTACCATCTTCATTATAAAATTTGTGGTTCATTTATATTAATATGCCATTTATATAAAAAATATATATGATATAATGTAAATATATTCAACTTTATTACTGCAATCACCAAATAGTGAATATGATATAATAAAATCTCTTGGATTTTATATCCTATCTTATCCGGTCATATTATGATTAGAAATTCGGACGACCAAATGTAGCTAAAGAGTCTCGAGGCGATAGCGTGGCTGGTTTATTTATCATTGGAAGTTATGTTCGTTGTATCGAGCCCCATTTCTTTCCTATTATACATTAACACATTTGCACTTACGATTGAGTGGAAAGATTTATGACAGCAATTAAACTCAGCCTGTTTTTAGTGATCATATCGGGTGCAACGGTGCGGAAATTGAAGCCTTCACAACTTCGAAGTTGCCTAGAATTTCTCTTTAAATGTTGTGATTGACTCAACTATGATTTTTCAAGAGAGTGGGGTGAGCAATGTGGAGGAGGGATTAGGGTTTTGGCGGGTGAAGTGCACGCGAGGTCCAGGGAGGAAGACGATCGGGTTCTTGAAGGGTCCCAAGGCGGTGGCGTGGCCGATCTATTCCGACTTCGGAGCTCCGTTGAAGAGGCAGTGCAACACGAGGTTGTTGCTCGACAACTTCGAAAAATCCGATCCCGAAGCCTAGGACGCGGAGTCTTTCAAACAGGGATGGCAGCTTGCACGCGGGGCTCGGTTGCAGCCAATTTCTTCAGGTTTGGCCTCAAGAAGTTTCTACATGTTTACGAACGTTGGCGATGAACGACTTAGTGTGGCCTTACAGTGATCTGAACAAATTTTTGGATTGTTGTGTTTCGGTATCTGATCCAATTTTGCGTGCTTTGATCTATAAAAGAGCACGGCTTACTTATTTTCTTTAGAAAATTGAGAGGCTTTTAGCTATTTAGGTGATTGAACTGAAGTGTGCTATTATGATAATCCAAGCTTGAGAGCTGGATTTTTAGCCAAAAGAAAAAACCAAAAGCTGTGAGCCGGATCACCGCTTCCAATTTGGTCATTCGATCTGCACTTGATTGCTCGATGGACAATGTTCCGCCTAAAAGGTCAGACTAGTTGTATTGGACAGCCAAATTCTCCAGTCCCATTTGTTGCT
Source organism: Corymbia calophylla (assembly GCA_014182845.1). Lineage (NCBI taxonomy): Eukaryota > Viridiplantae > Streptophyta > Magnoliopsida > Myrtales > Myrtaceae > Corymbia > Corymbia calophylla. Next base: position 21,293,171 of record CM024698.1, on the reverse strand, counting down.
TTTTTGTTTTATGAAATTAAACTGTAACTTGCGTTCGCTTTCATGAGTTTAGTATTATATGATAAAAGGGGATAAGAGGGACACGTATGGGGTCTGTCAAGAGAAGCACACTTTTGCATACGAAAGGAAGCATGATTGGCAAAGTTGCCCTGTATGAGGCAATTTTTGCATACGAAAGGAAGCATGATTGGGCGCCTAAACTCTCAATAAATTCCATCGATGATCGATCTTTGCTCACCTCATATGATTGTCAAAATCTGCATTTTGGCATTTTTCGCTTAAGCATCAACTGCGTGTGCACATTCAATTATTACAGTTCTGAAGGCGAAAAAACCCCTTCACTAACTCTGACTTGCTGATGAATAATGTCCCCTAATCAATTTGGATCCTGTGTGCTTCAGCTCTCCAGTCATCATTTCCACAATATGGCAGTGAAACAAGCTTTTCAGTTTTTGGAGGGTAGCGATTTTGGACTAGAGAATGACAGCGATGAAAAGTATTGCACAATCCCTTACTTTCTTTTTTTGGTACAGATAAAGTGCTGCTTGTCACATGGGCAAGCAAATGAGGGACAAGGACAAATTCACCCGAATTTCATTATCGAATATGAAGAGAGGTTCATACAAATATAATGCCATTTTCCTTGATAGTATCAAGCACGATCCCCAGCTTGCCCTCTATTCTTTCATCCTTTCTTGGTTCATAAGCAATGGCATATACATCTGCATCCTTTGCTCGCTCAGCTATCAGCTGTCCTATAACCCTACAAGCATTGACATTCGTCAGTGATGGCAAATTGTTCCTGAGATCTCTGGCATTTGTTGTCGCGACAGCCGCCACCTTGCTCATTCCTCGGTGCATCACCTTTGCGTGAATGAACCTCTTGGAGAAGAACACATTGAGCTGGAATGGCCTCAGGTACATGTCTGTCCTCTGCTTCCATGACTTCTTGTTGGGTCTCTTTGCTAATTCACCGCGAGATCTCCGGGTCCAAGCAGACTGAATGAACGATTCCTGGCAATCCAAATAGAACAAATTCCTTCTAAGGCGGAATAGTTATTTTAAGCTTACCCAAAGATGAAAAACATGGCTTTTAGCCTTACAGTCTGTATCTCAGTCAATATAGCCAAGCTCACTACAGAAAAAAAAATTAGGAGCATTCTAATTCCTCTATCCTTATAAAAGATACCGAATTCCAAAAGAAAAGGCACCAACAATAATAAAAGGACATAAAGAAATGTCATCCATGCAAGCCAGAAATTTTTTGGAACCAACCATGTGACCATGTTTACAGTGCCCCTTGCAAAATGGTCTAAAAGATAGCTTTTGCCCCTGGTTCCTGAATCCTAAGCATGGACAATTGGGACTAATCATCTAGAACATCGTTTGCCCCACTAACAAATGCAAGATTTATCAAGCAATAATTCAGCTAAAGAAAGCTCACCACAAAACTAGAGCCATTTTACAACAAAAGTGACCCCAAAAGAATTTGCAGTAAACTTAGCATTAGTGAACTATCTGTTTAAAAAGAATAGTTCAGTTTCAAAATAATCATCTACAGAACATGATACAGTTTTTACACAAATTGGCACTATGCTTGTTTAAACATCCAAAACACATACACAGATACATGAAAAGATAAAAAAAAAGATAAGTTTCCAGAAAATATCCTTAAAATAGTCAAATGGCAAAGCAGGACTTTCAATTAGTTGCCAGAGTTGCTCCCCAAAAAAGGGTGCCAGAGACTAGAAACCAGTCCCTCACCTAATATCCAGGTAAATACTTCAGCAATTAGTGTCTTAGAAAAACTAATCTCAAGCTATGTCAAGAAACTTCACCCTGGAGCGGCCCTGGATGTCAGGAAAGGCAGTTGTAACAATGATTCTGAGATAGAGTTTATGCTCACAGATACACGTGAAACAAATTAAGGTTCTTCCACTTTTGTATAAATAATAAATACAGGAGCCTGGACATCTCAACTGAGGTACCGTAAATTAGATCAACACACAACAGAATGACAACTAGAAGCATCTCAAGGAGAGGAAAACAACAAGCTATTGCGATTGAAAAGAATGAAAGAATTGCGAGATCCCACATTTTACAATCGTTAGGGAGGTAAAGTCTAGTAATTAGAGGATTGCTGACCGTGACTCAAATGTTATCCTGCTAGTCTGCAACTGTGCAGTAAGCAGGGTGTACTCGAATTCTTCAAAGCAGCAGCCAGGCACTTCACAGAACATTTTCATCTATTCATTGTAAAGGTGTTTAAGCCATACTCTATGCCACTGAAGCTCCCTTATACGGCAAAAGGGCTCCACCTTATATGCGTCTTGGATTTTCTCTCATGAATTGGTCAACAAGGACACACATGCGCCAGCTTTTGGCTGCAGAATTCAACTTTCGAACAGTATTGAGCTCGCAGAAACTACGAATTTAAAGCGCACTCCCGGACAGGGCACTTTTCTAGAAAGCAAATCGAACCATTCGCAACCTTAACCACGAATCTCAACAAAATCCTTTGCAATCCAATTCAATGGCTAAGCTGAGTTTCCATCGACCATTGCTACCGAGTATCAAATGATTCCACAAACAACTCAGGAGCATAAGAATTCCATCCAATCATCATCCAAGACTAACAAATTGAAGGGATTTGACGGGTTTCAGCCAAGGAAATGACAAGCTCCAGCCTTACGCTCACTTTTAGGCAAAAGGAATAAGCTTCTACGGTTCTTGACAACGCTCGAGCGGAAACAGTATACAGTATCATCATAAGCTAATCACTCGACCTAATTTCTCATTTTTTCGTGCGAGAAATTCGCAAGAAGCAATGCGAAGGAGTCAAGAACTGATGGGGGGGGTGAGCGAGTTCGGCGTTTACCCTGGGAAGAGCGGGTTTTGAAGCGATTGAGAGCGAGGCCCCGAGGTCCGCAGTCGGGAATGAAGAAGCCTGGGAGAGCGAAGCGAACTGGGTCGTCTGCACGAGGCCGAGCGCGTCGGGATTGCGTCGAAGCAGAGAGGAGAGCAGTGGGCTCGTGATGAAGCCACGACGCACGCCATTGTCTTCGCTGCGTGCGCTCCTGCTTGGGATGGTCTCTCTCTCTCTCTCTCCCTCCTCGCGACAGAAAGACGGCTACTTCTCAGATTATGGTCGGATTTGTTTTTGGCTTTTTAAGGATTAAAAAAAAAACTTTTTACTTTTCTGCTAAAACTTTAAATATCGTGAAAATTTTAATAACCATAACATAACTTAACAAGCACCAATCTTGACACATTACACTCTAATAACATTTTTGAAAAGTAACGTTTTTGCACAGAAAGAACATGAACAACCTGTAAAATCTAACAAAGAAAGAAAATAAGAAGGAAAGAAAAATAGTCTTTTTAATTTGTTATATCATCAAGAATTGTGGTTTGAATCAAACACAGAAAGAAATGAAGAGCATTGAAACACTCTTATAAATTTATTGATGGTTAATAGATGATTGTTACATATATAGCTGTTACAAGAAGTCCATGAAGAAATAAATCAAAAGCATGAGCCGACCGTTACAATAAAAACGTTACACAAATATTTCATAATAATAGCAAATAAAAACCTCTACAAAAACTGTTACATAGTAATGGCTTTTATGGCTACATAATTTCTATTAAAAACGTCACTATTAAATATTTTAAAACTGTTAAATATCTATTAGAGGCTCGTTGAGGACTTGATTGATGTCGGTAGTGAGATTGAGCTTGCACAAAATGAAGCTAAAGAAGATGCTAAGGAGGTAGCACCTCTGTCTTCTTGAAAGCCTCCTCCAACTTTATCTTCTTGCCAACGACTCTCTTTGCCAGTGTCCCTACTGCCTACTAACTTCGATTGCTACTCTTCTTAGCATTTCGTCCGGCCTTCTCTCTGATGGGCCAAGCAAGCAAAGCTACTACAAAAATCCACTCTCTCTACACACACATGAGAGACACACATGAGAGGGTCCTTGATTTGGGCCTCTCTCTTGATGACTCTTAAATACCAATGGTAGGATCTTCAAGAGGAAAATCCAAGGGGAGGGGGTGAGGGGAAGAAAATGCCATGTCTTTATTAAACTTATACGTGGAGGGTGATTATATATACAAGGAGCATATAAGTGTAGTAGACAATCAATACAAGATACTTATAGAATCATTAAATTGGCTTTATTTGTTGAAGATCGGCTTTCACACATACAAATTGGAGCTCCATGGGACAATGTAGAACCCATGCAAGCTCACCACCTTCAACAACCCAATGTAAAAAGGAGCTGGGATCGATGGAGGGTTGCCAAACGTGGTGGCTTTGTCTAACTTCGGGTCTCTAGGTGGCTCCTAGAAGTCATAAGCCACTGTTCCCTACTCCAACAAGAGCAAATTACAGAAGTTAGATTAGCCGTCTAAATCGAGAACAAGGAATGATATCAAAAGCCAACTTAAATTAAACATGAAATGGTCACTATTGATAGCTTTTGTAATTGGTACCTTACAAAGATGAAGGCGGTCGCCTCTTCCCTCAATTTGCATATATGATGTTATTAATCATAACAACATTTCAATATTGCGGTCGCCTCCTCCCTCAATTCATGCATATGATTCTATTAATCAAAACAAAATTACAACATCGTTAGACTCAATTTATATAAATTGTGCCCAGTGGGGCGGGGAGGAGAGAGAGAGCATGTTACCGTTAATGAAGCAATTTTTCTGGTAAATCACTGATTCGATCGTTTGAAATCAATATTGCTTTTGGAATGATGGATCATAGTCTCTAATGAATCAAATGGAGGACAAATCAAATGCATCGCTAGATTTTTTTCTTAGAGGAAAAGACTAGAGAGGTTTTTGTCACATTGTGGGAGAGTCTGCATAGGGAGAGAGAGGTGATGTGGGGGCTGATGGTGAGGCTAATTAACAAGAGCGAAGAGGGATGGTGCATAAAACAATGAACGATCATATAAATAGGCAATGTAATGGACATACTCATTATTATTGTGGATTCACTTGCATATTTATGTTTGATACGCTTTTCCATTGTAGTAAGCATCATAAATGGTAGGTCTAGTCAGAATTGTTCAATCCAACAAGGGGCCACACATTAATTTATTCATGAAGATTACAAATTTCAAGGAAAATTGACTACCGGCTTTAAGATATGGGGAAACTATCGTGTACGTGACAATTCGATGATTCAACATGCTTTATTAGATGTTTGAATTCATGGTTAAAAGCATATGCTTAACCAAAAGGGTGCTACATGCAGCCAAAAATCACAACGAGGTTAATCTTCGTTGAGCTTGCTCTTCTTTTCTATCATCTCGATAAGTACCAACTTATCGATTAGATGCATTTGCAACGCATTTATTTTACAAAAATATAAAAATAAATAAATAAATATTTATTATTTATGAAAATATTTAGTTATCAAATGTTATCGATAATGGAAATATTTTTATATATTAATTATTTTAAGCGATACAAATGATTATTAAGATAACATTTTTCAAATATTTTTTTGTTGAATCTAAATGCAATCTTTATTTGTACTTTCATTTTGGGTAAAGATATTTTTCTTATTTTGATAAATAGATAACTATTTATGTAAAAAAGTTTCGACTTTTAACGCAGCCACTAATTGCGATCATATTTGTTTGTGCTTTTTAATGATCCAAAAATAAATTTTTACTATTCCACTAAAAATTTAATTTTTTTTGAAAATTTAATGACCATACAAAAACCCTTCCTAAGAAATGGAAAATTCATATATATATACATTACCGTGGGGATTGTATGCAATTCTTCGTGTCAATGTTGCTATGCTGTAAAAGAATCAAGTGTTTCTGGCTTAATAATATATTTGATGCAATATTTAAACTGAGCAAAATGCATAAAGTTGAAATTTCTGTCTATTTAGGCTTCTTTTGTTTTGGGGAAAATAAATAATTTGAAAAATATTTACCTAAAAATGTTCATTTGTATCGCTTGAAATAATTAATTAATGAAAAATATTTTCATGATCAATAACAATTTTTGTCAAAAATATTTTTGTAGATGAAGAAAATATTTTTATTAATTAATTATTTAAAATATATAAGCGGTCATAATTAAAAAATATTTTGAAAATTAATTATTTTTCACAAAACAAACGGAGCCTTTATGAATTAATTAGTGAAAACATGATCATAAATATGCTAGACTTGCCATTACATGACACGACCGGCACACTATTGTCACAAGTCACAAGTTAACTTGCGTAGCTCGAGATTCTTAGGTTACGTTTGGTGGTCGAGATAAAATTCAGAATATGATAAAATTTATCCTATCTATTTTATCCCGTGTTTGGTGCTTGCTTAACATAGGATAAAATCGGATATAATGGAAAAATAAGCCAGATAAAATTATTTCATGGAAAGATGAGATAAAAGTGGATAAGATTTCTAATATCCATACTGGGAAATTTAATTTTCTCAAATAACAAACTTTTTATATTAACAAATCTAAAGTTATATTTTAATATAAGTAATATTTAAATTCGAATATAAGAAAATCAAAATAACAAGAAATATCAATTTGACTTTTTAATTTAATCTTGTATTTTAAATATATTCAAATTAAATTCTATATATAAAATATACATCTATTACATTTTAGGTGATTTAGTATTTTAGATATATTAGTAGAGTTTTCTATTTAATAAAATTTTATTAAAGAATGGTGGAAGGGGAAGAAAGAAATAAAAAAATTAATTAGAAAAGAGAGCAAAATAAAATAAAAAAGAAAATAAAAATAAAGTAGATAAGATTGTCGCGAGAAATTTTTACCATCTTTGTCCATAAAATTTATGGTTCATTTATATTGGTATGCCATTTATATCAAATAATATATATGATATAATGTGAATATATTCAACTTTATTACTATAATCACCAAATAATAGATAAAATATAGCAAAATCCATTCAATTTCATATTATAACTTATCCAGTTTTATCATGATTAGAACTCCGAACGACCAAACATAGCCTATAACGCATGGCTCACAAGAGATAAGCATAATACCAAAAATGAACTAAATAAGATTTTTGCATGCTGGAGACTGAAGTTCCCTATTAACAAAACTATATTTAAGTATAAAAAAATCAAGGGAAGCTCCCTCCTTATAATCAGCCTATTATATGATTTGTACATATTGGATTTGTCAAAGCATCCTATGTTCGCTTGCATTGCTAAGTGCGAGCTCATTCCCAACTAATAGCTCGCCGTCCCAGTGCTATCCTCCCCTCGAGGGGGCTACGACGTAAGTCTAGATTACAGTGTTGTCCTGTCACGGAAAGGGCTACTTTAGGAGGCTGCACTTCCCAAGGAGGCACTTCCAGGACTTGACCACCGTGAAGCCGAGCAAAGCCAGCAGCAACGTTCACTGATGGGATGACGTCTTGCACGCCATGAAGTTGAAGAGGACGCTGAGGAGGCGGCACCTCCGTTTTTTTGCAAGCCTCCTCCAACATTATCTTCACGTCGACGACTCTCTGCCATCGTTTCTGCGCCTACCAGCCCTTGTCGCTCCTCTCCACACCTAATATCCAGGTAAATACTTCAGCAATTAGCATCTTAAAAAAAATCATCTCAAGCAATGTCAAGAAACTTCACCCTGGAGCTGCCCTGGATATTGGGAAAGGCAGCTGTGACAACGATACACGGGCAAAATTTCATGATAAGAAAACCAACGAAACTAATTAAGGTTCTTTCACTTTCGTATGAATAATTAATACAGGAACCTGGGACATTTCAACCGAGGTGCCGTAAATAAGATCAACAACCACCAGATTAATAACTAACAGCATCTTGAAGAGAGGAAAACGTCGAGCTATTGCGAATAAAAAGTACGAAAGAAGTGCGGTATCCCACATTTTTCAATCATTAGGGAGGGTAAAGTCTGGTAATTGGAGGATGGCTGACCGTGACTCAAATGTTATCCTGCTAGTCTGCAACAGTGCATTGAGCAGGGTGTTCTGGAATTCTTCAAAGCAGCAGCCAGACCAGACACCTCACAGAATATTTTCATCTATTAATTTTAAAGGTGTTTAAGCCATACTTTATGCCTCTGAGGCTCCCTTATACGGCAAAAGGGATCCACCTTATACGCAAGCGAGTCTCTCTTGGATTCTTCTCACGAATTGGTCAACAAGGTCACATGCGCTTAGCTTTTAGATGTGTAATTCAACATTGAACAGTATTGTGCTCGCAGAAACTACGGATTTAAAGCACACTCACTTATAGGTGAAAGGAATAAGCTTCTCCGTTACTCGAAAACACTCGAGCGGAAACATTTCTCATTTTTTTGTGTGAGATTCGCAATGAGCGATGCGAAGGAGTCAACAACTGATGGGGGTGAACGAGCTCGGCGTCACCTTGGGAAGAGCGGGTTTTGAGGCGATTGAGAGCGAGGCCTTGAGGTCCGCAGTCGGGAATGAAGAAACCCAGGAGAGCGAACTGGGTCGTCTGCACGAGGCCGAGCGCGTCGGGATTGCGTTGGAGCAGAGAGGAGAGCAGTAGGTTCGCGATGACGCCACGACGCACGCCGTCGTCTTCTCTGTGTGCGCTGCTGCCCGTGATTCTCTCTCTCTCTCTCTCTCTCTCTCTCTCTCTCCCTCTCCCCTCACGACAGAAAGACGGCTACTTCCTTGATTACCGTCGGATTCGTCTTTTGCTTTTTAAAGATCAAAAAATAACTTTTTTCACTTTTCTGCTAAAACTTTAAATATTGTGAAAGTCTTAATAACCATGCCATAGCTTAACGAGCACCCGTCCCAATACACTACAGTCCATTAACGCTTTTGAAAGTAATGTTTTTGCAACTATATTAGATAATAAGAAAAATAATAATTGTTGGAAAAATGAAATCAATTATTTGGGCTGCCCAAATACTATCGTTAAGGATAATTTCACCTATAAGAATACAAAACAGGACTTTAGCGATTATCCTCCTAAGATACAATGTATTTTCTTTTTATTTTTGCACTGAATAATAGAAAGAACATGAACAGCCCGTATAACCCAAAAGAGGGAAGAAGAAGAAGAAGAAAAGAGCTTTTGGTCGTTTTGCTAAAGTTATTGAGTATATGGTGTAATTGTTTTTTGAGGCTTAGATATCTATGATTGTTTTTTTTTTTTTTTGAGAGAAAGTTGGTCGTTTATAAGTGTATTCTCTCTCCAATATGTGATTATTATATTGTAAGCTAGCATAAACTCTCCCTCTCAGGCACTTATTGCGACTTTCAAGTGTGTGCGCGCTCTTAATCTCTTGATGTCTTTGCTGCCATCACAAAATTTTATTAGCAATAAACTCTCCCTCGTAGGCACTTTTTGCCATTTTGTTGAAGTTCATTAAAAAGAAAATGAAATTTCTATTGGATATTTCAGCAGTTTTAAAATATTTGAAAGTAACATTTTTTTTTTATAGAAATTATGATAGTCATGAAAGCCATTATCCTATAAGGCTATGTTTGTTAGTCATGATATAATAAGGATATAGGCTGAATAAAATTATCTCATAGGGAAGGTGGGATAAATGTGGATATGGTTTCTAATATTCATAATAGGAAAATTATTTTTCTCAAATAATAAACTTCTTAAATTAGCAAAATTAAAATTATATTTCAATATAAATTATATTTGAATTCTAATATAAGAAACTCAAAATAACAAAAAATGAAAATATAGTTTTTAATTTAATAATATTTTTATTTATATATATTGGAATTTAATTATATCTTATAATATAAATTCAATATGTAAATATAAATATATATTTAATTTTTTTACATATTTTAGGTTTTTGGTATTTTAGGTATATTAGTACAATTTACTATCTAATAAAATTTTATTAGAGAATGATGGAAAGGGAAAAGAAATAAAAAGAAATAAATTAAAAAAGAGAGGAAAATAAAAAATAAGCAAATAAAAATAAATTATTTATCATTTTTGTTTCTAAAATAGTTCATTTATACTGATATGCCATTTATATAAAACAATGTACATGATATGGTGTAAATATATCTGATTTTTTTTTTTTTTTGGTAAGGTAAGATTATATAAAACAACAAGAGAACCGTACAATAGAGAGGGGGAGACACAGTACCAACAAACACTCATCTGGACAAATTGTCTCTGGAGTAGAAGGGTACCGCAGTCACCAAAATGAAATATACAAACAGGCTAGGAATCCAAGGAATTAAGAGGACCTAAGTCATCCTATACTAAGTCGTGGGCGGCTCCACTCCAAAAATCTGAGGGTCTATCCCCCAACTACGCTGCATCCTTCTATTTCTGGGGTTGTCTTCAATCGATTTGAAAGCTAGGGCTTTATCCTTGACTGCCTTATAGAGGTATTGCTTCATGGAGGGAATACAAAAGTTTTGGCCATTGAAAAGGATGTCATTTCTGGTTTTCTAGATAATATAGTAGAGAGAACCAAATGAGGAAAGTGCTATCTCCCGGTAAAATCCTTTTCCAGACAAAAAATTGATAGCCCAAAGAAGATTATCCGACCAAGAGGAGTTGCTTCAAGGGAGATTACACTTGGTGGCCCAAAAATTAGACAAAGAATTGGAGATACAGCAGTAAAAAAAGAGGTGATTGACTAAATCCGGCGTAGATTTGCACAAAGCGCAGACTTAATTAGGAATTCTGCCATAAGACATGAGATATATCTGAGTGGGGAGACGATTTTTGGTAATAAGCTAGAGAAGAAATTGATGTCTAGTGGTTAAGGCCTTGTCCTAGACAAAAGAGGACCAATGAATCGGGTTGGATTTGCACCGAATTGTAGCCCAAGTCGAAGCTGTTGAAAATTTTCCAGAGGAGCCCTCTAACCATGTAAAGGTGTCTTGACCAATTGAGAGATGGAGAATCGGTATTTGCCACAAGACCAGCTCTTGGAGTAACTGAGTCCCTTCCGGGGAATATAGGTCCTTCACTCTCGCTTGTTTAGGAAGGTCCGATTGGTAGATGTAACTGTTTGAGAATACTGAGTTTAGAGGACCAACGTCAAGCCATGGGTCAAACCAAAGCGATGTCAATTCACCATCTCCTATCTTCCACCTGAAGTGGGGAAGGAAGTCATCCCTTAAAGTAAGGATCTTCCGCCAAGCCCAAGAACAATGGGTAGGAGTCGAAGAATCCCAAAAATTCTTCCTTTTGAGATATGTAGCATAAATCCATTTGCACTATAACGATTCTTTATAGGTAAATAACAGCCAGATGTGTTTAGCCATGGCTGCTTTGTTGCTATCCCTGATCCTTCTTATACCAAGGCCTCCTTTCGGATGGGGAAGGCAAACATCAACCCAAAACACCTTTGCATCTCCTGGACCCATAGTTGGGCCCTTCCAGAGGAATTGTTTACATGTTTGCTCTATCTTGTCCACTACTGCCGATGGGAGCCAAAGATGGAGGCCCAATAAGCTTGGATGGCATGTAGCATCGACTTAATAAGTTGTAGTCGGCTTGCGAAAGAAAGAAAACGGTGGGTCCAAGATTGGACTCCAGTAATGAGGCAACATACTAAGGCATTGTAGTTCACTTTGCTCAGTCTTGATGTGATGATGGGTACACCCAAGTAACGCAAAGGAAGGGAACCACGATTGAAGCCAAGAGCTTGTACAATCTGCTCATTAGTGGTCTCAGAACCTCTTGAAATGAAGACTTCACTTTTACTGGTGTTAGGGACCAATCCACTCTAAGTAGAGAATAATGTAAGCCCGTCTTGGAGGCAAGAAATAGAAGCGAGTTTCGCTTCACTAAAGAGAAAAACATCATCCGCAAAGAATAGGTGGGATAGATGTGTAGCCTTGCATCGCTAGCGGTATCGAAAATCCGGGTGCCGAGTATGAGAGTCAAGAATCCCAGTAAAAATTTCCATGATCAAGGTGAAGAGGTATGGAGACATAGGGTCACCTTGCCTTATACCACGTCCACTAGCAAACAAACCATGGAATTTGCCATTTATCCTTGAATTTCATATTTTATCATATTCAATCTTATCCTAACTAGAAATCTAGACGATCAAGTGTACTCTAACGGTGTTGTGATGGTTTTGTAATTGTCTTGATTGCAATCAATTTTGTAATGGTTGTATAACGGCTTTATAATGGCCATGTCACGGTTTTGTGAGGCCTTCCAAATTTAATTTTTCATAGACCCTCTATTATTATATAACGGCTATTAATAGATTTATAACGGTTTCTTGGTGGCTCTTTCTTTTTTCGAATATAAACTTAAAACCACAATTCTTGACAATATACCAAATTGATTGAAAAGAGGAGAATAGGGGAGATTGAGCTTCTAAGATCAGAGTGCACAAAAAAAGCTTTGTGAATTTCCCTTATGTTAAGATTAATATTGCATTCTTTGGTCAATGTATTATCTGAGGTTAATAGGCGTATAATGTGATATTATCTAAGGTTCAATTTGTAAAGGATCTAACCATTATGGACAAGCACTTTGAGAACTATAAAATCGTTGAAAAGGATAGAATTGTTGACGTCTTTTAGAGTTACAAAGCAATTATTCATTACATGGAAACAAATTGACGGCAGTAGAGAATTGAAGGCTAGACATTAAACATTACATATGTAATTATTTTTTTGGTTGCCTACATATGTAATTATTGGCAAGATAGTAAATGTATGAATAAGTCATACGTTATGGCATCATTTTTGGTGATTTTTATTTTGGTCGGTCCATTTTTGGTGATTGGATTGTTGTAATTTTGAGAGGAAGATGCTGGCATATGCTAATTCAGCTAATTTAAGCAGAAAATACAGATCATGCTACTATCGAACATAATTGTAGGGTTAGGTGGTAGACATAAAAATTTGCCCTAAATGAAATCATCACAAGTAAAGGCAGACGTTATCTTCACGAGTTGAAGCTTATGGGAAATAGTATAACTGGCAGGTTCTGTTTTAATATATTTTCTGTGCAAACATGGCAATTTATATCGCAAATGATTACTTAACTATAAGGGAAAATTAAATTCCAGCCGTTGGATTGTTGGTAACCAACAACAATTATATCATACATGATTATTTGGTGTATATAGTAAATACTCAAATGCACAAAAAAGTTATCGAGTAATATTTCTAGTCATAGGTTCATGTTAAACAAAGTAAATACACCCTACTTCAAAGATGATTGGTGAAACTTCGGTTAAGAAAAATAGTTTATATCATCTCCGTACTACTTATTAAATATTTTATTTCATATACCAAAACCGTGTGTATAATGAGTAACTCCATATTAGTGCATGGGTTGTTTTTAACCCTCTTTGATAATTCCATAAGCAAGTGTGTGATATGTTTGTCTAATAGAATTTTGAGATTAGAAAAAAGAAAGAACCCACATAAATCTATTTTCTTCAAAGAAATGATCGAAATATGAATATAAAGGGAGATTAAACATGGCCCCTTAAAATTGATAGATTTTATTTTTTATTTGATTTCTGTATGTTCAAAGCATATTTAAGCTAATGAAATATTTCATTTCAATATGTCATTGTCTCCTAAACTCGTTTTAGGAGAGTATAAAAGTTGATTTATGATAAACACCGAGTTGATTTTCGACTTGAGGCTGTGACTTGTCTATTGCAAACTAGGAGGATTTGCTTATATTTCCTTATGTGAGGTTGAATTTAAAAAACTGACATAACCACTAGGGCATTGCTACTCTTTTTATATAAGAAAGAGGAGGTGGAGGGTTTGAATCTCTATCTTCTCAAAGGGGTTAGGGTGGGGACTTATAGTTTTAGCTATGGGTTTCGATTCTTATGTTGCGCAAAAGGCAGAGTTAAAGTAAGGTGGTGGCGTGGCCGATCTATTCCGACTTCGGAGTTCCGTTGAAGAGGCAGTGCAACACGAGGTTGTTGCTCGATTACTTCGAAAAATCCGATCCCGAAGCCTAGGACGCGGAGTCTTTCAAACAGGGAATGGCAGCTTGCACGCGGGGCTCGGTAACTGCCAATTTCTTCAAGTTTGGCCTAAAGAAGTTTTTAGCATGTTTACGAACGTTGGCGATGAACGACTTAGTGTGGCCTTACAGTGATCTGAACAAATTTTTGGATTGTTGTGTTTAGGTATCTGCTCCAATTTTGCGTGCTTTGATCTATAAAAGAGCAAGGCTTACTTATTTTCTTTAGAAAATTGAGAGGCTTTTAGCTATTTAGGTGATCGCGCTGAAGTGTGCCTTTATGATAATCCAAGCTTGAGAGCTGGATTTTTATCTGAAAAAAAAAAAAACCAAAATGAGCCGGATCACCGCTTCCATTTTGGTGGTCAAAAACTTGCGTTCGCTTCTGCTTTCATGAGTTTAGTATTATATGATAAAAGAGGATAAGAGGGACACTACACACTTATCCAGCTAAGATTGGCAAAGTTGCCCTGTATGAGGCAATTTTTGAATACAAAAGGAAGCATGATTGGGCGCCTAAACTCTCAATAAATTCCATCGATGAAGAATAGCCTTTGATATTTATCAGTCCTGAGGGCCAAAAAAACCCTTCACTAACTTTGACTTGCTGATGAATAATGTCCCCTAGGCCCTAATCAATTTGGATGCTGTGTGCTTCGGCTCTCCAGTCACCATTTCTACAATACGGCAGAGCGAAACAAGCTTTTCATTTTTTGGAGGGTAGCGATTTTGGACTAGAGAATGACAGCGATGAAAAGCATTGCAAAATCCCTTACTTTCTTTTTCTGGTATAGACAAAGTGCTGCTTCTCACATGGGCAAGGAAATGAGGGACAAGGACAAATTCACCCGAATTTCATTATCGAATATGAAGAGAGGTTCACACAAATATAATGCCATTTTCCTTGATAGTATCAAGCACGATCCCCAGCTTGCCCTCTATTCTTTCATCCTTTCTTGGTTCATAAGCAATGGCATATACATCTGCATCCTTTGCTCGCTCAGCTATCAGCTGTCCTATAACCCTACAAGCATTGACATCCGTCAGTGATGGCAAATTGTTCCGGAGATCTCTGGCATTTGTTGTCGCGACAGCCACCACCTTGCTCGTTCCTCGGTGCATCACCTTTGCATGAATGAACCTCTTGGAGAAGAACACATTGAGCAGGAATGGCCTCAGGTACATGTCTGTCCTCTGCTTCCATGACTTCTTGTTGGGTCTCTTCGCTAATTCGCCGCGAGATCTCCGGGTCCAA
Source organism: Corymbia calophylla (assembly GCA_014182845.1). Classification (NCBI taxonomy): domain Eukaryota; kingdom Viridiplantae; phylum Streptophyta; class Magnoliopsida; order Myrtales; family Myrtaceae; genus Corymbia; species Corymbia calophylla. Next base: position 21,277,937 of record CM024698.1, on the reverse strand, counting down.
GCAGACCGAATGAACGATTCCTGGCAATCCAAATAGAACAAATTCCTTCTAAGGTGGAATAGTTATTTTAAGCTCACCAAAAGATGAAAAACATGGTTTTTAGCCTTAGCGTCTGTATCTCAGTCAATATAAAACAGAAAAAAATTAGAGCCATTTTACAACAAAAGTGATCCCAAAAGAATTTACAGTAAACTTAGCATCAGTGCTCACCACAAAACTATTTTCTCCCAAAAGAATTTACAGTAAACTTAGCATCAGTGAACCATCTGTTAAAAAAAAATAGTTCAGTTTCAAAATAATCATCTACAGAACATGATAGAGTTTTTACACAAATTGGCACTATGCTTGTTTAAACATCCAAAGCACATACACAGAGACATGAGAAAATAATATAAAGATAAGTTTCCAGAAAATATCCTTAAAATAGTCAAATGGCAAAGCAGGATTTTCAATTAGTTGCCAGAGTTGATCCCAAAAAAGGTGCCAGAGACCAGAAACCAGTCCCTCACCTAATATCCAGGTAAATACTTCAGCAATTAGCATCTTAGAAAAACTAATCTCAAGCTATGTCAAGAAACTTCACCCTGGAGCTGCCCTGGATGTTGGGAAAGGCAGCTGTAACAATGATTCTGAGATGGAGTTTATGTTCACGGATACACGTGAAACAAATTAAGGGTTTTCTCACTTTCATATGAATAATAAATACAGGAACCTGGACATATTAGCTGAGGTACTGTAAATTAGATCAACACACAACAGAATGACAACTAGAAGCATCTCAAGGAGAGGAAAACGACGAGCTATTGCGAATAAAAAGAACGAAAGAATTGCGAGATCCCCCATTTTACAATCGTTAGGGAGGTAAAGTCTTGTAACTAGAGGATCGCTGATTGTGACTCAAATGTTATCCTGCTAGTCTGCAACTGTGCAGTAAGCAGGGTGTACTCGAATTCTTCAGCAGCAGCCAGGCACTTGACAGAACATTTTCATCTATTCATTTGTAAAGGGGTTTAAGCCATACTCTATGCCACTGAGGCTCCCTTATACGGCAAAAGAAATCCACCTTATATGCGTCTTGGATTTTTTCTGATGAATTGGTCAACAAGGACACACATGCGCCAGCTTTTAGCTGCAGAATTCAACTTTCAAACAGTATTGAGCTCGCAGAAACTACGAATTTAAAGCTCACTCTCGGACAGGGCACTTTCTAGAAAGCAAATCGAACCATTCGCAACCTTAACCATGGGTCTCAAACAAAATCCTTTGCAATCCAATTCAATGGCTAAGCTGAGTTTCCATCGACCATTGCTACCTAGTATCAAATGATTCCATAAACAACTCAGGAGCATAAGAATTCCATCCAATCATCATCCAAGACTAACAAATTGAAGGGATTTGACGGGTTTCAGCCAAGGAAATGACAAGCTCCCAACCTTACGCTCACTTTTAGGCAAAAGGAATAAGCTTCTACGGTTCTTGACAACGCTCGAGCGGAAACAGTATACAGTGTCATCATAAGCTAATCACTCGACCTAATTCCCCATTTTCTCGTGCGAGAAATTCGCAAGAAGCAATGCGAAGGAGTCAAGAACTGATGTGGGGGGGGAGGGTGAACGAGCTTGGCATTTACCTTGGGAAGAGCGGGTTTCGAAGCGATTGAGAGCGAGGCTCTGAGGTCCGCAGTCGGGAATGAAGAGGCCCAGGAGAGCGAACTGGGTCGTCTGCACGAGGCCGAGCGCGTCGGGATTGCGTCGGAGCAGAGAGGAGAGCAGTGGGCTCGCGATGAAGCCACGACGCACGCCATCGTCTTCTCTGCGTGTGCTCCTGCCTGGGATGGTCTCTCTCTCTCTCTCTCTCTCTCTCTCTCCTCGCGACAGGAAGACGGCTACTTCCTAGATTATGGTCGGATTTGTTTTTGGCTTTTTAAAGATCAAAAATAATTTTTTTTTTTACTTTTCTGCCAAAACTTTAAATATTGTGAAAATTTTAATAACCATAATATAACTTAACAAGCACCAATCTTGACACATTACACTCTTATAACATTTCTGAAAAGTAACGTTTTTGCACAGAAAGAACATGAACAACCTGTAAAATCTAACAAAGAAAGAAAAGAAGAAGGAAGGAAAAATAGTTTTTTTAATTTGTTATATCATCAAGAATTGTGGTTTGAATCAAACGAAATGAAGAGCAATTGAATACTCTTATAGATTTATTGATGATTGCTATACAGCTGATACAAAAAGTCCATGAAAAAATTAATCAAAAGCGCCAGCAGACCGTTACGATAAAAACGTTACACAACTATTTCATAATAATAGCGGATAAAAACCTTTACAAAACCGTTATAAAATAATGGCTTTTCTGGCTACATAATTTCTATTAAAAACAACACTATTAAATATTTTAAAACTGTTAAAATATCTATTAGAAGCTCGTTGAGGACTTGACTGATGTCAGTAGTGAGATTGAGCTAGCACAAAATGAAGCTACAGAAGATGTTGAGGAGGCGGCACCTCTGTCTTCTTGAAAGCCTCCTCCAACTTTATCTTCTTATCAACGACTTTCTTTGCCAGTGTCCTTACTACCGACCAACTTCGATCGTTACTCTCCTTAGCATATTGTCCGGCCTTCTCTTCGATGGGCCAAATAGGCAAAGCTACTCCAAAAATCCTCTCTCTCTACACACATGAGAGGGTCCTTGATTCGGCCTCTCTCTTATGACTCTAGTCTTAAATATCAATAGTAGGATCTTCAAGAGGAAAATCCAAGGGGAAGGGATGAGAGAAGAAAAAGCCACATCTTTACTAAATTTATATATGGAGGGAGATTACATATACAAGGAGCATATAAGTGCAGTAAACAAGCAATACAAGATACTCATGAATCATTAAATTAGCTCTATTTATTAAAGATCGGCTTTCACACATACAAATTGGAGCTCCATGGGACAACGTAGAACCCATGCAAGCTCACCACCTTCAACAACTCCAGTGTAAAAAGGAGCTGGGATCGATGGAGCGTTGCCAAATGTGATGGCTTTGTCTAACTTCAAGTCTCTAGGTGGCTCCTAGAAGTTATAAGCCATAGTTCCCTACTTCCACAAAAGCAAAATACAGAAGTTATATTAGCCGTCTAAATCGAGAACAAGGAATGATATCAAAAATCGACTTAAATTAAACATGAAATGGCCACTATTGATAGCTTTTGTAATTGGTACCTTACGAAGATGAAGGCGGTCGACTCTTCCCTCAATTTGCATATATGATGCTATTGATCATAACAAAATTACAACGTTGCGGTCGCCTCCTCCCTCAATTCGTAGATATGATACTATTAATCAGAACAAAATTACAACATTGTTAGACTCAATTTACATAAATTGTGCCTAGTGGGGCAGGGATGGGAGAGAGAGAGAGGGAGAGCATGTTACCATTAATGATGCAATTTTTCTGGTAAATCACTGATTCGATCATTATCTAATTGAAATCAAATAAGCTTTTGAAATGATGGATCATAATCTCCAATGGATCAAATGGAGAACAAATCAGACTCATCGCTAGATTTGTCTTAGATGAAAAGACTAGAGAGGTTTTTGTCACATTGTGGGAGAGCCAGCATAGGGAGAGAGAGGTGGGGGCTGATGGTGAGGCTAATTAACGAGAGCGAAGAGGGATGGTGCATAAAACAATGAACGATTGTATAAATAGGCAATGTAATGGACATACTCATTATTATTGTGGATTCACTTGCATATTTATGTTTGATACACATTTCCATTGTAGCGAGTATCATAAATGGTAGGTCTAGTCAGAATTGTTCAATCCAACAAGGGGGCTGCACATTAATTTATTCATGAAGATTACAAATTTCAAGGAAAATTGACTACCGGCTTTAAGATATGGGGAAATTATCATGTACGTGACAATTGGCGATTCAACCTGCTTTATTAGATGTTTGAATTCATGATTAAAAGCACATGCTTAATCAAAAGGGTGCTACATGCAGCTAAAAATCATAAGGAGTTAATCTTCGTTGAACTTACTCCTCTTTTCTATCATCTCGATAAGTACCAACTTATCGATTAGATGCATTTGCAACGCATTTATTTTGCAAAAAATATTTTCTATTTATTTATTATTTTTAACGATACAAATGATTATTAAGAAAATATTTTCAAATATTTTTTGGAGAATTTAAATGCAATCTTTATTTGTACTTTCATTTTGGGTAAAGATATTTTTCTTATTTTGATAAATAGATAACTATTTGTGTAAAACATGTCGACTTTTAACGTAGCCACCAATTGCGATCGTATTTGTTTGTGCTTTTCAATGATCCAAAAATAAATTTTTACTTTTCCGCTAAAACTTTAAATTTTTTTGAAAATTTAATAAACATACAAAAACCCTTCCTAAGAAATGGAAAATTCATATATATATTACCAATTGTGGGGATTGTACGCAATTCTTTGTGTCAACGTTGCCGTGCTGTAAAGGAATTGGATATTTCTGGCTTTAAAATAAAGTAAATATATTTGTTGCGATATTTAAATTGAACAAAATGCATAAAGTCGAAATTTGGTCTATTTAGGCTTCTTTTGTCTTGGGGAAAATAAATAATTTGAAAAATATTTACCTAAAAATGTTCGTTTGTATCGCTTGAAATAATTAATTAATGAAAAATATTTTCATTATTGATAACAATTTTTGTCAAAAATATTTTGTAGATGAAGAAAATATTTTTATTAATTAATTAGTTAAAATATATAAGCGGTCATCATTAAAAAATATTTTGGAAATTAATTATTTTTCGCGAAACAAACGGAGCCTTTATGAATTAATTAGTGAAAACATGATCGAAAATATGCTAGACTTGCAATTACATGACACGACCAGCATGCTATTGTCATAAGTTAACTTGCATATGCTCGAGACTTATAGGTTGTGTTGGGATAAAATTCAAAATATGATAAAATTTATTCTATCTATTTTATCCCGTGCTTGATGTCCGCTTAAGATGAGATAAAATTGGATATAATGGAAAAATAAGCCAAATAAAATTATTCTATGGGAAGATTAGATAAATGTGGATAAGATTTCTAATATCCATAATAGGAAAGTTAATTTTCTAAAATAATAAACTTCTTATGTTAACAAATCTATAGTTATATTTTAATATAAGTAATATTTAAATTCGAATATAAGAAAATCAAAATAACAAGAAATAGCAATTTGACTTTTTAATTTAATCTTATTTTTATTAATATATTATAATTAAATTCTATCTTATAATATAAATTCAATATATAAAATATATATTTATTACATTTTAGGTGATTTAGTATTTTAGATAAATTATTACAGTTTTCTATTTAATAAAATTTAATTAAAGAATGATGGAAGGGGAAGAAAGAAATAAAATAATTAATTAGATTAGAGAGTAAAATAAAATAAAAAATAAAATAAAAATAAAGTAGATAAGATTATCCCGAGAAATTTTTACCATCTCTATCTATAAAATTTATGGTTTATTTATATTGGTATGTCATATATATCAAATAATATATATGATATAATGTGAGTATATCCAACTTTATTACTACAATCACCAAATAGTGAATAAAATATAGCAAAATCCCCTTCATATCCTAACTTATTCAGTTTTATTATGATTAGAACTTCGAACGATCAAACATAGCCTATATCGCATGGCTCGCAAGCGATAAGCATGATACCAAAAATGAACTAAATAAGAATTTTGCATGCTGGAGACTCAAGTTCCCTGTAAACATAACTATATTTAAGTATAAAAAAAAATCAAGGGAAGCTCCTTCCCTATACTCAGCCTATTATATGATTGTACATATTGGATTTGTCAAAGCATCCTATATTCGCTGGCATTGCTAAGTGCGAGCTCATTCCCATCGAATAGCTCGCCGTCCCGGTGCTATCCTCCCCTCGAGGGGCCATGACGTACGTCTAGATTACAGTGTTGTCCTGTCACGGAAAGGGCTACTTTAGGAGGCTGCACTACCCGAGAAGGCACTTCCAGGACTTGACCATCGTGAAGCCGAGCAAAGCGGGCAGCAACGTTCACTGATGGGATGACTTCGGTATCAAGACTAAGCTTGCACGTAATGAAGTCGAAGAGGACGCTGAGGAGGCGGCACCTCCGTTTTATTGAAAGCCTCCTCCAACATTATCTTCACGTCGACGACTCTCTCTGCCATTGTTTCTGCGTCTACCAGCTCTTGTTGCTCCTCTTCTCACCTAATATCCAGGTAAATACTTCAGCAATTAGCATCTTAAATTTTATTTTTTTTATCTCAAGCAATGTCAAGAAACTTCACCCTGGAGCTGCCCTGGATATTGGGAAAGGCAGCTGTGACAATGATACACAGGTAAAATTTAATGATAAGAAAACCAACGAAACAAATAGGTTCTTTCACTTTCGTATGAATAATTAATACAGGAACCTGGACATTTCAACCGAGGTGCGGTAAATCAGATCAACACCCAACAGATTGATAACTAACAGCATCTTGAAGAGAGGAGAACGTCGAGCTATTGCGAATAAAAAGTACGAAAGAATTGCGGCATCCCACATTTTTCAATCCGTAGGGAGTTAAAAGTCTGGTAATTGGTCTTTACCAAAAAAGTCTGGTAATTGGAGGATGGCTGACCGTGACTCAAATGTTATCCTGCTAGTCTACAACAGTGCATTGAGCAGGGTGTTCTGGAATTCTTCAAAGCAGCACCCAGACACCTCACAGAATATTTTCATCTATTAATTTTAAAGGTGTTTAAGCCATACTTTATGCCTCTGAGGCTCCCTTATACGGCAAAAGGGATCCACCTTATACGCAAGCGAGTCTCTCTTGGATTCTTCTCACGAATTGGTGAACAAGGTCACATGCGCTAGCTTTTAGCTGTGTAATTCAACATTCGAACAGTATTGTGCTCGCAGACACTACGGATTTAAAGCACACTCTCGGACGGGGCACTTTCTAAAAAGCGAATCGAACCGATTCGCAACCTTAACCATGAGTTCTGCAGCGAACAGCGACTGCATTCTCAAACAAAAACCTTTGCAATCTAATTCAATGGGTGGGCTGAGTTTCCATCGACTACCTAATCTCAAATTATTCCACATACAATTCAGGAGCATACGATTTCCATCCAACCATCATCTAAGAGTAACAAATTGAAGGGGTTTGACTGGTTTCAGCCTAGGAAATGACAAGCTCCAACCTTACACTCACTTATAGGTGAAAGGAATAAGCTTCTCCGTTAATCGACAACACTCGAGCGGAAACATTTCTCATTTTTTTGTGTGAGATTCGCAATGAGCGATGCGAAGGAGTCAAGAACTGATTGGGGGGGGGGTGAACGAGCTCGGCGTCACCTTGGGAAGAGCGGGTTTTGAGGCGATTGAGAGCGAGGCCTTGAGGTCTGCAGTCGGGAATGAAGAAACCCAGGAGAGCGAACTGGGTCGTCTGCACAAGGCCGAGCGGGATTGCGTCGGAGCAGAGAGGAGAGCAGTAGGTTCGCAATGAAGCCACGACGCACGCCGTCGTCTTCTTTGTGTGCGCTCCTGTCCGTGATGGTCTCTCTCTTCCTCTCTCTCTCCTACACCTGTCAAAATGGGTCAAGCCTTCTTTTTCAATCACCTATAATGGGTTTAAGACTAAAAATACTAAAATACATGGGTCGTTAATTGGTCGTTAATGGGTCGAAATTTAAATCTACTTAGAATCCAACTACTCATCAGTCCTCAGAGATGATTCATCTCCTCTCCGCTCTTAAATCAAAATGAAAAAACCTTCCTCATTGCACGAGAGTGCGTTATCTCACTCCCACCGCTCGTACAGCAGCTCCTCCTCTCGCTCGCACGACGACACTGTTGCACGTGGTTGCCACCATCGTCGGACCTCTCTCGATCTCCGACTTCCGCTCGCGCTCGCACAACCCTAGCCGCCGTGCCTTGCTAGCTTGATTGGCCGTCAAAAGCCAGGTGAGTCTTGTTCCCCCATATGTGTGTATGATTTTTAAAAAATAAAAATTATTTAAAATATTTAAAATAAAAATTATTAATAATTCGATTTTTAAAAAAATAAAGAATATTAAAGGAATATAATTTTAAAAAAGATTATAAGAATAAGTTTTCCTAAATTTAGTTAGATATGGAAGTGTTTTAACAATTTGGGTTGGGTCGGGTGTGGGTCGAGTATGGGTTGAGTTGGTTATACTATACTTAAATAGGTCATAAACGGGTTAATGGATCAATTTGGGTCAAACCATTTATAACCCGACCCGATCCATCCGTTTAACAGGTCTACCCTCTCCCCTCATGACAGAAAGACGGCTACTTCCTTGATTACCGTCGGATTTGTTTTTTGCTTTTTAAAGATCAAAAAATAACTTTTTTCACTTTTCTGCTAAAACTTTAAATATTGTGAAAGTTTTAATAACCATACCATAGTTTAACGAGGACCCGTTTCAATACACTACACTCCAATAACGCTTTTGAAAGTAATGTTTTTGAAACTATATTAGATAATAAGAAAAATAATAATTGTTGGAAAAATGAAATCAATTGTCCAGGCTGTCCAAATACTATCGTTAAGGATAATTCCGCTTATCGAATACAAAACAGGACTTTAGCGACTATCCTCCTAAGAGACAATGGATTTTCTTTTTATTTTTGCACTGAATAATAGAAAGAACATGAACAGCCCATATAACCCAAAAGAGGGAAAAAGAAGAAGAAGAAAAGAGCTTTTGGTTGTTTTGTTAAAGTTATTGAGTATATGGTGTAATTGTTTTTTGAGGCTTAGATATCTATGATTGTTTTTTTTTGACAGAAAGTTGGACGTTTATAAGTATAATCTCTTTCCAGATTATTATATTGTAAGCTAGCATAAACTCTCCCTCTCAGGCACTTATTGCTACTTTCAAGTGTGTGCGCGCTCTTTATCTCTTGATGTCTTTGCTGCCATCACAAAATTTTATTAGCTATAAACTCTCTCTCATAGGCACTTTTTGCCATTTTGTTGAAGTTCATTAAAAAGAAAATGAAATTTCTATTGGATATTTCAGCAGGTTTTAAAATATTTGAAAGTAACATTTTTTTATAGAAATTATGACAGTCATGAAAGCCATTATCCTATAAGGCTATGTTTGGCAGTCATGATAAATTAATTTCTCATATCTTGTGTTTGGTGCCTCCTTAAGACAGAATAAAGTTGAATATAATAAGGATATAGGTCAAATAAATTATCTCATAAGGAATGTGGGATAAATGTGGATATGGTTTCTAATATTCATAATTGGAAAATTATTTTTCTCGAATAATAAACTTCTTAAATTAGCAAAATTAAAATTATATTTCAATATAAATTATATTTGAATTCTAATATAAGAAATTCAAAATAACAAAAAATGAAAATATAGTTTTTCAATTTAATCTTATTTTTATTTATATATATTGGAATTTAATTATATCTTATAATATAAATTCAATATGTTAATATAAATATATATTTAATTTTTTTTACATATTTTAGGTTTTTTGGTATTTTAGGTATATTAGTACAATTTACTATCTAATAAAATTTTATTAGAGAATTGATGGAAAGGGAAAAAGAAATAAAAAGAAATAAATTAAAAAAAGAGAGGAAAATATAAAAAAAATAAGCAAATAAAAATAAATTATTTATCATTTTTGTTTCTGAAATAGTTTATTTATACTGATATGCCATTTATATAAAACCATGTACATGATATGATGTAAATATATCCGATTTTATTAATGTAATTACTAAACAATGTATATAATATAACAAAATTCTTGGATTTCATTTACTGTGTCTTATCTTGGATCACTAAATAATGGATATGATATAGCAAAATCCTTGAATTTCATATTTTATCATATTCAATCTTATCCAAACTAAAAATCTAGACGACCAAGTGTACTCTAACGGTTTTGTAATGGTTTTGTAATTGTCTTGATTGCAATCAATTTTGTAACGGTTGTATAACGCTTTATAATGGCTATGTCACGGTTTTGTGAGGCCTTCCAAATTTAATTTTTCATAGACCCTCTATTATTATATATCGGCTATTAATAGATTTATAGTGGTTTCCTGGTGGCTCTTTCTTTGTTCGAATATAAACTTAAAACCACAATTCTTGACAATATATCAAATTGATTGAAAAGAGGAGAATAGGGGAGATTGAGCTTCTAAGATCAGAGTGCACAAAAAAAGCTTTATGAATTTCCCTTATGTTAAGATAAATATTGCATTCAATGGTCAATGTATTATCTGAGGTTAATAGGCGTATAATGTGATATTATCCGAGGTTCAATTTGTAAAGGATCTAACCATTATGGACAAGCACTTTGAGAACTATAAAATCGTTGAAAAGGATAGAATTGTTGACGTCTTTTAGAGTTACAAAGCAATTATTCATTATATGGAAACAAATTGACGGTAGTAGAGAGTTGAAGGCTAGACATTAAACATTGCATATGTAATTATTTTTTTGGTTGACTACATATGTAATTATTGGCAAGATAGTAAATGTATGAATAAGTCATACGTTATGGCATCATTTTTGGTGATTTTTATTTTGGTCGGTCCATTTTTGGTGATTGGATTGCTGTAATTTTGAGAGGAAGATGCTGGCATATGCTAATTTAGCTAATTTAAGCAGAAAATACAGATCATGCTACAATCGATCATAATTGTAGGGTTAGGTGGTAGACATAAAAATTTGCCCTAAATGAAATTATCACAATTAAAGGCAGACGTTATCTTCACGAGTTGAAGCTTATGGGAAATAGTATAACTGGCAGGTTCTGATTTAATATATTTTCTGTGCAAACATGGCAATTTATATCGCAAATGATTACTTAACTATACGGGAAAATTAAATTGCAGCCGTTGGATTGTTGGTAACCAACAACAATTATATCATACATGGTTATTTGGTGCATATAGTAAATACTCAAAAGCACAAAAAGTTATCGAGTAATATTTCTAGTCGTAGGTTCATGTTAAACAAAGTAAACACACCCTACTTCTAAGACGATTGGTGAAACTTTGCTTAAGAAAAAAAGTTTATATCATCTCCGTACTACTTATTAAATATTTTATTTCATATACCAAAACCGTGTGTATAATGAGTAACTCTATATTAGTGCATGGGTTGTTTTTAACCCTCTTCACTAATTCCATAAGCAAGTGTGTGATATGTTTGTCTAATAGAATTTTGAGATTAGAAAAAAAGAAAAGAAAAGAAAAGAACCCACATAAATCTATTTTCTTCAAGGAAATGATCGAAATATGAATATAAAGGGGAGATTAAACATGGCCCCTTAAAATTGATAGATTTTATTTTTTATTTGATTTATCTATGTTCAAAGCATATTTAAGCTGATGAAATATTTCATTTCAATATGTCATTGTCTCCTAAACTTGTTTTAGGAGAGTATAAAAGTTGATTTATGATAAACACCGAGTTGATTTTCGACTTGAGGCTGTGACTTGTCTATTGCAAACTAGGAGGATTTGCTTATATTTCTTTATGTGAGGTTGAATTTAAAGGACTGACACAACCACTAGGGCATTGCTACTCTTCTCATATGAGAAAGAGGAGGTGGAGGGTTCGAATCTCTATCTTCTCAAGGGGGTTGGGGTAGAGACTTATAGTTTCGGTTATGGGTTTCGATTCTTATGTTGCGCAAAAAGACAGAGCTAAAGTTTGAGAGCGAGTTGAGAATCAAAGTAGGATATATAAAGAAAAAAGGATCAACGTAACTATGTATTTATCCAATTTTCTGATAGGATCCTAAACATTTAAAAGAGTTCATATATAAGAAATTGAAGTATCTTATATATTATGACCACACTTACGGTAGTAACTATGATTAATTGTTGAATTAAGAGAAAAGTCATTGTCATTTGAATTTAGATGTTCTTTGGTTAAACTAATTTACGTAAAGGCATTGTCATGTTACGAGATTCTCCAGGTGGAATAACTATGTATTCGAGGCCTCAACTTGGAGAGCTCTTAGTGTAAGTACAAGACTCATCCCATAGTATATATGCTTCACGAGCTAGAGCATATGCATAAATTCAGAATGCAAATCAACAAAATACGTGTCATAAGGGGAAAAAATGACTGTATAATAATTCATGGAATAATATATAAAGGATAAGTTCTTTTTGCATAATGTGGAGGAAAGCTCCCATACACACCATACAAATTGACCGCCTCTCATACAATTTTACATCGGATATATGAAACATGGAACCAATCAACCCTTTTAACTTGTTCCCATGTTCTGTTCCTCTATTATTTTTCAGCAGGAATCCCCTTTCATGGGACTAAATTCCATGTAGAGAACAACAGGGGACCAAACCAACCTCAGCTCTCTAACACACCATAGATATGCACGGGATGTCCACTATAATTCCTAGCTTCATATCCATGTGGCTGCTGAGTTGGCTGATGTAGGGACTGCATTGGACCGGATAGAACTTGAGGACCGTCCATAGCAATAAAGTGCTGCTTCGATTTTTCGGAGACTTCATTGCTACCAGAGTTATCTCATGTCCTACCCAGTGCCACGTGCTAATATACAGGAACAAAAACCCAAGATATCATGATCAACATGAAAGAAAAAAAAACCCAAGATATCATAATCAACACGAGAGAGATCTTACCAGGGTCAAAGCATTTTTCTAGTGAATCATTGATCCGATTTTTAATTACATGCAACCTTGGAGTATGCGAGACATGATTGTTGGATGCATGTCAAAAGAGAATTCTAAAGATGCGAGTGAGGAGTGATGCCTAAACTTTGTTTCGTGTGCATCACTAGGACTTGGGAAAGAATAAGAAATTCAATTGGCTGTGGCGTGGAGCACCAAAAGATGAAGGGCTCCATAAATAGGTAAATATTTAGTCATGTTCATTATTGGTGTGGATACACTTGCCCAATTTGAGTTTAGCAAATTCCCATATTAAGACATATCATTGATGGTAAGTTTTGTTAGAGCTGGTTGTAGAAACATGACCATATACATCCCCTGGTGATTACTTAATTGGTTGAGAAAATTAAAATCTAAACCGCTAGATTGTCAATGATTTTGATGGGTGGATACGTGGACAGCAAATTGCAATATAGAACATCGTTGGTACATGTACCCAATAGAACCTTATGTAACGTAGATAAACCTTTATTTACTGTTGGAAGTTATGTTCGTTGTATCAAGCTCCATTTCTTTCCAATTATACATTAACGCAGTTGCACTTACAATTAATTGGAAGATTTCCGATAGCAATTAAATTCAGCCTTTTTTTGGGCGATCATCTCGGCTGTGACGGCATGGAGCCTAGAGTATGCACAACTCCAAAGTCCCCTGGAATTTTTATTTATCGTTGCAAGTTATGTTTGAGCCCCATTTCTTTCCAATTATACATTAATGCAGTTGCACTTACCATTGATTAGAAAGATTTCCGACAACAATTAAACCTAGCCTTTTTTAGCGATCATTTTGGCCACGACGGCATGGAAATTGAAACCTGCACAACTCCAAAGTCGCTTGGAATTTCTCTTTGAATGTTGTGATTGACTCCGTTATGATATTTCGAGAGAGCAGGGTGAGCAATGTGGAGGAGGATTAGGGTTTGGGCGGGTGAAGTGCATGCGAGGTTTGGGGAGCAAGACGATCGAGATTTCAAAGGCTGCGTTTGGCAGTCAGGATAAAATTCAGGATAGGATAAAATTTATCATATTCTGCGTTTGGTGCATATTCATGATAGGATAAAGACGAATATAAGGAGGATATAGGTCGGATAAAATTATCCCATGGAAAGGGTGGGATAAAGGTGGATCGGATTTCTAATTTCATAATAAGAAAGTTAAAACTTCTTAAAATTAACAAATCTAAAATTATATCTTAATATAAGTAATATTTGAATTCTAATATAAGAAATTCAAAATAACAAAAAATAACAATTTGGTTTTTTCATTTTATCTTATTTTTATTTACGTATTCAAATTTAATTCTATTTTATAATATAAAATCAATATAAAAATATATAATTATTACATATTTTAGTTTTTTAATATTTTAGATATATTGGTACAGTTTTCTATTTAATAAAATTTTACTAGAGAATGATAGAATGGGAAGAAAGAAATAAAAAAGAGAGTAAAATAAAATAAAAATAAAGTAGACAATAGTGTTACAATAAATTTTTACCATCTCCATTATAAAATTTGTGGTTCATTTATATTAATATGCCGTTTATACCAAAAAATATATATGATATAATGTAAATATATTCGACTTTATTACTGCAATTATCAAATAGTGAATATGATATAATAAAATCTTTTGGATTTTATATTCTATCTTATCCGGTCATATTATGATTAGAAATTCGGATGACCAAATATAGCTAAAGGGTCTCAAAGCGATGGCGTGGCTAGTTTATTTATCATTTGAAGCTATGTTCATTGTATCGAGCCCCATTTCTTTCCAATTATACATTAATGTGGTCGCACTTACGATTGATTGGAAAGATTTCCGACAGCAGTTAAACTCAGCCATCTTTTAGCGATCATATTGGGCGCAACGGCGTGGAAATTGAAGCCTGCACAATTTTGAAGTCGCCTAGAATTTCTCTTTAAATGTTGTGATTGACTCCACTATGATTTTTCAAGAGAGTGGGGGTGAGCAATGTGGAGGAGGGATTAGGGTTTTGGCGGGTGAAGTGCATGCGAGGTCCGGGGAGGAAGACGATTGGGTTCTTGAAGGGTCCCAAGGCGGTGGCGTGGCCGATCTATTCCGACTTCGGAGCTCCGTTGAAGAGGCAGGGCAACACGCGGTTGTGCTCGACAACTTCGAAAAATCCCATCCCGAAGCCTAGGACGCGGAGTCTTTCAAACAGGGAATGGCAGCTTGCACGCAGGGCTCGGTTACTGCCAATTTCTTCAAGTTTGGCCTCAAGAAGTTTTTAGCATGTTTACGAACGTTGGCGATGAACGACTTAGTGTGGCCTTACAGTGATCTGAACAAATTTTTGGATTGTTGTGTTTCGGTATCTGCTCCAATTTTGCGTGCTTTGATCTATAAAAGAGCAAGGCTTACTTATTTTCTTTAGAAAATTGAGAGGCTTTTAGCTATTTAGGTGATCGCGCTGAAGTGTGTTATTATGATAATCCAAGCTTGAGAGCTGGATTTTTAGCCAAAAGAAAAAATCGAAAGCTGTAAGCCGGATCACCACTTCCAATTTGGTCATTCGATCTGCACTTGATTGCTCGATGGACAATGTTCCGCCTTAAAGGTCTGACTAGTTGTATTGGACGGCCAAATTCTCCGGTCACATTTCTTGCTTTTTTGTTTGATGAAATTAAACTGTAACTTGCGTTCGCTTCTGCTTTCATGAGTTTAGTATTATATGATAAAAGAGGATAAGAGGGACACGTATGGGGTCTGTCAAGAGAAGCACACTTATCCAGCTAAGATTGGCAAAGTTGCCCTGTATGAGGCAATTTTTGAATACAAAAGGAAGCATGATTGGGCGCCTAAACTCTCAATAAATTCCATCGATGATCGATCTTTGCTCACCGCATATGAATGTCAAAATCTGCAATTTGGCATTTTTCGCTTTAGCATCATCTGCTTGTGCACATTCAATTATTACAGTTCTGAGGGCCAAAAAACCCTTCACTAACTCTGACTTGCTGATGAATAATGTCCCCAAATCAATTTGGATGCTGTGTGCTTCAGCTCTCCAGTCACCATTTCCACAATATGGCAGAGTGAAACAAGCTTTTCATTTTTTGGAGGGTAGCGATTTTGGACTAGAGAATGACAGCGATGAAAAGCATTGCAAAATCCCTTACTTTCTTTTTCTGGTACAGACAAAGTGCTGCTTCCCACATGGGCAAGGAAATGAGGGACAAGGACAAATTCACCCGAATTTCATTATCGAATATGAAGAGAGGTTCACACAAATATAATGCCATTTTCCTTGATAGTATCAAGCACGATCCCCAGCTTGCCCTCTATTCTTTCATCCTTTCTTGATTCATAAGCAATGGCATATACATCTGCATCCTTTGCTCGCTCAGCTATCGGCTGTCCTATAACTCTACAAGCATTGACATCCGTTAGTGATGGCAAATTGTTCCTGAGATCTCTGGCATTTGTTGTCGCAACAGCCACCACCTTGCTCGTTCCTCGGTGCATCACCTTTGCGTGAATGGACCTCTTGGAGAAGAACACATTGAGCAGGAATGGCCTCAGGTACATGTCTGTCCGCTGCTTCCATGACTTCTTGTTAGGTCTCTTTGCTAATTCACCGCGAGACCTCCGGGTCCAAGCAGACTGAATGAACGATTCCTGGCAATCCAAATAGAACAAATTCTTTCTAAGGCGGAATAGATATTTTAAGCTCACCGAAAGATGAAAAACATGGCTTTTAGCCTTAGAGTCTGTATCTCAGTCAATATAGCCAACCTAACTGCAGAAAAAAATTAGGAGCATTCTAATGGCTCTATCCTTATAAAAGATACTGAATTCCAAAAGAAAAAGCACCAATTATAGTAAAAGGACATTAAGAAATGTCATTTATGCAAGCCAGAAATTTTTTTGAACCAAACCACGAGACCGTGTTTACTGTGCCCCTCACAAAATGGTCTAACAGATAGCTTTTGCCCCTGGTTCCTGAATCCTAAGCATGGACAATTTGGACTAATCATCTAGAACATCGTTTGCCCCACTAACAAAAGCAAGATTTGTCAGGCAATAATTCAGCTAATGAAAGCTCACGACAAACCTAGAGCTATTTTACAACAAAAGTGACCCCAAATGAATTTACATTAAACTTAGCATTAGTGAACTACCTGTTTAAAAAAGAAGAAGAAGAAGAAGTTCAGTTTCAAAATTATCATCTACAGAGCATGATACAGTTTTTACACAAATTGGCACTATTCTTTTTTTAAACATCCAAAACACATACCCAGAGACATGATAAAAATAAAATAAAGATAAGTTTCCAGAAAATATCCTTAAAATAGTCAAATGGCAAAGCAAGACTTTCAATTAGTTCCCAGAGTTGGTCCCCAGAAAAAGGTGCCAGAGACTAGAAACCAGTCCCTCACTTAATATCCAGGTAAATACTTCAGCAATTAGCATCTTAAAAAAACTAATCTCAAGCTATGTCAAGAAACTTCACCTTGGAGCTGCCCTGGATGTTGGGAAAGGCAGCTGTAACAATGATTCTGAGATAGAGTTTATGCTCACATATACATGTAAAAAAACCAATGAAACAAATTAAGGTTCTTTCACTTTCGTATGAATAATAAATACAGGAACCTAAACATCTCAACTGAGGTACCATAAATTAGATCAACACACGACAGAATGACAACTAGAAGCATCTCAAGGAGGGGGAAACAATGAGCTATTGTGAATAGAAAGAACAAAAGAATTGCGACATCCCACATTTTACAATCGTTAGGGAGGTAAAGTCTTGTAACTAGAAAAATCAATGAAACAAATTAAGGTTCTTTCACATTCGTATGTATAATAAATACAGGAACCTAAACATCTCAACTGAGGTACTGTAAATTAGATCAACACACAACAGAATGACAACTAGAAGCATCTCAAGGAGAGGAAAATGATGAGCTATTGCAAATAAAAAGAACAAAAGAATGGCGACATCCCACATTTTACAATCGTTAGGGAGGTAAAGTCTTGTAATTAGAAAAACCAATGAAACAAATTAAGGTTCTTTCAATTTCGTTTATATAATAAATACAGGAACCTAAACATCTCAACTGAGGTACCGTAAATTAGATCAACACGCAACAGAATGACAACTAGAAGCATCTCAAGGAGAGGAAAACGATGAGCAATTGCGAATAAAAAGAACAAAAGAATTGTGACAGCCCACATTTTACAATCGTTAGGGAGGTAAAATCTTGTAATTAGAGGAATGCTGACCGTGACTCAAATGTTATCCTGCTAGTCTGCAACTGTGCAGTAAGCAGGGTGTACTCGAATTCTTCAAAGCAGCAGCCAGGCACTTCACAGAACATTTTCATCTATTCATTTTAATGGTGTTTAAGCCATACTCTATGCCACTGAGGCTTCCTTATACAAAGGGATCCACCTTATACGCGTCTTGGATTTTTCCTCATGAATTGGTCAACAAGGTCACATGCACCAGCTTTTAGCTGTGCAATTCAACTTTCGAACAGTATTGTGTTCGCAGAAACTACGATTTAAAGCGCACTCTTGGACGGGGCACTTTCTAGAAAGGAAATTGAACCATTCGCAACCTTAACCACGAGTCTCAAACAGAATCCTTTGCAATCCAATTCAATGGCTGAGCTGAGTTTCCATCGACCATTGCTGCCTAGTATCAAATGATTCCACAAACAACTCAGGAGCATAGGAATTCCATCCAATCATCATCCAAGAGTAACAAATTGAAGGGATTTGACTGGTTTCAGGCTGGGAAATAACAAGCTCCAACCTTACGCTCACTTTTAGGCAAAAGGAACAAGCTTCTACGATTCTTGACAACGCTCGAGCGGAAACAGTATACAGTATCATCATAAGCTAATCACTCGACCTGTTTCTCATCTTTTGTGCGAGAAATTCGCAAGAAGTAATGCGAAGGAGTCAAGAACTGATGGGGGGGGGTGAACGAGCTCAGCGTTTACCTTGAGGAAGAGCGGGTTTTGAAGCGATTGAGAGCGAGGCCCTGAGGTCCGCAGTCGGGAATGAAGAAGCCCAGGAGAGCGAACTGGGTCGTCTGCACGAGGCCGAGCGCGTCGGGATTGCGTCGGAGCAGAGAGGAGAGCAGTGGCCTCGCGATGAAGCCACGACGCACACCATCGTCTTCTCTGCGTGTGCTCCTGCCTGGGATGGTCTCTCTCTCTCTCTCTCTCTCTCTCCTCCCTCCTCGCGACAGAAAGACGGCTACTTCCTAGATTATGGTCGGATTTGTTTTTGGCTTTTTAAAGATCAAAAACAAATTGTTTTTTTTTTTTTTTACTTTTCTGCTAAAACTTTAAATATTGTGAAAATTTTAATAACCATAATATAATTTAACAAGCACCAATCTCGACACATTACACTCCATTAACATTTTTGAAAAGTAATTTTTTTTTTTTGAAATTTTTGATAATAAACTATATTCCAGATATAATCCATTTGTTGGAACTCTATCCTACTGTTGGCCAGGTGCGGAAGGTTCCCGGGTTATCAAAAAAAAAATTGTTGGAACCCTATCGAAATAGACGAGAAAATAAAATTAATTGTTTGAGGCATGCAAATTATGTTTTTAAGGATAATTTTGCTTATCGAAATACAAAACTCTGTGCATAGGATTTTAGTGGTTGTCCTCTTAAAATACAACAAGCATTTTTTTTATATTTTGCACAAAAAGAACATGAACAACCTGTATAATCTAACAAAGAAAGAAAAGAAGAAGGAAGGAAAAATAGTTTTTTTAATTTGATATATCATCAAGAATAGTGGTTTGAATCAAACGAAATGAAGAGCATTGAAAGACTCTTATAAATTTATTGATGATTGATAGATGATTGTTATACAGTTGTTACAAAAAGTCCATAGAGAAATAAATCAAAAAGGTCTACCACCATTACAATAAAAACGTTACACAACTATTTCATAATAATAGTAGATAAAAGCCTTTACAAAAACCGTTATAGAGTAATGGCTTTTATGGCTACATAATTTCTATTAGAAACATCACTATTAAATATTTTAAAACTGTTAAAATATCTATTAGAAGCTCATTGAGGACTTGACTAATGTCGATAGTGAAATTGAGCTTGCACAAAATGAAGCTGAAGAAGACACTGAGGAGGTGGCACCTCCATCTTCTTGAAAGCCTCCTTCAACTTTATCTTCTTGTTGACGACTTTCTCTGCTAGTGTCCTTGCCACCGACCAGCTTTGATTGCTACTCTCCTTAGCATATCGTCCGGCCTTCTCTTCGATGGGCCAACCAAGCAAAGCTACTCCAAAAATCCTCTCTCTCTACACACATGAGAGGGTCCTTGATTCGGCCTCTCTCTTGATGACTCTAGTCTTAAATACCAATGGTAGGATCTTCAAGAGGAAAATCCAAGGGGAGGGGGTGAGGGAAAGAAAATGCCATGTCTTTGGTAAATTTATACGTGGAGGGAGATTATATATATAAGGAGCATATAAGCGCAGTAAACAAGCAATACAAGACACTCATGAATCATTAAATTAACTCTATTTATTCAAGATCGACTTTCACAAATACAAATTGGAGCTCCATGGTACAACATAGAACCCATGCAAGCTCACCACCTTCAACAACTCCAGTGTAAAAACGAGCTAGGATCGATGGAGGGTTGCCAAATGTGATGGCTTTGTCTAACTTCGGGTCTCTAGGTGGCTCCACTGTTCCCTACTCTGACAAGAGCAAATTACATAAGTTAGATTAGCCATCTAAATTGAGAATAAGGAATGATATCAAAAGTCAACTTAAATTAAACATGAAATAGCCACTATTGATAGCTTTTGTAATTGGTACCTTACGAACATGAAGGCGGTCGCCTCTTCCCTCAATTTGCCAAAATGATACTATTAATCATAACAAATTCACAACATTGCGGTCGCCTCCTCCCTCAATTCACATTTATGGTACTATTAATCAGAACAAAATTACAACATTGTTAGACTCAATTTACATAAATTGTGCCCAGTGGGGCGGGGATGGGGGGAGAGAGAGAGAGAGAGAGAGAGAGAGCAGGTTACCGTGAATAAAGCGATTTTTCTGGTAAATCACTGATTCGATCATTATATAATTGAAATGAATATTTCTTTTGAAATGATGGATCATAATCTCTGATGAATCAGACGGAGAACAAATCAAACACATCGCTAGATTTTTGTCTTAGACGAAAAGACTAGAGAGGTTTTTGTCACATTGTGGGAGAGCCAGCATAGGGTGAGAGAGGTAATGTGGGGGCTGATGGTGAGGCTAATTAACGAGAGTGAAGAGGGATGGTGCATAAAACGATGAAAGATCGTATAAATAGGCAAGTTAATGGGCATACTCATTATTATTGTGGATTCACTTGCATATTTATGTTTGATACACATTTCCATTGTAGTAAATATCATAAATGGTAGGTCTAGTCAGAATTGTTCAATCCAAACAAGGGGGCCGCACATTAATTTATTCATGAAAATTACAAATTTCAAGGAAAATTGACTACTGGCTTTAAGATATGGGGAAATTATCGTGTACATGACAATTCAACGATTTGACGATTTGACATGCTTTATTAGATGTTTGAATTCTTGGTTAAAAGCACATGCTTAACCAAAAGGGTGCTACATGCAGCGAAAAATCATAAGGAGGTCAATCTTCGTTGAACTCACTCTTCATTTCTATTGTATCGATAAGTACCAACTTATCGATTAGATGCATTTGCAAAGCATTTATTTTGCAAAAATATAAAAATAAATAAATAATTTTTATTATTTATGAAAATATTTAGTTATAAAATGTTATCGATAATGGAAATATTTTCTATTTATTAATTATTTTAAGAGATAAAATGATTATTAAGAAAATATTTTTCAAATATTTTTTTTGGGAGTCTAAATGCAATCTTTATTTGTACTTTCATTTTGGGCAAAGATATTTTTCTTATTTTGATAAATAGATAACTATTTGTGTAAAACATGTCAACTTTTAATGCAGCCACTAATTGCGATCGTATTTGTTTGTGCTTTTAATGATCCAAAAATAAATTTTTACTTTTCCGCTAAAACTTTAAATTTTTTTGAAAATTTAATAACCATACGAAAACCCTTCCTAAGAAATGGAAAATTCATATATATTACCAATTGTGGGGATTGTATGCAATTCTTTGTGTCAACGTTGCTGTGCTGTAAAAGAATCAGGTGTTTCTGGCTTTAAAATAAAGTAAATATATTTGATGCAATATTTAAATTGAGCAAAATGCATAAAGTTGAAATTTGGTCTATTTAGGCTTCTTTTGTTTTGGGGAAAATAAATAATTTGAAAACATTTACCTAAAAATGTTCATTTGTATCACTTGAAATAATTAAATAATGCAAAATATTTTCATTATCGATAACAATTTTTGTCAAAAATATTTTGTAGATGAAGAAAATATTTTTATTAATTATTTATTTAAAATATATAAGTGATGTCATCATCAAAAAATATTTTGGAAATTAATTATTTTTTGCGAAACAGACATAGCCTTTATGAATTAATTAGTGAAGACATGATTGAAAATATGCTAGACTTGCCATTACATGACACGACTAGCACGCTATTGTCACAAGTTAACTTGCGTATGCTTGAGACTCATAGGTTGCGTTTTTGGTTGGGATAAAATTCAAAATATGATAAAATTTATCCTATCTATTTTATCCTGTGTTTGGTGCCTACTTAAGACATAATAAAGTCAGATATAATGGGAAAATAGGCCAGATAAAATTATTTCATGGGAAGATGGGATAAATGTAGATAAGATTTATAATATCTATAATAGAAAAGTTAATTTTCTCAAATAACAAACTTCTTATATTAACAAATCTAAAGTTATATTTCAATATAAGTAATATTTAAATTCGAATATAAGAAAATCAAAATAAAAAGAAATAGCAATTTGACTTTTTAATTTAATCTTATTTTTATTAATATATTAGATTTAAATTCTATCTTATAATAGAAATTCAAAATATAAAAAAATATTTATTACATTTTAGGTGATTTAGTATTTTAGATAAATTAGTAGAGTTTTCTATTTAATAAAATTTTATTAAAGAATGATGGAAGGGGAAGAAAGAAATAAAAAAAATTAATTAGAATAGAGAGTAAAATAAAATAAAAAAGCAAATAAAAATAAAGTAGATAAGATTGTCACGGGAGATTTTTACCATCTTTGTCTATAAAATAAAATTTATGATTCATTTATATATGTCTATAATTTTTATGTCATTTATATCAAATTTAACATAAATAATATTATGTGAATATATTCGACTTTGTTATTACAATCACCAAATAATTGATAAAATATATTAAAACTCCATAGATTTCATATCCTAACCTATCCAATTTTATCCTGATTAGAACTCTAGACGACCAAACATAGTTTATAATGCATGGCTCACAAGCGATAAGCATAAAACCAAAAATGAACTAAATAAGAATTTTGCATGCTGGAGACTCAAGTTCCCTGTTAACATAACTATATTTAAGTATTAAAAAAAAAAATCAAGGGATGCTCCCTCCCTATACTCAGCCTATTAAATGATTGTACATATTGGATTTGTCAAAGCATCCTATATTCGCATGCATTGCTAAGTGTGAGCTCATTCTCAACGAATAGCTCGCCGTCCCAGTGCTATCCATCCCTCGAGGGGGCCACGACGTACGTCTAGATTACAGTGTTGTCCTGTCACGGAAAGGGCTACTTTAGGAGGCTGCACTACCCAAGGAGGCACTTGACTTGACCATCGTGAAGCCGAGCAAAGCCGGCAGCAACGTTCACTGATGGGATGACGTCTGTATTGAGACTCGGCTTGCACTCCATGAAGTTGAAGGGGACGCTGAGGACTTGACCTCCGTTTTTTTGAAAGCCTCCTCCAACATTATCTTCACGTCGACGACTCTCTCTGCCATCGTTTCTGCGCCTACCATCCCTTGTCGCTCCTCTCCTCACCTAATATCCAGGTAAATACTTCATCAATTAGCATCTAAAAAGAAAATCATCTCAAGCAATGTCAAGAAACTTCACCCTGGAGCTGCCCTGGATATTGGGAAAGGCAGCTGTGACAATGATACACGGGCAAAATTTCATGATAAGAAAACCAACGAAACTAATTAAGGTTCTTTCACTTTCGTATGAATAATTAATACAGGAACCTGGACATTTCAACCGAGGTGCCGTATATAAGATCGACACCCACCAGATTGATAACTAACAGCATCTTGAAGAGAGGAAAACATCGAGCTATTGTGAATAAAAATTGCGAAAGAAGTGCGGCATCCCACATTTTTCAATCATTAGGGAGGTAAAGTCGGGTAATTGGAGGATGGCTGACCGTGACTCAAATGTTATCCTGCTAGTCTGCAACAGTGCATTAAGCAGGGTGTTCTGGAATTCTTCAAAGCAGCAGCCAGACACCTCACAGAATATTTTCATCTATTAATTTTAAAGGTGTTTAAGCCATACTTTATGCCTCTGCGGCTCCCTTATACGGCAAAAGGGATCCACCTTATACGCAAGCGAGTCTCTCTTGGATTCTTCTCACGAATTGGTGAGCAAGGTCACATGCGCTTAGCTTTTAGCTGTGTAATTCAACATTCGAACAGTATTGTGCTCGCAGAAACTACGGATTTAAAGCACACTCTCGGACGGGGCACTTTCTAAAAAGCGAATCGAACCGATTCGCAACCTTAACCACGAGTTCTGCAGGGAACAGCGACTGTATTCTCAAACAAAAACCTTTGCAATCTAATTCAATGGCTGGGCTGAGTTTCCATCGACTACCTAATCTCAAATTATTTCACATACAATTCAGGAGCATACGATTTCCATCCAACCATCATCTAAGAGTAACAAATTGAAGGGGTTTGACTGGTTTCAGCCTAGGAAATGACAAGCTCCAACCTTACACTCACTTATAGGTGAAAGGAATAAGCTTCTCCGTTACTCGAAAACACTCGAGCGGAAACATTTCTCATTTTTTGTGTGAGATTCGCAATGAGCGATGCGAAGGAGTCAAGAACTGATGGGGGTGAACGAGCTCGGCGTCACCTTGGGAAGATCGGGTTTTAAGGTGATTGAGAGCGAGGCCTTGAGGTCCGCAGTCGGGAATGAAGAAACCCAGGAGAGCGAACTGGGTCGTCTGCACGAGGCCGAGCGCGTCGGGATTGCGTCGGCGCAGAGAGGAGAGCAGTAGGTTCGCGATGAAGCCACGACGCACGCCGTCGTCTTCTCTGTGTGCGCCCTTGCCCGTGACGGTCTCTCTCTCTCTCTCTCTCTCTCCCTCCCTCTCCCCTCACGACAGAAAGACGGCTACTTCCTTGATTACCGTCGGATTTGTTTTTTGCTTTTTAAAGATCAAAAAATAACTTTTTTCCCTTTTCTGCTAAAACTTTAAATATTGTGAAAGTTTTAATAACCATACCATAGCTTAACGAGCACCCATTCTAATACACTACACTCCAATAACTCTTTTGAAAGTAATGTTTTTGCAACTATATTAGATAATAAGAAAAATAATTATTGTTGGAAATCTATCGAAAAATTATGAGAAAACGAAATCAATTGTCTAGGTTGTCCAAATACTATCATTAAGAATAATTTTGCCTATCGAAATACAAAACAAGACTTTAGCGACTATCCTCCTAAGATACAATGGATTTTCTTTTTATTTTTGCATTGAATAATAAAAGAACATGAACAACCCATATAATCCAAAAAGAGGGGAAAAAATAAGAAAAGAAAATTTGTCTTTTTAATTTGATATATTGTAAATAATTGTGGTTTGAAGTTTATATTCAAACGAAATGAAGAGCGTTAAAAAGACCGTTATAAATTTATTGATATTCAATAGAGGACTGATGTATAGCAGTTACAAAAAGGTTCATCAAGAAATAGAATCAAAAGCTTTAACCATGGTTACAAATCCATTATAAAACGTTATACAATCTTAGCATAAAGATAGTGGACAAAAATCATCACAAAATAATGGTTTCAACACCACCATAATTTCTATAAATTTTTTTATTTTCAAATATTTCAAAATTATTAAAATATCTATCAGGAGGTCCAAGACTTGACGGACTTGATTGATGTTGATAGTGAGATTGAGCTTACACAATGAAGTTGAAGAGGACGCTAGGAGGCGTCACTCAACTTTTTCTTCTTATCGACGACTCTATCTGCCATTGTCCTTGTTTCCTACCGGCTCCGGTGGCTACTCTCCTTAGAATATCATCCGGTCTTCTCTCTGATGGATTAAGCAAGCAAAGCTACTCCCAAAATCCTAACTCTCTATACACACATATGAGAGGGTCCTTGATTTGGGCCTCTCTCTTGATGGCTATAGTGCTATATACATATTTTAGGATTTTCAAGAGGGCAATTTGATGGGAGGGAAAGAAAATGTTACATCTTTACTTAACTTATGTGTAGAGGGAGATTATATGTATACAAATAACATATAAATGCAATAGACAAATGATGTGAAATGCTTATAGGATCATTAAATTGGTTCTATTTGTTGATGATGGGCTTTCACACATACAAATTGGAGTTCCATGGGACAATGGAGAAACTATGCAAGCGCACCACCTTCAACAGCTCTGACGTGAAAAGGAGCTGGGATCGATGATGGAGGGTCACCTAACGTGGTGACTTTGTTCGACATTGAGAACTTTGGAATTTCATATTTTATCATATCCAATCTTATCCTAACTAGAAATCTAGATGACCAAGTGTACTCTAACGGTTTTGTAATGGTTTTGTAATTGTCTTGATTGCAATTAATTTTGTAACGGTTGTATAACGGCTTTATAATGGCCAAGTCACGGTTTTGTGAGGCCTTCCAAATTTAATTTTTCATAGACCCTCTATTATTTTATAACGGCTATTAATAGATTTATAACGGTTTCTTGGCGGCTCTTTCCTTGTTTGAATATAAACTTAAAACCACAATTCTTGACAATATATCAAATTGATTGAAAAGAGGGGAATAGGGGAGATTGAGCTTCTAAGATCAGAGTGCACAAAAAAACTTTGTGAATTTCCCTTATGTTAAGATTAATATTGCATTCTTTGGTCAATGTATTGTCTGAGGTTAATAGGCGTATAATGTGATATTATCCAAGGTTCAATTTGTAAGGGTTCTAACCATTATGGATAAGTACTTTGAGAACTATAAAATCGTTGAAAAGGATAGAATTGTTGATGTCTTTTAGAGTTACAAAGCAATTATTCATTATATCGAAACAAATCGACGGCATTAGAGAATTCAAGGCTAGACATTAAACATTACATATGCAATTATTTTTTTGGTTGGTTACATATCTAATTATTGGCAAGATAGTAAATGTATGGATAAGTCATATGTTATGGCATCATTTTCGGTGATTTTTATTTTGGTTGGTCCATTTTTGATGATTGGATTGCTGTAATTTTGAGAGGAAGATGCTGGCATATGCTAATTCAGCTAATTTAAGCAGAAAATATAGATCATACTACTATCGACCATAATTGTAGGGTTAGGTGGTAGACATAAAAATTTTCCCTAAATGAAATCATCACAATTAAAGGCAGACGTTATCTTCACGAGTTGAATCTTATGGGAAATAGTATAATTGGCAGGTTCTACTTTAATATATTTTCGGTGCAAACATGGCAATTTATATTGCAAATGATTACTTAACTATACGGGAAAATTAAATTCCAGCCATTGGATTGTTGTTAACCAACAACAATTATATCATACATGGTTATTTGGGGTATATAGTAAATACTCAAAAGCACAAAAAAGTTATCGAGTAATATTTCTAGTCGTAGGTTCATGTTAAACAAAGTAAACGCACCCTACTTCTAAGACGATTGGTGAAACTTCGCTTAAGAAAAAAAGTTTATATCATCTCCGTACTACTTATTAAATATTTTATTTCATATACCAAAACCGTGTGTATAATGAGTAACTCCATATTAGTGCATGGGTTGTTTTTAACCCTCTTCGATAATTCCATAAGCAAGTGTGTGATATGTTTGTCTAATAGAATTTTGAGATTAGAAAAAAAAAAGAACCCACAAAAATCTATTTTCTTCAAAGAAATTATCAAAATATGAATATAAAGGGGAGATTAAACATGGCCCCTTAAAATTGATAGATTTTATTTTTAATTTGATTTATGTTTGTTCAAAGCATATTTAAGCTGATGAAATATTTCATTTCAATATGTCATTGTCTCCTAAACTCGTTTTAGGAGAGTATAAAAGTTGATTTATGATAAACACCAAGTTGATTTTCGACTTGAGGCTGTGACTTGTCTATTGCAAACTAGGAGGATTTATTTATATTTCCTTATGTAAGGTTGAATTTAAAGGACTGACATAACCACTGGGGCATTGCTACTCTTCTCATATAGTATGAGAAAGAGGCGGTGGAGGGTTCGAATCTCTGTTTTCTCAAGGGGTTGGGGTGGGGACTTATAGTTTCAGCTATGGGTTTTGATTCTTATGTTGTGCAAAAAGGCAAAGCTAAAGTTTAAGAGTGAGTTGAGAATTAAAGTATGACATATAAAGAAAAAAGGATCAACATAACTATGTAAAGGCAATCGTTTGAAATAAAAGATGGAAAGCTACAAGAATAGCCTTTGATATTTATCCAATTTTCAAATCGGATCCTAAACGTGTAAAAGAGTTCATAAATAAGAAATAGGAGTATCTTATATATTATGACCTCACTTACTGCAGTAACTATGATTAGTTGTTGAATTAAGAGAAAATTTATTGTCATTTGAATTTAGATGTTCTTTGGTTAAACTACTTTACGTAAAAGCATTATCATGTCGCGAGACACTCCAAGTGGAATAACTATGTATTCGAAGCCTCAACTTGGAGAGCTCTTAGCGTAAGTACAAGACTCATCCCATAGTACATATGCTTCACGAGCTAGAGCATATGCATAAATTCAGAATGCAAATCAACAAAATATCTGTATAATAATCCATGGAATAATAAATAAAGGATAAGTTCTTTTTGCATAATGTGGAGGAAAGCTCCCATACACACCATACAAATTGACCGCCTCTCATACAATTTTACATCAGATACATGAAACATGGAACCAATCGGCCCTTTTAACTTCTTTCCATGTTCTCTTCCTCTATTATGTTTCGGCAGGAATCCCCTTTCATGGGACTAAATTCCATGCAGAGAACAACAAAGAATCAAAACCAACCTCAGCTCTCTAACACAACATAGATATGCATGGGGACATCCACTATAATTACCAGCTTCATGTCCATGTGGCTGATGAGATGGCTGACGTCGGGACTGCATTGGACCAGATAGAACTTGAGGATCGTCCGTAGCAATAAAGTGTTGCTTCGATTTTACGGAGACTTCACTGCTACTAGAGTTATCTCTTGTCCTACCCAATGCCGCGTGCTAATGTCCAAGAAAAATAACCCAAGATATCATGATCAACACGAGAGAGAGAGAGAGAGAGAGAGAGAGAGAGAGAGAGAGAGAGAGAGAGAGAGAGAGAGAGAGAGATCTTACCAGTGTCAAAGCATTTTTCTGGTGAATCACTGATCCAATTTTTAATTACATGCAAGCTTGGAGTATGTGAGACATGATTGTTGGATGCATGTCAAAAGAGAGAATTCCAAAGATGTGAGTGAGGTGTGATACCTAAACTTTGTTTTGTGTGCATCACTCGGAATTGGGAAAGAATAAGAAATTCAATTGGCTATGGCGTGGAGCACCAAAAGATGAAGGGCTCCATAAATAGGTAAATATTTAGTCATGTTCATTATTGGTGTGGATACACTTGCCCAATTTGAGTTTAGCAAATTCCCATATTAAGACATATCATTGATGGTAAGTTTTGTTAGAGTTGGTTTTCTCTAGAAACATGACCATATACATCCCCTGGTGATTACTTAATTGGTTGAGAAAATTAAAATCTAGACCGCTAGATTGTCAATGATTTTGATGGGTGGATACGTGGACGGCAAATTTGCAATATAGAACATCACTAGTACATGTACCCAATAGAACCTTATGTAACGTAGATAAACCTTTTTTTATCATTGGAAGTTATGTTCGTTGTATCAAGCTCCATTTCTTTCCAATTATACATTAACGCAATTGCACTTACGATTAATTGGAAAGATTTCCGACAGCAATTAAATTCAGCCTTTTTTTGGCGATCATCTCGGCCGCGACGACGTGGAACCTGGAGCCTGCACAACTCCAAAGTCCCCTGGAATTTATATTTATCATTGCAAGTTATGTTTGAGCCCCATTTTCTTTCCAATTATACATTAATGCAGTTACACTTACCATTGATTAGAAAGATTTTCGACAACAATTAAACTCAGCCTTTTTTTGGTGATCATATTGGCCACGACGGCATGGAAATTGAAGCTTGCACAACTACAAAGTCACTTGGAATTTCTCTTTGAATGTTGTGATTGACTCCGTTATGATATTTCGGGAGAGCAGGGTGAGCAATGTGGAGGAGGATTAGGGTTTGGGCGGGTGAAGTGCATGCGAGGTTTGGGGAGCAAGATGATCGAGATCTCAAAGGCTGCATTTGATAATCAGGATAAAATTCAGGATAGAATAAAATTTATCCTATCCTGCGTTTGTGCATATACAAGATATGATAAAGTTGAATATAAGGGAGATATAGGTCGGATAAAATTATTCCATGGGAATGGTGGGATAAAGGTGAATCGGATTTCTAATTTCATAATAGAAAAGTTAAAACTTCTTAAAATTAACAAATCTAAAATTATATCTCAATATAAGTAATATTTGAATTCTAATATAAGAAATTCAAAATAACAAAAACTAACAATTTGATTTTTTAATTTAATCTTATTTTTATTTACATATTAAAATTTAATTCTATCTTATAGTATAAACTCAATATAAAAATATATAATTATTACAGATTTTAGATATATTAGTACAGTTTTCTATTTAATAAAATTTTACTAGAGAAAGATAGAATGGGAAGAAAGAAATAAAAAATAAAAAAAAAGAGTAAAATAAAATAAAAATTAAAGTAGGCAAGAGTGTTAAAATAAATTTTACCATCTCCATTGTAAAATTTGTGGTTCATTTATATTAATATGTCGTTTATACCCAAAAATATATATGATATGATGTAAATATATTTGACTTTGTTATTGCAATTACTAAACAGTGGATATGGTATAGTAAAATTTCATGAATTTCATATCATATCATATTAAGTCATATTATGATTAGAAATCCGAACGACTAAACGTAGTCAAAGGGTCCCGAGGCGGTGGTGTGGCAATTCTAGTGGCGAGAATAAGGGCAATTTTGTAAAAAAAAATACTAATAGAAAATTAACAAACCCTTTCCCCAAACATTTATCATTGGAAGTTATGTTCGTTGTATCAAGCCCCATTTCTTTCCTATTATACATTAACGCATTTGCACTTACGATTAAGTGGAAAGATTTTTGACAGCAATTAAACTCAGCCTTCTTTTTTAGTGATCATATCGGGCGCAACGGCATGGAAATTGAAGCCTTCACAACTTCGAAGTTGCCTAGAATTTCTCTTTAAATGTTGTGATTGACTCAACTATGATTTTTCAAGAGAGTGGAGTGAGCAATGTGGAGGAGGGTTTAGGGTTTTGGCGGGTGAAGTGCACGCGAGGTCCGGGGAGGAAGACGATCGGGTTCTTGAAGGGCCCCAAGGCGGTGGCGTGGCCAATCTATTCCGACTTCGGAGCTCCGTTGAAGAGGCAGTGCAACACGAGGTTGTTGCTCGACAACTTCGAAAAATCCGATCCCGAAGCCTAGGATGCAGAGTCTTTCAAACAGGGAATGGCAGCTTGCACGCGGGGCTCGGTGAGTGGCGCGAAGATGAACTCGGGCTTGGGCACAGATGGGACTAACTTCCTAAAGTTCTAACTTCTAAGTTGAAGACCGAAGGACAGAACCGAAGGAGGGTGGTGCAAGTTCATCCACACGAGATAAATAGTAGAAAAGGAAAAAAAAGAATGATAGAAAAAGAAACAAAAAACAAAAAATATTCAAAAAATTAATGAAAAAAATGCTCAAATGCACGTATTTGATCTCGGGGTTAATGTATGCAGCTAAAACCCGCAAATCGTAAGATTCTTTCTAGCTATATAAGTTCTGTCTAGGTCAATTAGAGGGAATCGCCACATCGGTCAAACTCATTGGTTTCACGTATATTGTTTGATATGGTTTTCATATATTATAAACTTAGTAAGAACAAAGGATGGAGAGAAACGCCTCTAAAAGCATTTAGCGACTCATTTGAGAGTTAGCATGTAATGTAATATTTCTAATTATTGGCAACAAAAAAAAACACTATACATCTTTTTTTTTAGCAAACAAAAGGTAAAAATATCATTCAGAAAATACAATGATCTCAATTTGGCATTTCACGACTTCTTTGGCCATGATATTCTTCTAAAAGAGGTACAAGGTATTTTAGTACTTTGTGCTTGTAGATTGATTGAATTAAGGAGAGTAGGGGAGATTGAGCTTATGGGATTAGAGTGTGCTATGAAAGTTTTGCGAATTTTGCTCATGTTAAGATTATATAGCATTAGTGGGATCGGTGTGTCATATGAGGTTAGTAAGCGTATAATTTGACATTAATCGAGATTTAATATATGGAGGATCTAGGCTGTTATAGACACAAGTACTTTGAGAAGTATGCGATTATTGAATGAGCTAGGGTTCTCGAAGTCCTTTAAAGTACAAAAGTAGTTATTCTTCATATGGAAACAATTCCAAAATAGTAGAGAATAGAGGACTAGATGTTAAGGCCTTGTTTAGTAAATTGGACAAATAGTGACTATTTCTGATATTTTGCTCCTCTTAACAAAAAAAAAAGAAAGAATAGAAATTCGTTTGGTAGCATAAGCTAATATTTTTTATTTTTGAAAACAAATTTGTTCTTAAGAAGAGATTTGGAACAGAATTAAAAAGTAGAAAAATTTTACTTTTTTGTTCTTGGGAAAACTCAAGAATCAAGCAATTTTCCCTCTAGTTGGCGACCTCGCCTACATCTAGTGAGGCCAAACCTTGCCTAGCCACTGGCAAGGCTCAAGCCAATGACACTCGGCCTCACCAGGGACCGGTGAGGCTCCCCCAATGTCATCAGCTCTCATTTGGCTAGTCGTCAACCATTGTCGAGGCTAGCGATTGGCTAAAGAAAGAAAAAGAAGAAGAAGAAAAGAAAAAAAGTGAAAGATGTAATAAATTTAATAGAAATTAAAAGAAACTCTAAGTTAAAAATAAAAAAATTTGAAGGTCGTACCAAATGCATTTCTATTTTAGAAATAGGAATTTTGTGTAGTTACCAAAAATCTTTGAATGCTTAGAACTTGTCAATGGAACATTAAAAAAAATAACTATTTCTCAATAGAAATTGTTTCTAGAAACAGAATAGTTACCAAACAGGCCATAAACATTACATATGTCAACTTATTCTTAGACTTTTACTTGCCCCTTTGCAAAGCTTAAGAGTTGAACCCAATAGCTAAAACTAAACGTCTCCATCCCAATACCTCATGAGAAGGTAGGGAATCGAACTCTCCACTTTCTCTTTCTCATGTGGGAAGAGTGGTCACTAGAACAACTCCCAGTGATTTATGTGCATTTTATTGCCTAGATAGTAAGTGTATGAATGAGCCATATGCTATGATAATGTTATTGCATAAAAAAACCCATGTTTTGTGAGGTAAATGCATTGAAAAAGGACATAGTGGATGGTGCTGCCACAGTTGGTGGTGCACTCGCTTTGGGTAAAATTGTGTTAGTAGCTTATTTGCTATGGGAAGAATACAATTTTGAAGATGCAATACTCATTAGCCAGCATATGGTATATGAAGATATTTATACTTCTTTTCACATACAAAATATGAAATTCGGACTCATGTGACAAGCCAAATGACTCAAAAGGATCTAATGAAATATCGCATCTAGAGCTAGAAGCCCATTTCCTGCCGTAATTTTGGAAGATACTGGCATATGCTAATTCAGCTAATAAGCGTAAAATACAGCTCATGCTACAATCGCCCATAGGGTTAGGATGCCGACAAAGAAATTTACCCTAAATGAAATCATCAGAATTTAAGGAAATTTTTATCTGCACGGGTTGAATTTGATAGGAAAATACAAATTATTCTCATTATTGGTGTGCGGATACACTTGCCTTCTTTATATATAATACAATCTCAAGTGGGAAATATTATAATTGGTAAGTTCTGTTATAGTTGATTTACTGTACAAACATGGCCATGGACATCCCAGATGATTACTTAACAAACAGAGAAAATTAAAATCCAGTCGTTAGATTATTGATCATTTCTATAATGGAACTACCAAAAATTTAACAATATCAAACATGGTTATTAGGAAAATAAACATGGTTATTTGGTGTATCCTAAGGATGCTGAAAGCACATGAAATTTATGGAGTAATATTTCTAGTCGAAAGTTATAAATGTAATGTCAGACTTTCATGTTACTCTTATTATGTCGAAAGTAACAACACTCAAGTATTTGATCAGAAGGATTTCCAAACAGCGATTGAACTCATTAATATAGCAAGCAAGTACATTTTGCGTTTTCGGGAGAGGATAAAAAACATAATAATCGATTACTTTCATACTTCGCAGCTCCACGAGAATAAATTCTCAATCTACGTTAATATAATCAATTAAATATTATTTGCAAAGGAAAAACAAATAAAAAGTCATTGTAGTCCTACAAGGTTACAATCGTTCTCTTCATTTTCTATTTCATAATAATCGAACACTTCTTCAGCCAAAATAATCTACCAATTTCTGTTATCATTTGAGTAAGAATCCAATTCAAATTATATTGATTCCGATTATAATTTTAGAATGCAATCCAAAATACCCTCAAAAGCGCTGGATATATTAATAGTGGATGAAGCCGCTTTTGAAATTTTATTTTTACATCGCGGGAGTATCCTTGATATTAATCCTATTTGAAATAGAGAAACTAATACTACCAAATACAGAATTTGTAGAATCCACAGGGTAAAACTTTTAGAACCACTCAAGCCACAGCTTTTCTTAATTCACATGAGTCGGACCATATAGAGGTTCATGTGAAACAAAGTAAACGCAACCTACTTCTGAGGCGATTAACGAGTTTTATGAACTTCAGTTAAAGAAAAAAGTTCATATTGTCGTTGTTCTACTTTTTATATATTGAAACCTACTTATGGCCATTTCGTTGAAGTTCAATCAAAAATAGAATTTCTTTTGGATATTTCAACAATTTTGAAATATTTGAAAGTAACTTTTTTTGGAGAAATTATGACGGTCATGAAAGCTATTATTCTATAATGGTTTTGTAACTTTTTATAACGGATTAATAATGGTTTTGTAATGTTCTTGACTGCAATTAATTTTTTAACGGTTGTATAACGGCTTTATAATTACATGGTTTTGCGAGGCATTTGATTTATTTCTTTGTAAATCCTCTATTATTTTATAACGGCTTTATAAAAGTCATCAATTTATTAATTATCAATAAATTTATAATGGTTTCTTGATGGCTCTTTCTTTTGTTTGGATATATAATTAAAACCACAATTCTTGACAATACATCAATTTGATTGAATTGAGGAGAGTAGGGGAGCTTGAGCTTCTAAGTTTGGAGTGCGCAATGAAAGCCGTGTGAATTTCCCTTATGTTAAGATTAATATTGCATTCTTTGATCAGTCTATCATCTGAGGTTTATAAGTGTATAATACGATATTATTTGAGGTTTAATTTGTAAAGGATCTCACCGTTGTGGATGATAAGTACTTTTGAGAACTAGACAATCAATGAATGTCGCGACCTTTCCAAAAGTGAATTATTAGGGGAAGACTAATGGATTACTAAGTCCGAAGACTTACTACGGACTCTCCCAAGCCCTATCGACTGCAACTTGGTACTCAAAATTTAACTTTGTTAAACATTTAATTTTATCTAATTAGGAACCGTCATTAATCAATTAGGATTGATTAGAAACCCAAGTAAAGTATGGGAGAACATTTTAGTTCTGCAAACCAGAGATTGAATAGGTTCAGGAACATGGTTACACTAAGTTAAACTAACGCCTTTTCAATACCATTTTCTTTAAGTTTCAAAAACATTTTTTGCAAAAGGATAAATGTGAGAATCAATAACATGGAAATGAGTGGTCATGCGGTCATTACACAAAGTCTTGGTTGATTTTAACCTAAGCCACTAACATGGAAATGAGTGGTCATGCGGATCACAATCAATAACATTCAATAAGTCCAAAAATATAAGTGTAAGAATCATGATCAACCTTAAAGCAAAACAAGCTATAACTAAAAATCCATGCTCTAAACATAATTTCTAAATGGGATGACATCTAATTTTTTTTGAATTTTTTTTTTGTAAAATTAATTATGTATAATTTTAATCTAGATTTAATATGCATGATTTTTTTACTCTAACGACATATGACATACAATTCAAATGACAATTTTCCCTAATCCAAAATAGAAAATCAAAACAATCAAGAACCTAACCCGACGTCTCGTGGCTCAATGTTTTTTATTATTAAGATTTTTTTAACACAAACAAGAATTTCACCTAATCAAAATATGCCTAGAAACTCAAGGAAATCATGCTAGCAGCAAATATATTACAAATTAGGCAATTTAATATTCAGATGAGCGAATGGATTAGGAAATTACTTTGATGGTCTTTCTCCGGTTCTCACAAATAACTATTACTAATGACAGCACCAACACAAAGAGAAATTAGGGAACAACCACCAGAAAAAAAAACGTCTTAATATGAGGTGTAATATGACCGAGTATACAGGGCAGCAAAGATTCAATATCAGAGCAGCCGCATTAAACTCACGGCAACATTAGTTCGTTCAGCAACAAAAGAGTCAACAAAAACACCAAGTTGACCCTAAGTTGGGCTGTAATTCCTGGGCAGCAGCAACGAATGATCTCCGGGCTGCAATGATGACAAGCGACAATGGCGAAACTGGACAACAAACGAATGCGAGCAGCAGCAACGGTGAGCCGTGACGAACAATAGCGATGCAGCAGTAATGAATAATGTCTAACAACAACAAATAGCTGCGACGCAGCAACGGTGACGAACAATATCGAAAGATCGCAATGTAGTAAGCGGACGATCGAAATGCAGCAACGATGAGCAACGAACAAGTGCGTCGTTGTATTGGGCTCTCTCTCTCTCTCAATTTTTTCCTAGTCGCACCCTTTTTGAGTCCACTCACTCACTTGCACAAGTTCTCTCCTCTTTTTCCTCTCACATTTCACAAGTTGTTCTTCTTTTTTTCTCCTCACTTTCACTCTCTTTTTTTCGCACCCTTTTGTTTTCTCTTTTCCTGACTTTCACCAAATTTTTCCCCTTGAGTGCTCCTCTGGGCCTCTATTTATAGAGGAAAAATGATTCGTTATTCAGCAAAGATTTTCCCAGATTGTAGTACGGATTCACTCAACAAATGATGATCTTCCGCATAGAGAGGAAACTACTCAACCAAAATTGGCTCCAAAATTTAAAATCCTTTTCAAAATCAGCTTAACTAAAAATGGCTCCATCATTCAAAATTTAAAACCTTTTAAACCTCCCTCCACAATTGGATTATTCTCTAATTCTAATATTTTTTATTTTTTATTTAAAAAAAATCTAAATGTAATGTTATGAAATGCTTAATATATATTATGATGAACAAATGAAATAGTCAATATTTAGGTGTTAATAATGAAAAAGATAGGGTTGTTGATGTCTTTTAGAGTATCAAAGCAATTATTCATTATATAGAAACAAATCCACGGCAGTAGAGAATTGAGGGCTCGAAATTAAACATTACATATGTATATTATTGGCCAGATACTAAATGGATGAGTGAGTCATATGTTATGGCATCATTTTTGGTAATTGGATAGCTGTAATTTTGAGAGGAAGATGCTGGCATATGCTAATTCAGCTAAATTAAGCAGAAAATACAGCTCATGCTACTTTCGACCATAATTGTAGGGTTTAGATGTAGACGTAGAATATTGCCCTAAATGAAATCATCACTATAAGGCAAACGTTATCTACTCGAATTGAATTTTATGGGAAATACTATAATCTGTAGGTTCTGTTATAATTTATTTTCTGTGCAAACATGGCAATGTATGTCCCAAATGATAACTTAACTACTATATAATGAAAATTAAATTCCAGCTGTTAGACAACAACAATCATATCAAACATGGTTATTACATGTACATAATAAATACCCAAAAGCAGAAAAAAAATCGAGTAATATTTCTAGAGGTTCATTTTAAACAAAGTAAACACACCCCCACTTTATTCGAATCCCTACCTTCTCAAGAGGTTGGGATGGAGACGATTTAGTTTCAAGTGTGGATTTTGACTCTCATGTCCTACACGGAGGCAGGGCAAAAGTCTGAAAGTGAAAGTTAGAATAAAAATAGAATAGGACCGACAAAAAAAAAAAGCCTACTTCTAAGACGGTTGGTGAACCACATGAACTTGCTTAAGAAAAATAGTTCATTTCATCTCTGTACTACTTATTAAATATTTTCGTTTTTACACCAAATCTGTATATACAATGAGAAACTCCATATTAGTGCATGGGTTTTTCTTACTCTCTTCGATAATTCCACATATTTTTGTCTGATAGAATTTTGAGATTAGAAAAAAATACAAACCCACAGAAATTTATTTTCTTCGAAGAAAATATCGAAATATGAATATTTAAGAGAGAACAACATAACCATTGTAGAGCCAAAATTTGAAATAAAAAATGGAAAGCTACAAGAATAGCCTCCAATAAATATATCCAATTTTCATACTGGATACTAAACATTTAAAAGAGTTAATATTTGAGCAACTGAAGTATATTATATATGTTATGACCACACTTATTGCAGAACTATGATTATTTGTCGAA
The DNA here is from genome assembly GCA_014182845.1 of Corymbia calophylla. Lineage (NCBI taxonomy): Eukaryota > Viridiplantae > Streptophyta > Magnoliopsida > Myrtales > Myrtaceae > Corymbia > Corymbia calophylla. Next base: position 21,239,073 of record CM024698.1, on the reverse strand, counting down.
TTAAGTGAAAATTTACTATCATTTGAATTTGTATGTTCTTTAACTAAAATAATTTACGTAAAAGTATCGTCATGTTACGAGACTCGCCAGATAGAATAACTCTTGGTATTTGAGGCCACAACTGGGAGAGGTCTCAGCATAAATACGAACTCATCGCATGGTATATATGCTTACGAGCGAGAGCATGCGCGTAAGTTCAGAGTGCAAAGCAATAAAATATCCATCATAAGGGAAAAAAATACTGTATAATTAATCCATGGAGTAATATATAAAGGACAAGTTCTTTTTACATAGTGTGGAGGAAAGCTCTCATATACGATAAAAAAAATGACTGCCTTTCATATAATTTTACATCAGATACATGAAACGTGGAACCCATTGACCAATTAACTTGTTCCCATGTTCTCTTCCTCTATGATTTTTCAGCAGCAATCTGCTTTTATCAGACTAAATTCCACGTAGAGAACAGTATGGAACCGAAGCAAACGCCACGCTCTCTAACGTGCCATAGGATATGCACGGGGACATCCACCGTCATTCTCAGCCTCATATTCATGCGGCTGCTGAGTTGGCTAATGGATGGACTGTTCTGACTGGATAGGACTAGAGGGCAATCCGTAGCATAAGTATCGCTTCGATCTTTGGAGACTTCACTGCTACAAGAGTTATCTCTCCTCCTCCCCAGTGCCCCGTGCACGGTTGAAGCATTTTTTTGGTGAATCACTGATCCAATTTTTAATTACATGTAAGGTTGGAGTATGAGAAACATGATTATTAGATGCATGTCAAAAAAGAATTTCAAAGATGCAAGTGCAGTATGATGCCTAAAACTTTGTTTCGTATGCATCACACAGGACTTGCTTTGAAGCATTTGAAGAAGTAGTAAGAAAGAAGAAGAAATTCAATTGGTTATGGTGTGGAGCATCAAAAGATGAAGGGCTCTATAAATAGGTAAATATTTAGTCAAGTTCATTATTGATGTGGATACACTTGCACAATTTGCATTTAACATGTTTCCATACTAAGACATATTATCAATGGCAGGTTCTGTTAGAGCTGGATTTCTCTAGAAGCGTGACCATATACACCTCCTTTGTGATCACTTAACTAGTTGAGAAAATAAAAATCTGGGCCGCTAGATTGTCGATGATTTTGATGGATGGATATGTGGACGGCAATTCGCAGTATAGAACATGGCTCTTATATGTACCCAATAAAATCTTATAGCACGTCAATAAACCTCTCTTTATCGCTGAAAGTTATGTTCGTTATATCGAGCCCCTGTCCCTTTCCAATTATACATTAAAGTAGTTGTACTTACTGATTTTTCTGACAACAATTAAACTCATTTATCTAGTATACTACCATTAGATATGTCTCCATATGAGAGCAGACATAATTTGAGCAAGCAAAGAAAAGGATGCAGAGAAACAATTATAAGTAGTTAACTAACAGGTAACGCAAGCGTGGCACGCGGATATATGTTTTTCATATATAATGACTATATATTTAATATAAATTAGAAACACATAAATTAATTTAATGGTAATATGAGAAGTTGCAAATCTTGTATAAAAGGATATATTGTTTCATTAATAGATATTGCTCTTAACAAGAAGACACGGCTATATTAATTAAATTTGAAAAATTAGCTTAAAACAACAAAAGAACAATATATAGGCCTAAAAGTAATAAATTGATTTCTGTCATTGTATATCATGGTTATTGCATATATATGTAAGATAAATGTAATATTACTTTCAGAGAAACAACAATATTTCACTTGTTTTATAGGACAAATATGATGATAGAACATTTTCTGTAGTACTACAATTTGGACTCTTCTAGGTTACATATGAAATATATCAAGCGTACTGTTGTTTGAGTTCAAGTATATTGCTAAGTTCATAATAAAAGTTATTGGATGTATCCAGCACATGCAATTCGTGTCGATTTGAAATCTCATTTTTATTTCCGATGTGATATACGTACGTAATAGGTGGTTTCTTATATTGTAAACCAAAATAACATTTACTTAAGCTAACAAAATGAGATCACTTATTATTTAAATTTCTTTCATTTTGGCAGGATTGAATATGTGGTGGAGTTATCTGATACTGGACTTATTGTTGATCACAAAAAGAATATATGACTCTTGGAGAGCATATTTATAAGCTAAAATAGAAAGCAACAAAATATTTGTCATAAAAGAAAAAGAAGAAATGTAATGAATCCATGTAGTCATATATACAATACAAGTCCTTTTTGCATTTTATCGAGGAAAGCTCTCACACACACACCATATAAATAAACGGCTCCCAAACAATTTTACATTAGATACATGAAATGTGAAACCTATCGACCACTTAACTTGCTCCCATGTTCTCTTGCTCTATGATTTCTCGGCGACAGCAGCAGCTCGCTTTTGTAAGACACAGAATTTCAAGTAGACCACATGGAAATTAGACCCGTCAAATGAGTGGGTCAGGTCGAAAATGGTCCAACCCATATTGACCCATTTAATCCGTTTTGACCCAAATTCATGTAATGTAAATCTAGTGACACATACCCAACCCGACCCACACCCGACCCATACCCAACCCGACCCGTATTGCTAAAAGCCATTATTATTGTAGAAAAACTCAAACTCACTCTAAGCTCTATGTTAAATGACCCACTCAACCCATATTTGATTCATATTTAACTTTTACTTAATCCATATTTGACCAATATTTAACTTTCACTTGATTCATATTTGACCAATTGAACTAAAAGTGAGTCATAATATGGGCTTATGACCCATTTTGACACTTCTAATGGAAATCTAAGCAAACCTAAACTACCAGAGGACATGGCTCAGGGATATCTTCCCAATTCATGGCTCCATATACTTTTTCCCGCGGAAGATGGGACGGCAGATATAGCGAGACTACATTGGACAGGATCTGGCTCTATGGTATCGTCCAACAACGGCTTCGAATTGACGGAAATTTCGCTAGTTACCTTCCCTTTTCCCACCATCTATGTGCCTTGTTCTGTTCTTCAGAAAAATGATATTATAATCATCATTTGAGAGAGAGAGATTACAATGGAAGAAGCACCTTTTGGTAAATGATTGATCTGACACTTAATTACATGTAAGGTTGGAGTATGCGAGACATAATTGTTCGATGCATGTCAAAAGAGGTTTTTAAAGATGTAAATCACTGATCCAATACTTAAATACATGTAAGGTTGGAGTATGTGAGACTAATTGTTCGATGCATGTCAAAAGAGGTTTTTAAAGAGGTGAACGTGATATGAGGCAAGATTCTTTGTTTCAAAGGTATCATAAGGGTCTTGCTTTGAAGCACTTGAAGGACTAGAAGATAGAAAAATAAATTTAGTTGGCTAAGGCGTGGAGTAAGAAAGAGGAAAGGCTGTATAAATAGGTAAATATTTAGTCAAGTTCATTATTGGTGTATATAGACTTGCACAATTTACATTAAATATGTTCCCATACTAAGACATATTACCAATGGGGGGTTATACTTAGAGTTGTTTATTCTAGAAGCGCTTTAATATAAATCTTCTTGGCGATTACTTAACTATTGAGAAAATTAAGATCTAGACCACTAAATTGTCAATGATTTTGATGGATGGATACGTGGATTGCAATGTTGCAATATAGAATATGGCTATTACATGTATACAATAAAACTTCACAGTATGCCGATAAACCTCTATTTATTGCTAAATAGTTTATTGTATTATGTTCACATATCTTTCCAATCATATATTAAAATAGTTGCACTTTTTATTGATTAGAAAGATTTTCGACAACAATTAAACTCATTCATTATTCTATTATTTGATATGTCTCCGTATGAGAGTACAAACATAAGTTGAGCAAGGGAAGAAAAAAATTGCAGAGAAACAAATCTGTTTTTCTAGTTAACTAGTAGGTAACCTCGAGTGTTGCATGTGAAAATTATGTTTTTTCATATATAATGACTATTTATTCAATATAAATTAGAAACACAAAATTTAAGTGAATAGTAGTAATATGAGAAGTTGCAACTCTTATATGAATCAACATATTGTTTCACTAATAGATATTGCTCTTAACAAGACCACACAACTATATTAATTAATTTTTGAGACATTAGCTTGTAACGAAAAAAGAACAATGTATAGACCTAAAAGAAATTAATTGATCTCAAACATTGTATCTCACAGTTATTACATATTTATGAAAGATAAATGTAAATTTCAAAGAAGATTGGAAACGCTTAGAACTTTTTTAATTTCGATGTTTAGAAATTAATCCTCATTTAAGGCTCATAGTCAAAAAAAAATTGGGCATACTTAATAGGTATTCTTTTGACACATTCTTATTATATGTCTATGTACTCTTCGTTAATGAAAAAATATTCTACATGAAAACTTATGTTGTACGCGGATGGCGCTTGTTTATTTCCATCTATATTATAAAGTAAAGAAATAATATGGGCATAATACTATGAAAAATCCAAATTAGTACACATGTGATAAATTTATTTCGAATTAATTTTTTGACCACTATAAACTTAAAACTAGTATACCTATGATAGTTTTACCATCCATTAGTTTATGTTAAATTTTATCATCAAATTATTAAATTATATGACATATGACAATTGATGGATATATCAGTTTAGGTTTTTATCCGCAATTTGTCATAAGTGTACTAGTTTAGGATTTTTACCGGAATTAATCAAATCAAATTAAATAAATGAAGGGTAAATTTATTACAAATGTACTATTATTAGGTCTTTTGTGGTCAAAAAATTAGTTTATGGTAAATTTGTGGGATAAGTATACTAGGAGTGCCATTACTTTCGTACGACGCTTACTTTGGTGTCAAAACTTTTTTTTCGCTCACTTGAGTGCCAAATCGGAGTAAAATCGATCACTTGAGTGCCACTTTAGGAAAAGCGCGTGGCATTTGGAATGCGATGTGACAACAGGAAAATAATATTTTAATATTTTAATTAATTTTTTTGATTTTTTTTTTTTTTTTTTTTAAGGCCGGCGAGGGCCACCATTGACCCTCGCCGGCCGCGGAACCCTCGCCGTTGGCCGCGAAGGCCTTGGGTGAGGCCGTCGCGGCCTCCCCGCGGCTACCGAGGGCCATTGCGGCCTTGCCCAGGGCCAAATCTAGGCAAGGGCCGCCTGGCCTTCGCTGTCGCCGCCGCGGTGAGGCCATCAATAGCCTCATCGGCCTCACCCAAGGCCTTCACGACCGACAGCGAGGGGGCCCTCACCCAATCTGGGCGAGAGTTCAGCGGCCGACAAGGGTCAATGGTGGCTCTCGCCGGCCTTAACAAAAAAAACAAAAAAAATTAAAAAAATTAATTAAAATATTAAAATATTATTTTCCGGTTGCCACATCAGCTTTCCGGCGGCCATGTCAGCTTTTCCGGCGAAGTGGCACTCAAGTGATTGATTTCACTCCGATTTGGCACTCAAGTAAGCGAAAAAAAAGTTTTTGCACCAAAGTGAGCGCCGTACGAAAGTAATGGCACTCCTGGTGTCCCATCCCCTAAATTTGTTTTATGTATATCAGTTTGGGATCTTTGGTAGTCAATAAATTAGGTTGGGATTTTTTGAATTTTTGTGTGATATTAACCCAATAGTATATGTGTTTTTTAATTTATCAAGCAGAGTATTATAATATCAAAGCAAATGATAAGGCAATTGTATTTTTTAAATTACATTAATCATATGAGTAAAATATTGAATGAAACACTTTTCTTTTCTATCATGATCACATAATGGGAAAATTACTCAATCAATCACAAGCTTATTGTACAATTGTCAATTTTGTTCTAAACTTTCAAATTTTATCGATATAGCCCTAAACTTTTACGTGCAGTTTTAATATACTCTTTCTAGCTAATTTTGGCTTGCAAATACTAACATACATGACCACCTAAAGGGTAGATATGAATAAATTTATGCAAAACAACTGTTTTTATTCTTTTCTTTTATTTTTTTAAGGTACTGTTTAGCTTCCTTTATCCTTTGTTTCCTATATTGTTTAAATGATGCATTTATGCCACATTTACCTCAAACTGATTTTCATGTTACAAAAATTCTCAAAGATCAGGGCAAATGCAGCATAAATGTAAATGTTTGAGATAAATACAACACGAATGTACTAGTTTGAGATTTTTTGTCACGAAAATTAATTTTGGGTAAATGTAACATAGGGCATTAATTATGGATTTTTTGTGACACGAAAAATATTTTGGAGTAAATGTGGTACGAAGGTGCCAATTTGGGCTTTTTGATAGTATTAGCCATATTAAAAATGGTTAAGATTTATCATCTCCTTGTAAATTCTTAGAACACCTTTTGAGTTACAAATGCTTATAAAAAACATATTTTTTTTCATATAACTACCATTTTATCTCAATAGTATCAAGGTGTATATACTATATTGTTTTCATGTAGAAGTATGATCATATAATTGGTAAGATCTATTTGGGGATGATTTTTACATATGTGATCATGTACACCTTTCAATGGTTCCTTAACAATTTCAAATCCTTATGACAGAAAAAAAAAAAAAAAAAAAATAACTATCTCAAATCCTTAGATAGTTGACAATTTTGATTCAAGGAATAGTGAAGGGCAATTCTATTCATCATTTGACGAGCAAATTTACTTGTGAAATAGCTACATGTGAAACATCACAAGTTCTAGTTTGCTTGTGATCAGCGAGGATCGCCGTCCGCCCGTCCATTCCCCACCTTTGCCTAGCCTTCCTAGTGATGGTGGGGTGGTGGCAGTGAGAAGACCTCACGCCTAGTTTCTTCTCCTTCCTTTTATTTATATTTTTTAAAATTTAACTTTAAAAATAGTCACAAAAAACCTTAAACTATACTCATTGTAATATATTTATCATAATCTTTTTTTTTGTAAGATTAGAAATATCATATTATACCCATTATGACACATTAACCTTAAAATTTTTCTTGTGACATAAAAAATCCCAAACTTGTATCTATATGACACATTTACTTTTTATTATGGTTTCTTTAGATGATTTTTCAGTCAAAACATCATTTTTATTTTACTTAAGTCAAATGATATGTCAATATTATTTGCTTTCTAGCATCCATGTAAGGATATTATTACAGTTCTCATTTATAGAACTTTAAAAAAGAATAAGTGTCACATAGGTAATTTAGAATAAATGTGTTACAGTAGACATAATTTAGATTTTTTATGGCCTTTGCCCTTTATTTAAATATAATTTGTATTAAAAATCAAATTTGAACCAAAACGACATCATTTTAGCCTTACATTTTATAATTTAGTCATGTTATCACCACATATGAGAGAATATAGTAAAAAAAGAGCCACATTGGCATTTTCCATTAGTCAAGTTGGAAAGAATTAATTGAAAAACTCAAATTACACCAATATGACAAGTGTTTAGTCATTATTGCACTTATTGTAAATTTAAAAATCAATTGCACTTTCATAATAAATTTCAAGACTTTCAGTACATTTATCCCTTAAATTTAATAACATATAATTCATCTGCTGGCACTTCTATGATTTAACTGAAGTTATTATGCACTTGAAAAATAATTATTTTGCATGTCACCTCCGCCATATTACAATACAAGCAAAACTTGCAGGGATATTGCAAAAGAACAAGGACTTCATGCACATCGAGCCAGGAGATTGCGTCAACAATGTACCAGAGTTGCTGCATTAAACCCAACATGTGGATCTATACACAACATGTGGATCTATACAAGTATTCTTTACACTTGTCTAATCTTCTTAGCATCCAAATGAACATCCAACATGACAGAGACAAGTAGAAAATGTAGCGACTCCACCACAAAATTGTGAAGCCATTTTTGGACCGCAGAATGTCTCCATTTTACAATGTGATATGCAACATGAGATGCCTACATGCACAAGAGGAGCCTGTAATGTAGCACCGAGGGGATTTCCTCTTGGCATGTGGAGCACTTGAACCCTTGGCTTATGACTCAGCAAACTATCAATGAGCTAATATGAACAGCGATGAGACATTCAATTTGGAGACAAAGCTACAAACTAGCATTTAGCATCTCGTATTGCTGTTGTGAAGTACTCTGTGCAGATGGAAAGCTTCACCTTGATCTCCATTCAATGACCTTCTCTCCAAGCAACAAGCGGTCAGCTGCCTCAGTAACCTCTCCAGATAGGAGTGCAGGCAACCCTGAATATCTTTTGCACTGGGGTTTGTTGCCAAGATCATTGCATTCACCGTGTCAGCTACCACCTCACGCTGCGACTCCTCAAGTAGATACCCAGCAAATGACTCCTTTGGATGTTCATATGCCATTAAAGATACACAATCCTAGAGAAGAGAGGGAGTCATATTTTCATAATCAAAGACATTGCATTTGAAAAGAAAACTGGTGCATTATCTTCAATCTCCTGAAGATATGAGGAAAAAGGACGACCATGACTAATTGCACGGAGTACCATAAAAGTTCCATTAATAATGACACCATCAAAGCAAAGTTATATTATTAGGTAATAAGATGACCACTGGAAACTGAGGAAGAAGACTACCGATGATTCTCCCTTCATTTGCTAAGGTCATGTTTTCATACATTTCATTCTCATGCTCCCATACTTTAAAAGGCAAGGAGGAAAAAGAAAAAAGTTGAAAGTACCACTCCATCGCTCCCTCCCTCTCTCAAAAGCACCAACAATTGATGGCTTCCATACTTCCATTTATCAAAAGCACCAACAATTGATGGCTTCCATGCTTCCATTCATTGTGTCATTCTTTTTTCCAGTTCATAACTTTAATACTTTACATTAACATGGCCAAATGGAACTGGCAAAATAGAAGTTTGTCAATTAAGGGCGTAACATGAGTGCTGAGGTTCGTGGTGCATGTGAACTAAAAACTCTCAGAAACAATGTTGAAGCTTAAATTAACCTATAGCACATTCTTCCCTGTTTAAGACAACCAGCTATCCCACAAATGAGTAGACTATGTTATGTTGCTGAGTCCTTAAAAAAAGTTCTGTGTATTGCATCAATCTTGCTAGTGCAGAAAAGCTAAGCCAGGAAACAAAACCATGCCATACAAAGTAATTACTACCTGTACTAGATCCTTGAAGCTAGCCATATCAAAAAACCTTGATAACTCAACTCTTCCATATTTGATAGCCTCCTCCAGGGCTCCAACCTTGATAATGATAAAAAGGTATCAGGAAAACAACATAGTATTATTAAAACGGTCATGACAAAAAAAGAATTATGATAATTCGTGAATCGATAACACGCGAATATAAGACCACCTCAAGAACCTCATGACAAAACCATACTTGACATGATACAACAAATTTTGGGATGCTCATTCATGCTCACAGCTTCAATCACATTGTGCCAAGACAATATAGGTCAATAGGAAACCAACCAACTTAATCAATAAATATATTTAATCTTAAGCAAATCAGCTCCAGCTCTTAAAATAGGCAACAAGACAAATCCCATTCACCTGCTCAACAAGTAAACAAAGATGGATCACCATCACCCAAATCTCACCCCTTTAACACGAAAACTTGTTGTGAGACAATATTTCGGTAAAATGAATCTTCATGAATAAAGCGTTCAATAGAGTATTTACAAGTTTTCTAGTAACTTAAAGATTCACCATTAATTAAACTTATTAGCATATTGGAACAGAGTGCAAGGCCTTTGCAGATAATTTTAATAAAATCTCATTAAAAAATGTCAACACTTAGTTCGACAAAAATCATAATCTACAATCAAATACAATAATACAATTCATTGAACTGGTCAAGATATAGTAATATTCATTTATATTTAAAAAAAGGGCCAAAATAAGTATTAATCAACAACAAGTCTAGTTGAATGTATTGCACAGTTCACCTTCAAATTTTTACAGGTTGAGCCCCCTGCACAACTCCTTTCTTAACGGCACAACTTGAGTAGACAAGATTCTAACATGAACATACATGTAAAAGGAATGAACTCATTGTTTTAGAAGTTGTCCTCATGTTTGACCCAAACTTACAATAGTTAGGATCAATCAAATCTTTATAATATTGAAGAAAACTATGATTCACAATTTTTCTTTTTTAAGCTAATAAGTTCACGTGTTGCCAGTTGTGAATACACATTCACTACTCAACTCACAGTTCATTTAAGCCTTATCACCAAACAATATCTGAAACAGTATTACTAGATATATCGTTCATTTAAGAGGAACAAGAACAAGACTAGGAAAAAGTATGTGCACGAGAAATTTCACTTCCAGCATACCTGCACTGTGGAGAAACATCAGTTCGGTCCACAGTGCCACTACAAAACCATTTTAAGGATAGTCTCAAGTGACAACGGCTGGACAAAAAAGCTGTATTTTCATCCAACCACTTTTTCTTCCTACCATTATAAGACAGCAATCTATGTACACTAGACTTAATTGCAAGCAAATCAAAATGTAAGATGAAATTACCCGAACTAGTTCGATGAACTTTTGGCAATGGAGGAGAAAGCAAGTAGCTGATTTTTCATCCTGCAGTACAAGATAATCAAAACTGAGACACCATGCACTAAACTAGAGAAATCTTCTGTCATATCATTGACACACTTATATAAGTCACTTTTTAAGTGAATAAATACAGCAGAAGAGAGATGACACTACCCCGTGCAAAATTGGAAAATGATTAATTCAGGACCAGAACACATCTCATAGACACCTTTGTAGAGGTGAAGATACAAAATCTGGGAACTGAGTGCACTAAGAAGGAAATAAAATAGCCTAAAAGGATAAAAGAGTATGTTTACTTGGCAAAATTGCCAAAGCTCGGATTTACAGATAGCCACTAGTTTTGAATCATGAAATCCTAGAGAAAGCAAATGAACAGGAAGTACCCTAATTAAGACATTTCTTGAGTGACTCATGCAATTGATCCATACTTCACAATTACAGCATTTTTAGATGCAAACAAGATTCATGCCCCAAGTTGGCTTGCGATAACACTCAAACTGACTTTGTTCATAGGTAAAGACAATGTCTTGATGAACATTCAATACCTGAATAACTTGTGGATACCAGTCACGGAGTTTACTGAATGCTGCATCGATTTCTCCATTTTGAATCAGCTTCATCAACAAATAAATCAGGACATTTGGCTTGATTAAGTATCATGAGACATGCGTCATGCTGCAGGATGAAAATCTCAAAAGATTCCATTTGGAGGGCAAGTGAACGAAATTTCAAAAATTTTCGAGTAAAATCTCAGCTCGTAAATTTCAATTCATTGTGCCAAACGAGCTTCAATTATGCAAACCCTTGCACTGCAGCTACAAACCCACTAACTTGGAGAACACTTTTATTCAAGAATTTCTTTGGGAGTATAGAAAGGTTTCCCCAAAACAATAGAGGATACTTATGTGAAATTTAAAGAAACAGGTTAAAGTATCGGAGCTCTGGCTCAAAAACCAACTAATATGTTTGGAATGTTAAGTCGCTCTCAGGAGTCTCGTCCAAGAAAAGCATAAATTCTCAACTCCTAACTATTGTGCTCCGTTTGTGCTGGCCCTAGACTAATGCATTATGCACATGAGGTATTCATATCATCATCGTGAAAGTGAGGGCAAGTAGACATGTCAAATTGTACCTATTTACCAAGTGGAGCAATAGAGAGCTGTGCATAAGAGGAAGAGCTAAACAAGATACTACCTGACAGTGAGGGAGAGAAAGAAGAAAGAAAAAGAAAAAACCTTGACCTACTGCAAAGTGAGGGAAAGCATGCTGTTTTACCTATGCTAAGCTATTTAGAGCATATTAGAGCTGCACCCCCTTGAAATAATTAGCTGATACAGAACTAAACATGCTTGCAAACCCAAAATATAAATACAAGATTATTTTCAAACCTGACGAAGAGTCTTCCTCTGGTTTAAAGCATAGAGAATCTCCTGTTCATCAAAGCCATTTTCTTGATCTAAAGAAATTGGAGGAATAGTGCTTTTACTAGCCATGTCGAATGAACTTAGCGTATCTTCGTACCCATAATGTAGCAAGTATGAACGAACAATCCTGACAATCCAAAAGGCCAACTTTATGTAATGTTGGAAGATAAGATGGTCTGATAGGACATGGTAAAAAAAAAGAACATTTATTGTTTCCTTGTTCTTTTTCTCACAAAGGAAAAACTTGTGTGACTGAACGTGGGCTCTGTTTGGCAGCATATAGGATGCATGCAAGTCTAAAAAGCATGGGAGTATGCAAAAACATCCTTTTTAGATCACAAGTGGAAAGCTATCCACGACAATACCACAGATATCTGTATCTACGACTAACTAACTAATTTATTCCATAAAGAGGCTGAATACCAATTGATAAGTAAAGGCCTCAACATAGACATCCAATTTCACCCTTTCCAAAAGAAATCCTTTCTACAAAAAGAGGAAATGTAGTTTATTTTAGTTGACATAACATGCACAGTTTACAATCCCAAAACAACAAATCATGAAGCAACCAGTGAAACCAGCCATGAGTCCATTCGTTGACAAAAATTACAGATCAACCTAATCATTAATTCAACAGCAAGGATAATGGCTGTAATGCAACTGGTTATTCAATGCATCAACTATTCAAACACTGTTCTGTCACCTAGCAAATAACATAAGTGAATGAACACGCATATAATATTGTTTTCTCAAGGAGAAATTGAAACCAAACATAGACTCACCCATAGCTGATATTCGGTGGCAAAGATATCTTTTCTATTGTTGCTTGTTGCCTCATTCTTTCTTGCGCTTCATATGCCTATAGTTGTAATAAAAGCAGAGGTGAAAAGACGATCAACAAAAAGGTAATCTTTAGCAAGGAAGATCATCATTTGACAATGCACTAACTAGGACATTCTTTCCACACAAAAAATACTGCTTAAAGTACTTCTTATGATAATTACATTATTGAAGTCTTTTGACTTATTTTACACAAAATCATGGAATATAAATCTAATCTTGTTATGTAATCCTTTCTAATAAGCACGAAGTTAAATCTATTATCAGTAAAAGCCACCTTTAAATAAAAGTTCAGGCAAAAATGGTGTTGGTATTGTATCATATGAACTGTCCAAGCCAGTAATCCTTAGAATAACAAGAACACAGGACTTAGCAATCCCAGTCAAACAGGACATGATTTTTCAAAGATAATTCAAAGTAAAAGAGAGTACTAGGTATGTTATGTTCTACAATCACCATGCAAAGTAAGGAGCAATGCCAATAATTAATTGGACAATATATAGAAAAAACGATACAATCCAAGAAGAAGCATACGTGCCTTGATATCAAAGGCAAATGGTTTTTGCCCAAAATTAACATCGACCCTGCCCAACAAATAAAACAGGACTTAGCAATCAAAAGGAAATCAACACAGAGAGAGAGAGAGCGAGCGAGCATGTAATCAAATAAAATGCTATAATGAACAGAAATACTTTCATCCCACAATTTTCCTTATAGCACCAGAAATGTAAAATATCAACATTCATCATTAAGTCGCATCATGAAACTCTCAAGTGAATAGTCCGACAGTATGGACTTGCTTTTCTATCTTAGATTGTTTTCAAATGTTGGGACGAGATATATGCACTGCCTCTCCTCCCAGAGGTTCAGATGCTACACAAGTCTTCACATGTAGGAGTACAAACTCAGCGAGAATCAGAGCAGAACCGCTAGAAGAATATGACAAACATAGAATATAATAGAATTACTTATCTATTATTTGGCATTAAAAATATTAATTTCTCACAGCTAATATAATACACGATTCATAGTATTAGAGACGCAACTCACATGACATAAGACATGCCCCCTTCATGACTTAAGGCATATCGAGGGTTATGAAGGCAATTTTGGTAATAACACTTGATTGGAGAGAAATATAGTAAGGATAAGTTTAACATACTCTTCATTTTGGCTATGAACAGAAACTGTGGGGAATAAGGGACCTTTCATGTCCTTGTAGACTGTTCCCACTACTGTCTTGTTCTTTCTGTCAAAGGAAAATACAAATGAAAAAAGAAGAATATGCACTCCAATTGAAAAGAGATTAAATGACATTCAAATTAATATGAGACAGATACAAGAAGGGTGTTAGTGCTGAAATGAGGTTTCTTTTCCTTTTCTTTCTTTTTTAAGGTTAAACAAATTTTTATAATAAAGGTACTGAGAAGGTACATTCACTATACAAAATGACTTCAGAGGGGAAGTTTCACATAAACCTTTTTTTCTTTTTCTTTCTTTTTTATAATCAGTGTATTAGACAACAATTAATCTTTTATTTATTTACTTATTTATAGGGCACCAACAGGGTGCATAGCCACATAAAAAGGGAGCTCAAAACCAGACCTAGATACAAAATCAAATCAGCAACAACAAATCAATTGCTATGGTTTGATCATAAGAACACTGAACAAAACTATGTCTTCCTTACGTGAAAAAGAACTCCTGCGTAGCATAGTTAATGCCTGCACCAACTATGTCACCAGAAGTATAAGTTGGTCCGAAAGTTTCTCCCTTTCCTTGTCCACGATAAAGAAACCCATCATCACCATGATAACCACAACTGTTGGGTTCCCACCTGATACATGGAAGCAGGAGAAAGAATCACGAGCAACTTAGAATGTAAATTATCATCATCCATGTTAGGAAGCACTAGAATGTAATAAACAAAGTATATCATCTTATAAAATTATGGAGGGGAAACCAAGAGACAACTGCTACCTCCACCTGCTAGCTGAAAACATATATAAGAAAACCTAGTTCTCCAAAACTTTCATTCCTCCTTTTTTTGCTTTTCAATAAGTTACATAACAGGGGAAATATAAACTTATAGACAAAACCTTAGATCTTGGTAAGGTTGGACTACCACTCAGTAAAGTCCTAGTTGATTCCAACCACATGGCACATACTCGTCACAGATCATTTACATCAGTGACTGCACATGCCCAATTCTGCAGCAGATAAACATTCAATTCAAATTCAGAGAAGACAAGAATCTCTAGATTCCTACCTTTTTTTCTTTAACGAGTAAAACCGGACATCTATATACTCTTCGATAATCTAAACATTTTGTTCCACAAAGTATGGGTGCGAGACTTTGTCATTTTGACTGACAAATATGTCTTGACAACATTTGTTCAAATGTAAGCATTTTCTGCATTTAATGAAATAAGGAAAAGAAGAACTCCTGAATGTATTAATTTCCAAAATATAGAATAGTTAACTGAAAAAACCTAAACTCCGAATCCTAGATAGGATTTTCTGTCATCCAAATTTTCAGAACTTTGAAAACTAAGTTTTAACACTTTTCACAATACTTATAATTCCAGTATGTTATGTATTCAGCAAAGCAATGCAAAACATGGTAAAGTGTGTCGTGGCTTTGGCATGGGGTGCCATGGTTCATTTCAAAACTTGAGCTGAGGCATGGCCTTAATTATAAGAGCTAGGGCAGGTCGTCCTTTTGTCTGGGTCTGGTCGTCATTCCTATCCCCTCCACCCACTTCCTACACCGGAAAAATAAAATAAAACTGAGATAATAAAGGAGAATGGTATCACAACCAAGTCCTCAAACATCTTTTGATACAATAACCTCAATGGGCTCCTAGCGAATAAAAAACCTCTTAGGATATTTCTTTACACTAAAGACATAATCTACAAAATAATCACAAGTCCTCAGGTGTTTTCCAAGATCAATTTAACCATAATGTAGAACTCATAATGCTCTACCACACTGAAACTGCTAGCACCTGCCACACACACCACAGCACTAAAGCCCAGAACCTTAGAATAATTGCAGTTATTTCAGCAAAACTGTACAATTCTTTGAGATGCAGAAGTATCTCCAAGCAAATTTTAGATCCATTACATCTCTTCCCACCATTGCTCGCATTTTTCTGCTTAAATCTTGTTTCATGCTTTTCCAGTCAGATTCTTTATCTAACTGAACGATCCATCTGTAATCATATTGTCTAAACCATCTTACAATCATCTAGATCAATTACACATCAGCAGCCTTTGCTAGCTTTCTAGGGCTGCTTAGACATACTCCTTGATCACCTAATCTCTATGCCTAAACTACTAACCAATCACATTGTAGCATTCTCATTTTGGCATCACCTGTATCCCTTTTTCCAGCATGTAACTTCCTAACCCATGGCCTAGTTGATCAAAGCATGACATTACATGATTCATCTGTAAGTTTTATGGATTCAATTGGTTTGCAGAAACACTTGGAAAAAAATTCATTAGCTTGCAACAATGGGCACTCCCAGCCTTGACCACCAGAAGCTTCAGATCCATTAAAGCTTCAGCATCCTCTCTGCAACAGTTCTTGAGTCACTTAATTTCATCTCCACCACCACCTCGTCTCTCTTAATTTAACCATCAATCTTGCAACTCTGTTTGGGTATGTTATCTTCAAGTAAAACTCAATCGGTAACCTCCATCATCTGTCTCCTTAGCCAAATCTTGAACTCCATTAGGCTCTTCAAGCTTGAGGCAAAATGTATTATTGTTTAGGTAGACAAATGTATAAATAATTTCCACAATTTCTTTTGATATCCGCTTTCTCTGCCTATCAAAATTTCTTTGGTAATATGGGGTGATCTTTCACCAGGCACCATCCATGGTGCGAAAAGACCACTCTGAATTCTACTCAATAAATTCACCGGATAATAGTCATCACTTCCTTATTGTATAAATTCCTCATAACTGTCTACAAGAAAGGGGAAAAAAGAAGAAGAAAGATTACTGCAGTATCGCATCTGACAAGAATTTGTTACCGAGGAATTGTCATTCCAGTCTTATTTTAGTCTGTTACCCAGTCTTTACTGTCCTCGACACGTTTTGTTGATTCAAATAAAGCTCGACAGGATCTACCAAGAAACAAGAACCCTAACTAACCTTACATATCCACATTCATCCGATTCCATCCCATTTCCCTCGCAATATCTCAGCCAAACACGATTCGATTCTACACTACCCAGTATCCTCAAAACGCAGGTGACAATCAAAATAAGACAGCAAGAAACACTCACCCAGGCTGCCTACGCATCTTGAAATTCTCGCTGGAGAAGCCAATCCCTATCTGACCCTTAACCCCAGCGTTCTTCACGTCAATCTCGAAATAGTAGGCGAGCCGCCGCACCGGGGCAGGCCTGTTGCCTTGCACGACGCCGACGTCGTGGCCGTGGAGGTTCACGCTCGTGTACTTCACGGACAGCTTGTCGGTCGACACCACGAGGAAGCCGCCGGAGCTGTTGATGGTGTTGAGCTCCGTTGGGGACTCCTCGGCCTCGTCCACCGGGCCAGGAGCCCCGGGGGCGCCGAGCCGCGCCAGCCCCAAGAAGTGCGAGCCGAGATCGCGGCGATCGGCGGCACGGCCGCCGGCGCTGTTGCTGTTGACGAGCGAGCTCGTGCTGTTGCTGTTGCTGCTGCAATCGTGGTTGCTGCTGTTGTTGTTCATCGTTGCCGAGCCGAGCGTGGACGGAGACCGGATTCAGTTGAGGAGATGAAGCATTCGGCGGCGGCGGCGATTGATGCGAGGCGGGATCGGCGACCGGAGACGGAGGTGGGGGATCCTTCTTGAGAGAGAGAATCTCTCTGGTTACGTGCTCGTGTTGGTTTAGCTGATTTGATGAGCAAGGAAAATGAAGAAGGGGAGGAAAATGAAAAAAATTCGAATTACAAAAACTTCCCATAATTTATGAGAAATTTCACTTGCATCCCTCCTGATCAAGTCCATTTTGGACCCAAATAAAAGAAACGCCAAAATCTTAAAAAAATTATATGTGAATTTTCCATGTCAATCCTAGAATATTTAAAAATTCTAGAAGTTGCGGATTTCAAAAAAGAGTCAATGCACTCGCTGTGAAAAGTAAAAATCAATCAACATCGGTACTTTTTTGAATAACCTATAAAAATTTTAAAAAATTTCATTTCTGACCTCATTATTTATTTCTCTACATGAATATCGATTTCCAATATCAATGGACCTATAAGGTGGTACTTCACATTTTAAAATTGGATTAGACATTGATAAGCTTCATGAGAAATATGTTGGTTAGTTTTTTCAAAAGTTGGTAATTCCATAGAGATCAATAAATATCCATATATAACACAAATAAGAGATGATCAGCTAAAATTAATATTAAAAACTTAATCATAAAAAATTTGGTATATCATTCAAATCGAATTAGCTAATTTGTAATGTTGGTAACTCATTAACCAATGAAGTTAACAAACAACTAACTTCGTAAAATTCATTACAGTTTCCATCTCTGTAACTCTAGGGAACGACCATCTGCTCGTCGGCGTGTTCCTCGCTCGATTCTGAAAAACTACGAGCTTCACAGCATGAATCTAGAGTCCGAAAAGAATGCCGGAGAGATAGCTTCTCGCAGTCCCCATCGACTTTAGCAAGGGACAGCCCCGGACGCCCTGAGGCGAACGAAGGGATCGAATTCGATCACCTGCTGCCTCTTGAAAATGGATTAGAGATTGCAAGGACCAGGACCAAATGAAGGCTGAGAATCGCCGAAGCACCGGGGACGCATTTCGGGTGTCGGGAGGAATCGCTCGATCTCGGAAGTCAGACATCAGCCATAACTAACAAATCCTTGGGATTTCACCAAACGAAGATTATGCGGCTTGTCATACCAGTGTTGTTCTGTCAGGACTGCTTAAACATAAACGAAGAAGGAAACTGAGGATATTCTAAAGGGCATAGTCCGTTTCACTTGTGGTAAGACACAGAGAATCAATTCACAGTCTCGGCCAGCATCAATGGGATCAGCTACTGTTTTATCTGTCTCGAGTATGCAACAACCTCGCCTGAACGAGGCATATTTCACTGTACTCATCGGCACCTTTCGCTTTCCTCTTAAATTAGAAGTTCAACTTTGTAAACATATAGCCATGGAAGTGAAAGTTAGAAAGCGTCCTGATCCACAGTGATCAGGTGTCCTGCTCATTTCTGCTTCTCTACCGGCGTTGATATGGTCAAGGCGCCAGAATATCTAAAGGTGAACTTGTCTCGTGATGGACCAAAGTGTTTGTTTCCACACAATTGAGTATAGCGTTACACGTTGCACATAGACAGGGTGGTTGTATATGCGTCTGAGTTAGAAGTCCGATCATATCATTAGAACGAAAAGAAAAGCCCACTAAAAACATAACTTTTCAGAGAGATCAAGCATCAGCCATCCATCAATGCATTATTCTCATTCACACTTTTGATGGTTTTGGAGAAGATATTACATACATATTCTCATATGGTAGACCACCTTTGTAACCCATTGATGTTGGACATTCATAGTCTAACGATGTTGCTTACGAGACCAAACCAGCTGCAAGTTGGACTCGCAGGTCCTGTCAAGTTTTAAGAGCATTTTCACGGTCAGAGTATTATAATCTGAATTCAGTCGATGGGATCCAAAACATACCCAACAAACCAATTTTAACTGTTACACGCCCATCCTCCAAGATAAAGTGAAGCGAAAGAATTGTTTGGAAGATGTCTCGATGTCTCTTTTTACTTCTGTTAGAAAGAAAGTATTAGTGTCGCAAGGGCACTAGATAAGAATCAATAACAAAGACTTGACAGTTCCTAAAGCACTAATTATTCCCGTGCCGTGCGCTTTAGAAATTGGATTATTTGGTATTAAGCATACTTAACAAGATTTATCTAACAAGAGCTTTGAACTCCTGTCATAACATCAGCATTAAAAAAATGGCTCTCGAGAATTGCTATCCGTTCCTACCTCTGGCAAGTGGTTTTGCTTTCCAGACAGGACCGCAGCTCAAGCCCTTAATGCCACTGCTTATATAAGGATCAGAGGATGCCACGATCTGCAGCCCTCCCTCAGAGTAAGAGACCTGTCTTATTTGTTTCCTTCACTCCTAGTTTTCGAACCAAAGATGGAGTTGTCTTTCTTTTGAATACATCATGTTCGACTCTTTCTTTTGTTCTAATAGTTTGCAGAACTACTTCACTATGAACAGTTTCGTATGCAAGATCCAATGCACCACCATATAGCAGAAATAAAGCCCTTTCTTCTGATTCAACTTTAGAGATCATCTCATTTGGTTTTTGTTGTTAGTAGGTCCTCAGTTATCACAATGCTGTAAAATTTGTTTGTGATTCTCTCACAGACTAAGTTCATCTCCCTTATGATTATGCCCAATGTTTCTTTTTTCCTAGTGTGGGCAACTTCAAATTGTTGTCAGGAACAAGTGTAGTAGACAGGGTATTTCAGGAAAACGGAATGAGACATCGGGAACTTTGTCAGGGCAAGTCAATCACCGTGAGGAAGAGAGATCATTCTCTGCTTGCATGGCCTTAATAATTCAATTGACTGAGGGGCTTGAAGACTGATAATGTGGCTTATGTTGTAAGAGTGGTCGGTTTTGCAGCTACAACACTACTTGATTGAATTGTTCTTCAAATCATCGAGTACAGTTCACAGCACATAATTTCACAGGTTTTGTAGTCTCGTCATCATCATCGTGCCCTTTTTACTCACAAAACAGGATCTGTTTGAGCCCCTAGTCAGCTACAACACTACTTGATTGGAAAAATGCTTGGTGCAAATGTAATGGATACCCTGTTCAAATCACAGTGTTTCCTATTCAGAGTGACCTCACAGGCCACATCTGCCTTCCTGCAGATGAGGCGTTACTCGACACAAGTACGCGAGGCGGCTTTGTGGGCATCTGTTGGGGTTTGATTACCCAATATTATCGCTAAGAAAAAAAAAAAAAAACCAAAATCAGTAAACAATGGAACAGAGAGTGTTTCATTTGGTGTGTTCAAGTCATTTCAATAAAGATCAAACATCATAACAGTACAGTTCTCAATCACAAATGAGTCACTCAAAGGTAAATATGTCTCTCACCGTCCTTCTACCGTAACTTGGTGACTTGTTGTCTGGTGAAGTATTTTCAGCATTTCTAGATGCCCTCTGGCTTCTTTATCTGATGTAAATTGCAAGTCTCATTGATCATTTAATGTTTGAATGCACTTAGCTATTTCAAAGCGGCCTTGTGCCTTAACTTGCATTAATGTGCATTCTTGTTGGGGTAGACAACAAAGCACAAGAGGGCAATGCATTATAGTGATTAACCAATTAGGCTTAGGCATTAGAGAAATGCTGCTGATTTGCCTTAATGTAAAACCACTTCCAGAATCCCACCCCACATCTCTTGAAAGTCTTTTGCTGGAATATGTGGCGAAAGAGATTACATCAAAGATAATAACTAGCATAAAAATAAAAAAAGAAGATGAATGGCTTCATTTCGTTATCATCGTATAGTTTGTTTTATTAGAAGGTTAGTTCAACTTTGTCTTCAGGGCAATCCTTGCCATAACCTGATGATAGCTTCAGCTTGAATTTTTTTTTGTCATGATCAGTGTAGCTGTCCCGGAAAGTTAGGTCAGGTTACAGGCAAGAACTATTTGCAGGCATCCTACTCAACAATGCCAAAGGTCTGACACAAATTGGGGCACAAAATGAACAATAAAGAAGATCCGAGTTACTCGCCAGGTAGGGAATTCGCTGCTTTTTCATTAATTAGTGCATTAAGCAACTGCTTTTTCTTTAGCAACTCTATCCACATGATCGAAGTTCCAGGACATCTAAGGTGAAAAAGTGTCCTGATAGGCCAAATTGTATTTTTCATTTTTCAATTCTGGCCTTATATACTCTGCCAATGATTGAACCTAATAGTGTGATCACCAGCAGAAAAATGGGTTGCAAAGATTTTAGTTAATGAACGTTCCCAAGCTTGTATGATGTGATGGAACTTAACTTGTCTCCCTTAGGGTATGCCACTCGCCGTCCATTTGGTTCCTGTCAGAAGAGTAAACCAGAAAAGTCTGAAAACATTGCTTTTCAGATGAGGTAAAAACAGGAACCATCCATCAATACCTAGGACCGATTGAAAAATGAACTTACCGGTTTGGTTTGAGTTCTGCAGTTCTGGTTTTGGTGAAAAAATTTTATAATCCAAATGTATGGGATAAGATTGAAAATATCCCTGAACGAACCAATCAAACTATGAAACACGCATAGTTCAAGGGAAAGAGAATCAAAATAGAGTGAAAGGATATCTAAGAGGCTCTTAGGACTTATTTTCAGGAAAGAAAATGGCTCTTGGGAAAGGCTATCAGAAGTCTACCTATTCTGGGGACACAGCCCTGCTTCCAGGACAGCACAACAAGAAGGATGCCTGATGCTTATATATGAATGCCACAATCTTCGGCCTTAAATTAAGCTTGCGAATCAATTAAAGATACTTCTCTTCTTTGTTTGAGTTGTTTTCCATTTATACTATCATCTTCAACCTTGAAAAGAAGATGAGACTGAAAATGGAAGTCTATGCAATGCACATCGATCTGATTATTGACATCAACAATACAAAACTAAGATGACTAGATACCGAGACAGCAAATTACAATTGAACAGGGCTGGCTGTAAGTGCTTCCAGCTTTCTCTACTCGATAGCTTATAGTAGCATTCCAATTCTCGTTGTGCTCTCTTTTCTTGCGAGGGGCTAGTGCAAGTGACCTCTATTTGCACTCAATGCTTCAGCCAATGAGGAATGATCTGGATGTCAATTACCAAGTGAACAACGTCAAGTACATCAGCTGGATTCTCGGGTGAATTCTCTCTCTCTACAACTTCAGTTTCAACAGTTCTATTTTGTTTACTCTACAGAACAAACTTCTGGGTTGTCAGGGGTGCTCCTCGGATGGCATTGGAAAACAATGAGCTTCACGGTGTGAATATAGAGTTCCGAAGAGACTGTGGAAGGGACAGTTTGTTGCGGTCTCCATTGACAGAAGTGAGAGATGGTCCTAGACACAGACGCTTGAAGGCATCGAATTTGATCTCTTGGTGCTTCGCGAGAATGGATTAGAAATAGCAAGGGCTTTAACGATCAGGCAGAAATTTTATACCCACTCTACCATTTATGCATATTTGAACTTTAAACAATTTGCATATGCTGCTGCCAAGGAAAGTAACAGCACCACCAAACCTTTGGTACCAAACGTATTTAGTTGGTTACCCAAACGTATTTTGTTGGGTAACCAAACACCAACTTCTTGAGCATTAGAATGTTGGCTTATTTTGTTTTTCCATCTACTTTGTTTTGAAACAACAGGGAATCTAGCTATGAGGTCTAGTGGATTATTTTGTTGACTCTCCTCGTGGACGTAGATTCCGATATTCGAACCGAACCACGTAAATTTCTAGTGTCCTTATTTTTGTTCCTCGTTTTATTTCTCTGTTAATTTCTACCGCTCCCGACATAATTGCAAATTGATGATCTGCTTCTGCTGTGCTGCCATTTTCAACAGGGGGCTTCTTTTTCGCCAGAGTTTCCTGATTAGGTCTTATGAGATAGGTACTGATTCTAGAGCAACCACTGAGGCCATCATGAATTACCTGCAGGTTCAAGTCTCTTCCGCTTTCTTGACAATTTATACCATACCTATCACTTCTAGCTTTCCTCTCGAGCTCATTTCGTTGTTTTGGCAAGCGAAGGAAACAAAACTGAACCACTGGCGGGCAGTGGGTTTACTGGCCCAAGGCTTTGGCTCAACACCAGAGATGACTCGAAGGAACCTAGCATGGGTGTTACGTAAAATGCATATGGTGGTGGATAAGTATCCTCTCTGGTAATTGGTCGTTCTCGTAAGCATTTCTAGTCTCCTAAACTAGGTGAAATTCCAGATTTTAGGGACTCTATAATGGGGTGTCCTCATATATTGAATGGGCATCGGTTCAGTCCCTCCTAAAGCCAAAGTCGAAGATGACTAAAATTTACATTTATATCACAAAGAAGTGATGGTGAATCACTTTTAGATGGCAACAAGGGCATCATTATCTGCACATTATTGCAGGAACGATATCATTGAAGTAGACACGTGGATATTCCGGCTGGGAAGGGACGGTCAGCGCTGAGAGTGGTTCGTCCGTGAACTGAAAACTGGAAAACTTATGGTAAAAGCAACGAGGTTTGTCATGCACTCCGATTCTGTGTAGGAATGCTCTTTTCCTTTTCACGCATGGTGGACCTAGATCCTCAGTCAAATGACTTCGTCTTCAATTCTGCCAATTTCAGCGTATTTGTCTTGATGGACAAGGAAACAAGGAGACTTTCGAAATTCTTGGAGATAATGAGACAGGAGTCGGAAGCTTACACGATGAAGGGGGATCCGATCGTTCACATCGAAAACACAAAACTACAGCGACTAGATGCGGAGAGAGCAGATTGCGTTCGAACAGGGTTAGCTGTAAGTACTTCCACCTTTCCTGACTGGATTGCTTCACTGGCAGTTTGATTCTTGTCATGCTCACTTTTCTTTCAAGTGAATGACTCATGTGGCCTATTTTTGTACAAATCAAAATAATCCAGCCGAGGTGGAAAGATCCGGATGTAAATTATCATGTGAACAATGCCGAGTACATCAATGGATTCTCAAGGTGACTTCTTGTTTCTGCAACTCCTTCGTTTCCATTCCATGCTTTTGTCTCCTAACTGTGCAGAACGAACTTAAACGTTGTCGGGTCATTCCACAGTCGATATTGGAAAGCCACGAGCTTCATGATGTGAATATAGAGTAACGAAGAGAATGTGAGAACGATAGTTCGTTGCAGTCCCTATCAGCGGAAGTGAGAGATGAAGATCCTGGACACAATGATGCGAAAGAAGGGTTTGAATTTGATCACTTGCTGCTTCTTGAGGATGGATCAGAAATTGCAAGGGCACGGACCAAATGGAGGCCGAGACACTTCGGAACCGCCAGGGAGTGATTTCAAGTTTTGGGAGCATTGGCAATTGTGATCCATTTTCTAAGAAATCTCTAGCCCAATCTAGAAAAGCCCCACGTAGGCAGCAAATTTACTTAATAAGCAAGTCGAGAATTGTAGCTGTAGAAGTTAATGGCGGAAAGCAAGCAACAAGTTGACAGAAATAAATACTACCGGAGATGAGCTGCAAAGAGAAGTCCAGACCATCTAAGGCGGTGGAGAAGACAATTGTTGCTGAATTATGGCGGTGGAGTCCAGACAATCTAGGGCTAGGAATCATTCTTGTAAGAGTGTGCGAGGAGCATGAAGAAAAACTTTACTCATACACCACATCTCCGTCAAATTATTTTGTTATACTAGTTAAAACATCTTTATTTCATGAACCGTGCCTATATTCCTCAATGTATCTTACCCTTGTTTATTCCTACATTAATTATACCGTAACACATATATATTTACACGGACATTACTAACCAGAAACTATCATCAAGAATCAACATCATGCTTCTGCACTTGTCTAAATTTCAACAGGGAGGAAGTGCCCGAACTCGATATCAAGGTCAGGCATGACTTTCGCACTGGAAATTTCACCACCATGATGTAATTCCAAGAGTAAATTAATTTCTCCAATAAATTCAGACAGTTGCAGTGAAAAAACCAAATCACCCAACTTTTGATACCCAAACATGTTTTGCCTCATGTCTATCGGAATTCCAATTCGCATGCATTTCACATTTTTGAGTCATAAGTATTTCGGAACAAGAGTTATATGCGCATTGATGAGGTGTGTAGTACTAAAGTAAAATCAAGTCGCCACGACCCCTTGTCCCCCGGTTCGTTTTCGACGAGGAAAATCTGTCACACTCGAGATAGGGCCCTCGGGGCACAGATTTCCCCGCGCCCTTCGCCCATGTTGACCCCACGTCCCGCGGTTCTTCTGAGGAGCGTGGAGACTCTGCGTCGGGCTTCGTTTGCAGTGAGATGGCGATCTGAGGGGCATTCGCAGGAGATGATGCATTGCCGGGACGGCTCCACCTTTCACAATCTGAATTTTGCTCCTGCACAAGAGAGTATTTGCAGTGACAATCAGGATAGCCAAATGCTTCATATAATTTGATGTGGGAATCATCTCTTTTGTGTGCTGTACTAATCCCAAAATCTTGCAAGTGAAGCATGGATATCAATGCAGGAATCACGCTGCCGTCGGCCACCTTGTGCCTCGGTTTGCTGCTGAGTTCGCAAAGCTCGATAGTACCCTGGCCACAAGCTCGAAGCTCAAGTGACCATTGCCACAAGCTTGAGGCCGAGCTCGAAACTCGAGCGGCCAAAGCTACCCCAAGCTCCGAGCTCGAGATCAAGCTCCACGGTGGAAGCGGCCATGAGCCTTGGGCTCGAACTCAAGCCATAGCAGCCGCAAGAGGAAAGAAAAAAGAAGGGTCAGCAACGGAGGGAAGGGAGGGGAGGGGGGGAGGGGGAGAGAGAAGAGAGGCGTTAGTTTGACAAGTGCGACCCATCTTGCCACGTGGCCATCGATTATCGAGCGTCTTATCAATCACCTGCTGGAACATGAGATCCACCTAATATTTTTCTCGTAAGAATAGAAGACGGCGAAATTAATAAATTAATCTCGAGGACCAAGTACAAGTACACCGTCACGACGAGGACATGTGGCAGGAACCTACTCCTCTCCTCTCTCCTCTGCCCTCCGTACATCTCCCTGCTCTGTCCTCTGTCCTCTCCCCTTTACAGAGGAGAGAGCAGCCCGACCTCTGCTGGGGGTAAAGGAGAGGCTTTGGAGGAACAGGTCAAAAGAATCAAGAACAGAGCACACGGCTTGCAGAGAGAGAACCCGCATGGCGCCATAGATTTCTGGGTTCTTGAGCTAGCATAGAGAGAGAGGGGAATCGGGTTTCTTCTTGGAGAGAAGCAAGCAGCTTTTCTTCTTCCTTCGTCACTTTCAGCTTGAAGCAGAAACAAAGGCGAGAGAAGGTTCAAGCAGCCCGTAGCAAAGCCATCTAGAACATGAGAAAATATTGGGTAGGTGAAATATTCCACATAGGGGGAATGCGATGGCGGGGCACTTGGGGAAGGCCGAGGCCGAGGCGGCAGAGGCGTCGGGTCCACGAGCGGGGCACTTCATGGAGGAAAGAGAGAGAGAGAGAGAGGAGCAAAGGTCGCAAGGGTGAGGGAAAACGACAGGGCTCGAGGAGGCGGAGGCAGAGGGGCGTCGGCGTCATGGTTCTTCGCTAGGCACTCGAGGAGGCGACGGCGAAGGCAGAGGCAGCGGAGGCGTCGGGGTCTATCGGCGTCGCCTCCCCCGAGTGCCCCATCATTGCGTCCCCCCAGCAGAGGTCAGGCTACTCTCTCCTCTACAAAGGAGAGAGAGAGGACAGAGCAGGGAGATGTACAAGAGACAGAGGAAAGAGGGGTTCGGCCCCGTGTATGGGCCCACCATCCACGTGGATGCCACGTGTCCGATTTTGAGTAGTGAGCTGCACCGCCTACGTATTTCACCTACCCAATATTTCCTCAGAAGAGAGAGGGGTTCGGCCCGCGTGTGGGCCCACCACCGCCCATGTGGATGTCACGTGGACACCACGTGTTCGATTTTGAGTAGTGAGCTGTACCGCCTATATAGAGTATTTCACATACCCAATATTTTCTCGCTCTTCATCCCCAAGGCAACATGGATAGATATTGTCAATCTACTTGCTGGTCATGCCCTTTTCATCCCTGTTTCACCAACTCTCCCTATCGTCGATATTTCATTTTCATGAGAAAGACAACTTCATTGATTAGACTTAATTGCTAGCCAACGATGGTGGTCCGCCTTCATTTAATTAGTCATTCCTCATCTAAACTTGATATTAGAATTAGGGACACTATATACATATAGATATAGGACGTTGCTAATAAGCCTCACTCGTTCACATTGAATCAATTGTCCTACTAATTAATTTAGGTAAACTCTATTGAGATGATAGGCTTGTAGTTTGAGAAGATAGGCTGGTAGTTTTCGGCAAAACAACTACCGAATCAGTGCAAAATCTGATGTTTGGATGCATGTTTTGGCTAATTGTCACCAGAAATCATTAAAGTGTTGGTCCATGTTGGAGGTTGTTCCGGGCAAAACTCTCCACGCCAGCGTGCACGTAGGACGGTGTTGGCAGTTGGCCAGAAATGCTACATTGGTCGAGGCGCTGGAATATCTAGAGGTGAAATTGTCTTGGGATGGACCAAGCGTATCTTCACGTTACATACAAATAGGATGGTTGTGGGTGCATCTGAATTAAAAGTTCGAATAACCTATGTTATTAAAAGGAAAAGAAAAGCCGGTGCAAATAACGGCCTCCATCGTTGGATGGTATCAAAAGCATAACCAACGTACCAAATTGAACTATGAAACGCCTAATCTACAAGGAAAAAGCGAACAAAAAAGAGATAAATACCTCGGGAGTATCAAAACTTGGCATGAAGAGACACTTAAGTGTCAAAAGTTACAAAATATACATTTAAGTGCCATTTTTCAAAACAAATGGATCACTTTAGTGTCAAGTCGTCAGAACTCTCCCGGAAATCCTACGTGGCAATTTTTTATTAATTTTCTTGCCTACGTGGCTCGCCGGAAACTGAATCGGCGAAAAATCAGCCAAAACAACGTCGTTTTGCGGCGACGTGGATTTTTAAATTATTAAATAATTAATATTAAATAATTATAAAATATATTATTATAAAATTGATTAATTTAAAAAAAAAAAAATAGAGAGAGGAAGGGAGATCCTCGCCCACCGTTGCCGGCCCTTCCTAGCGATGGCGGGGTGGCCCCTTCCTCTCTCTTTTTTTTATAAATAAAATCGATTTTTAAAAAAAAATTAATCTGATGTGGACAATTTTTTTTATTAAAATTGCCACGTGTATTTTTTATTTTGAAAAAAAATGCTCTCGTCAAAAAATAAACTTACCTAGGAAAATGGACACGTGGCGTAGGTTTGGCTAGAATTTTTCGCCATTGGCACTTAACTGATCCTTTTTTTTCCGATTTTGACACTTAAGTGTCCCTCCGTGCCAAGTTTTGGCACTCCCGTGATACTTATCTCGAACAAAAAGTAATTGTCGAAAAGCCCTTTTGACCTCTGTTTATTAATAAGAGAGTATTTTATTCAATATTATCACCGGACACTTGTGGCGCACATGAAAATCATTTTGTTTCTCTATTTTGCTATTTTTCTATTTCCCAAAACATGTTTGAAATAGAAATCTATTTTGATAAAACAATTTCATTTTTTTATTTTCGAGATAAATAAAAAGTAAGAAGTATAAATTTTCTACTTTTCAATTTCTAAAGTAAAAATAGAAATAAAAACTCTTCTTTTCGCTCGCCCTCGTCACCTGCGACTGCTGCCCATTGATATAGTATTTCTACATCGACAATTTCAATTCAATTGATTAAGGATGTTTTATGTCACAAAAAAGGGGAGAATAATGAATGAAAAAGAGCATAGGAGGGAGATATTTTAAATGGCCTATTAACCAAATTATTTTGTATTATTATTAAACACATATATTTGCTCAGAAACTCATCTAGACAATAGAAATAAAAATGTTTCTAGCTAGAAATTATTTCTAAAAACATAATACTTATCGTTCACGTACTTGAATCAAGCAAGCTTGACAGTTCCCCCAAGCACTAACTACACCAAGAGTTCTGAACGCCCGTTAGCAGTTGATAATGGCTCTCGGGAATATCTATCGGCTCCTAACTCTGGTAAGAAGCCAGTAGCCTTGCTTCCCAGACAGGACCGCAGCTCAAACCCTCGATGCCAATGCTTATATAAGAATCAAAGGATGCAGCAATCTACAGCCCCTCCAGCAGAGTAAGAGATCTGTCTTTCTTGTTTCATTCATTTCTCGTTTTCTTACAAAGGATGGAGTTGTCCTTCTTTTTGATACATTGTGTTCAGCATTTTCTTTCATTGTACTTGTTTGCCGAACTACTTTACTCCGAACAGTTTCGGTATGCAAGATCCAATGCACCACCATATATCAGAAACAAAGCCCTCTTTTTTCTGATTCAACTTCATGGTTCATCCCATTTGGTTCTTGTTTTTAGTTAGACTTCAGTTATCGCAATGCTGTAAAATTTGTTTGAGATTCTCTTACAGACTAAGTTCGTGTTCCTTATGATTGTGCCCAATGTTTCTTTTTCCTAGTGCGATGCAACTTCAAATTTATCCTGTCAGGAACACGTGTAGGAGATGTGGTGCCTCGAGAAAACGGAATGGGAAATGAATGACAATCTGCAATGTGGTGTTGATGCTTAGTCATGCCTCTAGTTTGTATTCCTTGCTAATGTTGCGCTCCTCCGAACCATGGAAGTCAAAAATCATGCTTCCTGAGAATTTAAAAGTTTAGCGTTTCTTCATCTCTTTTGAAACCGTCAACTCTTATGCAGAAATGATAAACCATGAAAGTTTTCCCCTTTCTGCTCTTTATATTGAAATTCATGATAACATCCTCGTTGATCACAATGTAGAATGATGATTAGACTTAAAATTTCATAATTCTTCAGAGATCTGTTTATTTGATGCACAAGTGACCGAAGGGGAATACACCGGAACCTCTCCAATCTCATCAGATGACCATGGCAACGACTTCAACATCATGCATGGCATTTTTACCATCCACATCCTCGCCAGCCCATGAACCAGTCAATTGTTGGATGGTGACACCCAACAAAAGTAATTTTCGAAAAAAGGCGATCCTAGTGGTACATCCCCATGCCCATCCGCGAAGCAATGAAGAGCATGCTGACATAGTCGAACCAGCACAAAACATGAACTGCGACAATGGCACAATGCTTCTGCCTAAGAGGAGAACTACTGAGCCACTACCTTTCTGGGACTTACTTCTTTCCAACATGAGCCGGGTCTTTGCAGCATCCAAGTCCAAATGGACACGTCCTTACGATAACATTAGGCAATCTGACATTACACTTGACCCATGTGGTGGAAAGATGGTGCAGGGGGGGCTTGCTTTTCGCCAGAGTTTCCTGATAAGATCCTATGAGATTGGTACTGATTATAGAGCAACCACAGAGGCCATAATGAATTACCTACAGGTTCTAGTCTCTTCTGCTTGCTTCACAATTTATACCATACCTATCACTTCTAGCTTTCCTCTATAGCTCAGTTCGTTGTTTTTGCATGCAAAGGAAACAAAACTGAACCATTTTCGGGCAGTGGGGTTGCTGGACCAAGGCTTCGGTTCAACACCAGAGATGACTAAGAGGAACCTAATATGGGTGTTGCGGAAAATACATGTGGTGGTGGATGACTATCCTCGCTGGTAAGGGGTCGTTCTCATAAGCTATTCAAGAGTCCTGAACTGGTTGAAATTCCAGATTTTGGGGACGGTATAACAGCGTGTCCTCATATGTTGAATCAGCTTCAGTTCAGTCCCTCCTAAAGCTAAAGTCGAAGAAAACTAAAATTTACATCGACACCACTAAGAAGTGATGATGAATCACTTATAGATGATAACAAGGGCATCATTTTCTGCACAATAAATGCAGGAACGATGCCATTGAAGTGGATACATGGATATTCCCGCTGGGGAGGGATGGTCAGCGCCGAGAGTGGTTCATTCGTGATCTGAAAACTGGAAAACCTATAGCAAAAGCAACGAGGTTTGTCAAAGATATGCACTCTGCTTCTGTGTAGAAATGATCTTTTCCTTTTCACGCATGGTGGATCTAGATCCTCAGTCAGATGACTTCGTCTTCGATTCTGCCAATTTCAGCGTATTCGTCTTGATGGACAAGGAAACAAGGAGACTTTCAAAATTCTTCGAGATAATGAGACGGGAGTCAGAAGCTTACGCGATGAAGGGGGATCCGATCGTTCCCGTTGAAAATACAAAACTACGGCGACTTGATGCCGAGAGGGCAGATCATGTTCGAACAGGGCTGGCTGTATGTACTTCCACCTTTCCTAACTCGATTGCTTTACTGGCAGTTTGATTCTTGTCGTGCTCACTTTTCTTTCAAGTGAATGACTCAAGTGGCCTATTTTTGCAAAAATCGAAATAATCCAGCCGAGGTGGAGTGATCTGGATGTAAATCGTCATGTGAACAACACCAAGTACATCAACTGGTTTCTTGAGGTGGCTTCTTGTTTCTACAACTCGTTCATCTTCATACCATGGTTTGTCTCCTTTATATTGGTTGTCTAGATTTCTAACTAAGATCGATCTAAATAGGATGGGATATGAAGTATGGGGATTTTACTATTATTTTATCCATTGTTTAGTGAATTGCAGTAATAAATCTGGATATATTCACATCATGCCATGCATATCATTTAGTATAAACGATACATCAACATAAACAAGCCTAAAAGTTATACAAACGGAGATGGTAAAAATCTTTTGCAAAACTCTTACCTATTTCATTTTTATTTACTTTTTTTAATAGTTTCTTCTCTTTTTC
This sequence comes from Corymbia calophylla, assembly GCA_014182845.1. Classification (NCBI taxonomy): domain Eukaryota; kingdom Viridiplantae; phylum Streptophyta; class Magnoliopsida; order Myrtales; family Myrtaceae; genus Corymbia; species Corymbia calophylla. The sequence goes on along the minus strand of CM024698.1, from coordinate 21,206,682 downwards.
AATTATTTTCTTTTGTATTTCTTTTTTCCTCTTCCCTCATTCTCTAATACAGTTTTATTAAATAATAAAATGTACTAATATAACTAAAATACTAAAATACATCAAATATGTAATAAATATAAATGTATATTTATACTTACATATCGAATTTATTAAATTCAAATATATAAATAAAAATAAGATTAAATTAATAAAACTAAAATTTTGTTGTTTTTTGTCATTTTCAAAATTTCTTATATTAGAATTTAATTATTATTTATATTGAAATATAATTTTAATTTTATTAATATAAGAAGTTTGTTATTCGAAAAAATAACTTTCTATTATGAATATTAGAAATTCTACCTAACTTTATTCCATCTTCATCATGAGGAAAATTTTATCCAAGCTATATCTCTTTTATATCCAACTTCATCAAGTATTGAGCAAGCACTAAATGCAGAATATCCAAAATTTTATCATGACCGGAAAACGTAGCCTAACTATGTGGAACAAACTTAACATTGTCAGGTAATTCCTCAGTCAATATTGGAAAGCCACGAGCTTCATGATGTGAATATAGAGTACCGAAGAGAATGCTGGAAGGATAGTTCGTTGCAGTCCCTATCAACGGAAGTGAGGGATGATCTTGGAGACAGTGAGGCGAAAGAAGGGATTGAATTTGATCACTTGCTGATTCTTGAGGATGGATCAGAAATTGCAAGGGCCGGAACCAAATGGAGGCCGAGACACTCCGGGATCGCCACGGACTGATCTCTAAGTTTTGGGATGAAGCGCTCAAACTCGAGATCAAGATTAAGATCGGGCATGACTTTTGCACCGAGGAACTTCACAACCATGATGTAATACCACGAGTAATTGAATTTTGTCAATTACAAAACTTGGCATATGATGCCAAAGAAATAACCACATCACCTGCCTCTACCTTTGATACCCAAACATATTTGGCCTCATGTCCCTCAGAATTCCATTTCGCATTGCTTTTCCATGTATTCCACATGTTGGGTCATTAAGTCTTTTGAAATAAGAGTTATGTGCACATTGAATGAAATGTTGTTTGGCAGAAAACATATTTGAACAGCCCATTTGAATTGATATTTGCTTCTTAATTTTAAAATCAAATGAAAAAAAATCATATCAAAGTAATTGAAAAAAAAAATACCTTCATTACAATTAATGGGATAAGTATGTCTGAGGAAAGAAATTCATTATCCTTAAAAATTACAAACATCCTTAAATATTTCCTAAACCTAAAGCCATTTGATCAAGCCAGAATACTATGTTCAACGAACCTTGATACATTCTCAAATATTTATTTTCTGTTTACATGCAAAACCTATATAAAAGTTCAAATGCTCCTGTCATATATAGAATTAAAGGTCATTGTAGCACATGTGCGACCATGCCTTTCGGCCACAAAGATGATTTGTCTGGCTCGCTTGACTCCCTATATGAAGTGGAAGAAGAATCCTTTAAGTGACCTTCCAGGCCTCCTTCAGCAATTATATTCATGAATTCTGAAAGTGATTGAGGTCTCGATATTTCACTATCATTAACCTTAGCTAAGCCCATCAGCATCTTCACGACAGTCAACATGGATGGTCGAAGCCTTGGTATACCCAGGGTGCAGAGAAGACCAATCTTCATGAATAGGCATGCCTCTTACTTATCATGTTCCCCACCCAGAGATGTGTCCACCAAGATCATTAGCTCCCCTTTCTCATGCAGCTTCCATGCCTGTAACACAGTGTACATGTAGATCAAGGGGTATGCACATTTGCAGCATCACAACCCAATTTCCAAGCCAAAAAGAGCAAAGAAAATCTCCAAATTCCAAGCCCCTCTATCAACATAATCCCTATTAAACACAAAGAAACTAGTTGAAAGTTACAAATGGGACTTTGCTAATTCACAATTCAATCTGCGTGAATCTCTCCCAAATTCACAATGTTCAGCACAATTGTATCTGTGCCAAAATGGGTAAGTCAGCAATCAATGGCTAATAATGAGAACAACTCAAGCTAAGCATGACAAGCATCGCCGGGCAAGCTCAGCCCAAATACTTTCAATTAAAGAGATTACCAATTAAAGCACGAAAAGAAGCACCACAACAATAAAATCCACAAGTTCACATATTCTGCAAAAGAAATAGCATAAATCGAGCGAAGTCCAAACTTTTCACGCAAGTTGCGTAGTTCACACTGCCACAATCGAGCAGCTTCAATAGCATCCTCGAAGTAATGCATCCACAATGCAGGCGCTACCACTTTGTATTTGAATCAAATCATCATAAACAAATTAGGCGGGCTCTGAGCCGCGTCCTCAAAGACTGATTGCTCACCTTGCCACAAGAAGCGCACTCCCTCCATCTAGAGTCCTTCCGAGTGGGAAACATCACAAAACATAGCCTGCTCAAACGCAAACCTGGAAGCAGTCAAATTCGACATTAGTGACTGCTGTTCATTGACACGGCTAAGCATCCAAAGCACCTCTCTGCTCATCACTAGGACTAGATGAACATTCAAAATTGATATCACAAGACGACGAGGGAAACCGCTATGAAGTCCAATAGAACTGAGAAAATCCAAATGCCTCACGCGAAACAGAGCGGGAATTAGGTCGATCCCGAAATTTAAAGCCTCAAATTTTCCCCAAGAGTTATTAAGTTAAATCATGAAAAGCCAAAATTAGAACATTTATGACAAATTTACTTTAAATTAATTTTTTGATTATCAAAAATCCCAAACTAATTTTTTGACCACTAAAAACTCCAAACTAATATATTTGTGATAAATTTACCTCCATTAGTTTTCGTTAAATTAAATTAATACCATGAAAAATCACAAACTAATACATTTGTGACAAACGAAGAGTCAAACTCTAAATCGATACATTTCATAAACTATCACGTATCATCCAATTCAACAATTTGAGAGTAAAATTTAATGAAAATTAACGGAGTATAAATTTATCACAAAAATATAGTTTGGCATAAATTTGTCATAATAATATCAGTTTTTGGTTTTTTGTTGTATTACCCAATTTTTAAGTAAAGTATTTTTAACTAAAAATCTTCTCTCTTTTTTGTGGTTGTAGAAAAAACAAGTTAAATGATCCAGTTTCGAACGCTAGATGTCTTCCAAAAAAAAGATGGGTATAAATTAGCAAAATAAAATGGATGTATAAGATTAAATGAAAATAAACTAAAATGACATAATTAAGCATTGAACAATTTTCTTTGAGAAATGCTTCTTTGTGGGTGTCGCGACCTAATTTTTTTTTAGAGGTTTGGTTGGGGAACCTTTGATTAGGTTTAGGGGTATTGTTGATTTCGGACCGACGGTCCTTCATTAACTCGAACTCTCCCAAGCCCATACCCCGCGTGACATTGGGTATTCAAAATTTTAATCAGTTTAGCTTATACAAATTTAAACAAAGGAGTCGCCGCTAACATTTTTAGGGTTAGCTAGAAACCCAGTAAGATACAGGAGAACACCTTACTATTTGTGCAATCAGAGATTCTAAATTCGAAAACTTAGTTACGATAATCATACGACTAACGCCATTTCGGTACCTAACTCAATTGTGTAGTAGTTAAAGCCATAGCAACCTATTCAAGAAATCTAAGACTTATCATAACCATTTTAAAGTGAGAAAATAACATCCAAAATATTTAAATGCGTAATTAATTATCATCACAAAATAAAGCACGAAAAAAACCTAATATTGTCTCTAAAAAAGAAAAATATAATGTAAACAAAGAACCCTATTGTAGAGCCCTAAAGGCTTGTCCAATTTTGGGTTTTTTCTCTCTTTTTTTTAAAGGGTTTTCTAAATTTTTGCAATTTTTCTGATTTTTCTGAATTTTTATGAAATTTTAATATTTTTAATATTTTTAATATTTTTAATATTTTTCGTATTTTCAGAAATTAAAAAAAATGAGTTTTCAAGATTTTTGATATTTTGAGGCTTTTCTGAATTTTTTTTTTTTAAATATTTATTAATATTTTTGGAATTTTCTAATTTTCCTATTTTTTTTGGAATTTATGAATATTTCGGATTTTTTTGTATTTTGAAAAAAGATTTAAATTTTTTAATATTTTCATGACTTTTCTGAATTTAAAGATATTTTCTTAATTTTTAAGGATGTTTTCGAATTTTTTAAGAATTTTTAATATTTTTTGTATTTTCGGTTTTTTTATGAAATTTTTATATTAAAAAATAGTAATAATAATAATAATAATTCAGACCGAGTCGGGAAACCTGGCCCTACTAAACCGACTCGAATCCTATCGGTCCGGGTTGGACTAAAAGAAATCGGGCCGGCCCTAAGCCCATTAAGAATCAACCAAAGGCCCCGAAAATTCCCTTTTAAAAGAAAGCCCATCTTCGATTTTGTTTTCGGCCCAATCGTCTCCTCTACATCTGGCGCAGGCCCAGGCCTGCTCGACAAACTCTCAGCCCAGCCCCTATTTTATTTCAGCCCCTTTTTTTGTTTGTGGTTCTTTTTTTCTCTTTTTTTTTTTAATTTTTCTGCTGGTCTCTTCTTCCCCTACTGCAGGTTTTCTCTGCAGCGTCTTATCTTCATGCATCTTCTTCACCGAAGAACAGTCCCCCATCTACAACTCTCTTCTTCCCCGCAGCGACCTCCGACTCGAAGCCCCCATTTTTACGACTTTAAATTTCACCGAAAAACCGTCCTTTATTAGTCACTCACCCCCCTTGGCGTCGGCCACCGCCGGTCATGCCCTCCGATACAACTGTCAAATGGGTCAAGCTTTCTTTTTAAATGGATTATAATGGATTTAAAATTAAAAAAATTAAAATACATGGATCGTTAATGGGTTAAAGTTTAAACCTACTTAGAACTCAACTACTCCTCAGTCTTTTGAGAGGACTCCTCTCATCTCCTCTCTCAAATCAAAATAATGAAACCTTCATCATCGCACGACAACACGTCGTCTCGCTCCCACCACTTGCACGGCAAATCCTCCTCTCATTCGCATGGCGGCGCTGTCGCCGCGCAATTAGCACCATCGTCGGACCTCTCTCGATCTCCAACTATCACTTGCGCTCGCACAACTCTAGCCGCCCCGTCTTGCTGACTTGATTGGCCGTCAAAACCAAAGAGAGTCTCGTTCCTCCAATATGTGTGAGTGATTTTTAAAAAATAAAAATAATTTACAAATTTTAAAATAAAAATTATTAAGAATTCGATTTTTAAAAAAATAAATAATATTAAAGAAATATAATCTTTAAAAAAGATTATAATAATAATTTTTCCTAAATTTAGTTAGATTGGGAAGTGTTTTAACAATATGGGTTGGGTCGGGTATGGGTTGAGTTGGGTATGGGTCAAAAATTTTATACTATACTTAAATGGGTCATAAACAGGTTAATGAGTCAATTTGAGTTAGACTATTTATGACCTGACCCAAACTCGACCCGACCCACCCGTTTAACAAGTCTACCCTCCAACGACCCTTGATGCTCTCCATCGCCGGAACCAAGGACACCCCCACCAACTTGACGCGGATTTGTCACGCAAATCGTCATAACATTAAGACAAACATGAAAGCGAAGGAAGATTTACAATACGCGAACAAACATCCATGAAACTTGGCTACCGAGCACAGATTCGGCGATAAAGATTTCGGGACTTCATTTTTAACAAACAGGGGGTATGCATTGAAGAAAACGAATTTAAGGTTCCGGTTTGAGGCGTTCTTTAGCCCAAGTATGGTACAATGACGCTCATATATGACAGACACATGATGGACATGGCTCGGTTTCACTTGGTTCACTCGAAGATTTAAGGATTCAACTCGGTGACATCACACCTCATGGACAAAACAGACCCGGGCATAAACAGAAGGGAAAAGAACTTACTTGGCTTAAGGATCGGTTATGGCGGATAGTGGACTGCAGGCCGGCCTCCGGTGGAGCTTGAGCTTAAATGGCCACAGGAAGCTATTAGCTTCCCTGAAATGAGGTCCGACGGTCATGATCTCATGGATGAGGTTTTCCATGCAGATGATGCCATACTTGCCCAAAGCTTTGAGGAAGTCCCTACTAGCTTTGAACTTTCAGTATCTTAAAGGCCATTTGAAAGCTAAAAATCAATTTCAAAAAAAGTTGAACTAAACGCACCTATAGACGGTAGAAACACTTCATACATAGAGATGTAATTTCAATAAAAAGCAGCACTCATTCACATTGAACTAGCTGTCCTAATAAATGATTTCGGCGAAGTCTATCGGGACAGTAGGTTTAGTTTCCGAGAAGTTATCAAATCAGGCCCAACTGTATTGTACTTTATACACAGATTTAGTTGTTCTACTAATTGATTTCGGCGAAGTCAATAAAGACAATTGGCTCTTAGTTTATGAGGATTTATCAAATCAGGCCTAAATTTATTGCACCTTATACATAGATTTAGCTATTCTACTAATTGATTTAGGCAAAGTCTACCAAGATGATGGGCTCTTAGTTTCTGAGAATTATCAAATCAGCATTAAATCTATTTTACGATTGTCAATTTAATTCTAAACCATCTAATTTTGCTCAAAATCCCAATATAATATTATCAATTAATTGACACCAACAAATCACTAAAGTGACGGCCTATATAGGATGTAGTTTCATTTAAAGTTGTCTACATCATGCAATGATTGGACGCTATGTAAGCAATTTTTTTATGGCAATTGGGTGAGAGGATTACAGTGGAATTTTACGCAAAAATTTAAGACTACGTTAACAAAATTGGAGAGTTTTAGAACCGAACTAGCATCCACATAATGGCTCTAGTCCTAATTGAAATATTTTCAATCTAAATTTGTTGGATGGGACTAAAAATACACCTCAGACAACTAAATCAATCCAAGGGTATTTTACCCTAAATTTTTAGTAGACTATGCAATCTGATTGCTGAACCATATTATTCTCATCACCTAATACACTAAATTTTCTTTAATCGATCCCATCTGTTGTAGTCTCTTTTGGAATATTCCATCCTTTTTTCAATGAAAAATTTACGGGACAGACATGTGGCAGTGACGGAGCATCTAGGAAAATAAGTCGGTGCTTGCCACGGCAGCACATCCTCAGAAAATTGACGGGATTCCGATCAAAGTGCTATTGAAAAGAAGGAAGAGAAAAGTTTAGTACACCGGGTGATAAAATCAAAGTTCAATTAGCAATCAAGTTAACTAGAGAAATTCTAAAGCTTCAAATGTATTGACTTCAGCCGTGGAATTTTAGCAGTTTCAAATGTATTGGCTTTTTGTAGTATTATACGCAATTAACAGTTTGAAAACCTAATCATCCTACGAGTATGCTTGACAGATATCCCGAAACACTCCGATCACGCGGTAATGACATATGTAATGAGAGCAAGCCAGAAGATGTGAAGAGTATCAAAAATCAAACGTAAGAGTTGTTCGAGACTTGCATCCAACGCTTAATCTCATTGGCCGACTATGCCACACCGGCAAGAAGGATCAGGATGCCGAGGCTTATGGCATAAGTATATCCCAAGTGCCAAAACTTGGGACGATGGGACACTTAAGTGCCAAAAGTTACAAAAGGTACACTTAAATGCCACTTTTTTTGAAAATTGGATCACTTAAGTGCCAACTCCGGCGAAGGCTGCCGGAAATCCAACGTAGCTTATTTTAATAATATGAATGGCTTACGTGGCTCGCCGGAAACTGAATCAGCGAAAAAACGATGTCATTTTGCGCTGACATGGATTTTTAAAATGTATTAATTAAATAATATTAAATAATTAAATAATATACTATTATAAAATTGATTAATTTAAAAAAAGGAAGAAGAATGGGAGGATCCAGCGAGGGCTGCCGAACCCTCCTCTCCCCTTCCTTTTTTTTTTTTTTTTATAAATAAAATCGATTTTTAATTTTTTTTTCTAATCGACTTGGACAATTTTTTTTTTCTTAAAATTGCCACGTGAATTTTTTATTTTGAAAAAAAAAAAAATGCTCCGTCGCAAATGAAATAGCCGGAAAATGGACACGTGCGTGAGTTTGGATTTAGAATTTTTCGCCGTTGGCATTTAGCGATTATTTTTCTCCGATTTTGGCATTTAAATGTACATTTTGTAACTTTTGGCACAGACGTATCCCCGTGTCAAGTTTTGGCACTTCAGGGGTCCGTACGTCCGAGGCCTATATAAGAATGCTCGAATCTTCATTCCTGCCATGAACTTGCGAACCGAGTAAGAGTCTTCTCCTATTTCTTTCTAGCCATTTCTCTTTTTCTCAAAGGATAGAAAGTCGTCTTTCTTCCCACCATGTAAGGCGATGTGCAGCTTTCTGTTAGTGAAACTAGCCTTCTATAACATTCTAGTACGCAAGGTCCATGCACCACCTTTCGATCTTGCTCCGTTTTTATTCTAAAGTCAGTTTATTTTGAAGCTGTAAACTCTTCTGCATGACTTCGTAATGATAAACTTGGAAAATTTCATCCTTTTTTCTCCGTATGCAATGATTCATATCAAGTCACGTGCACCGTCCTTGTAGTTCAGCCTGTAGAATAATGATTGAACCGAAAACTTCGCCAGTTGTTCATAGACTTGTTCACTTGATGCAGCGACTGAGGAGGAGAATCGCATTGGGCAGCGCTCAGTTCTAGTCAGAAGAGCCATGGCAGTGACTTTGACATCACCCACAGTGACTTTACCGTCAATTTTCTCATCTACTCATGCATCAGCGGGCTGGTGGACAAGAACATGCAATGCAGCAGCCAAATCTAAATGGAGACTTCCTTGCAGAAAAATGAGGCAATGTGACCCGTTTTATGGAAGATTGATGCAGGGCGGGCTAGTTTTCCGCCAAAGTTTCACAATCAGATCCTACGAGCTAGGTACTGATTGTCGAGCAACCATGGAGGCCCTAATGAATTACCTGCAGGTTTGAGTCTCTTCCGCTTTCTATCTCATATATCTGAACCTATCTCGTCTAGCTTTCCTCTCGAGCTTAATTTGTTGTTTTGCGTGAGTAGGAAACAGCATTGAGCCACTTCAGGAGTATCGGGTTACTGGCCGATGGTTTTGGTTCGACCAGGGACCTTGCATGGGTGGCAACTAAATTGCAGATTGTGGTGGATAGCTATCCTCTCTGGTAAGTGGGCTTTCTCGTAGGCATGTTTTGTATCCAAAAAGCAATGATTTTGCCATGTCCAGAAGATGTTTGAGTCTCTCAAACTATGTGAAATTCCAGATGGCACGACGGTATGACATCACATGCTAAATACATTGAACAGACTTCACTTCAGTGCCTCTAATATTTGCAGGAATAGTATTGTTGAGGTAGACAGTTGGATGTTGGCACCGACCAGGAATGGTATCCGCCGAGAGTGGCTCATCCGTGATCTGGAAACTGGAAAAACCATGGTGAAGGCAGTGAGGTATGCAAAAAATCTACAGTCCAATTCTCTGTAAAAATGCTCCTCGGTCGGGTTGCTTTGTCCTCAATTCTGTCACTTCAGTATGTTAGTCATGATGAACAAGGAAACGAGGAGAATCTCAAAATTTCCTGAGGAGATAAGACTGGAGATAGAAGGCCATACGATGAACCAGGGTCCTATCGTTGTCATTGACAGTACCAAACTGCAACCGCTCAATGCCAAGACAGCAGATCATGTTCGAACAAGGTTGGCTGTAAGTACTTCAAATTCCCGACTTGATAACTTCAGTAGCATTTCCAATTTTATTGTGCTCTCGTCTTACAAGTGAGTTCCTCAGCCAAGGTGGAGTGATCTGGATGTCAATAATCATGTGAATAGCGTCAAGTACATCAATTGGATTCTTGAGGTGAATAATTCTTTGTGCAATTCCTTGTTTCCATTCAGTTACTGTTTCATAACCCTACAGAACTAACTTCTGGTTGTCAGGCCATTCCTCAGTCAATATTGGAAAACCATGAATTTCATGGTATGAACATTGAGTACCGAAGTGAATGCAGGAGGGATAGTTTGTTGCAGTCTCTGTCGACAAGAGTGAGAGATGGTCCTGGTCACACTGCAGAGGATGAAGGAATCGAATTTGATCATTTGCTGCTTCTCAAAAATGGATTAGAAATAGCAAGGGCCAGGACCAAATGGAGGCTGAGATGGTCGGCCGCTACCAGGAACTCTTTTCAGTTTTTGGGAGGAAAGGCTCAATCTCGAGATCAAGATCGGGCGTGACTTTTGTGCAAGAAACTTTCATGCGATTCGATGAAATGAAAATATTGTCCACGGGCTGGTGCATATGCAATGCCGCATGCATTTTAATTGAAAAAAGTTGACTTTCCAAGTACACCCGGACAGCTGCAGAAACCATTTTCTGTGTATGCTGCCCAAGAAATGACAAGACTTGCTGTAAAGCTTCTTAAATTGTCCAACGAAAATAGAATCTCATGATATGTTTTCTCAGCTTCTCCTAAGAAAATATAGATGGTCCTCTGTCAGGGCTGCCGAACATGGAATGTTTTGACTCTTGACAGGACAGAGGAAACCAACTAGCATGCATATGAAGAATTCCCCACATATTGTCCTCAAGCATAAGGACTCCCTCCGCTAATGTGGAGCATATTTCCGAGATGGAAAGCTAATAAAAACTATTCTTAAGCATTCAATCTAAGAAGTACAGCTATAACACTAGAGAGAAAAATTGTGCCTATGGTTTCGGAACTGGCAATGCCTAGGCCATGAGATACAGCATGTCGCTCATCAACCCCCGCTTTGATCTCTCTTTGAAGTTCCTCTTTGTACACTTCAAATGTTCCCGGGAAAAATTTGACATTTCCTTCTTCTACCACCCAAATTTCACTTCGCTTCTGGTCCTTGCAAACACATGATATATGCCTAGAGTCATGACTCACGGGGACGACTCCACCGGTAAACTCCTCCAAGTGCAACAGCCAGAGCATCGATACTTTGCATATCCAAATGATTTGTTGGCTCGTCCAACAGTATTATGTGTGGCTTCGACATCGAAATCAAAGTGGACACCACCCGAGCTTTCTGATCTCCAGATAGTTTTGCAATAGGAGTGAGGTGATTATGACTGGGAAGACCAAACTTCCCAAGCTTTGCTCGGACAGCTTCCTGCTTGCTGAGACCCTCTTGTTCTGGATGAAGGCGGAGAAGATACTGAACCAGTGTTTCCTGCATAGTCAGTAGGTCAACAAAATGTTGTGAATACCTCCCAATTCTCAACTTATGACTTCTCCGTACTTCGCCCTCAGTTGGAACCAGATCGCCAGCAAGTAGATTCAGCAGAATAGATTTCCCGGCTCCATTAGGCCCAACAATAGCAAAATGAATACCCATATTGATACCTACATCGACATTGGAGAGCCTAAAATTGTCTCGACCTGGATAGCTAAAACTGACCTCAATTAGCTTCAAGAGCGGAGGTGAAAGCTCAGTGGGTTCCATAAAATGAAACTCCACGCTGTAATCCCTTCATTTCTTCAGTGCCTCTGGTTATGGTTTATCTTCATCAACCTTGCCCTTTGCCTTGTTCTTTGATGCTTCCTTGGCTGCAGCAAACTTCGCTCTATCTTTCACCTTTTCCTGCTGAACACGGTTTCCTGTCCTCTTGGCAGCTTTGACCTGCTTATTATAAATCTTGAACTTCTTGTTCACTTCTTTCCACCGCTGCTCATACTCACTTTCAAAATCATTGAAGTTACCAAGATAGAAGTGGAGTTTCTGATCATGAAGATGAATGATCTCAGTGCAGACAGTATTACTGAAATTTCGATCATGAAAACAACAACAAGAGTCTTCTTCCACCTGCACAAGTACTCCCCTAACCAGAGAACTGCCCTAAGGTCAAGATGTGGTGGGTTCATCCAGCAAGAGAAGAGTTGGCTGCACGAAAAGAGCTCTTGCAGTGATATTCTCATTCTCCACCCACCACTAAATGGTTTGGAGGGTGGCCCTGCATCTCTTTGCCAAATCCCAACCCAGTGAGAATTTTTTATGCCTGAGCCTAAGCGGCATATGATCCCAAAATCTGCAATTTCTCATACAACTCAGCAAGTTTTTCCCCTGCATCATCTCCATTACTGTCTTCACCTTCTCCATTTGCACTATCAGCAAAAGATAAGTCCTTTAATAACGCTACCTCTTGCCTAATCTTAACCAGTTCTTCATTAGCAGAAACAACTGCCTGAAAAGCAGACCTATATTCACCAGTTACCTCTTGTTCTACCAAAAGAACTTCAATATTCTTAGGGACCGGTATCTTCCTCCAAGCAAGCAGCTTTAACAATGTAGATTTGCCCATACCATTTGGTCCAACCAGACCATACCTCTTCCCGAGGGATAATTTCAATGATGCATTCTTTAGAAGTTCTTTCCCTCTGGCTGAGACAGATAAATTATCAATGGTAATATCCTTCACAGTAGCATCTGCTTCATCATCACCATCAAGAACGGAAGTTTGACTCCTGATAACAACAGTGAAAGCATCGTGATCAATCCTGCAGCATAGACAGCAAGCATGTCCTTCATCTCTCTCTTTTTCAATTCTTTCTCGCTTAAGGAGGTGTCAAGGGGCTTTGCTTCAGATATCTGCACTGTAGGCGGAGTCATTCATTAGTGTCACTCTGCACTTGTTCGTCATCAGATGCATACTCCTCTTCTTCTTCGTCAGAGGGAGGGAGGTCAAGTCGATCTGTGTAGGATGGGAGTTTTGAAGCAGCTTTTGCTTTAGATTTTCCAGCATTAGTACTAGAAGAAGGATCCCTTCTTTGGCTTATCTGGCTTTTGGTCCATGCTGGCTAGCATGGCTGATACTAGCATGGCTGATACAGAGCTTCTCTCTCTTGCCATCTTTCGTTCCATCCTTGCTGCCTGCCTTCACCTTCGCAGCAGATACAGATTCCTCACTTTTCTTCTTTCCCACAAATTCCTCACAAAAGTACAAATTCCTCACAAAAATATTATAGATTCAAAGTCAGTACAAATTCCTCACAAAAGTTTCAGCGAGCAGGTCGGAAGACAGGTCAAGGGAATCGAGGGAAATGGAAAAGGAGAACTTATCTCTACGAGGATGTAGAAGTTAGAAGCCTTAGAAACGCACAAACACCGACACTCGCTGAGAAAGCAGAACAAACAACCGAGAATTCAATTCACCACAAGTCAGAAACCAGAGCCGCATAAGCAATTACAAGCACCGTTCTGTCCTTAAACATCCATCTTTCAATGAAAAGCTGCCAGAACAGTCTTGGTTGTAGAAAATTCAAACTTGGTCCATTTGATGACTCCTTCCAGAGTCATCAACAAGATATTATAACAAAAGGAACCCAACTCGATCATTCAAGCAAAAGGAAATGAGCAATATGCAGCAATAACTGATTAAAAAAAAGGTAAAACAGACACAAGAAAGACGGCCCGATTCTCAGAATCGACACTAAGCTGAACTAGATCGTTTACTTGCTCCGAGTTCAACTAGTTCTTGAGAGAGAGAGAGAGAGAGAGAGAGAAAGAGGATCACCTCGTGGCAGATCAGTTCATGGAGCTATTTGCTGAGAAACCAATGACTGGGGAGCTGTCTTGGTGGGTGTGTCGCGGCAGTGGTGTCGGAGAGGAGGTGGGGCAGATTCGCCGTGCGGGAAGAAGAACATGTGAGGCCCTTTTGAGTTTTTCAGAAGCTTCTTTTGGGTGGTTTAGTTTTTGTATCTTTTTGATACAGGAATTGGAGAGGCGGCCCTGAAGATCAAGAATCAAGCATAAGATTCTTCAATAAGAAAACAGTCGTTTACGAAGAAGAATTAAACCGAATATGTTCGGTTCGATTACAAGTTGGGTTATATGACACAAAAAAGTTGGGTAACAAAATGAAACTGGGTATGATTAATGTAATAATGATGATATCAAAACACTAATTCCATATCAACAAGACCATAAATCATGAACAAGTGACTTGAAAAGCTCACTAATAACATAGTGGACCTATTGTTTCACTTTCTCCCACACTAACCAAGTCATGCGGATGCATGATAAATTGGGTCATGCCTTTACAACGTTTTAGGTCACAACCAATTGAAAAAATGAGTTTGTGCATGGAGGAAACATGAGATTATTTTTTTCAATACAAGATAAAGATATATGATAGAATGTTAAGAGGCGAAAAATAAGAGATGAGAACAATCAATTATGGGGTAATTTTTATTTGATGAAGAGAACATAGGACAGGTACTTGAGCAATATCTTTGATTGTCTGAAAAGAAAAATGAGAAGTTCCATATTTACATGAGACAATGAACTTGTTCATGTTTAGGATCTCTTGGGATGTGGGGGGGGAAATGGGATGGTAAAATTGGTTGATTGGCATAACTGGAAGACTGCAAAGAGCAAACGGAGGGTGGGCTTTGTTGGGCTCCTTGGAATGGAAAAGATAAATAAGAATCTGTCCAGCTTTGTATGTCACTGGACTGGACTACTCTTTAGGCCCAACTTTGGCATGAGTGGGCTAATGAGCCCGCTCGCTTGCCTCCACGGGTTGTGTGGGCTTAGGATTGAAATTGAAAGGGGTAAAGACACAAGAGGTCTGTGAACCTACCAAATTGTTCGACTAGGTCTTTGAATTTTCTTTTTGTGCAACAATGTCCCTAAATAATATGCATTTTTTTGTTCAAGTTGGTCATTTTGTCAAAACTCTGGATGGAAATATTGACGTTTCTTTTAAGTCGCGGTTAAATGCTGACGTGGTGTCCTATGTAGCATTTTAAAAAGACTTTAGAAATAATGAATTTTAGAACCATAGTTAATATTAAAATTTGAAAAAAAAAAAAGGTCAGGCCTAGATGCAACACTTGGGACAAATGCAACCATCCGTTGAGTATTTTCAAGGGTCACATAACCCCTTTGAGGCCATTTTAATTTGACAACTATGTGTCACGGACCGGAGGAGTGACAATTATATTTATCATGAAAGTTATCGTTTTTATGTTAAAGTGATGAAATTAGTCTATTATCAATAACACTTGTTACGTATAAAAGAGCATGACAAGCGAATGTAGTATCTATCATATCTCAAGGGTCATCTAATGAAAAATTATGACGTGCGAATGGTCATGATGATTGCATTTCAAAAATGTACAATATGGAAAAAGTAGGACTTAACAACACTTATATAGTAGGGAGTGTAAATAGGAGTCTAAAAAATTTAAACTATTTTTCTTTTGAAATTAGAACTATCTGATCTAAATATTTGAGCTATTAAATAAAAAGTTTGACCTAATATTTAATTCTCTAACACGAGAACAACCGAAAGAAAGTGTTCTATATACTTCTCAAAAGTTATGCATTGGAAAACGTGATATTCTTGATCCATATTGAGCTCTTAAGACACCCGTTATTAAACTTTTCACATGGTTTTCTGAAGAGAATGTTCTAGGTGTCTTTTTTTAAAACGAGCTAGAGCAATAACACCATTAGAAAAGTGTCACACATGCCTCAAAGCCTTTTATCTTTTTACATCCTGTATGTTGCTTTCCCCCAACAACTTTTGAACTAGTTTAGCTTAATTATGACCTCAAAGGATCAAATTTGACCAAGTCAAATTATAAGAAATACATTGAGAATAGAGTTAGCCAAAACTTTTAACATACAATGATTTAGAACTTTCACTCAAAATGTAATTTATTCTTAAAAAATAACTTAGTTTGTTAGATTTTTTAAATATTAAACAACATCTTTGTCTATTAAATCAAACTTTTAAAATAAGTGATAGTAGCTCCATAAAATTTTATATGGCATAAAAATAAGAGGTCCTGAATGATTGGAATGATTTACCCTAAATTATTATGAAGAGTTATTTATTGGTCAATTATTTCAAATGATACAATAAATCATCTTTGATAAAATATTTTCCTTCTACTTCTTCACTAGACCCATCAAACGGGTGGATTGGGTCAGGTTTGAATTAGTTTTAAAGACGGTCAAAATTTAGTAACTTATATTGACCCAACTTAAACCCAATACATACCTGACTCTACTAATTTTGCTAAAACATTTCCATACTTAATTCAATCTAAGAACACTTATTCCAAACTGAGATAAGAGCACGAAGTGAGCGAGTATAAGAGAGAGCCATAGATGTGATTTGGATCTAAGTAAGTTGTAAACTTATTTAAAACACATATTATTTTGAGTTTTATCATTCTAAACATATTTATAATCCATTTACTAAATAACTAACCTATATAACAACTTAACCTATCAAATATAAGTTTTTTTTTTTTTGTCCGTCCTACTATATTCCTACTCTAATTCTCACTATTAGACTTTTATCCTTGCCTCCTTTGCAAGGTATAAGAGTCGAAACTCACATTTGAAGTTAAATCGTTCACCACCCCAATCCCTCTATAAGAAGGTAAGGATTCGAACCCCCTCCATAATCTCTTGGGCTTTCTCTCTTTCTTTCCACACAAGAGTTTAATATATTCCATAAGACAATGCCATGTACCTTAGATGTCTCTTCCTGATATGCCTCAACATTAATTTCCTAATCCATATTTTTTACATTTTCTACCCAAGCTACATCAAATTAAGGTATTCAAATGCTTGATAGGACTAGCCAATAACACTGTCCAAGCTGAGTAGATTTACCAAAGACTTTTTGCTCATGCTATGTATGTATGTTTAACCATCAAAATCTAGAGGCTATAAGTCTGAGAGGCAATGTGGGAAGACACAGGCCATTGATTTAATATCCAGACTGGTGGAGCCTCTTCGGGAGCACTGATCGAACGGCTGGTTCTGGGTCCACATCCCACCAAGACTATCCCATTCACTCGTTTGTCATTTGGCCCTCCCAAGGAATTGTACGGGGCCATCAATCTCTTGGGTCCCTTGTATCTTCAGGGGGCTAGGCGCCCTTCAATTTCACCCAAAACATTTGTCCATTTTGACATAACGCCCGACAGCGTCTTGGGCCCTATCTGCAGAGATATGTGAACGTTGTTTTAGGTTTACTTAAGTCCATTCATGCGGCCAAAAAAAAAAAGTTATTTTAGAGGGTAAATTGTAAACTGAACCCATCATAGCCGTTGATTGCACGCACCCCGTATGCCGACAGTCGTAACCTCATTGAATTCAAGAATCTACATCCAAGTAAGAGTTTCTCCCTTACTCGTAATCTCGACAGTTGTACACATTGCTATCTTACAAGTGAAGTCTTGTTTGATCCAATGAACAAGACACTTTGCCTACACTCCGACAAGACCAATCCAATCGAAATTTCGAGACTCTCCTGCCACAGAAAGGAGCTGTTACATTCGACCAAGGATGAGCTATGATCAGCATTGTTGTCTTGCCTCACTACGCATGTCTTCTTCCTACCCATCATCAGCATACGCCTGGAAATTCCTGTTTTCCTCAGTCCTCGACTAATCAATTACGCTCAGCACTTCTTCTCATACAGAAGATTAAGCTCTCGCGTTAATCCTTTCGGACCAAAACAAGAACGAAAGGGATGCCCTTTTCGTGGTGAATATTCATCCCACGAGTTCTCAAGTACCATAATCTAGGGCATCTTTCATCCGTAGCAATTGGGAATCGCTCGCTGGGCGTGTCTATCTCCTACTGGGCTATGCTGTGCTATGCAAACGCGAGTACCTGATCCAAGAAACCTGGTTTGCCCCTGTTCACCTTCTCGTGCGCTGCACGGCAAATCCCGTCCCGGAATAAAGAGTTCACATGCTGTTCACATGTGCGTAGGTTTCGATGTTTTGCATCTTGCAGGTCCGAACCGCCTTCCCCCCCTTCCTACTGTTCTAGGACAGCAATCGAGTTTTCTACCGTGCGATGACTTTCCCACGCGGAGGAAAAAGAGAAATTTCAGTTAGTGGCGGACGCAAGAGTTTCGAAGTATTGACGGATTGCGCGAGCGCGAAAACTAAGAATTTAGCATTCCGAGATTGTTGCCATTGATCCAAGCGATGAGGAATTTCTAGCAGATTAAGATGTGGATGTCCCTCATTCGAACCTCATCAACTCCGTACAAATTGTTCGAGAAATGTAAAAGGAAATAGATTGTGAGGCATGTGTAGATCATCTTCTTAAACGTGATATTGCCTTTACTGTAATAGGAAAAGAATAAATAATAAGACATCTCGATGATAAAATAGAGTCTCTAGAGAATTGTTTTGAAAATTTTGTGTGAAAATTTAATAATTTGTATATATATCTAAAATTGAGAATTCTCATATTTACCTCGAATATGTAACTTTTACTATGTAATCACTGCGACCATTAATCAACTACGTGCTTCTTATTATATGACTCCTTTTTGGATGCAATCAAGACAGCTCTTCACAAAACATTGTTTCACTAGATGATCGTTGATGTATAATGAGTATAGCTTTTGGCAAGTCATACTTTTCCAACGATAATTACAAGAAAAAAATTGAACCTATTATACAAATGTCAATTCAATCTTTAATTTTTCTAAATCTTTTAATGATTTGCTAAAATAGTCCTTGATTAAAAATCACTAACGTGCACAGTTGATGATGGTCAATGCTAATATGGAAATTTTTTAAATTTTTTTTTAAAGTATGCATATTTTAATTGTTTTATGTTTTGTTTGCTTTTTCCTTTTCTTTTCTTTCTTTTCATTTTTTTCCATTGAGGGTCACAAGAGTCGTCAGGGCCTTGGTGATGGACAGCTAGGGGTTGTAGAGCTTCATCCTCGCCAACCAAAATGAAAAAAAAGGAAAATAAAAAAGAACAAATTAATTTTATAAAAATTCATAATTTTTTTTACATTTACAAAAATTGTCACGTCAGTGCCGACCATTCTACAATACAATGGCTAGCATCCACATCAACAGTTTCTGGCCAAGGACTACATTATCAAATAGTAAAAATATTTAAGGCTAAATTGGTCAAATTAAAAGATTTATGACTAAATTAGCATCAATGCAATAAAGACTTTTATGGTGGTTTTTCCTACTCTTTCAATACATGGCATATGTCATCAAAGATCTGCTAATACCAGCACTTTAGTATTTGGTGTTTAATATGGGAATGGCCGCAGTTTTGAGTGAAGCACAAACTTGAATCCGTCTCCATGGAATAACACCTTTAAATTGTTAAAGAAAATAAATTAAATATAGAAGGGGAATTAGACTTTGAGGCATATAGATCACTTTCCTAAATGTGTCATTGTCCTCGACATAATAGGAGAAGGAACAGAAAGCAAGATACCACCATGACTTTGAATATATGACTCTTACCTAATAGGTGTCTTCCATGTTTGACTAATATCTTAAGTCTAATGTCTCAAATAACTTTTCTTGATCACTATCTTTACAATGTTACAGTGAGCTCCTACAAAGAGACTCTGTTGGCTCCCGACCACTTGTGAAAGTCAAAAATTTGAACTTAATCGATTCATGAGACTTGCAAGATATTTCATGAGCTTTCAAATAGCCGGATCTCCATGTCCAAACTCCTAAATTATCAAAAGAAAAGATAAAGCTTTGCATGAAATTAGAGAACCAGAACTAAAAAAGAAAAAAGCTCCAAACACCTAACGAGCTAAAAAGGCGGTGGCCACCATCAGCCGGTCTGCTCCATCCTTGGATGCAACAAAAACATGTGAACTTATATGTACAAGTACGAGATAATAATCCATTGTCTTTCCTCTTTCGATTTTTTATTTCTCCTAGCTCAATTATAGTGGTTGAAGATCCTTTCAATGTGAGAATTAAGGGGTTACACAACACGAAAAGACCTAGAATTTTAAGGTGAAAGATCCTAGGCTACCAAGGAATCCTTGTCAAAGACACGCCTTTTACATCTCCGGGGGGCCAACCGATCCAGAAACTCTACAGCAACCGCTACTGACTAAAATCAATTAGTACCATCTAGGGCCTCTTCCACGACAGTGTGTATGCAGCTGCGGCTTACTCGGATTGTGATTTGATTACAGCTTATATTCCCATTCGAGCAATAGAAAAGAAAGATGTCCCACATGCTAACTTTTCCCCAAGAATGAGATCAGAGGTCAATCGAGACGTGGAGTGAGAGAGAGCAGGCTAGATACCAAGGGCATCCCCAACCTCCAAATCGATTTTGCTTCCACAGCATATCTCGAATAATTGCGTACCGCTGTCTGAGCGCGAGCCCACTGAACAGGGAAAAAAAAAACCGGTGCACAGTTACGTTTGCCGGACGAGACTCCACCACGTGTGCCCAGTTGCGAGGATTTATAACCCTCTCGTCGGGGTGCCGTGTCCCCTCCCGAGGAAACACATGCTCGGTTGGGAAGAAACATCTTGGAAATTTAGACAACAGGCCCTTTTAAAAATACAGCCCGCACCCAGCACCAGCACAAGCTGGTCCTTTCCCTTTTGCAAGTCAATCTGACAGATTCTTTACACAGTCGCTTGGTCATGTTAGAGCATAGAACATGAAGACAGGTGAAAGCAACCGCCCTTGCAGTGTGAAAGGCTTGACGAGTCCGTAGTGTGTGAATTCAGTGTATATGCAGATGCAAAAACGAGGGGCGGTGTTTCTAATCTACAGATGTTTTGTGGAAGTTTAAAATTGTGTTTCATAGGCTATGGGACATTGAACGAATCTCCAAAAGAATTGTGTTTTCATCGGTTCCTGGTGAGTTACAAAAATGGACACTGCATTATTTATATATAAGTAAGTTTGCATATGTATGATGTCCATTACTTGGAAACTACCAATCATATGCATGGTTTTTCTAGCCATGGATGGAAGAATATGTAACCCCTTCTATTACACGAAATCTTATTTGTTTGGCCATTGACATAGAAAGATAGTATCTATTGTATTGCTAAATAATGTAGAAAAAAAAAAAGAATAAGTACATTGAAAATCTTAAAATTTGTCATGAAAGTGCAATTAAATTTTAAAACGTTAAAAAAGTAAAATCAAATTCTAAAACTTGACAAATTGGTACAATCAAGTTATTTCGTTAGCTCCATCCAACTTAATTAAAGGAAAACATAAAGCATGGTTTCTTTTTATTAATTTCTCTCTTCTACATGGTACTGACATGGCTAAAACATGAAGGATAAGGTCAAAACAATGTAATTTTAGTCAATTTTTGCCGGAAATCGATATGTGGTTGTCCAATCATCACCACCCCTTCTACATAGCGCAACACACCACCACTTTAGTGATTTTTAACGAAAAATAATATAAATGACTACATTCAAATTTTGTGTAAAAATTTAAGACTACATCAACTAAATTGTAAAGTCTAAAACTAAATTAGTATCCGTAAAATGAATTTAAGATCAATTTGACAAATTTTTCCATAACCAGAAGAATAAGAATATATTGGGATTTGGACCCGCAAAACATGCATGAGGCACTCACCCATGTAAGGTGCTCGGCAAAAGCTACTCTACTTTTAAGCTTAGCGGTACTTATTTAATTAACTATATAATAAACATAGGCATCGAATGAGGTGCAGAGCATGTGCTCAAACGCCCATATTCCGAAATAGCAAGGCAAAACCATGGGACATCACGACTTATCTTATTGCCCAATTATAGCAACCTTAGACGATAAGTTCCATGTGGTCTTGATTATCTATCGTTGCTGGTCGGTTTAGGACAGTTCGTTTCTTCTAATTAAAGTAATTAATCTATTTTTCTAAATCAATGAAAGATTCTGGAACACACGTTGCTTGGGGGAAGCTGGGATGCATAATCTGCAGGGTTGATTATGCTGAAGCCTTGTTCTTTCTGATTTTCAAATCATATGATTTGTTTAATCAACTGCGACATCTCGAATCGTGCGTCATTCTCTGAAAAAGTTAATGGGTGTTGTCCAATTAATTTGCCGGAGCAGTTGGAATATTCAGGGATGGAGTTTGGGCTTATTCAAGATACGAAGTTAGGTTTTATGCAATCATATCGGAAGGGTTTTGTTGCAAAGTCTTCCAATGAGCATTCGTTAATCAACAAAGTAGAGAGATATTGTAATTTCCAACGAGTTAATTATCCTCATAATATACACGATTGATGCTTGGGAAATCAAACATTTCCTCGTTAAGTATATTTAACAAGTGCCTAGGACCCTTTTGAGAATATTGGAATCCGACCTTGTTCGTAGATGAATAGTATAGTGTCAATGATCTGGTTTGATTGGCAATAATCTTTGACATGTTTTCCTAAAATGAAAGTACGAATTGATTTTCCTTCAACTATATAACTACTTTCATATGATATGCTTGATCTTCCCACATGCACCAGACTAATCATGATGCCGGCTTGTATAATCTGTGAAATCTCGATAAGATGATGTGCTCAGCAGTTAAAAAACTGGTCAGAGCAACCGCTAGTCTATTGATTATCTTTGTTGATCGAGTGAAACAATGGTTCGAATTAGCTATCCGACACAAATCTTTAAAACGGATCCGGTTGACCTTATAATCAGCACTAAGATTAACGGAATCTACGACGACTGATTGAAGGACTGCAGAAATTATGTAGCTAACCTTTTTTGCGGGAAAACTAGAAATGGCCATTGAATCATCTCTAACTACACGTTTTGAATGCATGAAAATCAGGAATTTTCTTTAATGAACACAAATTTCGTGCACGTAAAAGTTAGAGAGACATGGGGAAGTTGGCGTTTTAGGTGTTCCTATCTTCCTCGTCCAATTTTTTTTTTTGTTGGTAATGCACGAGCGTAGATGTCCGATTACCAGACATTCACAAACTCGCATTTCTTCCTAATTACATAATATTACTATATGAAGTCATATTTTTAAGGGGATCGGCAACAAGTTCAAAGTAAGTCCACATCACATTTGATGATGTGTCTTATCGGGATTTATGATAATTTTTAAATAGTTTTATGCTCCTTTCAGTTAATATCAGTTAATTCTCGTAGAGACGTTAAATGTGTGTGGCCGTCAAAAGTTTTACTCTAGGAACATGAGCGTCTACACCAGCCAATTGTCATCAACGAAATTTTCACAATAAAATGAAGGTATGTGTGAATATTCTTATTCTAAATATAGATAAAGGGAATTCTTGGTATTTATTATTGATGAAAGAAAAATTACAAATTTCTTTAAAAATACAAATTGAGCATTGCATATTTTTGCAAGATATCCATGAATTCTCCGTGATGCATTATTATGAACGATAAGATATCCATCAACTCTGGCCATCCAAAAGATAAAAATTAAATGGTTATTGAAAAAGAGGGAGAATTTCCATAAAGATGAAAATTTAAATATACGAATTGGAAGATGATCCTGAAGCTATTAAGAGATGGGAGTTTATATGCTTACGTTATGTTTTCATGTTTCTTATTCATTCAAATTAATTTACGTGCTCGACATATTGCACATTCTTATATTATTATTCCATAAAAATTGCAATCTTATGTCATATATTCTCTTTCAGCAAGAAGATAACCTACATGATGGAGTTTGGATCCACTTTAAATAAAACTCCATGTATTTTAGTGGAAAATTTGATTGATGTGAATATCTATTTTTTTTATAATTTTCTGGGTGTTGTTATGTTTTTCTTGTGGAAATCAACGCTGACATTAACATTTATAATAATACAAAAAATATAATCTAAGACCCATACAATGCATGGACATCTTGCTAGTAATTTATAAAAATGCTTTAATGGAAATATATGTGTTACAAATGGGTGCTAACATTCAACATCAACCACATCGAGGAAAACATGAGGTAAAATAGATTACCCATGTTAGTTGTGTTAGATAAATCTGACATAATAAATTTGATTTGAAGTGGAACAATTGACATATCTAAGTTGTTCGATAACTAATTAGCTTAAACGTTTGAGTGGATACCACTACAATTGGATATGCTGACGAATTCTGATTTAGATTTCCCTTTTAGTGATCTCTCCAAATAATGTATTGGATTATTGTTAAGCAGGACAAATAAAAGTAGGCACATGTATATGTCCGGCCAAACACGTCATCATTTACTTGAAATTTCTCAAATGATCCTGCTACATGTGAACCCAAGGCATATGAACCATTGATGGTTGGTGAGTCTGTACAGAACTCCATGATCCAAGAGCCAGGATGCACTCGAGAATGTCTCCATTTTACTTTTACTGATGGAACCCCATGTGCAATACTTCACTTCATCATGACATTGGTGCATGGCTAGCTCTATTGAACAAAAATGATGATCATGCGATTACACATAAGTGAAGGAGATATACAATGATGGGATGGCCGTGTACACTGCATGTCACATAAAAACGTATCGAATACTTCACATAACAAAGGCATGCTTCGATGCATGGACGAGGAGCCACTTGACACAATATCATAATGAATGTTCCAAAACCCCATGCATCACCTAAGAGCATAATTCATTATACTTCCTTTTTCTTTTTTCAACTTATATAGAAAATGTGTATATTGTACACGAATATGTATGGTGCAGCTTATCAACAAGACCCTTCCCTCTCAATCAGGAAGCTTCACATGGCTTGTTCCCAATTCACCTCATCAGACGGCCACGATGAGATCCCACCAGATCGCCCAAGAGCATCGACGACCCTCGGATCTGTCCCATTGTCCAACTTATATTATGTGCCGGTCTTAAATGGTCATACAAAGCACAGCAATGGAGAGGACCCCACTTTTGCCTCTCATGTGACCGACCGTTAACCCTCGCTTGACCTGTCATTGCTCCCACTATGTCCTCTCTCTTCCCTCTTCATGTATAAAAACTAAACCCTTTATATTTCCCTTATCACCTAAGTCTTCACATAATAAAGAAATACACCGGTTAGTCGACTTCATCAAGCAAGCAACTGCAAGCTGAGAAGGAGGAGGAGGAGGAGGAGAAAAAACAAGGGCGTCGTGATTGTTTTGCGGTGGTCCGAATGGAGAAACGAGGTGCAGTAGGGGTTGAGATCATGACGGAGCTCAGGTTGGGCCTCCCGGGCGCAGTGAAGCCAAGCTCGAACAAGAGGGTGTTCTCGGAGATCTCCACCTCGGAGGGGAAGGGGTCAACCGGGGAGCCGAAGGCTCCGGCGAAGAACCAGGTCGTGGGGTGGCCGCCGGTGTGCTCGTACCGGCAGAGGAACAGTTTCAATAAGGAGAAGGCAGACCACTCCGAGGCGACAGCAGGTTCGAAGGCTTACGTGAAGGTGAGCATGGACGGAGCGCTCTGCCTTAGGAAGATTGACTTGAGCATGCAAAAGGGATACTCTGATCTTGCATTTTCTTTGGAGAAGCTCTTTGCTTGCCATGGCATTGGTGAGTAGTTTCAAACCCTCTCTCTCTCTCTCTCTCTCTCTCTCTCTCTCTCTCTCTCTAATTCTCTCCCCAGTAGCTTTTAATATGCTGATGAAGTTAGCATTTGTTTGGAGCTTCATATTGTATTGTTAACCTAAGATGATTAAAAAGATCAACATGCACACATGTTCTTGGCAGAATCATAAATGAGCACCGTGAGCAATTTTGAATTTCCGTGTACACTAATAAATACCTTAGACTAATTTAGAGATCGCAAAGGTATTCTTTTAGGCCATTTTATGGATTGAAAGCTGTGGGAAACGAAAATCGCCCGAAGCTCAGAAAGAGAAGGAAACAAAAGCTAGAGCATAGCTAATTAATTATCTAGTCAGCCTCATTAAATGTTTATCAAGTGGTATAAATGTTCGTGTCGATGTACAGGCGAGGCTTTGAATGAGGGGGAAG
This sequence comes from Corymbia calophylla, assembly GCA_014182845.1. Lineage (NCBI taxonomy): Eukaryota > Viridiplantae > Streptophyta > Magnoliopsida > Myrtales > Myrtaceae > Corymbia > Corymbia calophylla. Next base: position 21,180,957 of record CM024698.1, on the reverse strand, counting down.
GAGCTGAATACAAGCTCATCTATGAGGACAAGGACGGAGATTGGATGCTTGTGGGAGATGTCCCTTGGGGGTAAGTCCCTCTAATCATCCCCCCCCCCCTTTTAGATTAACCTAATTATGTGAATTCTATTGTTGCATAGAATAAAGTAATTCTTGTTTTTTCTTATGTTCTAGGCATCATGTACTATAAATGTTCACCTGCATATGTATTTGAATTGAAACTGTCCACACTTCAATACTCTTTCATGCGCGCAGCGGGAAAAAAATAGATGCGGTTATGCTATGTGGCTCCCTAATTGCAAAGTAAATAGGTGTGGTTTTTGCATTACAGCCATTTTTGTAAGAGATGCGCGAAATAAGGAAGTGGAATTAGTTTTTGGTGAAGATCTCGCTTTATTGGACGAATCCAATGTAAGTTTAGGTCATCATAGTACTAGATCTTCTTCAAAAGATTTCGATTCATTTCGGATCGAAATTACTATTATATGATTAAAATTGATTTGACGAAAACCGAAGAATTAATTGGATGAGAACACGAAATCTAGCAAGTAAATTTGGACCATTTGGATCTGTCGAGACAACAACCCCTAGACTTGTGAATTTTAAGTGATTCGGAATTCTTTTTATGTGGATGGTTGCAGACCACCTTAAATTCCTTCGTGTACTGTCTGCTGTCTAGCTCTTCTCACGCTCGTCCTTGGTAGCTTAGCTAATATTCCTGAAGTGATTTGTCCTGGGTAATGATGTTCGATGTTCGGATTTTTACTAACGCCAACTTAAGATTAAATTAAGGAAGCAATCCTTTAGATCGACTCTGGCTAATGCTCTAATTTTCAAAGCACGTGGTTACTACGTCTCTAATGAGAAAAACTAGGTGGAGCCAGCCGTGACTAGTGCCCAACCTCCTTTGCGATTTTCACTTGGAGAAACGGAAGCGTTAACGACCCGGGAAAACAAAGTAAAAGACGTCTCGAATCTTGCACAGGATTTATGACCTTTTTTTTTATGTTTTTTGACCTCGAGCCGTTGGCGGAAATGTCAACGAAATAATTTCGGCATTTGACGCTGGCTCCTTCAAAGCTAATGTGGCCGACATAGGCAATTCCCCCATTATGGTGTCGGGAAGTTGACAAAACTGTCCTCGATGGCCAGAACTGGTCAAGACATGGCATCATCACGGAGCACCCCACATGATAGATTCTTTCCTTCATTCCAAGTCTCTGATTTCTCATTGGAGAGATCATTCCTAGAAATTGTGAAATTCGCATCTACCGTCTGTTCATGGCTAAAGCAAGTTGATGATTAGGTTTTTGGGTTTCTGGCCCTTGGAAATTGATTAGTGGAAAAACAATCGTGACGCACGTTTGTACGTAGTCGTCGTGTCTAGTGTTGTTTGGGGGCGGCTTATAATGGGAACTCATGCCTGTCCTGCTATACCAGGATGTTCATGGAGTCGTGCAGAAGACTGAGGATCATGAAGAGATCGGAAGCCAAGGACTTTGCACTACTGCAGACCAGGGACTTCCTCAAAGGCACCTTGAAAGACGATAACTGATGAGAACGGAGCAACGCTTCAGTGACATGGAGGAACTTGACATGATTCCTCTCATCTTCGTGTGTCTTCAGATTAGAACATGGTCTTAATCAGTTAATGAAATAGCCGAATATTTGTCGAATTAAGGACAATTCCCTTACATGGGAATGCTTAACTAGCAATACATCATTTAGATGGATGCTTTCAGTTGTTATTGTCTGTTCAAGATGATTATCTGTGTGCCAAATAATCCATATGTCGTTCACGTATTGTCATGTGTTTGGTTAGTTGACTTCCCATATCCATGGCGCTACAGCTTCCGGTTGCCTCGCGGAAAATGGCATTTAGGGTTTAATAATAGTTGAAACACGGAGAGCGGAAAATCCGACCGGAATTGAGCCATTTGAAACGATGAGTTCGAGTGAATTCTCAATTCCACTTCCTCTTTTCAACTTCCAGAGATTCCTCTTGAAAGCTGGTGAGTTAGGCTCTGGAAATGGCTTTGAGTTTTCACATATAAGAATTGACATGGAGAGAAAACACGAGCTGATTATGCTTAATCAGATCAAATTCATTCTACGGTGGGCACAACATCAACATGTCCATGAATTGCGTATGACATATTTGCTAGGAGTTTTTGCATCCACGTAGAGACTTCAATAGGCATTTTTCACGCTCCATCTTGTTCAAGCTGGTTGAATCACTACATGACCCCTTAATATTGGGCAAGATTATTAAATAGGTTGTTGTTTCTTGAATGATTTTACACTTGGGCTTTTCTTGTTTCGTAGAAAAATGAATGATTTGGAAAATACTTTTTTAAAAACGATCCATTGTCATATGTATAACCAATTGACATGTCATGAATTTGACAAAGGGCATCTCATGCTAACAATTTTAGCATAAATGTCATTAGGTAATAGTTGTCCTTTGTAAAGGATTTTCACTAATTTTTTTTTATAAAAATCTTGAACTATATAGCGGCGGAACTCATCGTCGACAGCTTGCTAGTTACTCACAGATGGCTGAGGTGGCTAAGGCAAAGTTAGGATTTTCGTAGATATCTCCAGAATTAAGAAAGTTGAGTGAGGGCAAAGTTGGAAGGAAAAAAATTTATTTGCATTCTAAATAGACAACATTCTAAAGTAACTCTCTAAACTTACTATCATGTGTTAAAACCTTTTAAAGAGTTTTGTAAATGCAATTGCATCTCCCAAAAGTAATCCAATTTTTTTTCAAAAATGACATTTGTATTTACCTAAGGAGCTTTAAGACTTTAAAAGGCCCCACAAATGCTTGAAACAAATGCGCTCTAAAAAAAAAAGGAACCACGAAATCGCATGGCCAAGCAGGTCACGGAAAGCTCATGGACGAGCGCAAACTTTTTATGATGTCTCGTCAAAATGGGTTTCCAACATCAAACCGAGGATGACCTGAAGCAGAGGGATCGCGTCCGTGTCCTGACAGATCTAGTAAAAAGGCACTAATATGGTCAGACATCAGACTCAAGAACGCATTTGGGACGATCACCACGACCTCTCTCTCTCTCTCTCTCTCTCTCTCTCTCTCTCTCTCAGCACACGAGGTGTGCCTTTGTCAGTTTTGGCAAGAGAGTGGTACCAGCCTTAATGGAAGTGCTGCTCTGGCGTTCGCCATTTTAAGCTGACAGCGAAAGGTATCGTGAAGCATCTTCCACCGTGAGTGAAGGGAGTTAGGTCGATTTGGTTGGAAAGCAAGGCCATGAATTCCCTCCCGATGTGGGGAAGCAAGTCAATCGAACTCTCAGTTAAAAAAAAAGGACTGTACTCTCGGATACGAAGGATTCTTATCTTTCGAATTACCAAAAAGCGGTTCCATTGATTTGATCGAATGGTACATGACTACACGGCGCGTGTCGCTTGTCTAGCTTCCATTTGCATCTATATAGCCATACGGGCGAATTAGCAACTGATCTACTTGCTCGTGCTTTTGAGTTAAATAATGGCCGATTGGGTATGTCAATGAGAAGTGCAATAAAGACTGCGGCTTCTAAATGAATGGGTCTTTTTGAAAAATCCTGGCAGTTCACGCATTTGTTCAGAGTCGCACAAGTAATAGACACGTTGTTGTAATTTCAAAGTATGGGAGAATGGAAAAGTGGCGAAAGTTTCACATATCACAAGAAAAACAAATGTGCACACTTCATGCTATGAACAATTAAAACATTCATGGCCGGCGTAAATAAAGTTTTACACAAGCAATCTAATACGAAGTTAATTTAAGAGGGTAGGGCAATTAAACTTGTGTAAAAATAAAAAAAAATTACCAAACCAGCGGTGCGTGTATCTACTAAGTAAAACTTTCAGATATTGACAGCAAGATGTTTAAGAAATTAAACAAGGCCCGATGAGCAGAACTTCTAACGACGGGCCTTCTTTAAAGAGTGTTTTATGGACGGATTTCGGCCGATCCCAGATGAGGCGGGGCTGTTGGGCCTCCGGGTCATGGTGTCGGTGTCATGTTTTGTTTGGGTATTGGGTAATGGAAAAGGGAAGCCATCCTCTTCTTCAGTTGGATATAATTACATTCCGAGTCCTCATATTTCAAGAAATATGAATAATTCAGAAAATAACTTCCTAAAACTAATCACTTGTATCGCTTGAAATAATTAGTTAATGAAAAATCTTTCATTATCGGTAACAATTTATGTCTACGCATTTTCGTGGACGATAAAAAAAATTTCCGTCCGTTCATTTTGATAAGCGATACAAGCAATTACTTTTAAGAAAGACATGGAGCCTACGTAAGTAGATGGGGCTTTTTCTACTCTTTATATGGCTAAAAATCTACCTTATTCTTGCTAGAGATATAAAATTTACCATAATCACCCAATTGACAAAACCCAAGTTTCTTTTCCCCTTTTTTCTAGTTTTTTCCATTTCTATATATGATCTAGTTGCCATAACTATGAATATTACATATCCTCTTTTTAAAATTTTAAGTGGGTATTATCGTGCATAGTGAAAACAATATGTTTTCTTTCTTTATTTTAATTTTTAATTTTTTGTTCCATACATATTTAGTTCCTTTGAACAGATAAATTTCCCATAAACTTAGTTATTTTCCACACCATCGAGCAAATTTATTGTTTGATTGTCAAGTGGAATACAAAAAATTATGAACATGAATGAATTCTCAACCCATTCAAGTTATTCATAAACTTTTATTTTTGTTGTGCATATTAACATCAAACTCCTTTTTTGTCGGTGCTTTTTTATATACGCATAATAGGTCATGGGAAGAGAAGATGAAATAACAGAAGCCCTCTTCCAACATTTGCCAAGATAAAATCGCAATCACATTTCCCAATCCAAACATCTAAATGATGAAGCTAAATTAAATGAAAAAATTTAAAAGAAAATAATTTTTTTCATTTTTGGTTGACAAAAATTTTAATATTATCCATAGCGTGTTTAAGATTAAATATCAAAGTGCCTCAATGTATCTAATTTCTTTACATGATATTTTTAGTGTACGTTTAGATCCTCTTACAATTTTTTACCTAATCTGTGTTAAAACGTGTCATCTAAGGTAGAGAAAATCACCAATTTTTTTATATATAAAATAAAAAAACTTGATATATTTTCAGAGATTAATCAAATAACAAATAACAAGTTCACCACAAAAAGTGAGCCTTTGAGGTAGAAGTGATGAGGCTAATTCTTATTTTAATTTAAATTTGACTACAATAGAAGAAATTGTCTAATCAGTCCTAACCCTATTATACAAATGCCCAATTCCAATTTTTATAAATTTTGCCAATTTAATGTTATATATTTGCGCAAAATTCTAATTCAATCATTCCGACCAATATTCATTGGAAATCACCGATGTTGCATGTATCACACATGACGGCTAGTGATAATTGGACCATCACATCAACACTTTCCAATGAAAATTAACTAAAAAGACTATATTGGAATTTTGAACAAAGGTTTAACACTAAATTAACAAAATTGAAAAGTTTATAATAAAATTAATATCCGTACAATAAGTTTAGGATTAATTGGACAATTTCCCTTACGAAAATCCATAATAGGGAAATATATAAAACCGAAGGTAGCCATGCAAATTTGAAAGGTCGGTTCTGTCTATCTAGCAAAAGTGGAGTAGATTTAGTCATATGTGGGGGTGGAAATAGTTCTCTTTACTTTTTATACAAGTAAAATCCAAAAATACGTTATGTCATAATCATATAGGTTATGTTACAACATGTGTAAATGTGCAATAAGGAATGGCATTTGCAACAATATATCCGTATCACATTCTACCAATTTTTTTTTCTTTGGTGACCCAGAGAACCTTGCATCCCGCCGACAACCGGGGGAGTAAACCCTGGGGGCCACACGTGCAACCTATGACGAAGCTAGGATTCAAACTCTCAACCTTTTGCGAAAGGAAAAGAAGGCGAACCAACAACGCCACCCAAGTGGGTGGTATTCTACCAATTCTACCAAATCTTTTGTGCCCAAAAAATCTCAAAATCACTTTACTATGCCAAAAGCTACCGATTTGGGCTTGAGATTCGAGAAGTGAAGCAAACGGGCAAGAAGGCATGGTATCTACAACGATACAAGAGTTCTATATGTCCATATCAGAAGTAGAACTTCAATTCTATCATAATAAATGACTTAATAAATGTTAACAAGGTTATGTAATTGTACACTTTACCGATATTGAGATGACAAGAAATGGTTCAATATGGGTAACTTTGAGTTTTTTTTTTTTATATGCAAATCAGTTCGAGAGTGAATGTGGTGTGAGCATATCAGTTTAGAATTCTTCATGATGCTAACGGTGCATTTGGTAATTATTCTGTTCTCAGAAACAATTTTTGCTCAAAAATAAATTTTTTTATTACATTCCTTAAACGAGATTATATGCATCTGAAGACACTTGATAATTGTCCAAAATTTCTATTCCTAAAACAAAAATGCGTTTGGCATGACTTTTTTTTTCCTTCAATTTTTTAATACTTCTATTATATTTTTATTTTTCATTTTCATTTTCTCTTATTTTTCCTCCTTCCTCACTCGGTTGGTCCTCTCCTTCCTCCTTCCTCTTTCCTCATGGCCAACAACAATGGTCATTGGCAACTACTTAGGTGAGATCCGGTGAGCTCGCTAGAGGCTTGCTTGTAGGAGCCTCACCTAACCATCGGCGAGGCTTGACCTCACCCAGCCGATGCAAGGTCGGCCTCACCCTGGCCTAATGAGGCCAAGCCTTGTCAATGGCCGGGCGAGGCTCTCCTCGCCTGATCAATCAACCGCCCAGATCTAGCGAGGCCCAATCTTGCAGTGCCCAAGCGAGCCTCCAGCGACCAATTAGGAGGAAGAAGAAGAGACAATGAAAAAGAAAAAAGAAAAAAGGGTTGGATTGATTCTAAAGTTGTTTTCGGAAATAAAAAAGTAACTCTTTTTAATGCCTTGATTTTGTTCCAATTTTATTTTCGGGAACAAAAATTTACCAAATGAATTTTAATTTTAAATTTATTTTCAAGAACAAAATAATAGAATCAATTACTATTTAGCTAACAAATAGGCCTAATCAGAAAAAGTCGGATATTTCTATGAGGCGCACGTGGGAACTCCCTCTTGTCTAGTCAGTTTTGAAGGGGGGTGATGGAGAGTGTCATCGCACCAAAGTCCAAAGGAGAAGCAAAATCGAAAGGCTCAGCCCGCTGGAACCGTTGGCTACCGACACTCCGCGACGGGGGAATCCCCAAGATATCAGCCGAGACAGACGCAGAGTGTCCTTTGATTCGTTTGCGGGGGCCACGGAATTCTGTGGGTGCGCGCTACATCGCCCACGCTAATCATCTTCTCCTACAAGCCATCGCATAAAGAAACAAGGCATTTTCAATTTACAATCATCAACATTTCGAAAATAAAATAAAAATAATAAACATTCCTTTTTCTAATTAGATCAACCAGTGCTACGAGGGCACTTGTTTTAACTATTCGTGTAAAAGCTAGTATTTATAAGATTTTCATCGAGATATTTGCAAGATTTCATCAAAATGGTATGCCTAGTAAAAAATTCACGCAATTGGTCGAGTCGTTAAGGAAATTTTCGATTCATTCAATAGATTTTTACTATCTTCATTTATAAAATTTATAGTCCGTTTATATTAATATACCATTTATATCAAACAATATATCCAATTTTATTCTTACAATCACTCAATAGTAAATAAGATATGATAAAATTACCTTGATTTCAATCATAACCTATCGTATCCTATCCTGAATACAATTTCAGATGGCCAAACGTAATCTTTATCTTTCTGGAAAGAAGGAATGCGGGGGGCTTCCTAGTTAGCTTTATTTTAGCGAAAGATTGAGGGCGTCATGGCTTTAAAAGTCCAGGCCCAGCCCACGGAAATCAAACGGCATGTGCCACCGACAGGGAGAGAGAGAGAGAGAGAGAGAGAGAGAGAGAGGGGGGTGTGATTGAATTGCGGCCACAGAAGTCTGTGGGTTGCTTCCTCCCCGCATCTTCCACGCTCATCGCTTTCCATTCCAACAGTGCGACTTCTTACGCGGAAACCCCGGGCCCTTTTCGATTTTACAGCCGTAAAATATAATACATTTCTTCTTTCTTTTCCAATAACGATTGTTAATCAATGCTTCGAGAGAGCGCTAGTTAACAAAACTCATTCAATAAATACTCTTATTAACAAGTGTGTTAAAAGGCAAGTTTAACGAAATGGATTGTGCATTGAAGAGTTATCCCCATAACACTTATTAACGATTTTTTTTATCGTATAAATTGATTTTAAACGTGCAATCGAGTGAAAGTTCACGTGCATTAAGTCATGAGGGGAATACTAGAGAGATATTTAATGGAAATTTGAATATTTTCAATTATGTTATTGATTATTTCGAATGTTATTATGATAAAAACTACACGTTGGGTTTTATTGAATTTCATATTTATAGTCATTATCACTTTTATCGAGTAAGACCTAAATTAATCACTTTATTTAGAAAAAAACTAAATTTGATGAACTCTAAAAGGCTAAATAGACAAGGTATTATAAAGGTTGTTAGAGTGATTAAGCATTTCACTTGGGATGTCACAATTTTAAGCATTTGGCATTCCAAATCCTTTGTTTGTCTCTTTTGAATTCCAAATTCGCCTTCCACTTTCGCTCTCTTTCCAATCCAATCTTCTCTCCAAGCACCATGCTTGTATCTTTTCATTATCACGATTTCTTTACCACAAATGTTCAATAATCATCTTGTCACGATTTTAGGACAAGACCATTTCACATACCCACCGCATAAAATCGACAAAGTGTCAATTTGCATGACCTTAAAAAAACCCTCCTTTATATATAAAAATATATATATTATCATAAGATACTGCCTAATTTACCGAAACGAGAATATATATAAAAAGGAACAAAATCCGGAAGGTTAATTACTTTCCAAAATAGGGTACATGTGTTCGGCTCCGTGCGATCCCGATCCCGCAAATATCTTTCAGCCGTACGTTCAAACCAACGGTCGCCACCCTTCATGGTCTCCGCCTCCCGTTGGACCCCCCATCCCCATAAATAACCCCACCGCAAGAATCGCCGTGGAAACCCAGAAGAAGCAACCAAGAAAGAAAGGAGGAAGAAGCAGGCAAGCAAGCAAGCAATCACTCCCCCCGCTCGCCTTTCGCTCTCGATCTTCTCCGCGTCGACGGTGGCTGTAGCTTTCTCCAGGTACATTCCTTCTCCTCCTCTTCCTCCTCTTCCTCGCGGATCTGCAATTCCCCCCGAGATGGGGCTTCGCCCCCGATCTTTTCTTGCCCGGAATTTCGCTTCTTTTCTTCCTTCCCGTTTCTGGGTACGCGTCGAATCTGTGCTTTATGGGGAAAAGGAGGCGCATTTGGGCGTCGCGCGTGCGTTTGGGTTTCTGGGTCGGCAGCCGCTTGTCGGGGGCCTGTGGGGGTGCATTCCGATTGTGGGGAAGGATCTGGATTGCATGTTCGGGTTTTTTCTTTAGATATCGACCGAAAGCTCATGGGATTGATTCGACATAGGGAATATCGAGCATGTCGAAATGTGCCATCAGGAGATGTGAATCGGGACATGCAGCGTAATTTGGCGAAACTAATGTATGAATAATGTGTCTGTTTCGAAGTTGTGAAGATCTTTGTTTTTTTCTCCCCCTAGTCCGTGGGTTGAACCGTTTAGTTCTTGTGTTGTGCCTTTTTCGGTTTCTGATCTCTCATCTTGTAGCGAGTGTTGCGCTAATCAAAGCACTCGGCTTGCGAATTTGGGTGCATTGTCGTTTGCTTCATCGGTTTCCTTTGTTGCTTATGCAGGATTTTTACGCATCTAGATCTCGTTTTCCTTCAGCAAGCTGGAAATCTTAGATCTTGCACAGAAGGCTCGAAATTAGTTAAGGAGATGTCCAAGGAGATGACGAATGGTGTTGTCAACGGTGCTCCTATCGACAATTCACTGGAGAAGCCCTTCAAGATCTTCATTGGGTACGATCCACGCGAGGACCTTGCTTATGAGGTCTGCTGCTACTCCATTCTGAAGAGATCGTCAATTGCTGTTGAGATTAACCCCATCAAGCAATCTGAATTGAGGAAGAATGGCTTGTACTGGCGGGAGAGAGGGGAAGCTCGAGAGCACTGAGTTCTCGTTTAGTCGGTTCTTGACTCCACATCTGGCTAATTATGAGGGTTGGGCCATGTTCGTGGACTGTGATTTTCTCTACTTAGGGGACATCAAAGAATTGAGGGGCCTGGTGGATGATAAGTATGCAGTAATGTGTGTTCAACATGATTATACGCCTAAAGAGACCACGAAGATGGATGGAGCAGTGCAAACGGTGTATCCAAGGAAAAACTGGTCTTCGATGGTACTGTATAACTGTGGACATCCCAAGAACAAGGTGTTGACGCCTGAGGTGGTGAATACCCAAACAGGTGCTTATTTGCACAGGTTTCAGTGGCTTGATGACAGTGAGATTGGTTCGATACCGTTTGTGTGGAATTTCCTCGTGGGTCATAACAAGGTGGTCGAAAATGATCCCAGTACGTTCCCCAAAGCCATACATTACACCCTCGGAGGTCCGTGGTTTGAAGCTTGGAAGAACTGTGAGTTTGGAGATTTATGGACCAAAGAGTCGGAAGAGTATCAGAAGGCGGACAAAGCCAAAGTAGAGTAGCTGTGTACTGAGATTCATTTACTATGGTCAGTTAAGGTTGCAATGATGCTTCATTCTCATTGCTTGATATATTCGATATTTCATTTTGGCCTGAAGATGCTAATTCTGTTGGCTATCACTAATGTCAGCGTGTTGCTGGCATATATGCCCCATATTAGATGTTCTTAAGTATCTACCATTTTTTCATTGTAATAGATGAGTGTGATGTGATAGCATTTATATTACTATTCAATAAATCTTACGATGTTTTCAGTTTTCAATGAGGAATGTATGGCTTGTGATGGTTTCTGTTGAGAACAGATGCATCTAATTAACATTTTTGCCACTCGACTCACCTTAAATTTTTGCAAGAGATGCCTTGCTCTGCTTATGTGGAGCTTACAGATATTGTCATAATGCTTTCCGAAGCTGAAACTTTCCTTCTTCTCCTTTGCTTTTGGACCAAGTTTAAGCTCAAGGAGTGTCTCGTTCACGGAAAGTAGGGCGAATGACCGTTTAATGTCATTTCTCACGTTGATTTGACAGTCACTACTAAGAATTTGCCTGTCTTTGGTACCATTTTGCCTCAGAAGTGGTTAGGCTAGGTTCACATATGCACCATCTTGAAACTACTTTGAATTTTTGCGATAATTTCAGCTATTTCTTCTCTTCTGATCCTGCAATATGCTTTCAAGGTTCTATCAAAGCATTTGCTCTGCGCCGACAGGGGCGCATACTGGTATATAATTCACATGATCAAACTCTTAAAGTTTTTCAACAGACCGGAGCTTGCTGTATCTGTTTCAACGTGATCTTGCCATTTCATTGAGGACCCACTAAATTTAACGCGATGTCTGTGATGGGGGTCCGATCATTTGCAACGCCAGTCTTGTTAGTCCCCTGAAGCTGAAACTTGACAGCAGATGCAAATTGAGTAAAATATGTCGTGGTAAAGTGACCAATATAGATTTAAGTTCGTGGCAATGGGCCACACGGCCAGCCTTCAATCATTAGTGTGGTGTTGCCCTTAATTGTTTCTGAAATTATCAAGGGCAATTGCTTTAAAAAAGGAAAAAAGCAAAAAAGGCAAAAAAAAAAAAAAAGGGTCAAATCATGTATCAAGAAGGAACTCTTCGAACACCTTATCCTGTGATGCGAGCACTGGGCGCAGACGTGGTTGTAGCGCTTGCATCTTGGCCCTTCATCGCAGGTCTCGAGTGCCCCCACACCGATCAACTGCCATGGTTGTCGCGTCTTGATGATCAGACGATCTTGGCCAGCGTCTCTCATGCTATAATTATGTGCCCTCCGTTAGAATGGGACATATCCTCGCATAGGATGGGATCGGGCTGTTGAGCCGACGTGATAGGTCTCTGTAAGCAACTTTTCTCGGGGCCGCAATGTCAAAATGCCTATGACTGTTGATTGAAAGCATCAATGAAAGGGGTGGGGCTGCAAATGGAGAGCGACACATGAGCATTCCTACATCCCCCTACAACCACGATTAATGGAATCGCTGGGAGTTGGTGCAGTCTGCATTCAATTCTAGAAAGGAACCGCTCTGTTGCTCGAAATGAACTGCTCTGTTCGTCGACCGCAGAAGAAAAGTTAGGCACGACTCTGTTCTGCACCTATAAGGCCGCTCTGATAGAAGAGGAGTTGGTTCATCATTTCTCGAGTTTCCTTCTCGTACACTCGGATTTGGCAACATGGAGGGCGCACCGGCTACTCAGGAGATGTCCTACTTTGATCATGTTCAGAAGCGTCATGAGGAAAAAGGCTGTCTATACGCATGGTCTGTTTACTTATCTTCCCTGTTCCTGCTCTGTGTAAATTTTCTAGGTTTCGACGGTTACTCAAGTCTTTCCTCGATAGCGAAAAATAGCTGAAAGATTACCCCTAAAAATTAGCGACAGAACAAGAGAAAGGATGGAGATTACCTCTATTTTAAGTCGAACATGAGAAAGAGTTGCTTTGTGCTTATCTTTGCAAATAGCTTCATGCGAATCCCACGAATGGGGCTCATCAAAATCGAATAGTCAGCCATAAACTAAACATGATGATGCTCGGCATGGTTCTAGTGGTGCAGAAAGAAGCCATACCATTTTGGGTCGCAGAGTCGGTATAAGCAACCGTTTTTTCTTTCTTCTGCTTCTCTCTCTGTTTCTTTCTTTCTTTTTTGCTGCTATTCATTTTAGCATCCAATTCCCCTGTGGATTTTCTCCAGGCACAAACTAAGGCTGTAAATAATGAGAATTATGTATTGTTTTCGTGCCACCGCAAGATCTATTACTCTCCCTCCTGCTCTCCCAAATTTAAAATCGGAGCTGATTTGTCATGCAGTTTGTTCACGCTGTGCTGCTGCTGTTGCTGCTTTGAGACTTGCGAATGCTGTCTGGAGAGCATCTGCTGTTGCTGCTAGTTTAAATAAGAATAGTGCATTAAATGTGGAAAGACAATAATGTTTGAAGACCATATATCTTCTCTGTGCAGTAGTTTGAAGATTTCATTATCCAATAATTGTCATGTAAATGGGTTTATCGAATTGAAGTATGCGTGATGTTCGATGATGTTTGATGTCGGTAATAACATGAACGTATTTGTTTGATACTCCTCCCAGAGTTCTTTCTCTTATGTTTCAGATTTGTCGAGATATTCCAATTTTCAAGCATCATGAATTAGGTTTATGGTCACATACACGATTGAAGAAGGCAAATCCTGATAAGCTGCCAACATATCTGGAGCTGAATGACAAAGTTTATTTACATGTCGAAATTTCATATAGAATATACAATTTACAACGACTAACAACAGAAGATGGCATGTTATGAAAACAAAACTGACCATGCAACAGGCCCAACAACCAAGACAAAAAAGAATTTCCTAAGCAGAATCTCAGTGAAAGTTTCAGTCACCTAGCTACCTATAATGGGTTTCTCCCTTCATCAATTTCGATAACAAGGAGATGCTCAGGGTCTGACCCATTTGGTCCTTCAGAGTAGAGCGTCGGGAGATAAGCCTTGTATGCTGGGAGGTAACGGGAGACAAAATCTTTAACCTACAAAATGCAAAACTTTTACTCTCAGAATTCAAAATTCAGACAGCTGCTGCATGGACAACTAAAACCAGAGCATGTCAAAGACTTGATGAACAGGAAAGCACCTCCTCATCAGACATCCCAGGATTTCCGGCCTCTCTCATGGCAATTTCTGCCTGAAAAGATTCCACCAAAATGGTTTGCACATAGTTAAAATCGTGACAGAGAAAATAAGTAACACCATGAATTTGCAGATGGAATTCTACAATTCGATAGGACATAATGTGGTCATAGGGAAGGTGAGATGCCAACCTGCAAGCGCCATTGGTAGACACAACTGGGGTCCTGAATCTTAATGACTATCCATGCCTTGATGAATTTGTCCCATGCATCATAATAAGCTTCAAGATTCTTGTTTACAATCTCCAGCTGTATAACAGACACACCAAGGTATTAGTCCAGTTATCATACAACAGCATGATGAAAAAAAGTCATCCACACATCTGCAAGATTCTTTGAGTCCCAACCTGTGGATCAACAGCTTTGACTACATCAGCTGGCAAGGGTTTGAATCCAAGCATCCAACCTTCAAACAAAACAGCCTAGAAGACAAGCAGAAGTCATAAGATCATTGATGGAATAACAGAAAATCGAAATTCAAATCTGCAAGAGGTGATCAAATCCACAAAAGATCATAGCCATGCTCATAGCTGAGTCAACCTTTCCTCAGACATCTTCTGAGAGAGTATAACCCCCAAAATAATCCAATAAGTTCTGCTTGCCTCGTAGTTTGCCAGCATTATACTACCAAGTCATTGTGGCTTTAACATATCTATAGTCCATGCCCCTTCTACTGGTTATAATAGACACGTACACAATCGAATTTTCAACAAGTCCAAGTTCATCCTCTCACCATCTTGCTGCTTTTTGGTCTAGAAATTTCTCACCGTTAATGGCCCTTCCACTTCTGGCCAAGTCGATGGATCAGCTCTGTCACCCTTTCCATTGTAAGCAGACTGCAAGGGAGGAGAACCAAGCATTCATGAATTTTATGGAATCATTGAGATGAAAAAGTTGGGGTTTCAGCTCACTTTATCATATCGAGGTAGCTTCATCTTCATGCCTACAAAATTGGGGCAATAAGAATTATTAATGAACTTGCAGGATGTGAAAAAGTGAAATAAGGGATATAGATTCCACCTTCTTTAGTCAAATTGGTCACAGCAGTGAGTGTTTCGACAGAGAATTGAAGATCATGGCTTCCTGCATTTCCACGCAACTGTGTACAAAAGTAAAGAGATGAAAATGGGGATGAAGGCACAGGGAGGGGACAGGAATAAGCTTCCACTCCTCCAGTTAAGATTAAGATTTAGAAGTGATCATTTACCTCTAGAAGTGCATTTCCTGGATTTTCTTCTCTCAGTCTAGCCTGCAGAATGAGCAGAATCAGCATGAAAATGGAAAGTAACCAAAGAAGAGGCAATGCTGCACTCAGATAGTAGTACCTGACCCTCCGCTGTCAAATAAAAATCATCTATTGATAATGTTGCGCTTTTCCTGACATTAGATTAGTATATCAGAATCTCCATACGTTAAATTTAAGCAAAATTAAGCTTCATGCTATTTATCCCACCTGCCAGTGATTTTGAAAAGATAGTTAAGGGCAAAAACTAGTGTTGTCTTGCCACAACCTTGGGGAGCACTAAAACCAATCTGCATGATGATAAAAGGTTGTTATTTAATCATACAAACCAACCAACCAACAAACAAAGCCATTACTGCATCAAGCCTAGTCAACTAGATGAATCCTCTTAGGCAGTTGAATTGTCAATTGCTTGTTAAAAAGAGATTAATCACAGATAGCTACGTAAACACTATTTTTGACGGCATTGTTCTCATCAGGATCAACATCGTGAAGTATCAAAATCAGCGACCCTAAAGAACTAAAAATTTCCTCCTTCAAGTTCTTCCCTTGAGGAATTTTAGGGCAATATAGCAATATGGTACGTACCACAAGAGGTGGGATATCTTCCCCCTCCTTGAAATTGGAGAAGTGCTGAGAAATCTGATCTTCGCACCACAAAAAGACCGGAATATAGTAGTGATATATTCTAGCCTTTTCGGGATCTGTGAGGTAGAGCTCATTGAGCTGAAACAACCGACAGAGGTGTAAGCCATAAGCCAACCACTTATCAATGGACTCGGCCACCCTTTCTGGGCTCAGACCCAACTTGACAAAGAGAGGACCCGAGCAAATAAAGTCAAAAAGGTCCTGCACGGAGGAAACTTGAGCGGGCTTGGTAGGGAATATTGAGTGAACTGGTTTCAGCCTCCATCTGTTGCCGCTAGTTTGGTGACAAACGGAAGAGCCCTGCATCCACGAGCATCCATTTGTAGCAGGAAGAGCTCCTAAAGAAGTGAAAGGAATGAAACACGTCAGGCATGCTCCCAAATCATTCACTCAACAGCTCCTCCTAGTGAGCTGGCGACTAAGCTTTTCGAGCCTCCTAGAGTGGATAGATTCGCTCGAGATTCAATTCATGACTAAAAACGGAAAAAAAAAAAAAAAAAAAAAACTTGCTCAGCAGATACGTCAAACAATGAATTAAACTGGGGCATGGAGAGCATGAGCGATCAAAATTCAATCAGCGGCTCAAGACCCCGACTTCCAGTTTCACCTCTGTTCATAAAAACGTAAGCAACATTCCCTAAAGCCGAAAGCATACGAGAAGTTCAAAAACATCAGGACTAGTGAGAATGGTTGACGTTCCAGCTTATTTGATAGCAGAACATATACACAATAGAACTAATCAAACGGAATCCTAACCCCTCCCCCCCTTCCCTTTTTCCCAATTAAAAATAGCCATTATTTGATCCTAAAAAAGAGTGGACCAACATCACCGCTCGCGCGACACTACCAATGCGAATTCTGGAATTCCACTACCAGCAGCGCCGGAGCACGCATCAAAGAAGCGGAACTTCACGAGAAACAATCACGCGACGCAGAGAGAGAGAGGGGGTGGGGGGAGATTGAGACGGAGGCAGCAAGTTACCTGAGTGAGCGCAGAGAGAGGGAGAGAGCATGGAGAGACGAGGCGACGAAGCGAGATCGATCGGGTGGCGGCACGAGGCCACCGCGTGCGGCTTGGCACCACCATCGCCGTGAGCAGACGAGCTCGCGGCCGTCGACAGCGGGGAGAGCACGCTCAGAACCGCCCATCTCTCTCTCTCTCTCTCTCTCTCTCTATCGGAGTCGGAGGAGAAGGAGGAGAAGGGACGAGAGTGGAGAGATAAAGGGATGGAAATGGAGGTCCAATTGACGAGCAGCAGCACCTGCAAAAGGACAAAAAAAAAAAAAAATCGGGGGGGTTCGCGGTTTTCGTTTTTCTGTTGCCTTCCCTGGGGCCCCACCCACTCGGAAAATTTTAGAGGCCTCCGTCGTTTTATTTTTCAAAAAATAAAAATCAAAAAAAAAAAAGAAAAAAAGAATTCTATTTTCGATATTTTTAGGTCCGTCGGCTCTTATTCCGCGCGTCGCTTTCCAAGCGTGATTAGTTTTTTTTTTCTTTATATTTTTTTTTTTGGGGTCATACCAACGGTGATTAGGTTGATTCCGAATTACCGATTTTTTCCACTACCTCATTAACTATCATTAAAATAATCAGCTCTTGTACGGGTATAACGACTCTGTTCCAATTACTTGCCATTTCTTTTTTTTTTTTTTTTCCAACAATAATGTTACCGATTAGTATCAATTTTAGTTTGTTAATAAGAAAATGACGCAAATGATTCATAAACAGTGCGGGTCCATAATTTTTTGATCTATTTAATGTGATTTTTGAATGTTCATCCAATATATAACGTGGTCCATAAACTTTTTAATTTTTCAATATGGATATCTGAACTTTAGGTATATATTCAATTTAGTCCATCAAAAATATATTTAATATTGTCTTTCTATTAATTCAAATTCAGGGACGACATTTAATATTTCTACATAGTTTAGGGATTAAGTTGAATATGTACTAAAAGACCAGAGGCCCACGTTAAACAATTTGAAAATTCAAAAATCAAATTGAATAAATTAAAATTTTAAAAATCACATTGCACATTAAATTAAAATTCAGAAACTATTTTTGTCCTCCCTTTATTAGCACTTATTTGAACCGTTTACCAACGATGATTTAATCGGTTCTAGATTGCCGACTTTTCTAAGAGAAGCTCCATTTTCTTTTTCTTTTTCTTTTTACTTTTCCAATGCGGAAGGCTAAGTTTAGTCCGCGATGTGCTCATATTTTCCATGCTGGACAAAAATTAATCATGTCAATAAATGATGCTGAGTTCAACTCTGAACTCGATTGATCCGTGCCATCCATCAGATGACAAAATTACTAGGCACAGCGGTAGGCTATTGCTGCGTGTGAAAGTGAAACTGGTGTGGTTTTCACCAATCTGAGCTTATACAGATGCTGAGTTTTGAGATCATGGCAGCACAACTAACATCAGACGGTAGAAGCCCATGAATCCATCCAAGCAGAGTTCCCCCGAACTCAGGCTACGTTACATGATCGAAACCCCACGTCGGTTTCTTTCCTCGGAAATTTTCAGCGACTCAATTTGATTGATTTTCGAAAAAAGACAGAAGGATTCCATGGTCTATAGGACGAGGTAGTGAACCAAACACTGCATAAGTCCTCTCGTCGCAACTGGCGACATGCGCTGATGCTGGCGTTCATGCCCGAGGGAGAGAGGGTGCAAGAGTGAGATGGAGTCAAATATTACAGTAAAGGAATTGAATGAGCAATGGATACAAAAGGCGTACGATAGAGCCGAGTCTTCTTGCTTCGAGATTACATTTGAGGTAAATACATCCTCCTCTCCAGCTAGTTTACAGTAGTACCACTGAGCTCGTGGTCATTTCGTGGTTAACCGTGATGAAAAAAAAAAGAAATCGGCAATTATGTGAAATCGGGTGATGGATCTCAGGATCCGAACATGTACATCCTAAAAAGAATGGAAGCACCGACAACACAGGAGTAATCGGAATGTTGTATGAACAGAAGTGGAAATAGCAGAAATCTTTATGAAACAAGTTGGTGAAAGCGCCGAATCTGGGATTAGTCGTAGTCTCACGTATCTTCACACATGCAGGGAAATGCTGCCGTCAGTGATTAGCAAGGATTAGAGCATTGTCAGCAGCACTGTCAGCTTCAGAAGAGTGCTTCATGGATTTTGGCGGAAGTCAGAAGCGCCACAGATTTGAACTATAACGAAGAAGGGAAAGAGACTTGTAAGCCAAAGCTTCCATATCAGTTCAAGCCAAGATAGAAGGACAGCAATTTAGCAGCTTTTGTTGTGGCAAACGTAAGAAAATCTAAATAAGATATCCTTTTCATTGATGTGAGCAACAAACTTCGACTTAGCATGAGTGGTTTTTATTTTAATTTGTTCTAGTTTTTGAGCTCTTATACTAGTGTACCTTCTGCTGCCGATACTTAATACGTATAGCACTTAGTGGACATTCTTTTGCATTCGATTGCAGGTCTTGCAATGCAGATACTGTAGTCTTCAGGTCAGAGGCCTTATAAGATGTATAGAATTCCAATGTCGGATTCTGCAGAAAGTAAAAGGAAAGTCAATACCCAGATCATGAAATTGTAAGCTTATGGCGATGAAAGAAGTGATAGAGAACACACCCAAGGGTGGCGGGAGTCATCCAGCGTCCATCTAGCAAGAAATACAGCTGATGCAGCAACTAGAGAAGGAAGAAAACTCAGGAAGTCGTACTCGAGCAATGTCAGCTCCGCAAGGTAATCCACCAAGTACTCCAATTCAAGACTAGGGCTCTGGAGATTTTACAAGCAATTGTTGGACATATGGTTAGTTTTCTTAAGATCAAGGAATGTGGTATTTTCCTAAGCTCAGGCTAGCATGGAGCAGATCAGTGACTCTTACCGTATACAATGCCTGCGCTGCTCGAATGAATCTCCTGAGAAACGAAATATTTGATACTTTTAGAATGCAGATAACTCCAATGAAACTAGAGCAAATGAGAGTTCAGTAAGTTTCAGTACCTAAGGAATGTTTTCGTAGTGGGCGTGAAAATCCGGAAGCCGAAATAATTCAGTAGTTGGCCCTCCATTTTTAGTACCTACCAATACAAACCAATGTGGATCTTTTACGTCTGAAGACAACCGAATTCGTAGTTCTAGAGAAAACATAGTCTTATGCATAATTTGGTGATTCCTTTCTGTTAATGTGTTTCATAGTAACAACTTTAGTTGCATAATAATGATAGTTGAGCAACTGTCAGTGTTGCTCATCTTAGTTAGGCAAAGGAACAAGCTAAAGCAAGCGAGGACTTTGGCTGTTGCATAGGTCTTTGTCACTTGAGCAAAAGTGCGAAGGGAAAGCTATTCTGAAAAGAACAATAAATCATTTGTTTCTGAAAAAAAATGAAGTGTGGAAGGTTCAAGTCGGCCAGGTGAGAGTAATAGTGCATACCTCTTCTCTGGTGTAAGTATTGTCTGTGATAAAGCAAAAATGTTCAACTCGTGGAGCACAAATTTCTTCATACTTCCTACAAAGGACAGAGGGCAAACTGTATTAAGCTTGGCGACACACATTGTGTCTCATGAACATTGCAAACAAGTCATGGCAGGCCAATGTAGTTTCTGGGATTCATAGGGCAAGATCTTTCCAAAGAAGAAGCAATTTTTATGAGTTGAAATATATGAAAGTGGTCTAATTATATCTAGGATATTTACCTCTCTCTCTCTCTCTCTCTCACACACACACATGCACTCACTCTCTCATGCAGAGTTATTATAGTCCTACGTCATTTGCCTTCTTCTTGGTGCTGAAGTAAATGCGGTCCTATCTTTTATGAACCCAAGGAAATACTTGCTATACTGATATCATGTGCGATGCAAGACATATCCCATTCTAGAAATAACTGACAAACAAAAACCGAACTGAAAGGTAATGGAACAGTCTTACGACGCGATTAGCATGCAAGTGATGCCAAGTAGCTGAAGTCTCCGTCTTTCAATGTAATTTTGAGACAGAAACCAGTCAATCAAATACACGGTGAGATATAGTGTCTCTGGGTACAACTTATATTCCTCTGATACCTGAAAACAGACGACAAAAAGTTGGTTAGAAAAATCAGCCGACTTTTCGTGTAAAATAAAGGAATCCAAGACAAGGTTTTGTTTTACGTGTGCATGAACACTGGATTTTGGAGGCACATGATTTAACCCCTTTTACCAATTATATGAAATTGCAAGATGCAATATGCGGTTAGTTAAGCATATTCAGAGCAAATAGAATGCTGACTATGGCAGAACAAATTTATGGAAAAACAGGCAACGGAAAAATAGAGAACAGAAAATAGCGCAGAGGTATGCTGACCTCCACAAGCCAGTCAATCAAGATCCCCCTCATGCTCTGAGTGATATCTTTCTGGACAGTGTCCATAAAATTACAACAAGGTCTCCTGAGAAGCTGACGATAAAAAAACGAGGTATAAGTCAATGGTTGGTGCTTGTGGCCTGTGCATTGTTTATATTAAAGGGAAAGGGTCAGGAAAACTACAATGAGAATGAATCCTTCCCTTCATCATATATGTTATTTGCTGCGGAACTTGATAGGGAAGTTTTATTACATGCATTAGCATCGTAGTTCTCAATGATAGAGAAGAAAGTGACACCTACTGATCTACTTGATGTTGGCATAGCCATAACTTCATACTTTAAAAGCACCAATTGAGGTTTCTGCAAGCAGTTTCGAGTGGAGCCGAGCATTCTAACATAGAAGAGTTGCATAAAAAAAAAGCGAATCCTTTTCTCACTAAGCGAGAGCCAGCATTTTGTATGAACATTTTTCATCTGATCTATTAATTTTCAGCTCAAAAATTAGTCCTCCAGTTCAAGCTTTTTGCAGGCAGAGAATTTGCCATTCAGCTACTATATTAATCTCTTGAAAACTTCTCCCTCTACCAGATTCATGTTAAGCCGAAAAATGACTAGTGGGTTTGAAGTGATATGGGATCAAAGTATCTATAGCACACGCTGTTTATTCACAAACCTCTGTAACACGTAGATTGCTGTAGATGTCTGGGGCATAAAGGCTGCATAACAGAGGATCCTTTTGATCAGAATCAATATCGGCAACTTGTGGTTTCACTGGAATCGCCGATACCTCATGAAGGCTTCCTTTTTCTCCTGTGACCAAAACCCAAACAAAAATGATACCTATGAGCAAAACTCATCATACAACCCCGGAAAGACAAGAAAATTGTATTTCATTTGCATCACGTGCTCAGTTAGGGAAGGCTACAGGAAAACGAAGCACATCTTCTCAATTGCATGAACTTTTCCTTTTGTGTAGTTATGGACTTTTGCATGAACATCCAAAAGTGATAGGCCTTTAATTTAGAGAACATTATGAAATATGACAATGCAGATATATGTATAGTTTCATCTGAAGGACCTTGATTTTGTGAAGACGTTCCAGAACAATTTTTTGCAAGCTGAGAATTGCTCACGGTGCATCTGGCACTGCTTAACTGTGAAGATGCATCTTCTTCCTGCTCGATTGTCTGCAGAGCTGTTTCTGAACTTGGCTCCTTGGCCACCATTTCAATGGTAGTCTTTGCGCTTAAATCTGACTGAGGTTTCAAGACTTCCGCTGAGACTGATTTAATCACTTTAGAAACCTTGACTGCAGCTTTCCCTGCCTTTTTCCCATTTTTAGCCTGATAATTAGCATATCCAAAATGTGAATGAGAATATTTGGTGAATTGAATGCTTAACTCAGAGATGTCATCTATTGTGACTCAAGATCACCATGAACTGATTCTGTTTGTTTCCAGCCTTTTGTGTCTGCTAAATATGTTACAATGAATACTCATTCACGAAACATATGTTCCGAAGTGCATAGCTTATTTCCATTTAGATATATTCGAGCTTCGACTAATAAAATATACTGCAGTAAACCCGCATTGCACCAACAGAATGAATATGGCACACACTAACCAGTATATTCGTCACATTGAAGCAGTCTTTATGTAAGCTGTTGCAGAGGACATTTGTTACGTCTTGAAGGACTGTCTTCTTATTTCGCTTTGCAAATGCATTTTTAGCAGCACTGCCATTCCCATCCGAAATCGCTCTCTTTGGCTTTACTTGCGAAGCATGATTCTGATCGTGCTGTTTAGACTGCCTAGATGATTCCGAAGCAATTATTTCCTCAGGTGCATGTAATGCAGCCACTCGAGCACGGGTCATTCGACCATTAACAGCTCCGACGGCAGTAGTCCCTAGAGTTTCCTTTTTCATATTAATGAGCCTAGAAAAGGAGAAAATTCACATCATGAACAGGAGATCAACACCATGAACAGAACTGGGTAAGATTAGATCTTTAAAAGAAAGAAAAGAGGATGGATTTTGTGGAGTTCGCTGGTATAATGCCAAGAGTTGGGTTACAATTCAGAAAATTGACAAACCGACAGTGGGATGAAGTCAAAGAAAACAAAAAAGAAAATGATGTTACACAGCCTCATAAACCAAACCAAAGCGTAAAAATCTTGGCTGTTCTTGACCCACATTGTCGTTCCAACTTAAAATCCAGCGGAGTAAACCAAAACCACACTAGAAAAAGTTCCACATTTTGCAGAGACAGCGGACTCGCAAGTCGGGGGAGAGCAAGAGACGAAGACAGAGGAAAGTTCAGATGGAAAGTCGAAACAAGCTTCTTGCCAAGAGAACAGGGGAGAAGTAATCAAGAATTCTCTGCAAGACTCGAAACCAATTCAGCTCCATGGACTTCCCATTTGTCCTCGGGTTCCCAGGAGCTTGAGATTTACAAATTTCCCATTTCTCGTCCCCCATTCGCCAGCCCGAACAACGAAGAAACATACAAAGCTACAGCCGGTCGATAAATCTCCAAGAAAAAAAGGCTGGTTTTTCAAGAAAACCCTCGACTCAGTCCAAGAAAAGCGTACCGAATGAGAGCGCGTCCGGTTCAAGAAAGATACAGAATGCGGGGATGAGTATGGTGCTTGCGGGTTGTGGTGTCGATCCCACCTCGTCTTCTAAGCCCCCCCCTCCCAAGAACAGCGCAAAGATGGCGACGACTGATGAGAGAGAGAGAGAGAGAGAGAGAGAGAGACTTTAAGGGAGGTGGCCTCCTTCGTCTTTCTAGACAGTGTCAGTGACTGGGAGTGGGCGAGCGGGATGTTGCTCTGTTCAAACTCTCAACAACTAACGAATTTAATTTAATTATTTATTTATCCATTTTTATTATTATTATAATGGGGGGCAAGAACGGGTGCACAAAGCAAATGTTGGGTTAAAAAACCAAGATCGGAAAACGTTAATTTATTATGCGATGGCAGTTTTACCACGTTGACCGTTTGACCAAAAAGTTAAAAGGAAATTCCTCCTTTTTTTCGGGCCTGAAAAAATAATAAAGGAAGTTTTTTTTTGGGTCAGTAATAATAATAAAGGAAGTTCATCTGTGTGATTTCCACTCTTTCTGCATAGACTGGTGCATGAGATGGGAAATTAGATTGGATGTCCCTATTTTTTAAGTACCATGGACTCTCAAAAATTGGGAATGGAGGTCATGTAAATGCAATGGGTTTTGCATTAAGATCCAATCCCAATCGACCCGACATGCATTTTTTGATAATCGACTCTATTATAAGTATTTCTATATATAAACACGAACGGGTAACATATGTTGTTAAAAAAGTGCACACCAATCACATCTTCTAAAACGATCAATATGAACCCATTAGGGTGTGCCAAACAAATTATGTTAAATAGTTATTCCAAGCACATTTTAATGACCATGCATAATCCATAGACATTTGCAGAAAAACAGTACATATCGGACCACATGCTTGGGTTCGATTCGAGTATTATTTGTCTATTGGGTAGTTCTTGAAAAATCAACCGCACAATCACGTTCAGCATTGAAAACTACATCATTCTACATCTTAAATAATAGAGACATCTAAACAAGGTCATGTATTGTTGTTTGGTCGTCCCTGTGCCCTGGACGCATTCTTGGTGTTCGAAGGTTCAATTAAGATTTAAAAGAGCCGCCACTTTTGAAATTTAACATTACAGGCAAATTATACGGATGGTAGGAAATTAGAGAGAGGATGGATCCATCTAGAGATTGAATTGAGGATGTTAGGTGGAAACGAGTAGAAAAGGCATGAGAATAAGAATAAGAAGGTAAGAGGAGGCAGGAAGCAACGTTTGAATTATTTTGAACTTTTGAAGGGAATTGAGGGACGCGATTAATGAGAGGAGGAGGTGAGATTTGTGGTGGGGGCAGCTTTTGAGACAAAGCTATCCATAATCATTAATATATGTGCGCGCTTAGCTGGACCCCTCAAAATGCCCACATGACGGGGAGGGGCCCACATTACATCACGTGGAGTGAGGTCCGACGGGTCATCCTGACCCGACAAAATAGGAGCGCCTCAAACTCAAAGCCGTTTACTTATTTTAACTCTTTTTTATTTATTTATTTATTTATATCTCTCTCTCTCGTGTCCTTTTTGAATCTGATCCAGATTCTTCGGATGGCTGTTTTGTTTTGAACTTTTTTTATTTTTTTATTTGGGGGAGAAGAGGATATGAACTGTTTAATTTAAAGACTTTAAGTTATTTCGGATTGAATCAAAATTTCGTGATTAATTATGTCGACTTGACACATTGTATAGTTGCTCAATACATCTCAAGTACTGTGGAAGTGACGGGATTTGCACATGAGCCGGCCGTGTTGGGTGTGGTGCTTGATTAGTATTTTCTTTTGTTTTGTTTTCTTTTACATTTTGCATGTTTTATATTTCATTTCTGATGATTTCAGACAATTTTTCCTCTCTCTTTTTTTCTCCCAATTTTCAGAATTAAAAATGCCATGTGGACATGGGCAGTTGCAATACCTTATTCAAGTGTATCAATGGTGAACGGACTTGATTACGCAAAATATAAATTGGATGACTTAATTGAACAAATTAAAAATTAAATAACCTAATTGTCAAATAAAAATATATTAAAGGACCAAAAAAATTTACCATTACCAAGCTGAGCAGATTAATATAAAAACACATTATCGTTATATGTTATTTTTTATGATGAGTAAACTTATTGTAGAATAAGTAGACTTTTATCCTAAACAACAAAGCATCACAAATGTTCCATTTTTATCCTCTCTTTTTTGGTTCTTGTAATGTTTATCAAATCAAATTACATTGTACATCCATTTACAAAATGAAACAGTTGTTGCATTATTGTGTCCATCGAATTGTCAATGAAACATGCTTATGTACTCACGTCTAATTTCTAATTTCTTGAGTTAATGAAAGGATCTTATTATTAGCAAGTACAATTAGTGGATAGTTGTTAATTAGAATATAGTAAACTACAACCTAAAGAAGTATCCACGAAAAACCATAATTTTCTTCTTTTTTTCCCGACTAGTGATGAAAACCTTGAGTCGAAGTATTTATAGTGATCCGACCAAAATAAAAAGTACTTGTGGTAGAGCTGAGACATGTGTACTGAATAAGATCTTGTCCCATGGCAATCAATATGAATGAAACTTACGGATGGTGTTTCGCCACGTGTCCCATGGCTAGAGTATGTGGCCCACGCCATGAGGACCTGACTAACATCAAGCCCGCTAGAAAATGTTGATAATTTGGGATCCTGCTATTAATTTGGTTAAACCATTGGAAACTGAACACGAGCCACCTATTGACCATTGTTAGGAGTGATCGATTCCCAATCCGATTCAATTCTAAAGGTGAAATCGAGAATCAAATTGGGAGGACCAATTTCCAAAACTTGGAACCAAAATGACTAGATCGGTTGGTCCTAAAATTGAAAATCGAATCGATGGTCTGATCCGTATGGTCCCAATCCGATCCAACAAATCGGTTACTTTTTTTTTTTCCATTATTTTTTCATTATTTGGAACTAGAGTGAGGTAGTATTTAGTTGAAAAATGTATATTTAGTCGGTCCAATACAAATCTTTATTAGAATTGGGGCGAAGGCGTCGAATCGGTTCCACTTTTAGAAAGTGGGATCAATTCCACTTAGAAATCGAACCAGAGGGATCAAGATTTGCGGACCCAAATTGTTTCTACATGAGCCTTTCAAGTATCCGATTTGAAAAATCATACCCATAATTGTTTTTGCATGAGCCTTTCTAAGTATACCTTGTGACAAATTTTTTACCTAAGCCCCGTCTATGAATTTGGAAAAATATAAATGATTATATCCTCTTTCATGGGTAAATATTGACGGTAATATAATTACAGAAAATATGCGTCTACAGCTAGAAATGGATGGAGGGCGAGGTCCTTAGCTCCATATGTCCTCTCCAATTACGGCGGATTCTAAGAGAAAACGGTAGTGAAAATTAGAACAGTCACTTAGGCTTTTCATAGTCATATCCTTATTTCATGGAGATATAATATCGCAATGTAATTATGTGTATATATAAAATTTGAGATCGCATAGTTAATTATCATCAGACATGTGTCCAATTTTGATAGTTACATTGGTCTATTTTTTTAGTATTGTACTTTAGACTTTATTTATTTTGTGGAAAATTTTTTCTAGAAAAAACCTTTTCCTTATTTTTCAATGCTTGGATCATTTAAGAAAACAAGTCATTGGAAAATGTTTTCCTAATCAATAGAAAACTTATGTTTAAATTTAGAAAAATAATTTCATTTTTTAAAAATTAGAAATTATTTTCCAAAAATATGACTAGACATTGGCACTTTGAATAGAGACTTTGCACTTAGGCACAAGAATCCTAATGCCCATCCTCAAGTCTTTAACAATGAGTTTGGGTACATTAGGGCCAAGCTTGAGTCTATTGAGTCTAGGGCCAAGATCCCGAGTGCCTAAGGCCATCCCCCAATACTTGAGCCCAAGCCCATAAATGCTGGGCTTAGGACCTCGGCTCGCTAAGCTTAGGTCCATAAGGTTGTTAAAGTCCACCATAGGTCGGACCTAAGACTCTAGTACCCATGCACGATTTTAATTTCACAAAGGTTTGGCTTGTGTTTATTGAGACAAGGCCTAGAACCCCAGGCTCGTACCTAGCCCATGAAGGTTAGGCTTGGGACCCAAGTGCCCTTGCCTTAACACTTGGGCCCGAATCTTCGACACTTGAGCTCGAGTCTATCAAGGCTAGATTTGGGGTCCTAGTGCCTATGCCTAAATCTTTAGTGCTCCGGCTCCGGTACATCAAGGTTGGGCTTGAGATCTAAGGTGCGTTTGGTTCGGATTCTGAGGGCTTTTAGGCTGAAAGCCCTCGGGAAATCTTGAACCGTTTGCTTCAGCTTTGAAGCCAATTTTCAAGTGAAAGCTGGCCTTCAAAATGTTGAAAGCCCAAGGCTACTAGGGACCGGCCTTGGGCTTTCAAAGATCCTCCAAATCTTTGAAACCATATTTTTCTTTCCAAAACTACCCTCACTTATTTTTCATATTTTCGTTTTTACCCCCGAATTTTATTTTTTTAAATTAAAAATGGGGCAACCCTTCGCCGGTCCGGCCGGTGAAGGGCTACTGGCCGCCGACGCCGAGCGGATCGCGCCGCGGCGTCGGCGGAGGTCGCCCGACCTCGGGCGACCCGGCGGGGCGCGCGACCGGCCGAGGGCCGCCGGAGGTCGCCGGAGGTCGGGTGACCCGGGGCCGCGCGACCCGGGCGGCCGCCGCCCTGGGTCTCGCGGCGCGCAGGGCGGCGGCTGGGTCTCGCGGTCGGCGGCGCCCGCGGGTCGCGCGACCCTCGCCGAGGGTTGCCCGAGGTCGGGCGACCTCCGGCGGCCCTCGGCCGGTCGCGCGACCCTTGTTGGGTGGTCGCCGAGGTCGAGATCGGATAGTAGTGCTTGCCGGTGCGAAGGGTTTTAGGTCAATTTTTTTAAAAAAATTATATATATATATATATACATATATTATACCCATTATACCCATTGAAAGTTTTTTTTACCAAACACACATTCAACTCAAAGTCCATTTGCAAAAATTTTTTACCAAACGCAATAGCATTTCCCAGTAGCTTTGGGCTTTCGGCATTTGCATTGGGTGACCGAAAGCCCTGCAAATGTACCAATCCCTAGTAGTGCTTGTGCTTGAGTCCTCATGTGCCAAGGCCAAAGATCCATGAGGGCAAGGCTCGAATTCTAGTGCTTGTGCTCGAATCCCTAATGCTCTCGACGGGTCCTTGGGGATTGAGCTTGGGCCCATAGAGGTCGAGCCCAAGTCCATCGAACCTAAGCTTAGAACACTCTCGTGGTCCTAGGCCCGAACAAAAAATTTGACTACGACCTTGTTCGGTTTGGCTTTGGGAAATGGCGTTACTCTAAGGAACCTTGGCCAAATGCAAACTTATTTGTTTTAATATTTTGGAGGACTTTGGCTAGATGCAATTGCATCTCCGAAGTGCTTTAAGGGCCTTTAGCACAAAATAGATTCAAAAGTTCTTTGGGAAATTGCATATTCAAAATGCAAGTTTTGTTACTATTCATGGGTACTATTTATCTTCTTTGGAGAAGTGAATGTAGACTGATAATTGCCAATCAAGGGGTTGCCTGTGATGGTTGCTTGGGTTGCCACGACTAGGCGACTACTGTTTGGGTTTGCGCAACCAAAGCGATGGTCATTGGATCTCAAGTGACCCTTAGGTCACACGACTTAAAGTGAGGCTATTTAGTGGCCGATTTTTACCACTAGTGGCTAGATAAAATATATATTTATAAAAAATTTAGCAAAAATGTTTTTGCAAAATGTATTTTTACCGAATAGCATTTAATTCAAAATTGTTTCGCAATGTGCTTTAAAACTATAATTTACCAAACATTATTTGTATTCGAAAAATCTTTTTAATTCAAAAGTATTTACATTTTTTCAAGGGTATTTGCTCAAAATTGCACCAAACGACGTTTGCATTTCACTAGATTAGTTACGATTGTGCGAAAAACTTCAAAAACATGATGTGTTGGTCTAGGGAGTTGGGCCTAAGCAATGGGGTCTTGGACTTGATGCCCATGCCTTAGCATCCTAGCCTAGGGCCTTGGGGTTGGTGTCTAGTTTCTAGAGGCCTATTTGGTAACTAGTTAAATAATGAAAATTTCTGTTATTTTATTCTTGGGAGTAAATTTGGAATAGAAATCCGTTTGTTAAAATTTTGTTTTCGGGAATAAATTTGTTTCTAGGAATAGATTTGGAACGGAATCAAGAATAGAAAAAAATTGCTTTTTGTTTCGGAAATAATTTCAAGAATTGGCCAAATCTTTTAATTTCTCCCTTCTTTTTTTTCTTTTTCTTCTTCTTCCTTTTCGTCGGTCGGCCCTGGGCCATGGCCTGGCGACAACGGCCCGACGAGGGCTAGCGCCCTCGCCGGGCCCCGGTGACGTTGAGCACGATGCGGCATGAGCCTCGTGTGGATGGGTGAGACTCGGCCTCGCCAGATCTGAGCAAGGCCAAGCTCGCCTCGCCGGCCCATCGCTAGGGTGGCGTTGACTTGGCTGGGCGACGTTGGCCTGGCAGTGGGCTGGCAACACTCCGGCGAGGGCTTCGGCCCTCCGGCCTGGTCACCGACGATTTATTAAGGAAAAAGAAATGAAAATGGAAAGGGAAAAAAAAGAAAATTGTATTTAAATCATTAAAAAATTAAAAGAAATTATTTTAGACCAGAAATTTTTAAGTTTTACCATATGCCTTTCTATCCTAAGAATAAAAATTTTGGACGATTCCAAACGTTTTCAAATCTTTCAAAAATTATTTTTAGGAGTAAAAAAAAAAAGAATTTAATTTTTAAACGGAAATTATTTTCGGGCATAGAATTGTAACCATGCGCATCCTAAGTTGTGTATGCCCCAATTAATAGTGCCAGAATAGTACATGCTTGTTACAATGGAAAATAATTTTCATTTCTTTTTAGATTTTAGCTACATAATGAAAAATGTTATTAATTTTTTAGAAGAAATGTTAACTTTCGTAAACAAACCAAATCTAATGTATTTAGACATATTTTCATTTGTTTTCGCGATTCACTTCTTGGGGAAAAAGAAAGAAGAAGAAAAAAGCCGGGAAAATTTTCTTTCCCCCGTGTCCCCGTGTCCCCACGTCCTCAGTTCTAGACGTCTCTCGAGTCTCTCTCTGTCGCCCACCCCACCGCCGTCGCCACCTCGCCGCCGTCGGCTCCCCCTCGCCGTCGGGAACTCAAGGTGGGTCTCTCTCTCTCTCTCTCTCTCTCCTTCCTCAGGAATCCGCGAGCTGAGCGTGAATTGCTGAGTCCGATAGTTGAATGGAGAGGTGGTTTAGGTGGAATTGTTCGAGTCCAATTGGTTGTTTAGCTAGCCTGTTAGGGTTTCAGTCCAAGTCGTCGATTCAAATCTCAGTTGAAGTGAAGTAGCCCTTTCATCTCAAGCTTTTTTTTTTTTTTCCTTTCGATACGTGCTGATTTGGGTTTTATTTCCATACGCTTGTTGAATTAGCTCTGATTTCTGGAAAAAAAAAGATGAAAATATTTGCTTTCTGGAACACAACATGATTGCAAGGCCAGCTCTTTCCCCCTCAATGTCTTGTCGTGAACGGCAGAAACGAGACCTCACTACCCGCCCGGACATACCTCGCATGTCAAAATCAGTCTTTCTTCTCCTTTTGGAACACCCATATGTACAGATGATCGTTTTCTTTCGCTTGCTACGCTTCCTCCGCCGATCTACAAAAGCAGGGTCGCCATTATGCTAGAATATGAGTTCAGTCTCGGTTTTACTGCACAATGGGACCAAGACACGCCAGGAAAGACAAACCCAACTCGAATTCTAGCATTGTCCGGCTCAAATTAGGATGCTGGTACCCCATGCTGATAAGAATCTGTCCAAGTACGACTTTTTTCTCCCGAATTGTGTTTTGAATGATAAATCCTTGCAACACATCCCACAGCCACCATCGATTACGTGTTAGACGATTGGTATCTTGTTATATATGCATTTTCACTCTATATGTTGTGTTTTATCTGTTGTCGTAGTGCATTGTCCGCGTCCAAAATTGTCCACCTATACATGACTTGTTATTGTTGATGTCTTGTCTCATCATTTCTGGACTACTCAACACACTCATCTGGCATGGGAATTGAAGCTGGGGGTTTAGGGGGATGAGAGCTAAAACGAGTGCAAATCAGTGATTTCCTTGTTTTCTCGAAATGACAATGTCCACAATCAATGAAGTGTTATATAATTGAGATGTGCAGTTTTGACAGAGAAAGGAAAGAAGAATGGAGCCAGATGTAATAGAAGCAGAACTTGTGTTGCCAAACTATTTCAGCTTCAAGAAGATTCAAAGCTTTGAGAAGTATCCAAAGGGCCAGTCCAGTGCCAGGCGTTTCAAGCATCTCAAGCAGATCATTCAAGCCGAAAATTTCCAGAATTACCCTCCTGATGAACCTAATTGTAAGTTTGTACTTCTCAGAACAAGCAAGCAAGAAAGATAAATTTTTCATTGTGTCAGGGATTTTTCTGTTTTCCCCTTTGTTGATAATGGTAATAGATTATGTTGGTCGATACACAGCCTGGTGCGTTTTGGTTTCCTCTCAGTTCACTTGCCATAATATTGCTGCGTATCATGTTTCAAATCGAGTAGCTTGTATTAGTTTCTTCAAGGCAGCTATTTTTGTCATCGCTTCATATATGATCTTACTGCTGCAGAAAAAAAAAAAACAATATTGAGATTTTGGAAGCTTTAGAGACTTTGGTTACTTAGCTGGTTTTGCTAAAAATTTCTTAAAAGGCAAATAGCATGACTGCTCAAGAATCAGGATCATCTTCACTGGGGGATCTGATTCTTTAATTGTGAACTGCTGCTTCTGTTTTTGTTATAAAGATGCCATATTCTATAATAGACAGAAGGAGTGTTGTACGATTGCATTCTTTGAAACTTTGCTTGAAAAGTATCCATTGAGATCACGTGGCCGTCTTTGGTGGAAGGGCTTTCAATAGGAAATATTGAAAGGAGTGCTGTATGCTTGCATTCTTTGAAACTTTGCTTGAAAAGTATCCATCGAGATCACATGGCCGTCTTTGGTGGAAGGGCTTTCAATAGGAAATGTTTCATCCTCATGGCCTCAGGTGCACTTTGGTGTAAAAGTATAACGACTGCTTTCAATTTGTGCACATGTGTATCTAGGCTTTATAAGTTTCAATAGAAGTCTGAACAGTTATGGTACAATAATTTTGGTTGCGCAGAGACGTACTTAATGACATAATAGCTTCTATAAGCTCTACTTGCCTCTTTAAATTTGAAAAGCCTGATTTTTAGATTGTGTCCTGTTTTACAGATGTTAACATTGAATCACCACCTTCAATGCATCCGAGCAAGAGGATATGTGATATAACAGGATATGAGGTATGTAACTCTTAATGTCAAGATGCCCATTTTTTTTAAACATCGGGTTATCAGGTTCTATATTATTGGATTTTGATATCTTTTACGAAATATGCAGGTTCTATATTATTGGATTTTAATATCTTTTATGAAACATGCAGGTTCTATATTATTGGATTTTAATATCTTTTATGAAAATGTATTCTTCTGACTAGGTCATGAGAAGGAAGAATTTCGAGTTTCTTGAAGTACTTTATGTTTCTGCATTTGCCATCGTAAAGCATCTGATAAATGGAAATTTTCTCATCAAGACCTCACTGCTGCTTCAATTATCGCTTGGCAGTTTCTCGCCTGAAACTCAATTTCATTTTTTTCATAAATCGTATGAATCAAAGAAGCAAATCAGTCTAGAATGCAAAGCTTAAAGATCGAACTTCAATTTCAATAATCCTACCTGGTGGCCATTTGGCATATCCTCCTTGTCTCTATATGTGTCTCCTTTAGTGCTGCTTTGGTGTGTCTTTTATATAAAATTAACTTTTCCTTCCTTTGGATTTAATTGTTCTGTCTCCTATGCAATTACTTGAACTGGAATTTGGAGTGACACTTCTTGTCCTGGTTTCGCTCCTTGTTGATGGTTCTTGTGGTTTCACTTCTGCATATATTATCATGTCCAGTGTCAAACTTCATGAGTTATGATTTTTAAGTCAATACCTATGTTCCTGTCGTTCATGGAAGTGAACGGTCCTTTCAAACATATTCCCTCATTTACGAAGAGAACATCTTATGAGCAGACTAGGTAATGAGGTTTTTGAATGTGTTTGCCAATGCAGGCACCATACCACGATCCGAGGACAAAGCTTCGTTATGCAAACGCGGGTGTCTTTAAAGTCATTAGGTCACTTCCCAATGAGTACGTTCAGAGATATTTGGCTCTAAGAAATGCTGCAGTTGTTTTGAGGTGAATTCAGTCTATCGAAGGAACAGGGGATCTCTCTCTCTCTCTCTCTCTCTCTCTCTCTCTCTAACATCAAAGGAACATTAAAAGGACCACCCACCCGACATAAAGAAAGTTCAGTCACTCATTTTACAAGCATCTGATGCCGGCTTTCATTACTTGTCCGACCCTATCCGAGTAAACTTCTAGCTGAAACTTCATTTTTGGCGTTGCCTTACCTCATCTGGCTCATCTGGGTTTCTTCTTTCAACATAGCGATAGGGTTGCCAGGCGATTGCTGGTTGGTCCATTTTAGTTGCCATGCCAAGCAAGGAAAACTCAAGTCGATCTGATCTCGATCACGATCTGATGTTGATCACGATCTGATGTCGACAATCTCGCCAAGGAGATCTTTACCAAAGTTTCACTATAGTGGGTATTTGGGGCAAATATCTTTTGCAGGGCAATTTGGCATTGTTCTCACTCAGTTTCAATTGTATATGTAGCTCATGCAACTTGGGCTTCAATGAGATTCTGAAACGCTTAGGTTAGAATAAAATGATGGGAGACATAAACATTAAAAGAAAGTATCGAAGTGAAAAAAAATAAAATTAGAAAAGGTGCGGCTGCTCAAATTATTTGTTCTCGACACTTCATAGATGGAAATATGGAATGCGGAATTTTTATGAAAAGCTCCGAGATAGAAAATTATCTTTCGAAAATACATCAAAGACTCTGTTTTTCTAATTTCTTTTTATGGGTATGTTTGTTAGCAAAATTGAAAGGACGAAAAGATGAGCAAAAGCTCGATTGGTGGCCATTCGTGGCTTAATCATTCCGTGGAGGCTCTCTCATCACAGGATGAGCGGCTCTTGTCAGGATTCACATTAGAATCTGACGAGAAAACGGATAAAACAAAGAGGAAACATCGGAATCGGGTCGTGGCTGTCTATATCAATTACTGTAACGTGGGAGAAATTCGTAAAGTTAACATCTTTTTGTTGAGAGAAACGTTATAAATGATTGCCCTGTCTTTGTTCGATCACGTTGAGAGATTCTCGACCTCCTCGGTTCCTCTGCTTTCTGCCGCTATATGAGAACATGATTCATGAAAGGGGAAAAAAACTGATTAATGACTTAATTTCTCCAAAGTGAACCACTCGTTCACGTGTATCGGGGAAATAGTCCACCTCAAAAGTGAGAAAAGGGGACCTTCAAAATCACGTTGAATAATGTAATCACGATTCAAATACATGATGAGAACTTGGTCAATTTTATCGATCGTGAAGAGTACTGATATAAATTAGATATAGCCACTGCAAAGAAGTATGAATAGCGTAACATATATGATTTAGTCAAAGATTCCGAGCTGTTTATTTATTTAGCTTTTTGAAAAGCATACCATTGACCAATTGGGTTTTAAAAAAGGTGGAGATCTTTCCCAAATTAACCGTCGCGTAGTGGAGATTTAGAGCCGACTCCGGTTGACCTCGATTTTGACGAAATCAGAACTCGGAAACAGACTCGAAATTTCTTGGAATTGGTCGGTTTCAATTCTTACTCGAGAAATGGTCCAATTCTCTATTTTTGAAGTTGTCAGTCATGAGGTTAGGTTTGACTAAATCTACCTTAAGGAAAAATTAAAAGTGAACCGATGCGAAATTGGCAAAAAGGAAAAACAAAAAACAAAAAAATTCAAACACATGACATGAAATGTAGTCCGCCCGTCACCACTTACGTCATCCTCCATTGGAGCCCAATATTCAAAATTATATTTTCAGATGATTTTTCCCTAAAAAGATTAATAACTACGCACGCCTTTCGACTAGCAAATCTATTTTGTATGGATTAAAATTATAAAATCAAAATGTTTTTAGCAAAGAGAGCATTTGATATGCACCATAACTCATTTTGCACATAAGAAAGTTTACTCCTTTACATATCTTTTCACTCTAATATATTTAGATTTCACATGACGACATGGGATAAAAAGCCAAACTTTTTTTTTTTTTTAGCATTTGGTCGTAAATGTGCGCAAGAATCTAGTAAGCTAGTTAGAGAGGGGGGACAACGATTACCTTTTAAATCTGTCTTTTTAGGACCATAAGCAAATGTTTTAAATTTCCGAGGATTAGGTGGAAAGAGACAAAAGAGATGAGTCAATGGAACGCATCAGACGCCAATACTTCTACGATCAAAAGTGCCGTGACTTTTTCCGCCTCTTCGTTTCTCGGCATTTCTCCTCTCCACGGAAAGTAGTGTGAATTCTCCGGCTAGTTTATCGGATAAATATTGGGTAGGTGTCGAGAAAGCTGACGGTCTTTTGGTTTCCCACCCCACCGAAAACTTTGGAGGGCAAGACAGGCTTTCGAGATTTAATCCATTTCTCTTGGGAAATCGCGAGGCCACCTGTGCGTCTTGATCCGTGTAGCTGGTGGAGCGCAGAGGGTGGAAAGATGGGTTCGTTTGGGAAACTTGCGAAGAGGGCTGTGGAGACTGAGATGCCCGTAATGGTTAAGGTACTCTGATTGGAACTATTTTTGCTTCTATTCTTGTGTCAATTTGGTTTTGACTGGCAAAGCACACCTGGGATTTCTCAATTGTTTCCATTCGTGTGAAAAATCGTGCCAAGTTGGTTTCTTTCGCAGATACAAGAGGTGATTCGAGGAGCGAAAAATGCCGTGTCTTTAGCTCAGGTTTGTTTTAACTTGGTTCTTTTTGTGTAGTGGGACACTGTGTTCATTTTGCTTTTGTGTGGTGATTGATGATTGTGTTGGTGTTGAGAACTGAGAATGCATTATGATCTGTTTTAGTTTTTCAAGTATAAAATGGCCCTAATTTGTTGGGAAATGGGGATAGTGTCTTTCTCTTGCTTTAGTGTGAAGTGGGGTTGGTTCTGGTTTAGGGAAAAGCGTTTTAGGTTTCTCGAAAAGGGCCAAGCGGAAAATCATGTGGGAAATGCATTTGTGGAAGTACCTAGAGTATAAAAAAGTTTTCTTGCTTGACAATTTTGAGAAACTTAAACAAAAAATATCTACCTTCTATGCATTGATTTTCGTTCACTCTCTTTGTTGAATTAGGTAAAGTTTTGAGGAATAGATTCCCAGCGAGAATATGATATACAGTCCATATTGCAGCCTTGGTTTTACATGTGATCGACTCTGCTAGTCAACGTGTGTGAGAGGCATAGACGAGCATTCTTGGGCTCATTAGTTTGCCTCAGTTACTGATCGAGTTTTATTCATGATCCTTTATTTGATAATGGGGGAATCTCTTCTCTTGTAAGTGACATTGGTGTAGCATTTTAGTGTTCATTTTTGTGCTTATTCTTCAAAGCGCACTATTAGATATGTTGATTAAGGTCTCATTTTAATTAGATACCCACAGGAACAGAAATGATTGCCTATGGACTTGAAGTATAAAACTGGGTGTTCCCTGCTTAATAAGGCATTTTCCTCATGTCATGTGAAGAATCTATTGACTCTGGTGTATCCTCTTGCCTGCCTTTGACAATTGTATCTTAATATATTTAATGGCCAGAACACGTTTACTTTGAAACCTCCATTCCTCCTGTAAATGTGGAAGGGCTTTTGAGTGGAGTTTCCCTCTATTTCTTGTGGCACATAAGGTTTAATATCCTATGAAATGCTAGCTGTTAACTTTGCATTGTGCTCAGGGAGTGGTCTATTGGCAACCACCCAAGCATGCGCTGGACAAGGTAAAAGAGCTTGTTTGCGAGCCATCTGTTAGCCGTTACGGTGCTGATGAAGGTATGCCAGAACTCAGACATGCCTTGGTAAAGAAGGTACACATTTTAAGGCATATTGATTGACCTCTTCTTTATTATTCAGGCTAGAAGATTCTAGGACTTGGAATTTTAAAGACAAGTTTGCTTATAGTGGCATCCTTGGAATTGCTTTCTTTTGCTTTGCAGTTGGAGCGGGAAAATAAATTATACAACTCTTCAGTGGTGGTAACTGCAGGAGCAAATCAGGTTTCTAGAAGTGCATTTCTTTTCTCTTGGATAGTATTTTCCTTCAAGTGAAGAGCGAACAACTCTGGTTTATTACGCCTTCATGCAATGATTCTGACCAACATATCATCTGTTCATTTCTCTTCTGCCAGGCATTTGTGGATCTTGTTCTCACATTATGTGATGCTGGTGACTCTGTCGTCATGTTTGCGCCATATTACTTTAATGCATACATGTCCTTCCAGATGACAGGGGTCACTGATATACTGGTTGGTCCTGGTGATCCTAAGACTCTTTATCCTGATGCAGGTCAGATTTTTGTGAATTAGTTCTGTAAATTTGTTATCCTTCAAGTAATATGTGTTTAGGGCCTGTTTGTTTCGACTTTTTAAAATGTGAAATGTATCCTGGCTCTCCCCCCCACCCTAAATTTTTTTTTTTCCATATTATATGTAACTGTGAAAAAGTTAAATGTGAATTTATGTGTGAACATTTATATGCTGTGAAAAAGAGGTCAAGTGTGTGTACCTATGTTTAGATTAAGCAAAAAGCAAAATGTAAAAGTCTATCTAGAAATGCCCTAGACCGTTGATGATCATTCATTAGTATTTGGCACTCCATTAGTGTCATTATGTTTCTTCTCCCCACTAGTTTGTTTATCAACATGATTGTCCTCTCGGTGAAGAAACTTAAAGTACAATTTTTAAGTTGTATATTACTGTACATTACAGGGGGACCCCTTAGTGATTCCTGAATTCATCCTAGAGACTCCTTTTGTGATGAGTAAGATTGAAAAATCTGTATTCCCATGTATCTGTGTGAAGTGCTGGTTGATAGTCTTCTTTCTAAAATTTCTTTTAGTAGCCACATTGAGCTGTTAGATGTACCTATATGCAAATATTATAAGCTTCTCAAATTGTATGTTTCTTAAGGGGGGTCACACCATCATTATGTGAAAGAAGTTGCTTGAGTCTGTTGAGGATGTATGCTTCCTACTTTCAAAATAATGTTAAAGATGTTAGCAATCCATTTGTATATGGTCAATAGGTAATTTTAAGGGTTTCTTTCAATTCACTGGATGTTGCTGATTTTAATCATTGTTACACATCTCCGCTACATGTTTTGTGTGAGGAGTACTTAGCAATTTACTATAACTGCAGATTGGTTAGAGAAAACTCTGTCTGAAACCAAACCTGTCCCAAAGCTTGTTACAGTTGTGAATCCTGGAAATCCATCTGGCACCTACATCCCTGAGTCTCTTCTTAAGGTCTCTCTCTCTCTCTCTCTCTCTCTCTCTCTCTGAAATGGCCTATTAGTTGCTACCCGGACACAAAATCTGTACGTTTTCATACTAATTTTTTGGGAAAACTCTCATGCATTGTCTTGGTAGAGGTCTAAGACTAGAAAATCAACTTCTACTTCAATTATCTAACTTTGCCTTTTCTTTTTCCTAGTAGAGGATATCAGATCTTTGTGAGCAGGCTGGTGCATGGCTCGTTGTCGATAATACATATGAGTAAGTCCTTGTTATTTTAAATGCTTGTCTGTTCTTTATCAACCAGAGCTTCTCATTGTGATGATTTTCTCTACCTAGAGATTCACCTTGAGGTTATTTACAGTAAAGAACGCTTTTATTTGTTGACATTACTACATTAGTCTCTGTCTGCAAATTTTTACAAGCTCTTTGTCCTGGAGTGGTGGCATGTTACACACGTATGCCAGGAGCAAAGTCATGTCATTTTGTGGTCTCTGTCTGCATAACTGAAATCTGGCTATTTATAAGATTCTGCAATCCAACCCGTTGGCTGAAAGTCCTTTATGTACTAATTTCGTGCGTGGATTCCTTTCATGCTGCATGTTTGTGAAAGTGATCATTTATTTTTGCAGGTACTTTATGTATGATGGTCTTAAGCACACCTGCATTGAAGGAAATCATATCGTCAACATCTTTTCTTTTTCCAAAGCCTATGGAATGATGGGATGGCGAGTTGGATATGTAAGTTCCTTCGTCTCGTGTGAATTGAATGAGTTCCTTATGAACATCAAGCCCTTTCTCTTTTCCATTTCATGGGGAACAGTATGTCAAATTGGTCAGACGATAAATTTAAGCATATTGATAAGCAAGACATTATGTTAATCTTCGCCCTGGATCAACTTAGTACATCTTCCTGGATTAAATGAAAAGCATAATTGACAGGTACTCGAAGTTCTCAATTAATAGGATAAAGATGAATTTGAGTTTATGCTATTAAATTTGGAATGCATGCATGGGGCCACTCTTTCCTTTTTATTGGATAAGTTAGCATTATCAACGGTTTGTCATTCTTAAAGACTAATTTGGTGAGTGCAATTCACAGATCGCATATCCTAAAGACGTTGAAGGTTTCGCAGACCAACTCCTCAAAGTTCAGGACAATATCCCCATATGCGCTTCGATCATCTCTCAACATCTAGCCCTATACTCTTTAGAAGAAGGACCTGAGTGGGTCACGGAGCACGTGAAGACTCTCATCAAGAACAGGGAGATCGTTGTAGAAGCTCTCTCTCCTCTTGGGGAAGGCGCAGTTAAAGGTGGAGAGGGTGCCATCTATTTGTGGGCGAAGCTACCTGACGAGTTTGTCAATGACTTTGACGTTGTTCACTGGCTCGCTCATAAGCATGGGGTCGTGACTATCCCTGGGAGCGCATGTGGGTGTCCCGGGAATCTCAGAATATCATTCGGAGGGCTGGTGGAGAGTGACTGCAGAGCTGCTGCGGAGAGGTTGAAGAGGGGATTGGAGGAATTGGTGAGGGAAGGAATGGTACAGTGAGCGGTTCTTTTAGCCTTCGATTGGGACAATTGGAACTTTGGGGTCTATTACCCAATTTGGGCGACATTTGTGGCTGGTACATCATAATAAGTGGTCGTTTTATAGTTCTTGTTAATCTCACGGCAAAATGGTGCTTTGCACACAGGCTTGTACTTTCAGACAGGTTTGATACTACATACAGGCAGAAATGTTTCATCATTCAAGAATTCAATGGTTATGATAGCCAAGTTTGGTAAAAAAAATATGGCATTCTTGAACACATTCTTTCTGTGAAAAATGGAGGGAGAGAAATTCGGGAGATTGTCTCGATGCTCTTAGAGCTGGAAAAAGTTTCGATGGCTATTTTCCAAGCGTCGTGTGGTGGTGCTTCTGCATCAATAACTCGGCCTGTTATGGCATCGTCTAGATTTCAGTATTGTCCGATCTTGCTGCCTGCTCAAGCAGGTCATACGTGAAGGAGCATTGGCATGTAAAAATTCCGAGTTTTAACTTCACGACCTTAAACTCAGTCATGACTGATATTCCAAAACGGTATATACTTTGCCTGTTCAAATTGGGAATTCGTACTCCCGTGTTGGTAAGTTCACTGTTCGGTCCGGAGCTTCGTGTCCCAAGGCGTAAGGGTCACACTGATATGAACGTCCTGTTTTGTCAACTTCGTTGCTTGTCCCGCCCTGTTCACCCATATGTCTCTCTCTCTCTCTCTCTGCACCAAACTCCTTCTGGAGCACATGCGATACTACCTAAGTTGCCTCTTCCAACATGGGAATCGAAACTCATTTTTGACACGTAAAGCGTGGTACGAGAATTCTATGGACTGAAAGTTCAAGTACTAAAAAACAATCTAAGCCATAACAAAACAAAGAGAAAGAAATAGACAGAGAGAAGGCATTGATGTTCCCCAGGGACGTGCTATTTCACTTTCACGCGGCTTCATGCGGCCAATCCTTTGATTTTCCGTCTTTGTTTAATTAGATCTTTTTGGGTTCTTCTGAAGGACGAATGGTATCCTTTAAATTGGGTCGGGGCAACCGGCTGTGCAGAGTCTCTGGAAGAAGCAGAAGCATGGGACTCCAGGATGGGAACAGCCTCATCTTCATCCTCTTCCTCACCTGCATTTGCACCCCGGCGTCTTCGCAGTTGGAGTCGTCGCGACATGGTGGAATCTCATGCACTCTCTCTTTCGTATTTGATGGGGGGCATTGCCTGTTTGACTGAATTGGATTTCTTGAAAATTGATATGATCAGATGAAGCGAATGCATGTGAGACGGTGAACTGCGTGAAGGGGACGTGCCGGGAAACGGACGCATGGCCCGGGACCGTGTGTGACTGTTTCTCCGGGTGGACCAAGTTAGGCTACTTGAGCCCCTGCATCATTCCTAACTGTGAGTCTCTCTCTCCCCCTCCCCATATTGTAATGTATCGGTACCGGACCACTCGTCGTTCCCACCTCATTGAACGGTCCAAAGCGCGTCTCTCGACGCATTTTTTAAAACTTGGAAACAGAAAATCGATCGGACAAGCTAGAGGAAATATTACATCACGCATGTACATGAGATCACTAATGCCAGCACTCTCTGGATTAGGTATTGCCATGTTTGCTGACCGTGTCGCGCCGGTTAGCGTGCAAACTTCTTTGCAAGTTCTGTAACTTTTCACAAGCAATATGCCATTGAGTTAATAAAAAAGAGAAAAAAAAGAAGACCAGATTTTACCTAAAGTTTTCGGGAACGACACAGGCAGCTTCACTTACCAATGTGGCGGCGAACCGCCGTTGCCTCTGCCGCCAACTCCATCGCTTCTGCCACCATTTAATTTTTCCCTCCGTAAGTTTTGCTCCTTTGCGTTTACATCCGGCGACATAATCTACTCATTCCAAGAATTTCTCAATTTTATATTTTTTATTTTTGTGGGGGTGTGCGTGTGTTGGGGGAGCAGCCATGGCGCCTTGCTTCTTTGTGTTTTGTGGAGATGGGGACTGCGTGCCCAGCGGGAGTAGCCACCAGTGCCAATGCCACCAGGGCTCGGCCAATTTGCTGGCCCAGCCCGACCTCCCTTGCCTCCGACAATGTGAGTTTCTCCATCTGATTCCATGCTTTAGATTCATGTTGGGCATGTAATTCTACTCTGAATCCATCCAAAACTCAAATAGAAAATAAGTTCCTCTCGAGCTTTTCACGTCGGCCGATACAATCGATGCGTACGAAGTACTTTCTGTCTATTATGACGTGCTTACGTTTATTCGTTCAATGTTCCCGTCGGAGATTGATGACGACCTGGAAAGATGCAGACGGTTTTTCTGACTTGTAAAACACAGATTACTGTAATTCTAATTGTACGTTTCGTGCACCATGTTTTATTATGTTTAGGCAATTTGGGAGCAAACTGCGATATTGGGTTCGACCCGCCGGCCTCGCCGCCCCCGCCGGGTCTGACATCTTCCGCCTCGCCTGGAAATGGTAATTCATCCCCGCCATCTCCTTCAGCCCCACCTCGAAATGGTAAATAAGCCATGCGCTCAATACAGTTTAGGCGAGATAATTCTATGTTAAAAAGTGAGAAAAAAAAATATTAAAAAACCCATAGATGGTATATTGTATGCCAGTGTGTATAGATTGCTAATCGACCTTGTTAGTGAAAATGACTTCTTGAATCGGAGGGATTACCATTTGGATCCTACACCAAAGGGGACATTAGATTTCACATCTTATAGTGTGAGGACTAACACTTTGCATGCTAAATTACTAATTCAAAATCACCCAGATAGACACACACACAATGTGCAATAGATGAGGATGGGAATAATAGTTCTCGCAAACATGAGGTTTCTATTTTGTTTTGCAGGAAATGATCACTTGTATTACTTGAGATAATTAGTTGATGGAAATTTTTTTATTATAGACAATAATATAAGTCTAAATATTTTTGTGGATAATGGAAAATATTTTTCACTCATTCATTTTTATAAGCAATATAATTGATCATTTTTAGGAAAATGCATTTTCAAATTATTCATTTTCCGTGAAATAAATGGAGCCTATACGTCAGGTTTGATTGCCGCCAAGGGAATTGGGTTGTTGTTGCTTCCTCTTCACATAACCTCGAAAACATTCAAAGGGCTGCTTTTCGATTCCTGATTGTTTAGGATTTTCCTAACATGTTAATTGAGTGGCATCATGAACTGTTGTTTACCTGTAAAATGATTTGCAACGTTGCTTTGGCTTTATCCTAACAAGACTAATCTTTCGATTTTCCTAATATATCTTCTTTTTTCCTGTTGATTCTCGATGAGATGTTGGGTTTTCTTTATTGAGATTATCTCTCATGTGATGCTTGCTTCGACTGGGTTGGCAGATGCACTGAATTGTTCAAGAAGTTATCGGGCGTTGTCGTG
Organism: Corymbia calophylla; assembly: GCA_014182845.1. Classification (NCBI taxonomy): domain Eukaryota; kingdom Viridiplantae; phylum Streptophyta; class Magnoliopsida; order Myrtales; family Myrtaceae; genus Corymbia; species Corymbia calophylla. The sequence goes on along the minus strand of CM024698.1, from coordinate 21,136,651 downwards.
GATGCTGCTTGCAATTATAATCGTCTTGTTGATTTAGCATCAATGCTTGCTTCGACTAGATTGGCAAATGCACCGAATTGTTCAAGGAGTTATCGGGCGTTGTCGTGGATGCTGCTTGCAGTGATAGTCGTATCGTGGATTTAGCATCAGCAAATGCAGTGAAATGCATATGGAATTAGGCATGCAATAATTTGATGTGGGGGGAGTTTATTATGCTCCCCACCGCCTGATCTCTTGAACATTTGATATTACACTTATATATATAGCTCTCTTTTCTTGATAATTAAAGTTGCCTCGCTTCTTTAACATTTGATATTACACTATATAAAAGGATATATGAGTATTCATCCTTTATACGGTCTTGTAGGCTTTTTAGTCTCTCTCTCTCTCTCTCTCTCTCTCTCAGCTTCATTTCAGGGAAAATTACCTGTTTATTCTGTTCTTGAGATTCAATAGAAACTCCTCGTTGTCCTCCTCCACAATCCTCACCAGCCGCTCGATCAAGTTCTTCCGTCGAGAATCCTGCGGTCCCCAATGTCGATCTCATCGTCGCCACCCGTGGGAATTTGTGAGCGTCTCTAGCACGGTCCACTTGAGCGCCTCCTTGTCGTTTACCTCAATGAACAACCTCTAGAGCACGTTGTTTGCACCCAAAATTAACCGGATCATTGATATGAGTAGGCATGTGATTTGGAGACGAGCGATTATCAACACTGACACATGAGCTGATTGTTGATAATTGTTTGACATGAGTAGGCATGTGATTTGGAGACGAGCGATTATCAACACTGACACATGATCTGATTGTCGATAATTGTAAGAATTGTGGTTAATATTAATATGTATCGATGACCATGGATCAAATGGTTGATACACGATGATGTATGGTTAGCAATTATTAGAAGTTAGTTAGCTAAGACACTGAGTGAGGACTAAATGTTTGGAGGGCGTTGAAATTAAGTTATGATGTATGGTAAGGCAATGTTGTGCGACAAATCGTGGAGGAAGGAATTGATATAATTCAGCAACAATGGGGTGAAAGAGATCAAAGTGTAATTTTAAGGGAACAATTACTTGGAGGTGAGATCATGGCAGATGCCCCTGCTCATGAATAAGCAAACATGTAATCTTTTAATTTCTACATTATAATTTTAGTTTTTAGATTCGTCTCATCGATTACATTTTGACATGTTTCTTGACTGTAATTTCCATATCCATGTCATCAATTAAATTTCGGTGTTTATCTTTCTTGTAGTTTTTGGGTGCCTTGTCGTCTATTAAATTTTGATATTGCATCTTTATGTTCATCGGTTTTATCGTCAATTAAATTTAGGCAAAGTTAGTGTACTTGTGGTTCGGTTTGAAATGAAGTTATCGATTCCCTTAGGTGCTTGTGATATTTCCCATCTGATTATTTGGTCGTGGAGGCCAATTCTGGTGAAACACAAGTCTATGCCGGTGTTCCTCCATATGGACTTACTGTTGGCGGGCAAGCTGTTACTAGCCCTGTCGATACCCTCCATCCCAATTTGACAAAAAGCTAACCCTCCTCCTCTTCCCTTCTTTCTTCCTGTTGCTGTTGTTAATCAAGGGGGAAATGCGAAGCTCTGTTTTGGGGCCTCAGTGGAGATGACAGAGTACATCATGGTTGATGTTGCATGTGGATGTGCAGGGCGTGTGTATTTTTTTCGAACGATGTTTCTTTTTTCCAGTTCATCATTGGAAATTCATGTTCGTGCATTGGTAAGTTCACTGCTTTGTCCGAAGCTTTGGGTCTGACGCCGAAGTTGTCACCCTGACAGGGACGTCCTCTACTGTCAACTCCATTGCTTGTCCCGTACTCTGCACCAATCTTTGTCCCGGCCGGCATGATGCGATGCCACCAAAGTCCTCTTTCTAATCCGAAAAATGATTAAGTAATGATCTTTAATCTAAATCATTTTAAAGTTCGTTTTTTTAAAAATTTATAACTCATGATAAGTTATTATCTTCTTAGTAGCTCAAAATCAACATTTAAATTAAAAAAGAAAGAAAAAAGCTCTATTAATATTGGATCGAAACAAGCGGCTGCCCAGAATCTCTAGTAGAAGCAGAAGCAATGGGAGCACAAGATGTGAACTCCCTCCTCCTCATCTTCGTCCTCTTCCTCATCTGCATTTGCACCCCGACGTCTTCGCGGTTAATGTTATCACGACATGGTAAATCAAATCTAATACTCTCTCTTTCGTATTTGACCGGCATTGTCTGTTTGGTTGAATTGAATTTCTTAAAAAATGATGTAATCAGATGAAGAAGCTGTGTGTGGGACGGTGGATTGCGGGATGGGGACGTGCCGGGAGACGCCGGGCGTAGTGCTTGGGTACACGTGCGATTGTGACTACGGGTGGACTAGGTTCGTTGGGGGCTCTTGCATCATCCCTAACTGTTAGTCTCTCTCTCTCTCTCCAGATCATAATGGATTCATACCGGATCCTACGTTGTTGTCCCACCTGATCGAATGGTCCAATTGTGTCTCTGCCCGACACATCTCTTTTTTAACTTGGAAAACCAATTCGACATGCTAAAGGGAAAATTAAATCGTGCATGTACATAAGATCACTAAAACCGATACTCTTTTGGACTAGGTATTACAATGTTTGCCGAGTGTGTCGCGCTGTTTAGTGTCCAAATATCTTTGGCAAGTCCTGCAACTTTTCACAAACGATATAACATTGATTTATTCTACAAGAAAGAAGAAAAAAGATAACAAAATTTCACATGATGTATTCGGGAATAACACACAGGCACCATCGATTGCCCATGCGGCGGCGAACCTCCGATGGCCCCACCGTCGACCCCGATTAATTTCTCCAGCCGTAAGTTTCTCTATTCATTTCAAGGATTTATATATTCCTCTCTGGCTAAAATGAAATGATCGGAATCTTTTTTTTTTTTCCTCCTCCTCTTTTCTTGGGTGCGCGTGTGTGGGTGGTGCCCATTTGCAGCGTGCTTGTGTTTTGTGGAGATGGGGAGTGCGTGGCCAGCGGGAATAGTCACGAGTGCCAATGCCACCAGGGCTCGGTCAATGTGAAGGGTCGGCCAATCTTCCCTTGCTTCCAATTATGTGAGTTTCTCTGCCTAATTCCATGCTTTACATCCATATTGACATGTCATTATATAATCATTCCAAAATTAAAATAGCAAATAATTTTTATTCAAAAGAAATCGACTTGCTTCTCACATCGGCAATAAAATGGATGCACGAAGTACTTTCTTGTGTTGTCGAGGACTTACGACAATAATATGAGATGGCTATCTTTTAGATAATCTGATGATGTGCTTATATTTATTCATTCAATGTTCTCTTTAGCCACGAATGACCTGAAAAGTTGTAAGATGGATTTTACCTTGTGACGTGAGTTATTGTAATTTTAACCGTATGTTTTGTAAGCCATGTTTTATTGTATTTAGGTCATTTTGGGTTCGGCTCACCAGCCCCATCACCCTCGCCGCTGCTGCTTCAATGGTGATTTAGCCCTGCCATCTCCTTGAGCCCCACCTTGAAATGGTAAATAAGTCAAGTCATTTTCCTTTATTGAGATCCAATACATGAACGAAAGAAGTAATCTTTTACTAAACACTTATTTTTGTTTTTCTCGAAATTATTACAGGGTTCAACTTATTCAACAATTAGATCAGTAGAGTTATTGTATTATTAGTCTCGGGTTTATCTTTTTAACCATAGGTATTCTTTCGGGAGCAGTATGGGCTAATGAGGCATGGGGGTCATATTGGAATTGAGACCCAAAGGAAATGTGCTCAATTTAGTGGAGGCAAGATGATTCTATGTTAACAAGTTAAGGTAAAAACAAAATAGAAAAACCCATAGATGTACATTCTGTGCTTGTGTACGTAGATTGCTAATTGACCTCGTTAGTAAAAACGACTTCTTGGATTGGAAGGATTACCATTTGCATCCTATACCTAAGGGGACATTAGAGTTCACACCTTGTAGTGTGAGTGCGAACGCTTTGCATGCTAAATTACTAATTCAAACTCACACAGACCCACCCATCCACACACACAATTAGATGAGAATGGATATTGTAGTTCTCACAGAACATTAGGGTTATGTTTTGTTTCGCTGAAAATGAATGATTTAAAAAATATTTTTTAAAAAATGATTATTTGTATCGCTTAAAATAATTAGTCAATAGAAAATATTTTCATTATCGATAATAATTTGCATCTAAACATTTTCATGGACGATGACAAATATTTTTTGTTCACTTATTTTTGTCATAAACGATACAAATGATTTTTTTTTAAGAAAATGCCTTTTCAAATCATTCATTTTTCTTGAAACAAACGGAATTTAGACTTGTGTCGTCGTTGTTTCCTCTTTCACATAGCCCAGAATTTTTTTTTTTTTTTTGGCCAAACTAGAAAACATTGAATGGGCTGCTCTTTAAGCTCTCATTGTCTAGGATTTGCCCAACATGCTAATTGAATTGCCTCATGAACTGGTGGTACTTGTCAATGACTTGCGAGGTTGCTTTAGCTTTGTGCTTACAAGACAGTTCTTTCCATTTTCCTAACATTTCTCTTTTTTTTTTTCCTGTTAATTCTCTGAAAAGCTGGATTTTCTTTTCTGAGCATGTACCTCATGCGATGCTTGCTTCGACAGGATTGGCAAATGCATCGAATTGTTCAAGGAGTTATCGGGCGTTGTCGTGGATGCTTTTAGCAATAATGGTCATCTCGTGGATTTGACATTAGAAAATGCAATGAAATGCATATGGAAATAGGCATGCAATAATTTCATGTAGGGGAGTTTATTATGCTCCCCATCGCCTGATCTCTTGAACACTTGATAGTGCAGTTATGTATTTGCACTCTTTTCTTGATAATTGAAGTTGCCTCGCTTCTTAAACATTTGCTATTACACTATATAAAAGGATATATAAGTATTTATTTTTATACGGTCTTGTAAGTGTATCTCTCTCTATCTCTCTCTCTCTCTTTCAGCTTCATTTTAGGGAAAATTACTTGCTTATTCTGTTCTTGAGATTCAGAAGGTTCTTCTTGTTGTTCTCCTCCACAATCCTCCCCAGCCGCTCTATCAAGTTCTTCCGGTCTGGAAACCCGAGGTCGCCAATGTCGATCTTGTCGCCGCCGCCTGTGGAAATTTGTGAGCATCCCCTTCCTGAGGTGGTCGAAGGCGAGGAGCTTCTTGAGCATGGCCCACTGGAGGGCCTCCTCGTCGTCTTCCTCCACAAACAACCAATAAGACAAGTTTGCGCAAAAAATTAACCGGATCGTAACATGGATAGGCATGTGAGCTATTGTCATGACCATAAGAATTGTGGTCAATATTTATATACATTGATGACCATGGATCAGCTGTTGATACACGACAGGCGTTGACAATTATTAGACGAGTTGGTTAGCAAGGATATTGATTGAAAGGGTTCGGCAAATTATCAATTGAGACTTTGAGTGCGGACGGAATGTCCGGAGGTTGTTGAAATTCAGTTATGCTAGTTACATTTGAAATCACCTACGAGGTAAGACAATGAAGTGCAACAAATCGCCGACGAAGGAATGGAGATAATTCAACATTAAGCGAGTGCAAGAGATCAAGGTGCGATTTTAAGAGAACAACTGCCTGGAGTTGAAATGATGGCAGCCTATAAATACTGGTATTCCACTACTGGAGGCCCTGCGCATAAACAAACAAACATGTTATCTTTTAATTTCTACACTGTAGTCATAGTTTCTAGATTTGCATCATTGATTAAATTTCACTGTGCTTCTTAATTGTAATTTTCAGATTTGCATTGTCAATTAAATTTTGATGTTTATTTTTGCTGTAGGTTCTAGGTGCTTCGTTGTTGATTAAATTTTGGTGTTGCATGTACGTTCATAGGCTTGTTGTCGATTAAATTTCGGCAAAGTTTGTGTGCTTTTGGTTCTGTTTGAAATGAAGTTATGGAATCTCTTATGTATCTTTAATATTTTCCATCTGGAATCACCGTAAAACCTGTTAGTTCAGTGCGGAGGTCAATTCTGGCAAAATCGATGCCAGTGTTCCTCCATATTGAACTTTGCTGTTGGCGGGCAACCTGTTACTAGCCCTGTAAAGATCGACACACTCCATCCCAAAACTGACACAAAGCCAACCCTTCCCTACTCCTCCTTCCCTCCTTCCTTCCTTCCTTCCTTCTTCTTTTGGCTGTTCTTGATCAAGGGGGAAATGCGAAGCTCTGTTTTGGGGCCTCTGCAGGGATGACAGAGTACATCATGGTTGATGTAGCTAGACGAGGTGATGGTGGGAGAGGAGATTTATTCGTGGAACTTAGAAGGAGAGAAAGATTCAGAGTCGTGTACATTGGCCAGATGCATGTTAATGTGCAGGGCGTGCGCATCATTTTCAAAAGACGTCTCTTTTTTCCAGTTCAACATTGGGAAGTCATATTCGTGTATTGGTAAGTTCACTGCTTTGTCCGAAGCTTTGGGTCTTACGCCGAAGTTGTCACCCCGACAATGACGTCCTCTATTGTCAACTCCATTGCTTGTCCCATGTCTCTCTCTCTCTCTCTCGCTCTCTCTAATCCAGTCCTTGTCCTGGGCCAACATGCGATACTACCGAAGTCGCCTCTTCCAACATTCCAATTGAAAAGGAAAGAAAACGCTCGTTCTGGGTTGGATCGGAGCAAGCAGCTGCACAATGTCTCTGGAAGAAGCAGAAGCAATGGGACTCCAGGATGGGAATCGCCTCCTCATCATCTTCATCCTCTTCTTCACCTGCATTTGCACCCCGGCGTCTTCGCACTTGCAGTCATCACGACATGGTGATTTCATACCTCCTCCTTCTTCGTATTTGATGGGCGTGATTTGCTCGACTGAACTGGATTTGTTCAAAAACCAAATGATCAGATCAAGGGTATGAGTGTCAGGAGGTGAACTGCCTGATGGGGACGTGCCGGGAGACGCCGGGCTCGGGGTTTGGGTTTGACTGCGACTGTTACTCCGGGTGGACCAAGCTCAACTTGCTCAACTTGACCTTGCCCCTCTGCTTCATTCCTAACTGTCAGTCTCTCTCTCTCCATATGTCATAGTGTAATTTTGGGAATAACACGAAAAGAAAAGAAAAGAAATGAGGACATTGAGTTATTCAACAGAAAAGAAGAAGAAGAAGAAAGATCTCAAATGAAATTTTGGGAATAACACAGGCACCATTGATTACCAATGTGGCGGCGAAACTCCGATGCCTCTGCCTCCGCCTCCGCCGTTCCAGTTTCCGCCACCCCTTAATTTATCCACCTTTGCATCTTGCTTTCTGGTGTGGTGCGGAGATGGGGAGTGTGTGGCCAGCGGGAAGGGTCACAAGTGCGAATGCCCCCAGGGCTCCACCAATTTTTTGGGTTTCGCGGACCTCCCTTGCTTCCAACAATGTAAGTTTCTCTATTTAAATTCGAACCTTACACTCTATTGACATGTAAATATATCATGGATCTATCTAAAACTCAAAGAAAAAGATAAGTTCTTTTGCGTGACGCGCACTTCAAATGTAATTGACTCGCTTTTCCACATCAGTAGTACAATGGATGGCAAAGGTAATTTCTTGTACTGCCAACTCTTTATTAGATAATCAGGTTGCGTGCTTTCGTCGGTTTGTGTGTATGTTCTCGTACATGACTCTGGCCCGAAAAGATGCAATCGGTTCCCCAACCATGGCACGGGCCACTGTAGTTCTAACGGTACGATTTTGTATATCGTTTTTCTGTGTTCAGGCAATTTGGGAGCAGACTGCAGCAATGTTGCGTTCGTCCCACCGGCCACCCCTCCACCTCCTTTGGTCTCTGCAAATTTGAAGTCCCCGCCGCCACCGCCTTCGGCCCCAGCTCGAAATGGTAAATAAGCCGTGCGCTCGATGTAGTGCTAACAACACTTTGCATACTGAACTACTAATTCGAAACCGCACAGACACGCAAAGACGCACAGCACGCATTAGATGAGGTTGCAAATCGTAGCTCGTGCAAACCGCAGCTGTCGGATTTGATTGTGTCCCCTCGTATGTTGGGGATGGGCCTTCGTGGGAGCCTTGTGCTGTCGCTGTTCCTCTTCGGCATAGCCCAGAAAATATTCGATTGGGCTTAATGCTTTGAGCTCTCATTACTTAGGATTTGCCCCTGGGGTGCTGGTTCATTTAAGGGGCGATCGGTACTAGAGTGAGTGGAATCTGAAATTTATCTTGTTATAATCAGTTCTCAGTTTTTGGACCTTGGAACCTACCATGTTTGTCTGAAACCGATTCTAGAACCTACCCTATTTTTCCGATTTGGTTCCAAAGTCTACTTGATAGCCTGTTTTATTTTATTTTATTTTATTTATTTATTTTTGGTTCATTTTTATTGTAAAATCATATGAGGCTATGAGTAATAAAATGATTTAAAGTAAAAGATGAACAATAGAAATCCTTATCCGAAAAAAGTAACAATCTATAAGATGAATATGTAGTCACATACAACTGTAAATGATGAAAAGTTCAACTATGTAACATAAAATATAAATTATAAAACTTTATCCCCCATTCATCCATAAAAATTTAGGGCAAGAAGAAAGGTTGGTGATAAGTTTTGAGGAAGGAAGGAGGACGAATGAGTGCTATGGTTAGAATTTAGGGAAAAAAGAAATTAGGATTTTGACTTTATAGCTTACAAAACTAGTTTCGAAATCAGTTCCAAAACAGGACAGTTTGGTTCAGTGCTCAAGTGGATATTCACTCGAAACTTGTTCTTGGACTGGTTCCAAAAATTTTGAACTTGCTTCCGGACCTATCTTTCGAACAGTTTGGTCCGGTTCCCAGGTAGAATTGGTTTGGTAGCACACCCCTTGTTCATTTAACATGCTAATTGAGTTGCGTCATGAACTGGTGGTTAGCTGTAAATGACTTGCGAGGTTGCTTTAGCTTCATCCTTAAAAGACAATTCTTTTTTCTTTGCTGTGTATATCACGGGTGATGCTTGCTTTGACAGGATGGGCAGATGCGTCGAATTGTTGGAGCGATTATCACGCGCTGTTGCGGATGCTTCTTGTAGTAGCGGTTCTCTTGTGGATTTAGCAATAGCAATGCGACGAAATGGATATGAACTAGCCATGGACTTGATTCGGACTTGGGCTGATTTGCACCCTATCGTCGTCTTATATCTTTTATCCTCGAATTCTTTTTGTCGACTTCATAATCTATCCCTTTGTTGCAAAAGAAACTGTGTCGTCACACTGCATGATCAAGTGAAAGGAAGTATTCATTCTTTAGACAGGTAACTCGCTGTCATAACGTGGTGGCTTATAAATAATTAAATGAGGACGAGATGTCGGAGATAATTAAAATGTGTTAGATTAGAAAATTACCAATGATTACTGCGGAAGGCGAAATCTGGCTGCAAGTTCGTAAAACTATTAGATTTTCAAGCCGCGGTCTAGGATTAATAGATGAGCATTTCCATTTCAATACTGCTGTTTCCCTTCTGATCCTGACATTCGTTATACATCATCTTCAAGCACACTCTGCAGAAAGAAAACCCAAGCCTGGGAACACCAAGGATACCAAGAACAACAACTAAAAATAAACTGGTGAACCAACAAGTAGAAAAAAGTTCAGATCCCAGCAGGTGACAAAATCCAGTAAATGTGCCTTCAATTGCTCTCTCTCTCTCTCTCTCTCTCTGAGAGCTAGAAGTGGGCTAGAGGACAAGGGCTCGCGTCCAAGGATGATTTGCTCTTGTTAGCTTAAAACCAGGAGGCGTTTGTCTTTATACATGTGATCACTTTGACTTAACGTCGTGTGTTTCCGTTTATGAGCAGGCCGGCTGATTCTTCTTGATCGATCGGCAATGTCAAGTCGATCCCGCGACATCAACGTGTGTAGCGTACATGTCGCGGTTGAAATCACTAATCAAGTGCCTAAGTATGGGGACATAAGTTATGCCAAATTATTGTGTCTATGATGACTTTTAGTGAAGAAAAGGAACAAAAAAGAAAAAAGAAAAAAGAGAGGGTATTTTGGGTCGGTTGGAGTTGCGTGCGAAACCCGTTTTAAGATTCGTATTAGAATTGCAGTCGAGCCATAGACTTTCAATCAGTGTAATAAAGTCTCACACTTTCATAGGAAATTGGGAAAAATTGTCTAAAAAATCATAAATCTATTACACTTTTGTTAATTCAGTTCTAGACCTTTTAATTTTGTCCTAAAATTTTTCACTTCTTGTTAATTGAGTCCATTTAGCTAATTTTAGCCGAAAATTGTTAACGTGGATGGCTAGCGTTGACGTGGCACGTTATAATAATATATTGAATTTTTTATGATTTTTTATTCAGTGTCGACTATCCATATCAGCTATTTCCGACTAAAATTGGTCAAATGGACTCAATTGGTAAAAAGTGAAAATGTTTAGGACTGAATTGATAAAATTAAAAGGTTTAAAACTGAATTGGTAAAAGCACAATAGGTTTAAATTTTTATGGATAATTTTCCCTAGGAAATTGCCACAAGATAAAGGACTTGCTCGTTGTTGCCACGGCCTCTAATTGATCGACGCCATCAGATGGCGGTCCCGACCATCATCGGTCGACCACCATACGCACCATCTACATGTCCCTCGAACCCCTACCGTCATCACCACCCACGCACCAATTACGCAATAATGATTGTGGCGTTCGTAATCATCATCGGTCAATTCCTGGGTCTGGCTTCCTTTGATCTGCTATTGACTTGCTCAACCATGACCTCCTTAGCACTACTGCCATAAACGAGATCTGTTTGATACATACCACACACCAGATCTTTTCCTAGCAATTCGACCCTTCGCAACAAAACAGTCGCTGCACTTTGGGGTTTCACCCAATATTTGCACATAATTAATAAATCCTCAGGTTAGAATTATGTCTCCTCGGTATTCTCACTGTTTTAAATCATGAATGCTGGGATTAGAATGATGTAGTATGGTACTCGGGTCTTGCGTAGGTCCAATGTTGGCTGACTGACCAACGCGACGTCCTTGGCCTGTTATATTCCATCTGTCCAGTGAAAACCTTTTAATACTTCTTGCTGGTCTTCCCTGTATGTCGTTTCCTGCATTGCTAAATGAGGACTTGGGACAAGGGATGATCTAGCCATCTATCTAGGTTGATCGGGTACCACAGGACTTGCTGAACTCGTCCTAATCTGGACTGAGGAAAAAAGGACATCAAAAGTGCCATAATTTTCGTACGTTGTTTACTTGAGTGCCATAACTTTTATTTTGATTAATTAAGTGTCGTAAATTATGTATGATGCTCATTTGAGTGCTGTAATTTTTTTATTTTGATCACTTGAATATCATAAAGCTTTCAATTGATCACTTTAGTGCCATAATTTTTTTAAAACATCCATCATAAGTGCTAAGCCGCGTCAGAATTCTGCCACTTAGGTGAACGTTTTTATTTTTATTTTTGAATTTATGACACCTAAACAGTGGAAAAAGTAGTTGCGTTACTCAAATAAACGTTGTATGAAAGTTATGACATTTATGTTGTATTTGTCTCCTTGACCTTGCATCATACCCACTTATATTAAAAAGTTTGACCAATCCTTGTTATGATTTTCCAACGAAAATCGTCAGGCTAGGAGAATTAGCTTCCTTGCAAAACAAGATCAAAACATTTGTCATACCATGGGTTATAAAAGCTCATACGAGGATCCTTTAAATCAACTTTAGCCGAGAAGCGAGAAGATCAACGTCGGACCAGACTCGAATATATCGAGACATGATTAACAAGTAATGATGTATTGACGAGGCACTGACTTTCAAAAGGCAATTCCTCATCTTAGAATGCCCAAGCATGAATTGGTTGACGGGATACGAACTGCGCACATCGTTTTGAAAATCAATAGCAGTTTACACCAACTCCGTAAAAAAATGAGGACTAATCACAACACATCATATATTTTACTGAAACCTTGGAACAGATAAGATCAGACATGCAGATTGATTTCAGTTCTTTCTTCTTGTAAGCAGAGAGCTTCGTTTCATTGAATCTACCCCGTCATCATCATCTCAGTATGAGGACAAGGAACGCCAGTATTTCCATGTATTCCGACCAGGGGCTATGTCTTATCCCCCCCCGGGGGGGAATGTTCTTAGCACAGATCCCCCAAAATCCATGTACGCGTTAATAAAAACAGAGAAGAAACGTGATTGGCACGGATTCGAGGATTAAAAACTCTCAAGCTTTTACGAGTCACGCAGTTCATGCAAATTAGACTAGATTGGTCCGTGCACAGGCCGAAATGATACGGTCTGGATGACTAACCTTGTCTTGCGGCTTCTTCTCAAGGACAAGTCGGTCTTACATATTTTGCTGAGAACTACTAGGTATACAAGGTTTGACATATGAAGTGACATACGTGTCTGACTCTTATTAGGTATATAGTCGGATATGACGGTATCGAACTGCAGCATGATTACCCTTTAACTCTACCATAGTTTATGTTGTGGCTGGACTTTTCAAGGAACCCTATCATGATGGATATGAAAACTAGAGAGTAGCAGATCAAAAACGTTCCCACTAAAGCCAAGAACGGAAGACGGCACTCTATTGTCTGATGGCATTTCCCTAAACACTCATGTCTGACCTAGTTAGTGGTTTCAAATCCAAAAACAACAAGAACTAAAACGAAAACGACATGAATTAGAATAGGAACCGAAGTGTGGGGACTGGAGACAGTGGCGTTTGATGCGTTAAATCTACTGTGGAGCTGCATTTGTTAATGGGACGAAACAGGATGACGAAGCGGGAACCTTCTGAGACCAAAGTTTGTCCGAATCTTCGAGGGATGAAGTTACTGGTTTTTGCTGGTGTTTGAAACGGACATTGACAATGGAAAACGTTAATTCAAACAGAGCCACGATGTGCTGTGTCCAAAAAGGTTTAGTAAAGAAACAGATTAACCCTAGATTCCTCCCGACAGTTAAGAATGGCACAGTAGAGTCACAGAAATCAGAGTGATGCGAGTCTTAATGTCTGGAGAATGATGGATTTTCTAGATATTTATTTGGGAAAAGAATCGGACTCTTTGATCGTATTAGCTTATCTTCACTCCATTTGCATTTATTTATCGGAATCAGCATTTTCAACCAAGTGATCAAATGTTTTATCACATATGTACTTCCCTTTTTGAATCAGAATTTTCATCATCACTTTGGTAACATGTTTATATAGGCGCTTTTTTTTTTTTCTTTCTCATAAACAACTTCTAAAATTTGTAAACTATTGCCGACTGTTTTAAAAACTTAAACTAGTAAATGAATATTTCTTTTGATATTTAATTACACTCCTCTTCACACCTAGACCGGACTTTGACCTAAGAATGTCGAGAGGAAATTTACAATGCTGAGGACCTCATGCTTTGATAACACATGAAACTTTGTGAGGTCATTGCAAATTATTCTAAAAGATTAAACTAGTAGAGAATGAGTTTTAATGTACATATTGATGATAAGACATATACATGGAAGTTAAGAAGTACCGACACTTTCTGAGAATCTTTGTGTGATGTCAGACACTTCGACACATGTCTGACACTCTTTGACACTCGATCAACATGTATTGAAAAATCCGATACCTTGTCAACTTTTTCGACGTTCCTGTCGGAATTCCAAGACGTGATTTTGACATGTAGGGGGTCAATTTTAAAAAAATTCAATAAATGATAAGTCAAAATGTAAATATATAAATAAATAAATAAATAAATAAATAAATAAATAAATAAATAAATAAAAATAATAAATGAGGAAAAATGAAGACCCTAGTATACTCTTCTCTTATGATTCTCATTTCCCGTAACATACAATTCACCCACTCAAGTTTGTTTTTTTCCTCTTTTCTTCCAACATGCTATGACACGAGAGTCTATAATGTGGATTGTTTGTTTTTTTCCTCAAAGTTTTATGGATTACTGAAATTGAGTTGAATTTGTTAATTTGAAATAATGAATGATATTAACAAATGGTAAATTAATGTTTTTATTATAAATTCATTCTAGAATATTTTTTATTATTTGTTTATCTGTGAATTTGAATCAAATTAATTTGATTGAAATAATCATAAAAATGATAATTTATCATGAATATATTAAAATATATATTTAATAAATAACGTGTTCCAACGTGTCAGAATTCTCTATTTTTTGAGAAACAATGTGTTGGCGCGTCGTGTTGCATGTTGTGTGTCCGTGTTGGTGCTACTTAGCATGGAAGCATTACATGTTAATTATTGATGTTTCTGTTCGGTTTGAATTTGATATAAATATCTTAGAGTAATTTTTATGACAAAAGCAGAATAATTTGGACAAAAGATTCACGGCCCTAAAGTACAAGGACCGAAAGAATGTAGAGATGAAAATCATTTCTCATAAACTAAAAAAGTCTATTCACTGAAAAAGAGATCAAGGGTTGTAGGTGTAAATATCATATTTTGATAGACATCTGTAAGCACTTCGGAAGTAAAATTACGCTGATGTGAAGGCTCTTAAGATTTCTTAGAGAGATAAACCTGTTGAGTTGTGCGAAAATTTGTCCAAGCACCGCTTGAACGCTATTTTTTTTTTTTAAACTTAAAAAAGGTCAAAGTGACTCACTAATGTCCTTTTAAACTATCGTTGAAAATGTATATCAGAGTTGCTAGACACAAAAAAGTACACAAACCTAATTTGGACACTTCAAAAAATTAGGGACGTTGAAAGTGTGATTTCCAGATATTTAATATATGCATTAGTTCCAGTTAGGTCCTCATCATTGTTCATTTGGACATACCCAAGCTTAGTTGTATTAGTCGGGAGTGGGGCTTTAAAAGTGTCACGAGCGGATAAGTCAAGCTAAATAAGGAATATGTTATAGAGCTCATACAAGGATGATGAGGGTTCAACAGTCACTAATAATCATGATTAAAGTATGTGTTGGTATTAGTGGAAAGATGTGTTGCTCATGGGAGATGACAACCCTCAGAGGCTGAGTCAATTCCTTCTTGTCTCGGGGAAGGTGGCAAGTTACTATAATGCGGCGTGGATTAAGGATCTGCTTGTTTGAATAACAATTGTTTTCGAGAAATTATATTTCGACTTTAAGTGATGGAAAAATAATCGATTTATTGAAAATTTTTTAATAAATTAGATTAAAGAAGACAGCTTCCCCTTTTAATAAAAAGGAAGTCACTTTTCTTAAATATCTAAACAAATGAAAATAAATAATTCTCTTTAAAATAATTGTCATGGAAAGTATTTTCTTTTATTATTAAATTTTTAGAAACTAATGCACTCCGATTTCAAAAAGGTCAAGTCAATTACATTGAAAAAGATAATGGGACATCTGCTGTAGAAGAGTTGGATTTCACGTGTTTTTGACATTGCGATTCCTTTCAAAGTCGATGTGCTTTGATCGTCTTTGACAAATTGCCCTTACGGAAAAGTTAATGCGTCTATCTACCGGGCAATTTTTTTTTTTTCAAATCATTAATTGACATGTGAATTGTCCGTGAGGGCCAAAGATAATGCTCCAGTAACAAACTAAATAAAGATTAATTTCTTTTGAGAAAAATCCCTTAATAAAAATACTTTTCGAAAAATTCTTTTCCAGAAAAAATTTCCCCCTATTCAAATTAGGAAATTCATTTTATTAAAAGCTTCAAGCAAGTATATTTTCTTTGAGCGTAAATGATTTTGCATTGACTGATCATTTTTAGTAAACTACATGTGTGTGTCATGGGCTGACAGTTTTTTGGCTGCAAAATGACCCGTATGGTGCCTCGCGCGTAGAATTAGCTAGGCCAACCTTCATTCATTAGTTGTTCTAGAGATTAGTACGGCAAATAACTTCTTTGTACAAGATCATACCACGCCCATCTTTGCTCGGGCGTTTAGTCTATTGAGCGAGACAACAAATTGGTTTAGGTTTGACAATTGGTTTTGGCTTACCGTGGCTTTATTAGGAGAGTGGCATTAGCTTTCGACCAGTTTGTGCACGGGAGGCCAACCCCGCATTTAGAGCTCTCAAGTATTATATTTATTCAATTCTAGAAGTCTTAGCACCAACCGTCCTGACGCCACTCTCACAGACCGATTGTAATTGTCCCCTCTACATCGCTCACTCTTCACCTGATAACTCCAAGCATCACTCACAAATGTCACTAGTACGAGAGAATTTACAGACCATGACATGTTGAAGTTCAAAAGCCTAATTTGTGCAAAAGTCTTTCGTCTAAACAAACACACCTTGAAAACAAGAAAAAGAAAAACACACATTCACAGTCGACAACCCTTGTGAGGAGGAAAAAAAGAGGGTTGGGGTGAGGATGCCGCTTTCTCACGATATAAAAGGTTGTGTGTGGTGCGAAATAAGCATAGATACTATTGCGGTAATGTGTGTGCTAGGTGATTGAAATTAAAGTTTGATGATCTAGATGAAATTTATTCTTCAAGATACAATGATCATGGTAAGATATCCTTGAAAACTTCTCAGCTCCAGTAACATAAACTATAAGCATAATTAAATCACAGAAATATGCCCAAATGGCAGTGGGAGTACTTTAGTTGCTCCATTATAGCCATTACAAAGTCCTATAGTCAAATTGCGCATGCTTTATTAGTTCCTTTCCGGGTATGAAATTATTCGATGGCAGGACATGAGAATGTGGAAGTGGTAGTTATAAAGGGAAAGGACCTTATCTTCCTTCATAGTGGAGCGATCCAAATTTGCTAAGCATAAAAAAATAAGGGAATTTGCCTGAGTTATGTCTCGAGGCATGAAGTATGGCATATGTACACACATGTTGTTTTTGAAAACAATATCAATCTAGATTGATTATTGATGTCATGTTATATTATATGTACATATGTGAGTATTTAACTACGTAAAAAGTTGGAGGTATAAATCTACCAACACTTCGATCCCTTTACCCATTTGTTGCCGCATGTACATCTAACTAATCACAGAATTTCAAGATTTAACACGTTGATCTTTATTTTTAGGTAAATGGGTCGCCATTATTCAAGCTGATCGACATGTGTTCTTCTATGTGTGGGATGGCATTAATTGTGGAAACCCTAATTCCTAACGCTGAACACCACGCACTATTTCTAAGGAAACTCTGACAGCTCTCTCTTGTTTGGAAATCCTTTTTTGGCCATTCTACGACGCCATTAAATCTTGGCCAGCTAATAGGTCGTGACAAGAAGCCAGACATGGCAGACGGAATAATTTTTATATGCCGGGACAGATTTGACTAGGTCAGCCCTTAATCTGTCCATATAGCCTATAGGTACTCGCTGTACGTGGCAGGTACGTTGCAACTGGTTTTAAACTAGGCTAAGAAGAGAAAAAAGATTTTGTTAATCGAATTGAAAGTGATACAAGGAAAAACACTTCATTGTAGGCAAGTCTTTTCAAGTATAAAATTGATTGTATTTCATAACAAGGATATTGTAATTGCTTCCTTGTATCATTAAAGAATTGACACATAAAATGATTTCCTGGGCTCATTCATCGGTTAAGAGGCTTAATAGACAATTTCTTCTTTTTATCCTTTTTTAGAGTCATTCCAATGAAAATGAGTCTATCAAGCTAGGTTAAGAGTAAATAACTTTATATTAATTATTTGAAAGGAGTTGTAGGAGTGATAAACGATAGTGCCTTTTCCTATTTAAGAAATGAGTTCAAATTATCATATTTGTGCGTTTGCTTATGAGGCCACTCGCCTCATAAGTCCAATCATATGTGCTCTAGTAATAAATTGATGTGCATGTACGGCATGAGTAGAATTCCATAGTTAATGTAAGTTAGTCCGATGCTTAGTAGAAGGGAAAAAAATATGTATATTTAGGTTTGAATTTTTGTGGTGAACTTCGAAGGAACACTCAACTTGATATGGCTAACAAAACCTTAAAAATTGGACTGTCCAAACGGTGTCTTCCTTTCTAATCTATTTAAAGGTGAACAAAAAGATACTTAGCCTATATGGATTCGAACGTCCCCAGTAAAGACAAGATCTAGTAGTGGAATTTCTGCTAGAAATGGAATCTGATTAAACTGATCTTGTCAGTCCCAATCTAATCATGTTTCCATGTAAAATGAAACAGGAAATTGACAGTGTCCAAATAGTTTGAGCAAACACCGGCAATTATAGAAGAGATGGTAATAAGTGGAGGTGAACAAGTGGCTTTAAGTAAAGAGGTGAACAAGTACGGCATCGTCAATTTGTTCCCCCCTCCCAGCCATTCCTTGTTGAAATCATTAGCTCTAAATATGGAAATTCACTTGAAATGGCACCAAATCCCATTAAACTAGTTGAATTGCCAGTCCATCACATTCAATTTCTTTCAAGACTTTTTTGGCGCTCTCGATTAAAAATTCCCAGTTGTGCGAGAAAGTTACTCTTCAACATTGTTTGGGTGGAACAAAAATTAATTGAATAATGTAATTCTGTGTGAACCACTATTAATTTTATCACTAGGTAACATGTGCATATATGCATGGACATCAGTATGCTATATGAGCATAATACATGATCTAATTAAACCTCAGCATATGACGTAGTGTTAGCATTAAGATTTCATGTAGCCTTTTATCTTAGTGTACCCAAGTTTTGCTTTTAACGACGCTTGCGAAAATTATTTTTTGCATCAGAAGTCAATCTAATCTACCTTTCATATTGATATGTTAATTTTTTTCTAGAAGAATCCTAATATGTTAAGGAAAAAAAGAAAAGAAAATACAAGTTGTAATGGTGCTGCTGTTTCCGACAACTTTGGCAAAACTCTTGTCCAAATCGCAGGACAAAAAGCACTTCAAATCTCCATTCGTTCCCTTCTATCGAGGCAAGACCCATTCTTTTCTTGGACATTTGCGTAATTGATGGTAAAAAAGACTACTTTCAAGAAAATCAACTTTAATTTTATGAACGTGACCGTTCAAGTTGTCCCACATCCGTGTAACGAAAATTTTCTGTACAAACATGGTCCTATTCGCCATAGGAGCTAGTCGACATTTCCAAACACTATATAAAAAGAATTCTTTTGGGAAAGCTGTTCTTGCAAATGACAAATATTTTACTGGGCACAAAACCACATATTCAACCAAGCATGATGCGGGGTAGCTGAAAAGGAGAGAATCTGTAGCAAAATGAATCTCATTGGATTTTACACCTGGCTACATGCCTGGCTGGGCTCATCCTATTTCCTAGGAGAAGGCTCTATCGGTTTCCACCCACCCCACAATTACATGCCAACAAAGAGAAGGAGAAAAGCAGTTCGAAGAGAATTCTCCTCATTTTCTTGCCCCGAATCACTGGCTACATACCTGGCTGGGCTCATCCCATTTCCTAGGAGAAGGCTCTATCGGCTTCCACCCTCCCCATAATTACATGCCAACAAAGAGAAGGAGAAAAGCAGTTCGAAGAGAATTCTCCTCATTTTCTTGCCCCGAATCACTGGCTACATACCTGGCTGGGCTCATCCTATTTCCTAGGAGAAGGCTCTATCGGCTTCCACCCTCCCCATAATTACATGCCAACAAAGAGAAGGAGAAAAGCAGTTCGAAGAGAATTCTCCTCATTTTCTTGCCCCGAATCATTGCCTCTGCAGCTAGCTCAATACACGACCCGACCTCTTCACGTTCGTGCCACGTGAATGCATGCAGGGAACCTATGTTGTCTATGCACAGGCACGGCGTCTCTCAAATCTCACGTGATCATGTCGTCACCTTTTATGCGATTCATCATCATCGTGGCATCAGAGCTTGCGCATTACATCAAGTTCTTTTGGAAGTTTCCTTTTCTCTTTTCGTTGCATGAGGAGGGGGGGGAGAACAGGAATGGGGACCAAAAACACATGGCTTTCTGTCTTCTTTCTTTCTTTTTGTGTCTACTGTTGGTGAACAGGATGCTCCAGAAGTGAACTTGCTTGCGGATTTGAAATTTTAAAGAACAGAATAGATCATTTCCTTCATATATTTATATTATCACGGCACATGAGCAACTGTCTTGTGGAGCAACTTTTCCATTGATAGTGAACAGGGGGATAAAAAATAGTGGAGAGCTCTTCTTATGCTATAAAGCGTTTGAAACTCTTAGAGTTGGAGCATTTGCTCGATCTTGTCGAGTCTAGATGGCAATTATAACAATAGTGACTTCGAATTGTACCATTAGTGTGATAGTTGGGCATTTTATAATCCAAAGTTTATCTATCTAAGATGAGTTCCTCCTTAGTCATCACCTGATAATGAGATAAAAAAAATTAATGGAGCAAGGGACTCGTGAAAGCAGACCATGGGTATATGAAAAAAGCAAGGAAATATATTTAAAAAGATTATTTTCACTTTTTATCCCAATATCACTTTACATTTTCATTTTCATTTTTTAAATTACTCTGTTGCATTCTAAGACTTTAGCCCAAAAAATCAAGCAAAACCTACTTCTCAAATCTCCAACCACATATCCAAATCTCATTATCTCCAAACCATAACCTTTAATAGTCCTAGCAAGCCAACAAAGTCTAATATTTACTCCCATCATTGGACGCTATTCATGTATTATCCCATATCGCTTAACAACGGCTTTTATTGTTCTTCATATTCATGTGATCTCCATTTATTTATTAGCTTAAGTTTTTGGGTTAGACTTACTGATATGGTATTAGAGTGAGTATTATCTCTTTTGCATATGTGCGTTCACTGTCCATTAGTCAAATTCCACATGTCACTTGTAACCCGAGTTGCACGTAAGTGGGGGCGTTGAACCACACCATTGAGTCCCTCGTCTAATCTCTCTCTCTCAATGTCGCTCCTCTTTGTCCTCTTTTATTTTGTATACTCAATCTCTCTCTCTCTACCTCTATGAGCTCGACATCTCGTCAAACTCTACCAGTTAATGCATCATATCTTGATTTGGAGGTGACGGCTCCCCATGCCTCGATAGTAGATAGCAAGGCCTCGATCTAACAACCTTGGAGCTCAGGGTCTTGCTGGCAAAGGCAAGTGACATGGTGCTGCTACTTAGAGCTCATGATGGTAGTTGAAAGATTTTGTAAGACTATTGTTAACCGTTATGAAAGCTTAAACTATTAGATAGATGCGTTGTTTATTATAAATATTTTAACATTCTCCCTTATACATAGACTGATTTTGACCTAAGACTAAAATGTGGAAACATGAAATAGAAGAGGCAAATGAGGGTCTCAAAAGATTTGAACTTACAACCTTCTACTTCAATACTATGTAAAATTAGTGAAATTTGAAGGGAGATGTTAGAGAATCAAGGAAATAATTCAAATTATTTTTAATATCCTCCCTCAAACTCAATGTGACATACATGTTAATTATGATGAACTAGAAAATATTTTTCCGGTGTTCGGCTAAAATTTGAAAATTGAACTAGAAAATATTTTTTGCCATTCATTATAGAAAATTTGGTTTGATTTTCCTCTGTGCATTAATTTTAATATATTTGTATGTTTTTTTAAATCAAAATTTTAATATTTTTAAATTTTCTTTTATTTTATTCTTTGCCTCCTCCTTCTTTGGTCAGTCGTTGGCCATGGCGACCGGCCAATGGCGAGTTTGAGCTCTCTAGATTGGCGAGCTAGAGGCTCACTTGTGGCCAGTCGCTAGCGACCAATCAAGACAGAAGGGGAGAAAAAGAAAAAGAGAAAAAAAGAAAAAGAAAAAGAAAAAGAAAAAAGAATTTTTTTGGTCAAAAAAAGAAAAAAATTAAAAACTGTAATTTTTAAAAAGAGAAAAAGAAATAAAGAAATAAAGAAATAAAAGAAGTAAAAGAAAGAAAAGGAGGCCAGCAGGGTGTAAGATAAGAAAGAGCGAGCGAAGAAAATGTTTTCCTCTATTTGAAAAGCGGAAAATATTCTCCTTTATTTTAGAAGAGTTTTTCCGTCGTCGATGAAAAATGTTTTCTTTGACTAATTCATTTTTCGTAAAACGAAAGTCAGAAAATCCGAAAAACGATTTCTTGAAAATTATTTTTCATGAAATAAACGGAATCTTAGATAAAGACGTAGTTTAATATATAAATATTCGGACAGTAGTGCATAGTGTGTGAGGACGATAAAAGACTGCAGCGACTAAAGAAAGGCTCAGTTGGCTAGGGTTTTCTAATTAAAAGGTTCTTTTTGGAGACCAGGGGAATATGAAACTACGACAGGAGCAAAGAACAGTGACGATCTTGTAAATAATTTCAATTAGCGTGTTAACTGATGTAACGTGCAAATTGGTGTCGAACCAAAAAACTCATGACATAAATTTGACTTTTGAAAAATGAATGAAAAGCGGTATCAGGATCGAAAATGAGGAGGGTGTTTTTATTGATTAAAAAAAGTCTTCATTGGGGCTATATGATTCACTGTGAACAATTATCAAAAAAATCCTAAACTTCCATTTGTTCTGTGGAAAATAAATGCTTTGCAAAATATTTGTAATTTTGAAATAATTAGTTAGTAAGAAATATTTAATCATTGATAACACTTTATGTTTAAACAATTTCCTAGACAATGAAAATGTTTTTCATTCATTCATTTTGTAAGCCATACAAGTAATTATTTTTAGGAAATTCTTTTCCAAATCATTCATTTTCTGCGAAACAAATGCATCTCTTTTGTACGGATATTGATTCAGTCATAAACTTTTCAATTTGACAAATTTAGCTCTAAACATTCTGATAATTTGATAATATAGTCCTTTCGGCCAATTTTGGTGGACAATTACTAACACGGACACTAGTTGTCCTAGTGGCATGATCAAAATTGATGTGGATAACTTTTTTAATTTTTTTAAAATTTTCTAAAGTTTTTCCCTTTTTTTTCCTTGCAAGATCATCCCAGCCTTCGCTTGTGGTTGACCACAGCAAGGCCTGGCGACAAGCAAAAGGAATTAGGGAAAAAGAAAAAGAAAAAAAAAAAAAGAAAAGAAAGAAGGAAAAAAAAAAAAAAATAAAAAAATCAGAAAATTTAAATTTACAAAAATTGTTTATGTCAGTATTTGCAATAACTGGACTACCATCTAAGAAGCACTAACACTCTCTGGAGACTTGCGTGTCATGTTGGACACTTCGACACTTGTCCAACACTCGGTCAATATGTGTCGAAAAAATAGACACTCAGTCAATTCTCCCAACACAATCCAATACTCGAGTTGGGAATTCTAGTACATGAGTTTGGAATTCCGACATTTGAGTCGGGAATTCCAGCATGTGAGTTCGGAATTCCGACATGTACGTGATCAATTTTAAATTTTTTTAATAAATGATGGATCAAAATGTAAATTTGTAAAATAATTAAAAATAATAAATGGGGAATGAAGCAAAATCTAATTTTCTCTTTTCTTCTAATTTACTTCTCTTGACACACAATTCACCCTCTAAATCTATTTTTTCTCCTCTTTTGATATGCTTTAACACATGAGTATAGAATGTGAATTGCTTGTTTTTTTCTCCAAGTTTTATGAATGATTGGAATGGAGTTGAATTTGTCAAATTGAAATAATGAATGATATTAACAAATGGTGGATTAATGTTTTTGGTGTAACTTCATTTTAGACTCTTTTATTATTATTTAATTGTTTGTGAAATTAAATCAAATTAATTTAATTGAAATAATCATAAAAATGATAATTTATTATGTATATATAAAAATGTATATTTAATATACAACGTGTCCCAACGTGTCGGAATTCTTTATTTTTCGAGCAACATGTTGGTGTGTCGTGTCGTATTGTTTCATGTCGCGTGTCGCGTGTCGGTATTGGTGCTACTTAAATTACCATGTCAGTGAAATCTGGTCAAAATTTATGGAGAGGATTATACTGATAAATCATTAAAAGGTTGAAAATCAAATTGACCAAAATGAAAAATTTAGGACTGAAATGACATATGCGTGTAATAGGTTTATTATTATTATTATTATTTTGTAATTATCCTTTTTTTCATTGTTACACTTCTCATGACACAGTTTCGTCTTAAATCTCAATCAATTCGACAGACCTCGAGGTAAGAAGAGCTGTCAAGTTCCTGTTGGTGGGAGAAAAAGAAGGAAACGGGAGGGGGACGGTGGAAGTGTGCTCCATTAAGGTAACGCTCAGGGACACATCAGAGCACACTGCTGTGGTGGTGAAATGGTTCGCATTTTCGGGAGCCCCACTTTTGGTAGAGCACAGGACGGAAGGACGCACCAGATCCAAAACGCAAAATGCCAAAACAGACTTTCCTAACCTTACATAATGACCAAATATATCTAGCGAGGAAGCGTAGGGGCACTCGTCCCGCTCCCATTCATGGCCGATGAGGACAAGAATGCCCTTCTCGCATGTTCCCAAAATGCTCGTTTGTCCTCTTGACAGAGAGAGAGAGAGAGAGAGAGAGAGAGAGACCCTCCTGATGAACTTTGCTGTTCCGAGTCCAGGAATGAGAGGAGGGAAGAGGGGGGTTTCGCCAATTTCGAAAGGTCAAGCGAAAGGGGGTGGGAGGTAGGGGCAATCTGGCCACATTGCCATCGAGGAATGGGTGGGGGTATTTGTCCTGTAGCGAAGGGGAGATTAGGCCCGAGATAAGTGCGGGGGGTTTTGGTATTGTGGGATGTTTTCCTTTCTGCTTGAGGACAAGACAAGGGCACATGGACAGACAGAGAGGCCCTCGCTTAACATGGAATGGCCTTAAAGTTCCTTTTTTTCTTTTCTTTTTTTCGGGAAGGCGAAGATTCTTTTTTCTTTTGTTGCCCCTCTCGATTCTAATTGGTTTTCGTAGACGACCTTAGTGGCCATTGTCTGAATTTAGTCTCATAGACTTGAATAGGCAGTAAATTCAATCGGGTCGCGATCGGAATTTTTTTTTTTTTCTGAAAAAGAAGAAGAAGAGAGAGATAAGGAACGATGAATAATCGATAGATTCTTCTCATCGCCATGGACTGTACCTATCGTCTCGGCAGCAAAAACAAGCCCGCCTAATAATTTCTTCGAGACAAACGATGGTCCTTCCTTGGTTTTTGTTCTTTCTCATGTCCAATAGGGGTGGCGCGCTAGCACTTCAATCCCTTGTCTTCTTCCACCAACGATTCCCTCAGCACCACTCAACCCCCCTCAGACCACCCACTCCTCCCAAATCATCTCACCACCTTTTGTCATTCTCCTGCATCGTCTCTATATAAACTCCCTCCCCTATTTTCCTTCCCACCACTCGCATTTCCCAAGAGAATACCACGTATTTTCCTCTTACAGAGAAAAATCAAGAGCACTTCCTCTGCTCCTTTCCTTTATTAACTTGTTTCTGCACACGCATAACCTCATCTCTAGAGCACCCTTTTCTTCAGACATCGCTGTCTCTGTCTCTCTCTCATTATGCCTTCGAGACTTTCAGATGCCTTCAAAGACCACCCTGTCTACTTGCGTCATAAGTACCTGGACTTTAGTTCTGTGAAAGAGCTGCCCGACTCCTACGCATGGACTCCACAACCTGAGGACCAACCTCGTCCTGACTCCCCGAGTGGCCAGGAAGCGACCGTGCCGGTGATCGATCTCCACCGCCCGAATGCTTTGGACCTCATAGGCCACGCGTGCAAGACTTGGGGCGTCTTCCAAGTCACCAACCATGGCATACCCAAGAGGCTCCTCGACAGCATCCAGTCCGCTGGTAAGAACCTCTTCTCTCTCCCGGTGCAACAGAAGCTGAGGGCCGCTCGCTCGCCCGACGGCGTCCCTGGCTATGGCGTGGCGCGGATCTCTTCGTTCTTCCCCAAGCTAATGTGGTCCGAGGGCTTCACCATCGTCGGATCTCCGCTCGAGCACGCTCGCCAACTTTGGCCTAACGATTACGCGGAGTTCTGGTATTACCGCCCGTGATCATCGTGCATTCTTCCTACGTTGCTTTCTTGTGTTGTTACTACTTTCTCATAGCCAAATATATATATATATATTTCTCTAGAACGAGAAAAACCCCGCCTTTATACTTCACAAATATATATTTATGAGCTAGACATGAACGCGAGTCAAACCTCGGGTGGATGGCTTAAACATGAAATGGTTTGTACTTTGAGAAAGTGGACAACGTGCTAAAATTTATGTCCATTCTTTAATCACCAAGTCAATCGTGTGCTTATAGCCAACTGTTCTATCGTGTCTTTGCGATGGTGCTATGGCTAAGCATGAGTGCTATGGCTAAGCATGAATGCTATGTCCTTTTACTACAGCAATTAGCGAGGATTACAGTGAAGGCCATGGACCCACGCGAAAGAATTGAGTGTAGAGAATCATAAACACTTGAAAAATCGATTTCACCAGCACTTTCACTCACTTTGGTTTTATATTCATAAAAATGATAGCATCTTCCACTGCTATTTCCATACATAGTTTTCCTTTTCTGTTTCTCTGATCCTTTGTCTTTTACTTGCTTTTGCCTTAGTGATGTAATTGAAGAGTACGAGAAAGAGATGAGAAAGCTAGCCGGGAGGTTAATGTGGCTGGTGCTTGGGTCCCTGGGTATATGCAAAGGAGACATCAAGTGGGCCGGGCTGAAAGGGGACTTCGCCGGGGCGTGCGACGCATTGCAATTGAACTCTTACCCGGCTTGTCCGGACCCGGATCGAGCCATGGGTCTCGCCCCGCACACTGACTCGACCCTCCTCACCATCCTCTTCCAAAACAGCACCAGCGGCTTGCAAGTCCACAAAGAGGGATGCGGATGGGTCACGGTCCCTCCGGTCCCTGATGCGCTCGTGATCAATGTGGGCGACCTCCTCCACATATTGTCCAACGGCTCGTACCCAAGCATCCTCCACCGGGCGGTCGTCAATCGGACCCGGCACCGCCTCTCTGTGGCTTACCTCTACGGCCCTCCAAGCAACGTCCAGATCTCGCCGCTGCCGAAGCTGGTCGACCTGAGCAATCCCCCGCTGTACCGGCCCGTGACCTGGAGCGAGTACCTCAGCACCAAGGCGAAGCATTTCAACAAGGCGCTGTCGTCCGTCCAGCTCTACGCGCCGATGAACAAATTGCAGGATGTAAAAAATGACCAAATAGTGAAAGTGGGCTAGACATTAGACATTGAGATGCTAAGATTACTGTTGTAATCAATTGCCCTCTAAATTTTTTGCCAATCCATTTCATTTGGGTCTCTCTCCTGATTGATTGACAAGATGCTATAGGAGGACTCGGGAGAGGTGTAACTTTAAGGAACACCAAGGTTCCCAAAAATAGGGTCCAAAGAAGAAGATAAGTACATCAAATCAACATGAGTGGGGGATGCAGACAAAGGGGGGAGTCACTGTCGTGTTCTTTTGTCCTTTTGCGGAAAGAGAGAGTGGCCAAAGGGGCAACTGGCCAATTGAATACTTCAGGTAAAATACGACACGCAAACCGACACTCCTCCTTTTTGCCCCGGATATGAAGGAAGATCCTCCCTCCGGTGAATAAGACACTGATCAGGATAAAGATGCGTAAATCATTAGTTGAAGCTTTGGAAGATTATAGGGGGGGGAGAGGAAAGGACAAAAGAAAAATGAAAAGAAGAAAAAAAAAGGGACAACCCCAAAGAAATAAATAGGAAAGGGAAAAAAAGAGAGAAAAAGACGAGGGACTCCCCAATCATTTCCCATAAATCGATGAAAAGTCAGAGAAAGGAACCGGGAGGCCATGAATGTACAGAGTTAATTTAAACGAAGATAACAGATCCAAACCCCAAGATTGTGTCTTTTCTGATGCACACCTGCCATCTTCCATCGCTTGCCACTTCTATTAAAATAAATGAACGGCGTTGCTGGCATTGCAATGTCAAGGAGAAGATGATAATGCCCTGTGCAGAGTGCAAGCCATGTGCATCATGGCACAGAGGGGAAGTGGGCTTGATTGCAATCCGAATCCCGCCCTGCCTTCAGATGGGCCGGCGCGGCTCGGTTTACCGTTGAGATTTGTCTCTTTCTCTGTTTCGGCGCTTGGCATTGGCAGTATATAGTAAGCCGCACCAAAAGCAGCAACAAAAAAAAAAATTGTACAAATCTGATGTGAGATTTGGCCCTTCACATTTCCAAAGATTATGTTCATTATTTGTATTTGTGGGGGTGTATATATAATGTGTCTGTTTGTACAAAGAACCAGCCACTTTGGAATGACGATTGTTTAGGAACTGTAAATCTTGGTCAAGAATAGAACCAAGCGAATGCCTTATCCATGTACTGTTCATTAGGTGTCGAAGACGGGCATGCTTTTAGGGAGATGTACATGGTGAAAAAAAGAGAGAATGATACAAAATTCATCACACTAGCGCTGCTAAGTTGGCCGTCGCGAAAGAATTGCAGCTGCAATGACAGTAGTAGTGAGAGCTAATGCTAGACTAAGCATACTGAAATCAATGACCTATAAACAGAAGCAGCAGACGCTACGGCGACTTGATTACTCAAGTAAAATTTAAGCCGCCATAACCTAATTTTTAGATAAAAGAGGTGGTCCGATCCAATCATAGAACTTCATCTAGATTTGCTAATTATTTGGTCCTCAATACTGCTAAGTGGCCAATATAAGAAGCCTAACGGCAACATCACACTGCTCACAATTTTCTTTTCAATTTATCCATAGTCTATGGTTTGTCAAAGAGTTGAGCCCATCCTTTGCAATACTAAGTACAATGATCAACCTTGGCCACACAACAGATAAGCCAGATTGCTACATTCTTGTAATTCCACAAAGGGACGTCAAGCAAAATCATTTGCAATCATTGAAATTTCCACTGAAAAGTTCGCCCTTCAAGTATCGAAATTAGTCAACAGTGCATGATAGCGACTTGAGGATGTAAATATTTGTTTGCAGGATCTTTTCGGGTCTCTCAAGTCTCAACCCACGCACACTCGAGAGATCTCAAAAGAAGATCTTGATTGTGCATTCGTCTTTTCCACACCAGAAGATTGGATGTCATCAATGTGTACAAAGATTAGAGTCCTTTCACCATCTTTTCGCAATGTCTGCACCCAAATTTATCTTATCATTAATGTGTACAAAGTCTAGAGTCCCTTCAGCATCTTTTCGCAACGTGTGCACCCAAATTTATCACATCCTAATCAATCGGCTGCACTGACATATAACCTGATGGAGATGGCTAGCGGTCGAGCATACAGCTATTCTTGAAAAGCAAAAGCAGAATCTTAGACATGGATACAATACAAGTACCCCGTATCTCAAACTAGCAAAGTCCTTGTCTCCTCCGACTCGGCAACAGCCACCTTCAAGAGAGAGAGGGAGAGAGAGAGAAAAGATATTGTGCAGCAAGCTAATCTAATGGACTCCACAAAGTCAAACCTCTTTCGATCATGAACCCATTCATCTGTTACCCAACAATAAGTCACTGAATGATTATGGAAGGTCTAGGAAAGATATTTTCTTGATTTGCTTCGACGCCTCTATTCACAAATTATATGTATGGTCGATAATTTTGAAGATGCTATAATTCCTATTACCACATCTAATCCTCACAAATAAGAAAGAAGCTGCCCAAACTCTAGGCTCAATGATGATATCTTGTGACATTTCGTTTGATGCACAAACATATATGAATGGCTAATCATACTCTCATGACAAGAAAGAACATCATATAGTCAGTTAACATTAAAAGAAAG
Source organism: Corymbia calophylla (assembly GCA_014182845.1). Lineage (NCBI taxonomy): Eukaryota > Viridiplantae > Streptophyta > Magnoliopsida > Myrtales > Myrtaceae > Corymbia > Corymbia calophylla. The sequence continues at coordinate 21,106,983 of CM024698.1, read as the reverse complement.
ACAGAAAATTAGTTTGGAGAGAGGCCAGTCGCTGATCGCAGTACATATCAAAATGGTAAGAAGACAAGTTAGGAAGCTGAATCCTAGGTAAGGTATAGCAAGTAACCGACCATTGGACCGGATATTGACTTTTACGTGCAAATGAGTTAAACAAGAATGGTTGGTGCATTTCTTTCACCGCACGAGCCATGATCCCTTGAAGGAAACCTACCTCACGTTATAGATTGCCATTCTCAGTATTCGGATTATGCAACTTCAATACTGTAATTCCCGTGAATCATCTCTCAAATGCAAAGGCAAGAACTCTTGCTTTGAAGTCATTAGCAGTGACAGCACCTGAGAATTCTCGGTGCTGACCATCAGTGGTGGTTGCAGCTGCCCCATGCTTTTCACTTGAACGTGCAAGTACCTGGCTGTTGCTTGTCAGTTTCATTTCCACAAAACTATCCGACATGGAGAAGTTTGTTGTCTAGAGACTAGACAGATTGCAGCTCAAAACTCCGAACCCATCAACCAAAAGGCGAGCTAATTACATGAATTATTGAAGAACCAACAGCACTTGGAGAAAACAAACATTTGAACAGAGTTCAGGCCTGCATGACAAACACAAGGGAAGCACAATATCTCCAAATTGCGCCCCGACACAGATAAGGCTATAGCCTATGCAGCAAGGCTCAAAAGCTGAAGAGACTTGCATCTACATTGACTTGTTTCCTGAAGTGGTAGATTATGGAAGCCCGTTCATGCATTGCTAAGACGAAAAGAAAACCTCAAACTCCTTTTGATGATTGTCCCTTAAACTCACCAGTTCACATCATTCACGCCATCAAACAACGTATAACTCTTCCCATGGATCCAGGAAAAATCTTCAAAAGTTATAAAGGCCATCGGTTGATCAAGCAAAATGCCTCAATGGTCAGTCTCGTAGACTTACTCATCTATCAAACTTAGCTAATTACTGAAGCAATCGAGCCGAGAGAGCACTTTGCAGAGGCAGAAGGCAAATGCCAAGCACCAAATGCGTTAAATTTAATAAAAATATGCGTAATGAGCAACCGAGTCGTTGTAGTATAGTGGTGAGTATCCCCGCCTGTCACGCGGGAGACCGGGTTCGATCCCCGGCAACGGCGTTTTTCCCTCACTTTTCCTTTTTCTTTTCCCTGGGCCTGTAAATCTGGTAATGGGCCTTTCGAGAGTGGATCCCCTTTCGGAAAAACAGACCTCTTCAAAGTAAAATCTCATTTTTTTTTTTACTTTTTCTTCCAAAGAGTGGGGAGCGTTCTCTTAAGATTGCCCATTCTCCTTACGATCTTGGGTTTGACCCTTGACCGATATGGGGAGCATTCTCTTAAGATTGTGCCTTGTCCTTACGATTTTGGGTCCGACCTTCCATCCACGTCGGGAGTGTTCTCTTAAGATCGCTCCTTCTCCTTATGATTTTGGGTTCGACCCTCGATTGATGTGGGGAGCATTCTCCTATGGTCACTCGGGGATGCGGATCAATCAAGGTAATCGAATATCAGTCTGCCAATTTCCAAACCAAAATGTAGGTTAGAGCCACCACATCCATAAACTCGTGGAAAAGAACTTCGCCATTAGTCTAATAGTTATATGAATTTCGAAATATTAATTGCGCATGTCACAAAACAACTTCGTGTGTCGAAAATCGCAATATATAGTTTACGGTACTATTCATAGACTGTTCATCACCGTAGCGTACTATGGCAATACTATAGTAGAAGCGAAAAATGTGTAATGAACGTCTGTCATGAACAATAGTCATAATCTATTAATGTAAAAGTCAGCATGTACAAATATATAATTTCTAATAAAACTCATTGATTAAAAATCCCTATTAGGATTATAACTCAGGTCGAGAGCACAATCGCTGACGCGTGCATTAATTAGGACCACTGATTATTAAATGGGGATTTATACCACTCGACGACCCTACAAATCTCCCAAGTTGCATGGGGACCATGCATTATCACGATCGACATGGACAACTGAACGACTTCGTGCACTTTATACATTATCATCTTTCCGTAATCTCCAAGTGCAGATTCTGGGGAGTTACATTGCATCTTCTTCACAGCACAAATCCAACTTGCGGAGTAGGTAATCGTGACAGCGAAAAGGACCCCTCCCAAGTTCATCAGATATCATTTTTAAGTAGACATCAGAAGAAATGGACGGGTCAGGAGATCTCGATCACAATTTCGAACGAGAAAGCTTATTCAATTTCATACATAACGTCGCTGGGGACGGTTTTCCCGTCGTTATTAGGTTTGTGTTTTTTGATTTTTGAAGCGGAAGAGGTGACCATGGATGGAACGTACTGGGACTTGAGATGTACATGGACCATTGATGTTGATGTCGCGTTCGAAATTCTGGTGGAGAAAAGGTCGGGAAAAAGGAACTTTAAATTTTCAGAAACGCGATTTCGTACACTTCAAATCAAGTTCACATTATAATGATGGTACGATTCTCTCTAAATCCGAATCCAATGGATGAATGAGATAAACGCTAGGCAGTTTCGCTGGCCATCCGTAATTTTACGTTGTTTGAAACCCTTTCGTAAGCTCCTCAATTATAAAAAGGAGATGGGAATGGGTGCATCTCGAATCTAAACTAATGAGGAGAAAGTCATGTGAAGTAGTCGGGTTGTGCTCGTTGGATAAGATTATTTAGAGAAAATTATCCAATCAGTTCTAAACTTATTATGTAGATATCAATTCAGTTTTAAATTTTCTAATTGTGTTGATTTAGACTTAAATATTTACCGAGATTTTAATATAGTCATTTTGGCCAATTTTAGTTGGAAATTGTTGACATAGTGGTCTAGTTATCCCCCGCCGTCTGTCAGTGATTTTCAGCAAAGATTGGCCAGAAGGATTTCATTGGAATTTCGCATAAAAATTTAAAATTATAATTAACAAAATTGAAAAGTTCATCGAATTGACAAAATTAAAATTTAAGCAAAGATTTTGACAAAGAGTGGTCAGAAGGATTTCATTAGAATTTTGCCTAAAGATTTAAAACTATAATTGATAAAACTAAAAGTTCATAATTGAATTGGCATCCGTACAATATGATTTATAATCGATACAATTTCTTAAGATTATTCATGACCCACCAACAATAACCTCACTTGCCTTTTCCTTGTTGCTATGACTAATTTTCTTGAGTTAAGGTGGTGATTAAGATCTGTTTCTCTACGCCATTGGGATTCATTTTGGGAAGTCAAACGACATGATTTACGAAGTAATTTAGTATATTTTTCCACAGCTGGAATGGTTTAACTTTTTCTCAGTATCAATCTCTTCATCAACCTAAACTTGGGTCATCAATCAAGCTGCCTCTGAAAGGCTGATAATGACTGAGAGCTCCTTTACGCGCTAGTTTGTTGCTAGTTTAATTTTGAGAAAATATCATCAAAAATCTCAAATTTTACCCAATAAGCCAAAAATTGTTTTATGACACAAAAAACCTCAAATTTGTATCCGTGTGATATATTTACCTTAAACTTTTTTTTTTGTGATACTAAAAACCCCAAACTTTATCAACTATGACACATTTATCCCAACCTATTTTTTTTTGACACCAAAACCCCAAATTTGTACCCGTGTGATACATTTACCCTAAACTTTCTAGTCGAAGGGCATTTTCATCTTTTATTTTTAATTTTTCCTTTTTTCTTCTTTCTCCCTTCCCTTTGTCGACCATGGCAAATGAAGTCGGACTAAGGCGAGGGCCACCCTTGCCAGCCTCGCCCTTGCCAATGTCGGGCAAGGGTTGCTGTCACTTGAGTCCGACTTCCCTTCGCCATGGCTGGTGGAGGGAAGAGAGAAGAAGGGGGAAAAACTACAAAAAAAGAAAAGAAAAAGGAAAGAAAAAAAAAAATTTAAAATGTAAAAGATGAAAATACCATTCGATTACGAGTTTGGGGTAAAAGTGTTGTATAGATACAAATTTGGGGTTTTTGGTGTCAAAAAAAGTTTGGGATAAATATGCCAAAATGGTAACGTTTAGGGTTTTTGATATCACGGAATTTTTTTGAGTAAATGTATTATACAGGTGCAAGTTTGGGGGTTTTTTGTGTCACAAAAAAAGTTTGGGTAAATTTAATACACTAGGCAAAATTTGGGGATTTTTGGTGTCATTTTCCTTTAATTTTTCAGTAAGGTAAAAATGATTTGACTCGATATAATTGCACATGTCAATGGTTCGAATTTTGCTACTTCTTCTCACATACCGTTATTTTGCTAGTTCCTTTTGCTAAGCTATTTCGCTTTTCAATCGTAGTGCAATTTAGTTGCATTCGTGCAGTCTAACTTAATTATTCAACTGGAATGTACACGTACAATTAATATAAGAGGTTCATTTCTACACAGTATAAGTTTTTCGAGCGATCACTGTTCATGAACAAGCTATTAGTTCTTTCTACATGCCGAAACAAAATTGACAATAGCATTTGCAATTGTGAAACTAAGTTCTTCATGTTGGAGATGGCACTATGTCCGCCATTGGCGCATCTAGTCTTTCCCCCATTTAATCTTGTACCGAAAACCCTTCACCCTATAAATCGAAACAGCGTACGGACCGAGAACGAAAAATTTTATACATGCCACCGTCCAAACTCTGCTCGTCGAACCAATCTTTCCCATCGGGTTATTAGCTGGAAACTCCTTTCTTTCTGCTCCTTCATGCCAAAAGGGCTTGGATTTAGGATGTAAATTCTCTTTCCAAGTCCACCAACTGAAATGAATCCGGCCAGTAGTTGGATAAGCCCAACTCGCTAGTTCAATCAGTCTCACGTTAAGTATTTTTTCCTTATTATGTTGACAAGTATGTCCAAGAGGGTTACATACAGCGACTTTGCCAGTGCTACGTTGGGACAAAAAAAATTGAACTTCAAGTTCTATTAATTGAGTAGAAAACACCTTATGATATAACCTTGTAGAGACATTATGATCGATATAAAAGATTGTGCAACGGCATAGGATAGATCAGATTTCATTACAAAAGCAAAAGAAACCAAATATTCTGGCATGACAAACTCGCGAGAGTCCCCATATCATGATTATTCCACCAAAGAAAATAGAAAGGACACCATCTGAAGCAACATCGCAAAATAACACAGGACGCAGAGCCATATCACGGGCTATGCCACACGATTGCATAGATAACAAGGGTTTATTGAGCTTCTGATTTATCAGAGGACCGGGGTTTCGATCCCGCAATAAGCCTTGATCGTGTACTCGTGCTTGCGGCCCTCGTCGGAAGCATAGAAATGGATCATCGCCACATTGTCGAATGGCTTGTATTTGAGCGGGTGGTTCTCGTCGACGAGCTCTTGAGGCACTTGAACGATGCCACTGAGGAACGAGAATAAGCCCAGCGTGTACCGGGTGGTGCTCGCCTTCATGGACACTCGATGATCGCATGAACGGATCCTGTCATTGCTCCATCCCTGGTCGAAAGTGGCCAATACACAGAGAATTAGAGTCGTTCCTAATGTCAAAAAGCATGCGTTGAATCAAATTAGATGATTAGGTAGTGAAGGGCGGAGCAATTACCATGCTTGCATCGCCAGCCATGACTACAAAAGCGTTAGGAGGGAGGTCGAACCCGATCCACTCGCCCTCCTTGGTCTTAATTTCCAAGCCATTGATGCGGTTCTGGTGAAGTATGGACAAGAAGGTCTTGTCGGTGTGGCGGGGTATGGCGTTGTCGCCCTGGTCGAGAGTCTCGGGCGCCCTATACTTCAAGAATTTGAGGAGATAGCTCTTGGAAGCGACGTGAGAGTCATAGTATTTCTCCACGCCGTAATTCTCGAAGATCATCCTCCCCACCATATCATCTAGCTCCGCCACTTTCGTGGAGTAAGAGTGGGCGACCTCGCTGATCGCATAACCAAACCAATTTGTTAGTAAAATCACATTATAAAGCACGCGACTCGGGAGGCAAAATTCGCATGAAATGAAGTGAATCGACGGTTAGCAAGATACCGGAAGTGGTCGTTCCCATTGGGCCACATGAGCTTGGTGAACTTGCCGAGTTCTGCTGGATCCGTGACTTTGTCGATTCCCAAGCCCTCATGGAGGGGAATTTTCGAGACTTGGCCGACGTAGCCATGGTAAGGCTTGTCGTTGACGTTCTTGCTCTTGATCTCCGTGGGGAGGTCGAACAACTCGTCGGTGGCCTTGAAGATGGCGTCGTCGAGCTCCTGGGGACTCCGTCGTACAGAGCTACGAAGCAACCGAACTCCTCGAGGCCATGGCACACTTGTTTCATGACGGAAGCCCATGCGCTCGTCCCTCGTTTCAAGTCCTTGTTGTTGAAGTCGATGACCGGAACAACAGGGGAAATAAGAGAGGCCATTGATGGTGAATGTGTGTAAGCGACTTAGCACTTTGCCCTTTGCTTTGACTGATATGGTCTATGCTTCGTTACATGTATATATATACATTTATATGGCACGCGGGTTTAATCTTCCTTCCTTCCTTTTTTTTTTTTCAAAAAATGATTATGTGATAGTCTTTAATATCTTTGTGAGAATAATAGTCTATTTTTGACCATAAAAAATCAAATAACAAATAATTATAAATTATTATGAGGTTTATTCATTTAAGAATTTACGGCTTAAAACAATCTATTATTCTCATAGTGGTCCAAAGACTCTTATACTAATAAAACTCTTTTTTAACTACACTAGCCATTTTACATCACTGTTGATTTAGTTAAAATTTATTATTTATTCTTTTCTTTTCTTTTCTTTTTTACATTGTGGCTAGCAAGGGCCACCACGCTCATGGCCAATAAGGGCTTGTAGGCCCTTGCCTAGTGGTCGGTGGTGAAAAAGAAGAAGAAAAATAGCAAATAAAATAGTACATAAAAATCAGAAAAATTTTAAAAAATTGCAAAAAAACATTCATGTTAGTGTTACCCGTGCCATGTAGGACAAAGATTAATGATTTCGATCAAAATTGCTGGAATGATTTGCTTGTTATAATGTTTAGAACTAAAATGGTTAAATTGAAAAATTTAGGATTGAATTAATATCTTTACAATAGGTTTAGAACTTTTTTTGATAATTTTTCTCATTGAAAACATATTTTGAGATTTGTCATATTTCTTTTTGTATTTCTCTGTTCATGGAAGTGATAAAAAGGAAAGGAAGAAATCGATTCTACTGTTCCGTTTCTCAAAATTCGGATTTTATTTCTCCATGCTTCTGGTTTATGAAAGAGTCAGTAAATGTAAGAGAAAATAATAGTAAAAAAAAGTCACCACTCACCTTGATTTTTCGGTTAATTGTTCGCAAGAAAATTTTATGAAATATATATTTTAATAGTATGCGAATTACCGACTTTTTTGTTAGTCTCTCTTCCCAATTCCTTAAAAAAATCTCAACTTTTATATGAACTTACCAATCCTTATGCAAGTGAATTTTCAACTTTTCTTTAATTAACTAATTTTGAGTTACCAACTCTCATTTGAGTTATTACCCACATTTTTATTTGTTTCTTTTTATATGGCAAATGCTTTTGTAGTTTACCAACTTTTATTTTATTAAAAACAACATAAATTTATCAACTTTGATATGAATTACCGACCTTTGTTTGCAAGATTTAGTGGCTTTTCTCCTATCACATTAACAACTAGTTTTGGATTACTAAATCGCATTTGAATTGATTGGTAAACCAAAACTAGTAAACAAATTAATTGGAGAAAAGTTGATAAGTCACTTAAACTAAATATGGTAATTTTTGTAAGAGAGTTGGTAAATTTAAGGCATACTTAAAATTTTTTTCATAAAAAGTGGTAAAATATAAGAAAAGTTAGTAATTGAAAGAAAAATAAAATTGGTGAGTAAATCAAATAAAAGTGCTAGCCTTTTGTTAACTAATTTAGAAAAGAGTTGGTAAGTTACTCTAATTAAGATTGATAACTTTTAAAAAGAGTTGGAAAATTTTAGGTTGTTCCTAAAAAATGCAAAAAAAAAGAAGAAGTTTGGAAGCGATTAGAAAATTTGGCAAATAAAAAAATGAATATGTTTGTAAGTAACTGAAAAAAAGAGTTGATAGTCCACTATTAAATGATAACTTAATGGGAGAAAAATTGGTGAGTCATGCTAATCTACGCCGATAATCTTTAAAAAGAGTTAGAAAATATAATGGGTTGCTAAATAAGATAAATAAAAGTTTGTAACTAAATAGAAATGTTGGCAAATTAGAAAAAAAGTGATCAAACATTAATATGTAACTCGAATGAAATTTGGTAACCATTAATTGATAATTTAATTTGACAAAAGTTGGTTTGTCACTCGAATTATATTAGTAATATAATGTTGGAGTTAGTAAATTTGAAGTATACGTCAGTTTTGCAAATTGATTTTGCTTGTTAATACAAAAGCTAGTAATGCTCAAACTATTAAATCAAAATTGTTGATGATTTCATAAAATACTGGTAAGTTACCAATAAATTTTCTGGTGAACAAAACCACTAGTCCTTTTTATTTATTTTACCAATAATTCTTTTCACACTCGATGTTGAAGTTTACCGGCGCGAAAAAAAAAAAAAGAAGAAAAAGAAGAAAAAAGGGCGAGAGTATTACACGGAATTGTCTTTTTCTTGTACGGTGTTTGGACTCATATTAAACGGAATATGCTCACTTGATGAGGTTGAAGGAGCAAAAGAAATGTAGTTCTTGTTCTTTTCATTAGGTGCTTATCATTCCTCGTCAGCATGTTAAATCACTAATCATGTAGGATCAATCCTCAATCTGACCAATCGGTCTTGCTTTCATATAAAAAGCAAGTTTTGATATAGATTAAGTTAGGGAACCAAACCAAGTGGGATGTCAAGATCTCAAGGTGGTCCAAATATGTAGGGAAACATTGACTAATGTAAAGGGATATATAATCTTAAACAACATCATTATATGAGCAAACAAATTATAGACAGGTGCATAATATCTGTAATTATACAATAAAATTCAAGTAACACGGAAGATATTGCCAGTCAATATGTTGTGCCCACTCAAATCAATCACGAATTGTAACCACTCTTCCCTCTCTCTCATCAATCATTTGGGCTTTAAGGATATATTAATGATGTTTTTGGTATTCGATAATTGACATTATCATTAATTTCCCGTTTGCAAGCTTGTCAATGAAGTGGGGTAGTGCAATTTGGGACCAAAATGCAGAGTATACGATACGTGATGTTGCTCTTAAATTGATTATGTTATAATTGTGGTCCATGAAGGTAACGTACGACATTTTTATATAGTAGAAGATCGATGTCGCTTGTACCACTAGAATTTGTCAGTTTTGATGCCAGCTCCCTAGGAAAGCAAGATCTCATCTTATCATCGCTCTACAGTCTAAATATAAAAAAAATTGTCATACAAAGGGCGGGGTTGTCGCAACTCAAAAAACCCACATCTTTTGCATGTCACATGTCGGATTTCAGGACGTAAATTGGCTCGCCTTACTTCCCTTAAATCGAGGGATCCGTGGCTAATGGCTCCTTAAGAGGGTTAAGAGGATTACCCTCGAAAATTATGATACATACATATCTTGGTTTGGTGTTTAGCAGACTTAATAAAAAAGTTAGGAATTAACCACACTGAATGATTTATGTTGATTTTTGGAGCTCATAGGAGCTACATAGTTGTTGAAATGCAATTGATGTTGATATTCCTCATTCTACACTTTGTGTATCAACACCCAAGTCAGTAATTGTTATCAAAATTTTAGAATTTGAGTAGTCATCGTGCAAACAAAATAAAAATATATGATTGGTTCGGTGATACCAAATCAATATGATACGTGATATTACCTATATTTTTTTGTTATACATCTTAAAATGAGCTTTTGTTGAAACTCTCGGTACCTCTGCACTTCACTCTAGTGGTGAAACGTCTTTAGGACAACCTAACTTTACTTAGATTCCTCCGTAAATATTGATAAAAAACAGACCAAATAAGAGCAGTGGAGTGACTCGACATGCATGCATCCCCTAGCCACGATTGACGAAGGAGGAAGGGCGAGGGCTCGAACACGAACCAACCTCCGTCTTTGGTCCTCATCTTCAACCCTCTCACATGGTGATGAAGCCTTTGTCGGAAGCGCCATGTTTGGCTCATCGTTCTCGGGTCATTGGTAGCTCAGAAACCTCAAGGGATGAGTGGTCGCCCCAATACAAGTCGCAGTACTCTGTCCATGCCATAGCTTTTGTAGAGCATTCTCTCTCACCACCATCCGCTGGACCTCTGCTAATCATCTTCGTGTAATGATGAGCGTTTTCGTTTGCTCATGGAGGAGATGAGGGGAGATTAGAAAGAACCGTAAAGGATAGTTGAATACGGGAGACACCGCTCAGTCTTTTTGATAATTGTCGCTAATAATCTCTTGCGTCGACATGAATTTCGTTTCGTGTCTGTTTTAACGTGTTGCTCAATCCATCTAGCTATTTGCTACTAAGTTCATTAAGCCAATCTATTACTCAATTCATTACTATATAGTTGAAAACTGTCTTGGCCTGAAGACCACATAAGATCGGTGGACTTCTTGCACTCTTCCAAATCCATGGCCCGGTCGACCCATCCCTTCATGAAGAGGAATACCTGGGATCTTCCCGACCTAACCATGCGACGGCTTATCACTCGTGATCTGGGCCTTAATCTCGTATGGGAGTGCAAACAAGTCTATTGTATCGTGAAGACGCGTTGAAACTTTGTCGTATAAATCTACTATGCTCTTCTAGCTTGGCGCGGACGTCATTGCACATGGAGAGCCAAGCGCTTGAATCGGGCTTTCAAGTAATCGGAGGTTGAATCTATAGCGGGAATTCGGTGCATGGTTTTAGGATCGTGGGCATGAGCATTGGCCACTCGCGAGGAAGAGGATTACCGCGCGTTAAAAATAGCTCCTTCCGATCAATCATTCACTTAAAGACGAGTCACTAAACCGTCAGGCATGTCAAAGCACAACCTTGGACACAGATTGATTGCGATAACCTTGGACTCGAAGAACTGGACAGATTCCACCTTAGGAACAAGTGCTAGTTGGCATTTTCTATAGTTCTGGCCAAGTAGTTGTGGGCTTGGTGAAGTTCCTCACCAGTTTGACGCTACACTTTCATGTCCCAAATCGAACACAGATGACAAGCACGAGTGAAGAAGCCATTTGCGACAGCCGAAGTTGGCTAGCAGCATAGAATTAACACACTTTCCATACTTACGTAAGCAATTTGTGACTTCATAGTCACAATTACATAGACACTCGTTTAGCACAAATTATTACACACGCCATATTTCAAACTTCTTTTATTCTCTTTCAATTCAGAGTTCGCTCCTCCTTCTGCGCCCATCGAGAGTCGATTTCAGACTCCGCAGTAGGCTTTGGTCATGGTATGCTTGGCTCTCTCACGGACATCGACCGAGTTGTAGAAACGGAGCAGGCCCACGTGATCGAACGGCTTATATTGCATCGGATGCTCGTCGTCGATAAACTCTTCTGGGGTCTCTATCAGTCCGTCCCGAAACGAGAACAATCCAAGTGCATACCTTGCTTCGTTCCCTTTCATCACCACTCTGTGATAACCAGGCCTTACTCGGTCATTGCTCCATGCCTGTCCAAGCAAAACATTCAAATCTTGCTTTTCAAAGAATATCTCAATATTTGATCTTTTGTCAAGAGTCTCCCTCATTAACCAGGCTGTCACATTATTACAGTAAAATGAGTAAAATTCCTCGATTTGTCAAATATATCTCAGAAAAAATATCTTAATACTCAAGAATTTTTAGGTGCTCAAGAGTCTCGATATCCCAATTCAGCTGAACCCAAACACCAAATGGGAGGTATTATCATTTCGACGCATGGTAATCCTAGATTGCTAAATTGGATTTTACCCGTTATGAGAACATTTTATCTATTAGCTTAGAAGTTGAGATACTAGAAGGAGCAACACCCCATTACCATGCATGCATCACCAGCCAAGACAGCGAACGTAGAAGGCGAGGGCTCAAACCCTATCCACTCTCCATCCTTGTTTCTCAGCTCCAAGCCTCTCACATGGTTCTGATGGAGTATGGAGATGAAGCTCTTGTCCGTGTGAGTCACGAACGCCAAGTTGGCCTCGTCGTTCTCGGGCTTTCGGTAATTCAGAAACCTCAACAGATGAGTGGTGGCCCCGAGGTGAGACTCGCAATGCTTTTCCACGCCATAGCTCTCGAACAGCATCCTCACCACCGTCCGCTCCAATTCCACGACTGTTTTCGTGTAAAGGTGAGCGTCTTCGCTGATCAAATATCACAGTACAGAGCATTAATTCGCTACATAAACCATTGCTTGATACTGAGGATTAGTAGAACTAAAGCTCTCAACGCTAATCGTGGCACATGACGACCACATCTTGTTAAACGCTTAAATAGTCGAAAAGCTAAATGTAACCGAAACATTGAGTCTAATTCATATTTCCTCGTACCAGAAACGATCGTTGCCCGATGGCCACATGAGCTTGGTGAACTTCTGGCACTCTCCCAAATCTGTGGCGCGGTCGATCCCCAAGCCTTCATGAAGAGGGATCGCGGCGATTTTCCCGACATAGCCAAACGCGGGCTTATCGCTCGCGTTCTGGATTTTGGTTTCATACGGAAGCTCAAAAAGCTCTGTCAGGTCAGACAAGATCGCGTCTCGAAGATGCAGAGACAGTTTGTCGTACTTTGCGATGAACCATCCGTGCTCTTCGAGTGCGAGGCGAACGTCGTTGCACGTGGCGACCCAAGAACTCGAACCAGGTTTCAAGTTCTCCAAGGTTAGATCAACGGTGGGAATTGGCATCGTTTGAGAACCCATGAATTCTAGGCTTCCGATGTCTCTCTAAATCTCCGGAATTGAACTTGTGCTATATATGGATTCACTTGATGAGGAGTCTTTGATGGCTCCAACTGGTCATTGCTTAAATATATTGCATTGTCCAATGATTCTCCTATCCACGGTAGAACAGACAAATTAGGTGATTAGCTACGTGGTTATAGAATATCCTGGGGTTTTGCGTGCAAAAAAAAATAAAAATGGTCCATATGGTCCAAGCTCACAATGATGTAATTCCATAGCGAGATCTATATAATTAATAATTGAGATGATATTGATGTATATAATTTATTGATTGTGTAATAACATCTTGTTAATGAGATATGGAAAAAATTACCAAAAAAATTCTAAACAATTGCACTTGTATCATTTTCCGTTATAAGCCTTTCAATTGTATAAATTGAATCAATCCATTAATGTTAGTCGAAAATTGTTGATACGGACTTTGGTCATCCCATGTGACACAATCGACGCCGACATTTAACAATTTTTATATTTTAAATTCTGAATTTATTTATTTTTCTTTCATGCCTAACGAGGGTTGTTGGCCCTTGCCTATGACTAGCAAGGGTTGGCCGGCGACCCTCACTAGACTTGGTAGGAGAAAATTGGAAAAGAAAGAAAGAAAAATAAAAAATTAAAGGAAAAAATATAAGAAAATCAAATTAAAAAGAAATATTAAAAAATTATTCACGTTAGTATCATATCATCCTACACGATACTATCGGTATCTACAATCAAGAATTTTCGCCAAAATTGATCAAGAATGACTCAATTGGCTAAACTTGAAAGATGTTTAAACTCCAATTCACATGGTGAAATGTTTATGATAGAATTGATATAAGTACAATATGATAGTTGACATATGTTGATGTAACGTCCCTTTAAATATGCTGACAAAGAAAAAAATATCTTATGGTCAACTCACATATTAATCATATAAGAGCAATGAGACCCACACATAATTAATAATTGAGATGATATCGATATATAGTTTATAGACTATGCAAAAACATTTTGTTGATGAGATATGAGGTAAATTTCTATTTGACGTAAGTAATATAAAATTCCAAAATTTCACATCCAAAGAGGCCACATACTATGTTGATTGTAGAGTAATCGCCAATTGGATACTTTTTTGTGGTTTAATCATATAAATCGAGCCAGATCATTACAAAAGTACAAATAAAAAATGATAAAAATGCAAGAAAAACTTGAAAACAAGGACCCAAGCATAATAGTAATTTTTAAAATACTTGAAATGGACACGATCTTGCACATCGGTAATCACTCTTTTTTGTGGAGATATATGTACTAATCTCACAATTTTGACGAAAACATCCACTGCATGTACCTTATTTATCCCACCTTCCCATTGTCCT